>CP136893.1:18544375-19247500 GCA_034359265.1 Canna indica | reverse complement strand
TTGAGTGGGCCAGAAGCCGGAAAGACAGATCAGTTCGTTTGCAACAGATCTTGGAAGAGCAGAAAGAAGGTTGAATGATAGACGAGGAGAACGGTTGTTTTCAGATGACGAAGTATTCGTCAGCGATAGGGCTTCGCGCCTGAGAACAAAAGGTAGAAAAAAAAAGGCAACCAGGGGATTTCCAATAAGAAAAGGAAGAAGACCCCCATAGCACTCAAAGCAGAGGGGCTCTTCCTCAGAATGACGATGTGTGAGTTGGTTTTGTGAGGGGATAAAAGAGGGATGAAGAAAGTTGGCCAAGGTCATAAGGTAAGGCCAAAGGGATTGGTGCATCTTTTTCTAGAGGTGGTCAGTCGGCACCAGAAAGGTCCTTCACCTGGAAAAAATCCAGAAGAAGGTAATCTAGAAGAAGATCAGGACTCAGACCAAATGGACAGAGTTCCCTTAAGATCTGTCTTCGGTCAGAGTGTGGATAAAGGAAAAAGGAAAGCCACTACTGCCGTTGCTAGTCCTCAAGCGAAGAAGAAAAATAGCATGACAGAGAGATAGAGATAGAAAGGGCGGAAGAGATTTTGGATGTTGGAGGAGACTTTCCAGCCTTACTCAAATAGGGGGTGTAAATGCCGAAGAAAAAGAAAGGAGACAGAGGTTGTATGTAGGAGGGTCATCTGCTGCAGACGAAGCAGAACCCTCCAACGAAGAGAACACAATTCCTTCGTCAATCACAAATGTTCCTGATGAAGTGTTAGGTGGTATGAGTCAATCGTTCTATTTTTCATCTTCGTATAGAGACTTAGAATGAACTGAGTTATCTTTGTATGACTTAGACTAATTTGAGAGACATGTTATTGAAGGTGATGTCAGCCGTGTGGAAACTGAACCAAGGTCAGGATTGGATGTCCCTGCTGGTGACATCCTTAAATGTTTCCCAACTCTGACAGGAACATCCTGGAGTCCTTCCAAGTTCTTTTCTGGTGTGCGGGATGAAGAACAAGGCCAGGCTCAAGCGAGAAATGAGGCAGAAAGAGCCAGACGAAGGAGCTTCGTCAGATGAAGACGGTGATGCGCCTTTGTTCCACACAGGCTCAAATGTCACAGTTATTCACATGTCACCACATGAAAAATAGAAATGCATACCATCACAAATACTTTGTCAAAAAAGATATGAACTGTTCACATTCACCAAAAAAATGACTTAAGCACAAACATTTGTGCTTGACGACGCTCTTCTGCTAGTCAATTTAACGAAGCCTTTTCCTCTTTTTCATCTTAGTAAGAACCTTCTTCTGATTCTCTAAGACGTTCAGACGAGTCCGGATGGTCCTCTTTGGCTCTCTGAATACCTTCGTCAACCCTGCGTCCCTCAACATCATGAAGTTTTTTTTTATGCAGGTGAAAGTAGGGGATCCATTGCTCCTCCCGTCTTTTCCGGCAAATGCTATGTTCTGTTCAACTATGCCCACCCACCTCGACAAGCCCGGAACTCCAGTCAATAAATGAACGGAGGGGAATACAAGAGAAGTGAAACCTCCTGCCATAAGGAAGGGGAGCTCTTACTACGGATCTCCCTCTCTCCCTGCTTTCGACGCCTTGCTATTCTCTCAGCTCCTGAAGTGACGTCTTTTAGTACTGGGACTCAAGTCAAGTAGTTGAGATAAGCTATTTGCTCTTTGTCAGGTGCCGTTAGTTAAGTGCCTTTTGTCCTATAGGTTCGCTCTAAAGGTCAGTGGTTCAAGTCAATAAGCGAGGAGGCCCTTCTCTAATAGGGGGCAGAGAAGAGTCACTTGCGGTAGTTTCGGGAAGAGAGTAGGAGAAAGATTCCCCTTTTCGTACGCTCGACAGGTCAGTTCGGTACTAGTGGATCAGGAAGATAGGCCAGGTCAGCTGCGGCTTCCAGTACTGGGACGAAATGGGTTTGGAGATCAGAGAGAGGAAATAGGCTTTAGAGAAAAAGTGCCTCTTGTGCCGGTAGTAGGGAAAGCAGCTGAGATAGAGAGAGTCCCGTCCTATATGGATTTCGAGTCGGGAATAGAGCAGTGGCTTAGATCCCCTGATCGAGTAATGGGGTTAGGAAAGGCTACAAGAAAAAGTGGTCGAAGAAGATTCTATGCAATTGATAGGCTCTCAGAAGCAATCCCCTATTCAGATATGAATAATGATCGATTCATCCTTAGAACATGCTGATTCTTTTTTTGAGAAGTTGGACTTGGTGGTACTTTCTGCTAGGAACCCGGGCCCTTATTGGTTCACCCTATCGCCTGCTGCTCCGCAGATTACGCGAGTGCCATAAAAGAAGCTCTCTCCGAGCAAGCTTGCCCCATGGGACACTTGGGCTATCTATGTACGCATCAGGACCATATCTACGCCCACTACGCGGTAATGGAGGCCTTTACCGATTCTATATCTCTATGGAACTTCTTTCTTTTTTTTTAGTATGGTCTACAACTACGTATTTCTATTTAAATGCAAGGACTAAGAAGCCCCCCCTCCGGGGGCGAGGGCCGCCTTCCAGCTGTACTTCATCACCGAGGGGAAGGAGAGAATTAGCCCACAAACGTTCTAGGCGCTTTGTTTTGGAGCCAACGTCTTCTGAGCGGGCGATTGGTGTTGTCCTCGAGCTTTCATCCTTCGGTTTTTAGCCCATATCATAGGGAGTTGCCTAAGACCTTCCCAAAAAGCTAATAGAAAGATGAGTTGAGTCCCAACGGACCGAATTCCTTGCGCGCGCGAGACATAGGCTGAGCCGGGCTAATCTAATTCCTAAAAGGAAATGAAATGAAGTCAGGCCCATACTCACTCTCAAGCTAGCAGGCCGCCATTCTCGAAGGGCCGAACTTCCAAAATCGCGACCGCCTCACCAAAAAAAGTGATTTATTTGGGACTTCGGTATGCTCCGCACTAATATTTTGTCCAACAATCGCAGTTGAAATAAGTGGGCGGTCTATGAGTGAAAGCGAAAGAAAGAGCGCTTTTGCTAGTGCTCATCTGTTCGTCCGGCCAAACCATTACCCATTTTTGGGGTTTCTTTCCAAACTTCCCACTTTCATTCATACGATCTTTTTTGTGTTCTGCGCAATGTGAAAGAAATTCGGCTTTATCAGCCAGCTCGGAATAACGTTGGAAGGTGCCCCTCTCAATTTGGAGAGTATTCTACCTATGGAGAAAAATCAATCCCCGATGAGAGCCAATTGGCGAAATAATCTGGAGAATTCCAAAATGAACCTAGAAGTTTGTAGCCAGTTCCCTACTGTCCTTCCCATTTTCAGGAGTGCTCGACTCCCTATCCCCCGTATGGAGCCAGCGTCGCAGTATAGTATGGCGTGGTTTACTAAAACGAAAGTCTTAATGAAGTTGCTAGCCTAGGCATATCAGGCTTTTAGCTCAGACTAGTCCCTCCGGATATCAGTTGTTTTAAATTAGAAACGAGCCTAAGTCTGTTGGTGAGGGCCTCCTCTATCATTCAACCTTTTTTCTTTTGACCCCACTAAGTAAGCCTAGATGTGTCTTATCCTCGCCCTCGAAATATCTGTCTCCGACTTCATCCCGCCGGACTTTGGAAACATATTATCTCCCGATAAAAAAAAAGTTCTAAAACGTGATAGCATCAATATAGTGATGTGTCTCACGGCCGTGCTTAACATCATTCTCGTTTGAGCCCCGCACCCGTCTATTCTAAAAGTTCCAACTCTATCTGATCCGTATCCCCTTCCAGTTTATCTTAGCTTTATATCTGTCATGGACGATGGAGATTTCAGCCGCCTACCGGAAGTTTGGGCGCGATAGGACCGTATGAAATCGGCTTTCCGCTCCGGCCTCGTCCCTCGTCCGAGAAAGATGCTAAGGTTCTGGCAATCTCTTTTAGCAAAAACCGCTTCCAGAGTCTGTTTTTAGCAGCAAATAGGGGGGCCCTTTACATTTTTGGTATAACCCAAAACCTGGACCCGCTTTACGATGTATTAGTCGAACCCCTGGGATACGACGCCCTGCTCCTTGAGTATCATGGGATTGAATACCCCGACCTTCCAGAGGCTCCCGAGAAAGCGATTTCCGCCTGCCGGGCAGTGAAGGGCAATTCAAAAGCCCCTCATTGGTCTGAATCCCCACCCCCCGCGGAAGGGTGGTGGTTTACGATCCTCTTTCAGCTGTCTGAACTAAAGTCAGTCAACTCGACAAATAACATCCTGAGCAGTCAGGGCAATTCACTCTTAGGTAGATCAACTTTGGTGATATACTAAAGAGAATAAAATGAGCTTGAAAGCTGGAATGAAAGCTAAGAAAGGTCCCCTTCTGGGGATAGATGGGCTGCTCATCTTGACGGAGGTTCGCCGGGATATTCTCTCTATCTATTCTATGGTCTATGACCAGGGTCTCCTATGACTACCACTTGAACGAGTCAATCGGAAGAGCGATCGCCGCTGCGGACATCTTTTTCATTTCCATAGAAAATGCCAGATCTTCAACTAAGGATCATTTGAGTTCGAAAGGGTTCGGGATACCACTCGTGGATACAGACTTTCTCACTTATTTCGCGATATGCCCTCGCGCGCACACTCTTTCTTTTCTTTTAGGAAATCCTCTTTTGCTTGCGGAAGACTTTTTTGGATAGGAAGAAGCGAAAGATTCCTTCAGTGGGGACGAGAAGAAGGACTTTCGTGGCCCAGCAGGAGTCCTGTCGTCTACCGTCAAATTCATCAGGAACTGTTTTCATTTTTTGGGGGGCCTTCTCCTGTATGTCCTTCACAGCCCTCCCACTCAATCCTCAGGCTCAGCCAGCCATTCCTCATGCTGAACAGGCTATGGAGGATCTGGATCTAGCCTTGCGATTGGGTCCGCCGGGGGGCGGAAGTCACCTAAACATCGATTGGGATGCTTTGGAAGAGCTCCATTCTCTGGCTTACCAACCCCAATTGCCTCCGTCTCCGTTCCGGTTGCCTACAACATTGGAAGAAATAAGAAATCGCCTTGTATTGGAAAATATGAGGTTTCCACAAAATCTACAGCGTCCCCTGGCCGAGGCTGAACAACTGGCTCAGCTGAAAAGCCAAATAATTGAGACCATGGCCACCCTTGATGAAGAAACATTTTGGGTACAAAATCAAGATTCCCTAATTCGAAATTCTCTTCTTCATAGAGATAGAATAACCGAATATGATATTCAAGTCTTGAGTCGATTTCTTAATGAATTCAAAGAATTTGAAAACAAATCGTTCCTATATTCTGAATTAATAAGAACCCGACGTGAGTACGAACGCTTTTTTGAATACAATACAAAATGGGACTTTTTCGTTATTTCGATCGGTCGAGTGGTTTCTTGGAGATGGGTTAAAGAAAGAAGTTCTCAATGATAGCCAACAATCATTTTTGAGGTCTCGACTTCTTCGCTATGATCTTCCAAGTAGTTCAGTAGCTATTTACCAGTGAGTGACTAATCCTTTGATTGCGTATTTTATATAAAGTCTTTCTTGTTCCACTTGCAAGGCAAGGACAAAATGATCACATGTACGTTTCGTTATTACAACCTTCTTTTTTGATGTCAAAGACAAAAAGCTACGCGCAAATTCTCATTTTTTCTCGGTTGTTCTTAACAGCGATGGCTATTCATTTAAGTCTTCGGGTAGCACCACCAGATCTTCAACAAGGTGGAAATTCTCGTATACCGTATGTACATGTTCCTGTGGCTCGGATGAGTATTGTCATTTATATCGCAACGGCTATAAACAGTTTTTTGTTTCTATTAACAAAACATCCCCTTTTTCTTCGCTCTTCCGGAACCGGTATAGAAATGGGTGCTTTTTCTTCTTTTTTGACCTTAGTGACTGGGGGGTTTCGGGGAAGGCCTATGTGGGGTACCTTTCGGGTGTGGGATGCTCGTTTAACTTCTGTATTCGTCTTGTTCCTTATTTACCTGGGTGCACTGCATTTTCAAAAGCTTCCTGTCGAACCGGCTCCTATTTCAATCCGTGCTGGACCGATCGATATACCAATAATCAAGTCTCCAGTCAACTGGTGGAATACATTGCATCAACCTGGGAGCATTAGCCGATCTGGTACATCAATACATGTTCCTATGCCCATTCCAATCTTGTCGAACTTTGCAAACTTCCCCTTCTCCACCCGTATCTTCTTCGTTCTGGAAACACGTCTTCCTATTCCATCTTTTCCCGAACCCCCCTTCACGGAAGAAATAGAAGCTCGAGAAGGAATACCAAAAAAAACCTAGTTCACTCATGGGATCCATGGCTTAATGGTAAAAGCGACCAACTCAACATTGGTCAATTCGTAGGTTCGATTCCTGCTGGATCCAAAAACGCCAAATGGAACGTTCCATAAGTCTATTGGAATTGGCTCTCTATCAATTTTTTCTCATCATCCATACATAACGAATTGGTATGGTATATGAATAGCATAACATATTCACAGTCAGAACTCTCATTCTTATAGATACTAGAACTCATAGGGAAGAAAAAAGAAATGGATTTTTAGATGGAATCAAATATGGACGAAAAAGGTCTTCGGTTCTTGAGGAAGAATCAATATACAACAAATGTCAAATCAGGATCAATTAGGACAGAAATCAAGCATTGGGCCGAACTCTTCTTTGGTGTCTAATAGCTATGAATAGTCATCGACTCCCGGGAAAGGTTAGTTGAATGGGACCCTTTAGGGGACATACAATGCATTACAAACGTATGATCATTACGCTTCAACTATTCTATTCCACCAGTTATAAACGAAAAGAACTTGAATAAAAACACTTTATCGGCGATACATTTATACAAAACTTCTACGCCGAGCACACGCAACGGAGCCGTAGACAGTCACGTGAAATCCAATCCACAAAAGTCCATGGACAGCATCATTGTGGTAAAGGTCTACATGCGAGAGGAATCATTACCGCAAGGCATAGAGGGGGACATGCATGAGCGGGGGTCTAAGCATGATTTCATTCAGTCCTAAATCGATGAGTGAAAAATAGCGTACTCCGGGTTGGTCCATAACAGATCGATTGTAGCTCCTGGTCCAACAAGAAAGGAGACGGATCTTTACCGCTGGTGCATGGAGATAGGATCATCAGACTATACTATGCCGCCTTTGCCCTATCAATCCGACATCGATCAGGTACAAGTGAACGACTCACACGTAACAAAAGCAATGCTTTGGTGATCCATTGAATCAATATTGTCATCGTAGCGCGGAGTTATTATTTTGAATGGATAGGCATTCGAGTAGACATATCTATTTAGAAGTTCCCATAATCAAGGTCCTACAACAGAACGTTCTCTCAGTTGAAGCCACGCCAGAGCCCGAGCCCGGTATCGTATCGGATCGGGGTCAAGTGCGTTATCACGCTTTCCAGTTCATGTGCCTTAGTCAAGTAGGCCAGCAAGTGATAGGCCTTAGGAAGGAAGGTATGGAATCGCTTGAGCGAATACGAATAGAGTATGGGTCCAATCCTGCTCTTTCATATTCATTGGGAGCGACTTCAAAACCCAATCTCTAGAGTCATGGATTTCGCAAGTCTGAAAGTCTCTCCTGCCCTTGATTTTTGTGAAAGTAGCGAAGCATCCTAAGCCACAAGCGCTATTGATGTTTGAAAACAAGTCTCAGTCCGTTCGATAGTCAGGCTTTTTCTTTTCTTTCAGAAAGAACTATGAGTTCCCAAGGGCGTAAGCGGCTTTCAACGAAACTATGGTTGGCGAAGTACCAAGGCTTGGAGCTCCGTCATTTTTTCCAAATCGAACCAAGCAATAAAGAAACCTTTTCCGTGTATGCCTATTCTTCTGTCCCGAGCTAGTATCCCGAAAGTACAGTATTGGGAAGAAAGATCGTTTTAGCCGTGGTTGGAAGGTTAGTGTGAGAAAGTGAAGACCTCTAAAGAACGTTATCACACCTGCGAGTATGGCTTATGGCTTTCAAAAAAGTATGTACTCGCCCAGTTTTGACCTTTATTTATAAGGAAGTTTTCTATTCTACTTCTACCCCGAAAATCCCCAAAAGTATCCAACTTCCATTGAAGCTGCTTCCCGGGAACAGAATGCAGGGTTGGTAGGAGGAGGAACTACATCAAGAAAGTAGGATAGTTAGAACAATGGGATTTCGTCCTAGCGTCTTCTATGAAAATGCAAATCTTTATAGCCGATTCATAGTCTCACTTCACTGAATTGGCTCACAGAACAACCTTCCATTGGAAGAAGACTGAACGAGAAGCCTAAGATAAGAACAGTGGATGGTATTCCCATCAAGACTAAGGCTAACGCCTGTTTTAAGCTTATTACAGCTTAAGATTCTATGAATGTCCTTCTCTCTAAAAAGTCGAGGTTTTACGACCGAGTTGTTTCCCTAATGTCTCATGCATCTTTAGAACTATGGAACTCTCGTCTAAGAAGAAGGTACTTTCGACGATTGAACTGCACTGAATTGTATCGTATCCTATAGAAGAGACTCGTAACGGGAGTGAGTGCATCGCAAGACCAGAAGCGATATGAAAAGGGGTCAACTGACTATCGCTCTATTAGTTAGGTTAGAGAGGCATGACCTTTTCTTGTGATTGCCAGAAACCACACGACCAGCATATGGTAAATCGAGTATGAAAAGAAAAATAGGTGGTGGTGGTGACGTCACTTATGAAATGAAGAAAGATTTGTTGTCTCCTATGCTTTCTCTACTATTTCCTATTCGTTGGATTCAAAGCTAGATAGCAGGAGTAGTCAGCTAAAGCTGCATCCAATTCGGTCTACAGATAAGAAGAAGTACTTATCGAGCGATACTCCAGGCGCATAGGCCCCACCTTCCACTCTATCAGCTACTGTGCCTAATTTGGAGCTTTTTTGATATTGTTAGGTTTTTCGCACTTTGCAGGTCAGAACTCTCGGAAAACGAAAGAGCACTTTTTTAGAGAAAAGTGTGCCGGTGCCCCCCCTACATTAGCAGTTCGGGTGGAATCAGACATAAACCAAGTCCAAGAAGCCCGAGGAGAAGGTAGCGCACTCATTCTATCCTCCTTTCCTGGTACTTCAAAGTCGAATGCCCTTGCTGCCAGTCTGTGCTTTTTGTCATGCTGGCAAAAGCGGGGGTTTCGGCCGGAAACTTACCTACTATTGGATTTGAACCAATGACTCTCGCCGTATGAAAGCGATACTCTAACCGCTGAGTCAAGTAGGTCAAGCTGAGTCAAGTCAGAGAAAATAGACTATAAGAGAAAGCCAACCAAAGCGCAACCAGAGTTCTCTGCGGGGTTCCGCGCTAAGAAAGAGAAAGCGTTATCGCTATACGAAATGAAGCAGCGGCTAGCACGAACCACTTGGAAAACCTTTCTTTCTCGGTCGTCTGTCTTAATTCATGTTGTAATGCGGTCGTTCTCTGCTGCATTGGTTCACTCCCCACTCTCCACCATAACCCAATTTTTCTACCATATCTCAGGAGTAGTCAAAGGAAGTACGGCGGGCATTCTGGAATTCCCCTTTGGGGTTGGCACGCGAGGAAAGCAGACAAGGAATTCTATCTCCTGCACCCGGTCTCAAACCTGCTACTGCTACCGGAAAGAGATTCTCTATCCTCAGAAAGAGATCTGATTTACCGGCTTACATATAAAAAAGCGGTACATGGTACGCTTCCCTTTTGGCAACGTGACAAGCTCCTAGGTTTCCATTTTTTTTCAAGGGCCTCCGTCCATTCGGGACCTCTGAAAGAGTCTTAGGCACTGGAAATGGCTTCAACAAAATGACGAAGGTGATAAAGAATCGTAAGAAATGAAATGGGAAATCGCTATTATGAATCGCCGAACCAAAGTATTCTAACTTCTCCATTGTTCTTATCAAAAAAATGTGAAATCAAGAAAAAGTCAGTGGGCCTAACCCATTGAATGACGACTATATCGGCTATTCTGATATTGAAATTCGATATAGATAAAATTGTACAAGCGTTTTTTTTATTTCCTTAGACCACGCAAGTCAAGAATTTGTCGATATTTCCGATTGTTTCAATCTTCTTCTTACCCATGGGAATAAATCGAGATTCTTTTCCGCTACATATAAAAAAAGTGGATTTCGAAAATCTATTTTTCAACCTGAATCAGATATTGTTTTGTTCTTCCGCCAATGCAATAGAGAACGAATGCGAGAAAGGGACTTTCATTTCCAGTCTACCATTATTTCAATATTGAATCTAGTTTAGGGGATTTGGGGAAACTTCTCATTGGTTATTCCCGTTAAAAGATATACTCTGGAATATGAGTTATAGGACAATTCAGGGTTCAAAGACTTTTTCTTTTGAGTTGTTATAATTGAGTATAAGGACTAATCGAATCGAGCTCATGGATTTATTTACCTAGATTGGTTTGTGACCCAATAGAAAAGCAGAATTTGGATCTTTGAAACCGGGGCATGGAACGTCCACAGATAATCGAACTCTCGTATGCCTTGGAAATAATATGAGGTGTTCGGAAATGGTTGAAGTAGTTAAATAGGAGGATCGCTATGACTTCTTGGTAAATTTCCCAAAGAAGAAACTATTTGATATGTTGGATGATTGGTTACGTTACGGAAGGTCCTATATCGAAAGCATTTTCATGCTCTCAACATAACTTAACAATTAAATGCACTCTCATCACACACATTTTTGCCGTCTCTTCTCATTCTTATGCATGAGGTTTGAACGACACGAATGAATCATAGTTTTTAAGTTCAAAAGTTTTTTGTTAATAAAAACAAAGATATATAATTTAAAATATTTTTAAAATCTGAAGAAAAAACAGAAATCAAATCAATCTCATCAACTTAATCCAAAATACGTCGGATTTTCCTTTCCTACGAATTCAAATTGAGTTATATAACTTAAATTTTTTTCCCAAGTAAAAAACTCAAAAAAGTACATTTATTTAGGATAACAACTTTGACCCAACACTCCTATCAATCATGCACGGAGATAACTATTAATTAATTTCTCATAATTAACATATCTATATCCCTTAACCTATTATTTTGGATGGCATCCACGTGGCATTCCATGATTAGCTTATTCTACACATTAGATAAGCGTCACCAACTGGAATAAACTAGGATTAATCACAACCTAATCAATATCAAAAGAAGCCAAAACTTTCTAATTAACTCTATATAAATTGAGATGCACCAATCAATTACGTGCACATAATAGAGTGGAGTAGGTGAAGCTTGGGTGTAACAATTTGACACCTACCACCTTTAGTTTCATCTTAATTTCTTCCCATATGGTTCAACCACTGACCTCACGTAACTAGCTTACTCACAGTGACATGTCCATGCCACATCTTATATCGTTCCCTCTCGGCACTTGCTCCATCCATCAACCCATGCTCCACTCCATGGAATTCGATTGGCCGGCGCCGGAGGAGCCGACCTCCGACGCCGCATGGCTACTGAGTACTCGAGCGATGGGGAGGCCCCGTAACGACGTGCTGCTACGGCAAACGTATTTGCGCAGCTACCAGTTCACCGTCAAGGAGAGATTCAGGGATCGACTCCGGCGGAACTTGAAGGAGGCCGGCGAGCTCGGGTGGGCGATTGTGTCGGAGATCGCCGATAGGGTGTTCGACGCGAGGCTTGAGGGGGTGAAGACATTCAGGTACTTCGGGTCGAAGGTTCAGGCGGCGGCGATGAGTCCGTTGAGGTGCTTCGTGGTGAGGAAGAAGTGCTACTTGGAGGATTGAATTATTGGGTTGAGTTGTTGAAGGTGTGTAGTTTTATTATTGTTGTTGGCAGTGTTTGTAGCAATTAATATACGGTTTGGTGCTGCAGTTGATATATATGAGCATTAATTTAGAGCTTATGAGTCAACTATATGCAGGATTTTGTCTATGGAATTAATTAATTCAAGACACAATGTTAATGAACTGATTTTTACTTGTTTAGTTAATTTTTACCATTTTTTTTACTTGATTTTGAATTCAACGATCAGTAGTTCAGTACCCACTGCAATATTAGAAACATTGGTTAACATCACATACATTTTTTTTTTCATTTACATAATACAGTCATAATATTTGTTAGCTTCCACGCAAGGCAGATGCTGGGAAGCTAGGCACCGGAAGTCGAACTTTAATCTTCATATAAATATCAAAATGCTCAAAAGTCCAACTCCAGGAATACTCAGCTAAGTAATTACTGCATGATGAATTATTTGATTCAAGAGGCAGCTTCCGCTGCTCTGCACAGAGGGCTCTTCGAGCTTCAAACACCGGTGGCTGCGGTCAACTTCAAAGTCAAACACCTCCAAAGTCAATAACAGCACGCGCGCGTCAGCCTCAACCAATCAAAAACCGGCATTTAACCTAGCTCACAATTAAAATTGCTAAAAGTCAAACTTGTCATCGTTTCCTACGTTTGACCATTTGAGATCGTATCGTTCTTGGAAAACGCTTTACGGACTCCTCCTGCACCTCTTATATATATATATATGCATCTAAACTCTCCCCCTAGCATACAACACAAACGAACGAGCGTTCATCTTTTACAAGTAAACGGTCGAGCTCACCGTAGCATCAAGAAGAGCTTTCGCCAAAACCATAGAACCGGCCATGAATGCTCGAAGGAGTTCCCTACTCATGCTCGTGCTCGTCGTCTTGATCACCGTCGTCATGTCGAGCATTCAAACAGTTGATGCAGGGAGGCGGGGCCGGTTCAACGAAGCGAGCTCCTTGGCGTACCCGAGCAGCATCTACGAGAAGACGAGAGCGGCCGTCGCCATGTGGATGGCGAGATTGCCGTCTGGCTCGAACCCCAAAGGCCCAGGCCACTAGCTAGCAGTAGTTACCATGGGAATTAAAATAGAGTAGCAAAGAAGGAGTTCGATGTTTCGTTGCAGAGTACTAAGCTTGTATTCTTAATTGATTCTTTTATACAATTAATCATTACATTAACATGGACCGATCCTCCTGGGACAAGCCTTTTAAAAAATTACTCTTAAGTATAATTTTTTTTCTTCAAATTTTATACGAACCAACAAAAATATTCTTCGTCATTATATTCTTTTTTCCTTTTGTGATCCCTTGCTCATTCGGCTCTAGGGTGAAAACAGATTAGGCAATGACGTGTTTTTGCCTTAATAGGCCCAGCCTGTATATATAATAACAAATTGGTCTGAGCCTGACATGTGATCTATTATAGGCTTTTTTCTTAGCCTAAGCATGACATGTTCATTAGCCTGACCTGACATGTGATTTGTTAATAAAGCCTTCAATTATGTTTCATACAGGCCAATAGGTTAAAATATTAAACAAGTCAAAAAATAAGCCTTTATTCACATCACCTTGGTGTAGTGGCAATGTGGCCGAAAATAAACTCAAGGTATGTGAGTTCAAATCTTAGGTTTGATATTTTAGTCAATTATATAATATTATATATGCACATCACCTTAACAAGCTCAAGCTGGTCTACTAGACTGAATAGGTTTTAAATTGAGTCTGAGCTGGGCCTGATAAGAAAAATAGACTTTGAAGTATGTCTCAGCCTTGTTTTACTTTTAAATAGGCGAGGCCACATGCCCTTGGCATGCCGTTTGGCCTATTTCCACACCTATTTGGCTCCCTCCATTATTCTCCCTCTCTTCGTCGGATTCACCACCTACAATGGCCCATCGGCACTCTCTCACCCCTCCTCTCATCAATCAACGTGCAATCTCGTGTCACGATTTCGTCAATCCATCATTGGTATCCCGCAATCATCTTTGGCATGGACCAGATTCTTCTTTTCCTTATAAGTGATTTGTAGAACAAACAGAAATCACACCAGCAACATATATATATGAGTGCGGCGTATTTTGTCTTTGTCCCGGGTTGTTGACTCCATCGACGGGTTGTCCCAAGTTGTCGACACCCTAGACGGGTTGTCCTGGGTTATCAACATCTAGAGCGAGAGGTGTGTTATCTTTGTCCCTTGTTGTTGGCATATGGACGGGTTATTCCCGAGTTATCTTGGGATGTTGACATCCAGGGCGGGTGTATTGTCTTTGTACATTGTTTGTTAGTTTATGGACAAGTTGTCCTGGCATGGGTTGTCGACACCTAGATGGGGTGTTGAAACAAACACATCCTTTCATCATACGAGGTAGGCATTAATGATTTGATGAGGGTATTTTTTATCAAAAATATATTTTCTTGGCTAGTTTTTGTTAAACTTATAAAACTGAGTCACTTTTTAAAATGTGTTGTTGTCTTTAGGTTTTCAACCTTAGCCTTAATCTCGGTCTTGATGATTTTGATGATAACAAACATGGAACAAAGATTTCATTGAGAATATCTTTCAGGTTTTACATCGACAAGCGTTCGATGTCCTCGATCAGATAAATTAGAGAAATTGCAAAATCAGAAGGACATTGATCGTCGCGCTCGGGTTCATCGCGGAAGTTTATCAAAGATCGACGAGTGCACCCAAGTCGCTTGGATGAGTCCAAAGATCAAGTCAAAAGCTCTCCAAGATGATGCTCGTTGAAAGCCGGAACCCGAAAATGAAGCGCGGAAGAAAATCGATTAAGAAAACAAACTTAGCCTATGTTCGGTCAATCGGGCGGTCGACCGAATAGGGTAAGGCCATAGGCAGTAGCCTTATCGGTCGACCGCTGGCTACTTCGGTTGATCGGTTGGTCGATCGACAGAGGCCTGAAATGGGCAGAGAGCAGCTGTCGACCCGTCGGTCGATCGACCTGCTGATACCCGCGACGCAAGATCGCGTCGGTCGATCGATGGGTCGACCGAATCACGACAGAATCTGCTCGAACCTGGCGGTCGACCAATCGATCGATCGACCTGCTGAATGCCGCGACGCGAGATCGCGGATCACCCGATCTGCGTCTGGCGATCGACCGACCATAGGGAAAGTTTTAGCGGTCGAATGACCGGTCGACCAATGCTTCGACCGGCGATATGTAACGGATAGTTTTCTACCCGTTGAACAGTCGTTGCTTCACGAGGGTATAAATACACCATCTGATATTTTATTTAATCTTCTTCTCCCAATCTTACAGTGATCATTGAGCTATATTGCTTTATTTTGCTTCCGCATTTAAATTGCATAATTGTAATTCGCCTAAGTAATCTAAACAATCGATTAAAATTGGATTTAGGTGAATCGTATAGTAAACATACTATTCACCCCCCCTCCCCCCTCTAGTGTCGCTATTTCGCTAACATTTGGTATCAGAGCGGGTTCGTAGCTTGAGATTTCACCATCCCGTCTACACTTAGTCTCGATCTAGAAATGGCTCTAGAGAGTGTAGTGTCTTCAACCCTAGGTTCGATGAATCAAACTTTGGTCTATGGAAGTCTAGGATGTACACATTTCTAAAGACCAAAGGTTTTGGTGTATTTAACATGTTACATTGGGAATTTATTGAACCTAAGGTTGACATGCATGCATGGAGTGAAATGGACAAGAAAATATTTAAGTATAATGGAGATGCCATGAATTGCATACTTTGCACATTACCAAATGGCATACTAGAAAAAGTCATGCAATGTTCTTCGGTTCATGATTTATGGGCTAGTTTAAATATTTTATACGATCATGCCAAAACTGAAGAGATTGGCACTTTTAATGAAGGTGGTGATGACAATGGTCACACACCTACTACTAATCTTGGTTTTGATGCTCATAGCTCTTCTAGTCAAAGAAGTAGCACCAAGAGCCGAAAAAGAAGAGTAATTTGTCATGCTTGCAAAGAGAAGAGACATGTGAAGAAAAATGGCCCAAGCATGAAGAATAAAGCAAGGAAGAGATCAAGTGCTTCCACCTCCACTTCTCACACATTTAAAGTACCATCTAGCAATGACTATGAAGCTACCTCAAAAGTTTGTCTCATGAGTACCAATGATGAGGTACACTACTAGAAAAATGGGCATCGGAAGCAAAACTTCAATTTAAAGGTCGCGGTCTTGTGGACAATCAATGATTTCCCCGCGTACGGCATGTTGTCGGGTTGGAGCACTCACGGCCGACTCTCTTGCCCGTATTGTATGGAACACTCTAAATCAATCAGTCTTCAGAACGGACGAAAAATCTCATTCTTTGATTGTCATCGTCGATTCCTACCGGTTAATCACCAGTATCGAAGGAATCGTAATAAATTTACTAAGGGCAGAGTCGAAAGAGATGGGCCACCACCGATGTTGTCTGGTGAACAAATGTTAGCACGTGTTTCAGCACTTCCAGATATAGTATTTGGTCGCAATGAAAGAGTGTCAGGTTTTGGCCAAACACACAACTGGGTGAAAAAAAGTATCTTTTGGGAATTGCCCTATTGGAGTTCATTATTGATTCGACATAATTTAGATGTCATGCACATTGAAAAAAATGTGTTTGATAATATTTTCAACACTGTGATGGATATTTCTGGAAAAACTAAAGATAATGTCAAAGCCCGACATGATCTGAAAATACTTTGTAAAAGACCAGAGTTAGAGTTACAAGAGGTCAACGGACGATATCTGAAACCGAAGGCCCTATATGTGTTAAATAAATAACAGATCAAAGATGTTTGTCAATGGGTAAAAGAACTCAGATTACCCGATGGATATGCTTCAAACTTATCTCGATGTGTGAACGTCGATGATTGCAAAATATCAGGGATGAAGAGCCATGATTGTCATGTATTCATGCAGAGATTACTTCCGATCGCATTTCGAGATCTTCTACCAGATAATATTTGGGGTCCGTTGACTGAATTAAATATGTTTTTTAGAAGCATCTGTGCAAATGTCCTTCGAGTCGAAGATATGTCAACACTTGAAAATAATATTGTTGAAATCATATGCAAGCTGGAGCAGTTTTTCCCTCCTGCATTTTTTGACTCGATGGAGCATCTACCGATACACTTGGCATAGGAGGCACGAGTTGGTGGCCCCGTTCAAT
Source organism: Canna indica (assembly GCA_034359265.1). NCBI lineage: Eukaryota > Viridiplantae > Streptophyta > Magnoliopsida > Zingiberales > Cannaceae > Canna > Canna indica. The sequence goes on along the minus strand of CP136893.1, from coordinate 19,230,620 downwards.
ATTGTTGGATGTACTTATTTGAAAGATACATGAATCGTCTGAAGAAAAAAGTAAAGAACACCGCAGCTGTTGAAGGATCAATATCTGAATCGTATATCATTCAAGAAATTTCAACATTCTGCTCATTTTACTTTGAATCGACAGTACAGACAAGATTTGATCGTCTTCCACGTAACGACGACGGGGGTGTTCGACATTCAGATGGACGTTTAAATATATTTTGTCACTCTGGTCGTGCTTTTGGTTCTCGTCCATCTCGACACTTAAGCGATGAAGAGTATCATTTGGCACACTTGTATGTATTACTCAATTGTCCAGAGATTGAACAATTCATTGAAATATTTGACATTGAGATGGTGCAAAAATACTCTATTCACAACGATCAAGAATTGGAGAGATTACGGAATCGTGATTTCCCTACTTGGATTCAGACTTACAGTAAAGATCACAGAGCTGAAATAGATGAAAAAATATTTGAGTTTGTTAGTGGACCGTCGCGACTTGTGTCGTGCTATAGCGGATATTTTGTTAACGGGTATAAATTTCACACTGTTGAATATTCATTTGCAAAGAAGACGATGAATGCTGGGGTCTGCGTGAAAGGGACAACCTATGTTGAATGTGATATGGATTTTTATGGACTGGTGGAAGAAGTGATAGAGTTGCACTACTTCGGCTTGAAATCAGTGATCCTATTTAGATGTCATTGGTTCGATACAACAGAAAGGGGCATGAAAGTTCATCCAAAATACAAACTTGTTGAGGTTAATTACAAATCGAAATTGGCAGCAAATGAGCCTTTTATATTGGCATCACAAGCCGAACAAGTATATTACGCGAAGTATCCAGCTCGAAATAAAGATAGAGTAGATTGGCGTGTAGTCTGTAAGACAAAAGGTAGAGGAAAAATTGATCCGATAGTAGGAGAAAATGATCCTCCTGGTTTCTATCAAGAAGATGATCTTCCTGCTGTGGATCGTATTATTCCAATACTCGAGGATGCAGACACAACGTCAATTCAATTAGAAGTTGAATATGCTGATGATGACGATCATGAAATTGAGGAAGCTGGAGATGAAGAAGATGAAGAAGAGGAAGAAGAGGAAGAAGAGGAAGAAGAAGAAGAATTCGAAGACTATTATTCAGATGATGAAGAAGAATTGTAAAGTATATATTTTATTAAATATATCTCTACTATTTATACAATAATCTGATTATATGTCTGTTCGACAGATATGTCTGGTCGTGGTTATCGACGTATGAGAGTTTCGGAGTCTCCGATCGGTGAGACTCCAGCACTTACTCATGCTGCTGATCCTCCTGTTGCTGATCCTCATTCTGATGATACTGCCGAGGCTAGTACATCCAGACGTAGGCGGCCACGCGGGCCGAACAGGTGGCAGCCTCCACCAGCCACAGAGTCACGTAGATTGATTAGCGTGATTGGGGAGCAGTAATATATCATGAATTATGAATCATTACAAATTCATTATATCATAATATAATATTAAAATTTATTTTTGTTGTGCAGGTTCGAGCAAGAAGAAGTGCCGAGGAGCATTTCTTCTACTATTCGACGATACATGCACGGGGCATGGCCTACGTGGTCTCACGTGCCTAGCGAGCACGTCGACATGTTATGGCGCGAGTTTGAGGCACGTATTATTATTATTTTTTACATGCATGATGATATATTAATATTGGTACTGATATTATTATTTTGCAGGCTCGCTATACATGGGCCGAGGACCAGAGGCCCTTCATCTACGCTTCCTGGGAGGCTGTTTCCCGGGCAAGGTACAACGGGCAGCTGGGGCAGACTCGGTCCTAAGCGATGGCCCGAGCTGGGACCACTAACATCGCGGAGACTCGGGGATACGACCCCGGTTGGATTACTCCGGATATATGGGACCAGCTCATGAGGATATGGTCGACGGATCGATGGCAGGAGGTTTCTCGGAATGCGGCTAGAAATCGCATGTCGGGAGGAGCAGCGCGTCACACCGGCGGCTCTGTTGCATTTGCAGTGCACGCAAACCGTATGGTAAGTATATCTTTTAATTATATATTTTATTTGTTATTATATGTACTAATTAATGTATTTGTTTTGTAAATGTAGACGACGGTGTCGGATGACGGGACTGTCCAGCGACCCTCCCCGATGACGGTGTTTGAGCGGACTCACCGTCGAGCACATGGGACGGGGGAGTACATCGACAACCGCGCTGCATACATTATGATAATTATATATTTGTTTAAATTATTCATTATATATTTATAATTTAAGTTTTATGATAAATATTAAACAAAAAATCAAACTCGAGTAGGAGACGTACAGCCAGACGGTGGTGCAGCGCGGGGGTACCCCCGAGGACTTTGACGCAGCAATGTGGGTCGAGGCCGCAGGTGGCTGGGACCATGGCCGCGTATATGGCTTCGCAGATAGTGGTCATGCACGAGCCGTACTAGGGCCACTTGGGGCACCGACCCCTCCGGTCGCTGGTGAGCGGCCGTCCACCTCTAGATCCAGTTATGATCATAGTAATAGGATAAGGACACTAGAGGAGACGGTCGTGCGTCAGACTGAGATGATGGAGCGTCAGAGTCAGACGATGGCGGATATAGAAGCTATGCTACGCAACTTGTCAGGTCATCCCGAACCAGTCATCTCTTCGGCATCATCTAATCCATCGTCCTCGAGTCAATCCACGCCGGTGTACACTCAAGCGCTCCAGACCCCGCCATATAATCCAGACCATCCTCCATCGTGATCGTGAGATTTTTTGTTTGGATATTGAACTTGTTTAACTTATTTTGTTTGGATATTGATACTTCAATTTTGCATTTGAATTGTTTTTATACTATCGTGGATAATTATCAATATAAATATAATTGTTTTGATGTATATATGTTGGTGTGTTTGTGATGTGTGAATGAATGTGTTTGAGGTATTTGTGATGTGTGAATGAATGTGTGTATGAGGGTATGGGTGTGTGAGTTATGTATCAGATAAATGTATCAATGTATCAATGGAAATTTGAAATTTTCAAATTTTCTGGTTGCAGGTATTCGTCATCAGCAACGGCTTTCCCACGGGCGTCCGTGGGAAAGCCGTTGCTAAAAGTGTATCGAAAGCCGTTGCTGATGACCTACAGCAACGGCTTAGCGACGACATTTTACTAACGGCGTTGCTACGGACTCAGCGGCCGTTGCTATTAATGTTATCAGCAACGGCTCCGGGTCTGTGGCAAAACCGTTGCTGATAATAGTTTTAGCGACGGCCCAAGCGGCCGTTGCTGATCCGTTGCTAAGTCATCAGCAACGCGACTTTCTGTCACGGCTCTATTGCAACGACTCAGCCGTTGCTGATGCTCTTCAGCAACGGCTCAGCAACGGCATCAGCCGTTGCTGATGACCATTTTTCTAGTAGTGAAAGAAAAAAATGTAATACTTAATTCTCATGCGCATGAATTAAAGCTAGAAAATGAGAAATTGAAATCTAAGTCATTTGATTCATGCCATGATAATGTAGAATTGAGCTTAAGAATTTGAAGCTCAAAAATAACAATTTAGAAAAAGAAAATTGCATGTTAAAATCTCAATTACATGCATTACACAAATCTATGAATGAGTTGAAAAATGAGATATTGATTTTAAGTAAAAAAAGTCAATGCTTCTTCCTTTAATTCTAAGCATCAAAATGTCTCATTTAGGAAACCTCAAAAAGGGAATGCAAATATTCATCATCATTCTCATGCTAAGCATTTTACCATTAAACTTCATGCTCAAAAGAAAAATGATTTACCTAAGAATGCCCATGCTCATCATATCTCTCATGTCATGCATTCTACCATTAGACCTCATAATTATGAGAAGATGAATGAGGTTTCTAAGAATGCTCATACTCATCGTGTTTCACATGACAAGCATTCTAAAAATAAATCTCATGTCCATAATAAAAATGAAAAGACGAAATTTAATGGACATTAATTTTATTGTGGTATTTATGGTCATGCAATTCATGATTGTGCATTTAAAAGAAATTCAAGTGTTGTTAAGACACTTTGGATTCCTAGGCCAACTCACCCCCAAGGACCCAAAGCTATTTGGGTACCAAAGATTTCATCTTCTTTTGTAGGGGAAGCTACCACACAAGGATGAATGAGAAGTGGTGTATTGAAGTTGACCTTTGATCTAAATGTGAAATCTCCAAGAGGTTGCAACTTTGAATCTTCATGATGCCTAAAGTATGGAAATTGGCATCTAGGTATATTTTGTATCATCTCCTTATTTAGTTGTTCTATTCAAGTTAGAGTGTTGATATATGTTTAAATTGAGTTGTTTTCTCCGCTCTTGCAAAAGAGTTCTTTGAAAATATTTTTTATTTTGATTTTTCGGTCTCTCCGGAGACCCCGGTGGCCTATAATGGGCCTAAGCGACCTTGCAGTTCTAAATCGTAGGCTACTTGTGGCTTTCAGTTTTTAACCAATAGGGAAGGGTTGGTGATCTTATGTTTCAAAATTTTATATTTTGAGATCTCTTGGTTCATTTTGTTATTATGAAAAAAAATTTAAAAATGAATCCATGCTATTTAGTGAAGTGGAATTTGATAAATGATACTTAGTTTTTCTCTTCACTATTTAGTTTGATAGCTTGCATGTAGATATAATTTCATCTTCTACTTATAAAGCATACTTGCAAGTTATAAACATTAAGGAAGGCTAAATTAGGAAGAAAAAGATTAATTTGGCTAAATTTTCATGTATAATGTATAATCTCAATTAATTTAAAATCCTAGTGTTATACCTCATTGGTTAAGCTTAAATTATGTCTCTATACTCATGATAGTAATTGCATGTTAAAATCCTTGATTTCTCATGAGTAGGTAGAATTATGACACTTAGACAAACTTCATTAAATGAAACTTGCTCTAAGTTAGAACTTGTCACTAGAGACATTCCTTTTAAGTCCAAACTAGTTTAATATAGATTGAGATCTTATTCTTTAAATATTTCACATCTTAGGATCTCTTAGATTCATTTAGATATCATGGTAAAATCCTTTTTAAATGAATCTTAACTATCTAGCTTAGGTTAAGCTTTTAAATGAAACTTTGTATTAAACCCTTTGCTAGTTAGTAAGTTAACTTGCTAGTTGACATATTATTTCATTATGATACCAATGATGTCCACTTGCAAGTTAAGAAAAAGGTAAATATTGAAAGTTATGCTATCTAGAAGAAAATGAAAAAGGAAATTAAAAAGTTGGACAAATTTCTAAAAATAAGGTATGATTTTTATTTTGCAAAAATCTTTTTAAAAAATAATAATTGAATTTTCATGTTTAATGATGTCTCTATGCTCATGATTGATTATGCATGATGAATATTTGATCTTTCATGAGTAGAAAATAATTTGATAACTTAGGTAAAATTCATGATAATCTTGATTAAATAAAACTTGCTCTATGTTAAAATTCTTGTTAGAAACCTCATTTTAAGTTAAAATTTGATGAACATGTTTAGATACACATATCACATAAGTCTAGAAAGTTAGAATTGAAAATTCTTGTCTAGATGAACAATGTGATATCTATATTACTTTATGGGACTTAAGCTTGAAAAGCTTGGTCTAAGTCAACAAACCACAATTGGTATCAATTGACTTAGTCATTTCATTTTAAGTCCAAATCTTTATAAACATGTTTAGGAATAGATATGATATATTTCCATGCACTTAGAATGAAAATTCTTATGGATATGGATAAAATGACAATTAAGGTTAATTCATGAAAATCTCTTTTGAACCTTGTTGACCCAAGTCAACAAGTTGACTTAAAGGTCTCATTCATGATCCATATTTGAGAAACATGTTTAGATTTACTCATATTAGGTATTCATATGTTTAAACTTGAAAAATCATGAGTAAATGTTAAGATTGAAACTTGACAAGTTTCATGAAAACTAATTTAGTTTTGAATGAAACCATGCTAGGTTGATATCTTGACTTAAGGACAAAATATTCATTTCAAACATGACATATACTCTTGACATGACCATCATGTGCTGTCATGAAAGTTTGAATGAAAATTGAAAAAGTTTTAAGAAAATTAACTGAAATTTATAAAAATACAATTTCAACCCACATTTAGTATAAATTTCAGTTATTTTTAGAAAAATCTTTTTTAGGTGATTCTTGAAACTACACCTTCGTTAAAAAATCTAGTTTCTTAAGTAAAAATTTCAAAATATTTTATCAAGAATCTAATTTATAATGAATTTTTAAAGTTGGATTTCAAAACTCAAAGTATCATCCTTAATTGAAATATCAATCTTCTATACTTTGATTTTTCTTCAAAAACTTCAATAAAAACTCATGTACACCATTTGGATTCTAATTCTAATATCATTCACACATTTTCATGAGTAAAATTATTTCTAGAAATGATTTTGATATTTTGAGTGATAGCTAGGATCCATTTGTTTATTTGAAAATAATATATGATGAAAAATGGACTTTGATTTTTAAATTTATTTTGAGTTCAAATTTGATACATGCATTTCAAATGTCTATTCAATAACTGGTATCAAAATTTTCATCCCACAATTGGTATCAAAATTAGCATTCTATATTTGGTATCAAAAATTGGTATCAAATTTTTCATTGAAAATATGGTTTATGTATAAACTTAAAATTTTGATTTTTGAAAATTTGAAGTATAGGTTGACCTAAGTCAACAAAATACCTTAAAAAAATTCATCTTAAGCCCTAACTTGATTCATAGACTTACACTATCTCATGTTTGATTTCTTGATGCATAAATATGAGAAAACATGAGTAAATAGCAAAATTTGAGACTTAGCATTTTTCATGCTTTCATGCTTATTTCAAATGAAAACATGCTAAGTTCATAATTTGGATTCAATGACATTAGGTTCTATTCAAACTTGATAATTTATGAGTTAAAATAATCATATCTTGGTTCTTTGAAAGTTCGAATGAAATTTAAAAATATCATGAAAAAGATATGAGCACATTCATACTTGAGTGCATACATGCTTTACTTTTGAATTGTATCTATCTTTTCTTCTATCATGTATGAATTTTGTTTTCATATCAAATATTATTTTTTATCCCTTTGATTGAAACCTTCATGTTTTATGTTAAATACTTTTTTGGGTCTCATATCCCTGAAAAATTAATTGTGCTTCATCCCTTTAAGTAGATAGTCTCTCTTGCTCTTTTTGATTGATGTCAAAAGGGGGAGAAGAGTATGGATAAAGGGGGAGAAGAGTATAGGTCAAAAGGGGGATATGTGTATAAGAAAAAAAGAGAGAAAAATATAGGAAATTCATGCATATAGATAGGGGGAGTTTATCTCATAGATATGCATGTTGATAGTGGGAGAAATCCCTAAGTTGATATCCTTATGCTTTAATGATTATATATTTTCTTAATGATGTTTGTCATCATCAAAAAGGAGGATATTGTTGGCTTTAGATTTTCAACCTTAGCCTTAATCTCGGTCTTGATGGTTTTGATGATAACAAACATGGAACTAATAATTTCATTGAGAATATCTTTCAGGTTCCATATCGACTAGCGTTCGATGTCCTCGATCGGATAAATTGGAGAAATCGCAAAATCGAAAGGACATTAATCGTCGCGCTCGGGTTCATCGTGGAAGTTTCTCGAAGATCGACGAGTGTACCCAAGTCGCTTGGATGAGTCCAAAGATCAAGTCAAAAGCTCTCCAAGATGATGCTTGTTGAAAGTCGGAACCCGAAAACGAAGCGTGAAAGAAAATCGACTGAGAAAACAAACTCAGCCTATGTTCGGTCGACCGAATAGGTTAAGGCCACATGTAGTAGCCTTGCCGGTCGACCGCTTGGTCGACCGACAAAGGCCTGAAATGGGCAGAGAGCAGCGATCGACCCGTCGGTCGACCGACCTGTTGATACCCGCGACGCAAGATCGCGTCGGTCGACTGACGGGTCGACCGAATCACGACAGAATCTGCCAGAAGCTAGCGATCGACCAATCGGTCGACCGACCTGCTGAATGCCTCGACGCGAGATCGCGTCGATCGACCGACGGGTTGACCGAAGATCGCGGATCGCGCGATCCGCGTTTGGCGATCGACCGACCACATGGAAAGTTTTAGCGGTTGAATGATCAGTCGATCGATGCTTTGACCGGTCGATCGATGCTTCGACCGGCGGTCTGTAACGAATAATTTTCTACTCGTTGAACAACCGTTGCTTCACGAGGGTATCAATACATCATTTGATACTTCATTTAATCTTCTTCTCCCAATCTTATAGTGATCATTGAGCTATATTGCTTTATTTTGCTTCCGCATTTAAATCACATAATTGTAATTCGCCTAAGTAATCTAAGCAATCGATTAAAATTGGATTTAGACGAATCGTATAGTAAACATACTATTCACCCTCCCCTCTAGTGTCGTCATTTCGTCAACATGTGTATCCCAAAAAAATCATATAAAAAAGATCCCTTCTTTTTTTACTAGAGATTTTCTCTTTGATCCATTTACGCATAATTTAATTAATTGATTCATTTTTTTAAAAAAGAGGGCTTTCAGGTATTTAATCCCTAATTAGAAATATTGTATTTACCCCTACAAATATCATATTTTGTATATATTGATGTGGACATTTAAATTTAACGTAAATGTGATTAGTAAAACATATTTATAATTATATTATATTATTCATATTAACTATATTATTTTTGTTTGGTGGATATTTTAAAAAAACATATTTTTTAAATGACATAAAACAAAATTTTCATAAATAATTTTACTACTAGAAAACTAATCATTTGCAATGGTTAATCTACCGCTACAACAAAATGATGAAATTTCGGCGAATAAAAATCGATGCCTACTATTAGCGTAGGTTTTTATGCAGAAGAAGATGAAATATTTTGACGCCAACGAAGGCAGTCAGTTAAATAAAATCGGTGTCATTTAGTTGGCGCTAGTATTTATTAGTTTAGCGCCCTTTTTCCCTCTCTCATTTCAAAATCGATGCTTTTCTTGGCCATGCATAATTTTCAATCCCTTCACCGTAGAATTTTGACTTATATACCGACGCATTAGTATGCGTCTAAATTTATATTTCGACCCAAAATAAGAGTCAGTTTACAAAATAATAAGCGTCAATTTCTGTAGTGTACAAGCAAAGTATGGCAACAATGACGAATTTTTTTTTATTGCCGTAAAGCAACGACAAGACTATGACGAATAGTTGTGCTGTCGCTAATAATAGTTTGTGCAACACGAATTGTGATAACCATAGTAGAACTATCAATAATTAATGTCAAATTATAATCCTAAATCACATCCCCATATATAAATTATTAATTTGTACTAAATATATGCTTATCAATGCATTGGTTAATTAGCGGTTTATCAATCAACTTTTAATTAATGCTTGATCCTTCAAAAGGTTAAAGAACTTGGTTTGCAATAGGTGAGAATCTTCCCTGATTGCCTTCGAGCTATCAATATATTAAACAAGAAGAACAAGGCCCCCTTGGTAGGGCTGAATGAACTCGAGAATCCGACCCGATCTGACTTATTTGAGTTGGGTCGGGTCGGATTGGGTACAATTTGATCAAATCTGATCATAATCGGATCAGATTTCGGGTTTTAGAATTTGAAACCCGATAATCTGAGATCCGACCCGATGACTCGATTATATATATATATATATTAATTATTTTTAAATAAATTTTTTATTTTTTAAAAAAATATTATTAAAAACTTTTTTTTATCTAAATAGGTAAACCCGACTATCCGACCCAACCCGAACTAGATCAAGTTAGGTTGGGTCGGATTTGAGAGGTGAAATTTTTTTGATCCAACCCGACCCGATTATATTTGGTCGGGTCGAATCTATTTTTCTTCTAAACCCGATCCGACCCGTGAATACCCCTACCCCTTGGTATCTGCTTGTGTTAGATATCTAGGAAGTCAGTAGGGAAATCAAAGGAGATTGGGAGCACGTTAGAAGGGAGCTAAACATGGTAAACACAGCAGCTCATGAATTGGCAAAAGATGGTTATCAATACAAGCAAGGAGAAAATCCAAGGCCTTAATTCCAGTAATATGTCTCCTGTTGTATAGTAAATAGGGAGATTAATAGTAATAGAGTGAACTGTAGTAATGCTTACATAGCAGATGATTGTACCTTGACCATTGTACAGTTGAACGTTGTTTCTAATAAAGCTTTCAGGACTAGAGCACTTGCTTTGTAAGATTAAGAAAGATAAAGATGCTATATAAATTTGAATTTATTATTTATTCAGTGCATTAATTAAATAAAAAATTAATAAAAAAATTTAAAATAATATAAAATAAATATAATATTTGACGTATATTAAATTTAAAAAATTTATATTTAATTTAATTTTATTATATCTAATGAAGTAAACATATCTTAAAAAATTATACTCCTATTCAATTTGTTGGTGAAAGATGCTGACAATTGGCCCTGCTCCATCTACGTAACAATTGTATAGGAAGTGACCCATCATCAGTATGTTTTTTCTTTTAAAAAATTTAAAAAAATCAATGTTTATTCTTGATTTGTTATTCAATTGTTTAACAAAGTTAATCTTAACATAATAAACTGGGATTAACAAATGCCCCCACGCAGGATCGAACTACGGACCTTCAGTTTACAAGACTGACGCTCTACCACTGAGCTATAGGGGCACTGTGTCAATTAGGCCTATTTTAACCTTAGTATTTGTTTTACACTTCCTGTTTATACTTTAATTTTGTTAATAAATGGAGGAATAATGCACGTAAATTTATGCTCCAAAAATATCACAAAACGGACTGAATTTTTCACATTCAAAATTTAAATTTTGTTTTTTAGACAATAACTTAAAATTTCATTTTCGTTCGTGATTTTTATGAGATTTCTAGTCCGCTTCAGTAATAATTAAGATAATGCTCATTAAATTTCATCTGTAAATCTTAATTTTATGGTGCATTAAAAAGCAATTTGGATAATCTTATCTTTTATGGACACCTAAAACATATGTCAAATATTTAATGTTTGATAGTTTGATTACCATAACAAATATGGTTAGCGGTTGAATTATTAATTAATGATAGTATATTTATGTAGAAGAATAATAAAATGACTAATCATTTTAAAAATATATTAATATATGTTAATATATTAATGATAGTATATTTCGCAGTGGATCTCATCCTCCCGATTTACAATTTATCATGTGCAATTTATATGTACCATTTCATTGACTTAAGTGTAAAATAATATTTTAATTTTAATTTTAAGTAATCAAAAATAAAAATATTTCTACTAAGTTTCAAAAAGTCAACTTTACGATAATAAATTCAAATTTGAGTCAAATGCAATTTTAATCGAGTATGAATATGTAACTACTAAGTAATTTGCCGTGTTACGATGTGTTACGATAGTTGATGTGTTGCGATACATAACATATAGATAATTCAAAATTCGATCCGCTATTCCTAAATAAAATTATGTTAGGATATTTGATGGGTGGGTCCTACTTGAATATTTATGTTCCTAGTATGTTGCTAATAAAGTTAAAATCTCCGATTCATATGCACTGAAAAAAGCTTGGAAATCCCACATAACCGTCACAACGGTCGAAACGACGAGATGGCCCGATCTCGATTCATAAACCCCGAAACTACCTGGCTTACGGTTACCTCTCCCACCCCCTCTATAAACGCGATGGAAACCGTTCGATCGTGATCGGACGGTCTATATCGTCCGTCGGATCACCGTCTTTGGGCTTCCAAATGACACGACGCGGCCTGAGGAAGCAACGTCGAGGGAGAGGCCCTCTCCGGTAATTTCACCGCCCCTCACGCGACTCACACGTGATATATAAGGGTTTCGTTCCCGGAGGGTAGAAATCCCTCATCGCCCCTGCCCCGGGAGCAGAGCGCTCTTTCCTTCTCTTCGCCCCTTCACCCCTCACCTCGCCGTCGACTCGCGCTCTCGCTACCCTCTCTCGGACGTTATCAGCCCTCCATTGGTAGTCTCCTAAGGTTAGGGTTTCGATTTGACCCCTTCTCGTTGCGTGCCTCGCCGTCTTTGTTGGTTTTTTGATTCGAAACTGGGAAAAAGATTGCTCTTCTGATCGATGGAATAGGAAACAATGGTGGTTCTTTGTTGTCCTTTAAGGATCGTTGTTTGTTGTGCTGTTATTGATCAAGGGCTGGTTTAGTTGGTGCTAGGGTTTGGAAATGCGCCCCCCTTTTGGGTTTTGTCTGGGTTTTGATTGTTCGTAGTGTGACGGGTAATGCCGTGCCTGTAGTGGTGGCAGCAGCGTGTTATGGACACGAAGGGAGATGGGACGGGGGCCACACCGCTGCGGACCAGTGATCGTCTCCGGCAGCGGCCTAAGTACTTTGGCCGGCCATATTTGTATTACAAACCGGGCATAAGGAAGAAGATGAAATCCAAAAAGAGGGCTGCAGCTTCTCAGATTGCAAAGAAGCTGCTCAGGCCAAGGAACTGCCCCGCTCAGCCACCCCCTTCGGATGTAAGAGCTTTGGCATTGCATTGATATCATTATGCCTTCTATTTTTAGAAATTGCGTGTTGTCAAGGTAGGTTTCAGGTGTAAACTAGTTAAGACTTCATTGCTTAGTGAATAAGTGCATGATGATGCTTATCTTACATGAAAGGACCATGCCCGACTACATATTTATTCGCATCTGATTGTATAGCTGGCTAAGGTGAAATATTGCGAGGTTGAATAACATACAAGAGGTGCTAATTTGATACTACAGTATAAAAAACAGAGTTTCCCCAATTTCTAAAGTTTTAAAATAAGATTTCTTTTATATTAACAGGTAAAGAAGTGGATTATGTTTGTCATGCATAGTATATCACGGGAGAAAGAATAGGTGGTCATTTGTATGTTTGGTTGACATTTGTATGGTTGGCATGCATGGTATATCTTGGGAGAAAGAATTGTTGAACAAAAACATATCCGACATCAATAATGACATATACTGAAACAGGAGGGTTCTTTGGCTTCTTACAAGAGTACGTGGAAAATTCATAGCATAAGATATCCGTCCTATAATTTCTATATTGATGATATCTCTAGAGAAAAGCAATCATATGATGCATGCTGCACAATCTTGTTATTGTTTGTAGATAACCAAAGAGAAACTTTGAACTCATAAAAATCAAACAAATTTCAGCACATAAAGACCTCCAGTTGATTGATACTTTTGTTTGACTTTTAGTTTTTGGTTCATTATTTATTATTGAGATAAAGCTGACTCTAATTCTTCGCATATTCTATGTAGTCTATAGCAATGAACTTACGCCGCTCCACAAGAAAACGAAAGATTTCAATAAATCTGGAAGACTATGACACTGACACTTCTGGAACAGAAGATGGTGATTTAATGGTAAAAATTCTTAACATGCCTGTGTACGCGACCTTGTTACAATTCAGTGATTAGTGCGGTACATTAGTTGTTTGAAATGCGTAGTGTTGTTTCTGTTTTTTGATAACTTGTCTTTTGGTGCCAATTCTTTTTAGGCTCCCAGGTATCTTCGTTCATCAAAAAACAAGACACGGAACAATGCTAGCCATGATGAAATGTCAGCCTTTACAAGGAATAAAACTATTAGAAATTCAAAATCTGTTCCTCGCCGTGAAGGTTTACGACCTAGAAGATTGTTGACTGGGAGAAGAGCACAAGTATATCAAGAATCAGAAGACGATCAGGAGAGCTCTGAGGAGCAGGCTATCCAAGATGAGATGGAAAATGGAAATGGTGTTGAGGAGGATGCTGGAAATGATGAGGATGGCGATGGAGGAGATGAAGTTGCGGAAGATGGAGATGATGAAGATTGTGAGGGAGAGCAGGAAGGAAGGAGGCGATATGATTTGCGGAACCGTGCGGAGGTTCGCAGATCTAGTGAGAAGGAGGATAAACAGAAACCGCGATCACCTCGCAGAGTACTACATCATGGTATGAGCTCCAAAAATAATAGATATCTAAGAAAGGGTGGATCCAGAGTTCATAGGCGACATCGCTTTTCACTACCCGATGACTCTGATGATTCTCTTCTTGTGGATGAAATGGATCAAGGTCCATCTATCCCTTGGACAAGGAGTGGAAGTAGAAGTGGGACACCATGGCTCTTGGGTGGTCTAGACGTTCAGGGTTCAACAGCATGGGGAATGAATGTTGCTGCATCTGGCTGGGGTCATCAGGGTGACAATGTTACTTCCTTAACTACAGGTATTCAGACTGCTGGACCAAGTTCCAAGGGAGGGGCAGACATTCAGCCATTACAAGTGGATGAAAGTGTTAGTTTTGAAGACATTGGAGGCCTATCAGAATATATCGATTCATTAAAGGAAATGGTGTTCTTTCCATTGCTGTATCCTGATTTTTTTGCCAAATATCACATAACTCCTCCAAGAGGAGTTCTGCTTTGTGGCCCTCCTGGCACTGGGAAAACATTAATTGCTAGAGCACTAGCATGTGCTGCCTCAAAGGCTGGTCAGAAGGTAAGTTTTTACATGCGCAAAGGAGCTGATGTTCTCAGCAAATGGGTCGGAGAAGCAGAAAGACAACTCAAGTTGCTTTTCGAAGAGGCTCAAAGGAATCAGCCATCCATTATATTCTTTGATGAGATAGATGGCCTTGCTCCAGTTAGATCTAGCAAGCAGGAGCAGATTCACAATTCTATTGTTTCAACATTGCTAGCTTTAATGGATGGCCTTGATTCTCGTGGACAGGTTGTCCTGATAGGTGCAACCAATAGAATTGATGCCATTGATGGGGCTTTACGTCGCCCAGGGCGTTTTGACCGGGAATTTGTTTTTCCTTTACCTGGTTACGAGGCACGTGCCGAAATATTGAACATTCATACACGCAAATGGAAGGAACCCCCGCCAAGAGAGCTAAAGATGGAACTTGCAGCTAGTTGTGTGGGGTATTGTGGAGCAGATCTTAAATCTCTATGCACAGAAGCTGCTATCCGAGCTTTTCGTGAGAAGTACCCTCAAGTGTATACTAGTGATGACAAGTTTGTTATTAATGTTGATTCCATTAAGGTTGAAAAGCATCACTTCTTAGAAGCCATGTCTACGATTACTCCTGCTGCTCATAGGGGATCTATTGTGCACTCCAGGCCATTGTCTTCAATTGTTACACCCTGTTTACAAAGACATCTCAAGGGAATAATGGAACATGTACGCAATATTTTTCCTTATGTTGCAGCTGTAGATATAAGCAAGCTATCTGTTCTGTCTTCTGTCTCTGCACTTCCTCTGGTTTATAGGCCACGCCTTTTGATATATGGGGATGAAAGAGCTGGATTGGTATGAATCTTAGAACTTTCTAATATGGACATAATATGTTATGGTGGGTGCTGTTGCTAAAGCTGTTTTAGCTTTGACAGGACCATGTCGGACCTGCTGTCCTACATGAGTTGGAGAAGTTTCCAGTTCATTCTCTTGGGCTCCCATCTCTTCTATCTGATCCTAGTGCGAAAACACCAGAAGAGGCATTGGTGCACATATTTGGGGAAGCAAGAAGAACTACGCCTTCAATACTCTACTTACCTCAGTTCCATATTTGGTGGGAGACAGTGAGTATACAATTCCAAAATACAGTTTTGCAATTTCTTTGGCTGAGTTTTTTAGTAAATGAAAACGCATAACTGTGTGGTATATACTTCCACAGGCTGATGTCCAGCTTAAGGCTGTCTTGAAGACTCTTCTTGAGGAATTGCCTTCCAATCTTCCAATCTTACTAATGGGGACATCATCTATGTCCTTGAGCGAAATGGATGAAGACTCTACTTCAATTTTTGCTCTCCATAGTGTGTACGGTTTCTCATCCTTAATAACTATCTTCACAATATTTTTAATTTGAAATGAATAACTCTCTTGGATTGGAGCAAATCTTCTCGTCTTCTCCTTAGCCTATTTACCATTAGAATTCTGACCTGTTGGAGGATGCAACCTTGCCCTCTTAGTGGTGATGAGGAGTGACTAGAGTCAACAGTCAATCAACTTTTTCAGAAGGGAAATTGAGTTGGAAACAATGAATGCTTTAAGTTTTTCATTTCAACTATCTGCCAACATTAGTAAAGGGAAATCCCAAGAGTACTTCCACTTAGCCCACATTCTTTTTAATTTGGATGTAGAATAGTTTAGGGAAATACATATCTGAATGTTGAGTTGTTGACTATACTTTGAGGAATGTACTCTGGGGATGTCCCCATAATTTATAGTTTCTTTATTAGTCTTCTCAATATATGTTTTCATGACATCCTTTTCTTGAAAAATATTCTTCTACAAGTAGCTTTGTGATATCCCCAAATTTTTAAATGTTGGAGAACGTAGCAGTGGTTGTCTGGTAGGTTAGTGGTGCAGTTGAAGTTTGGAAAGGAGGTCCCAGGTGGTTTTCTCAGTGGTTCGTCGTTGTTGGGGTAACTGAACAAGTTGTCATTTTGCTAGTTGTGATTGATTTAATCATAATTTCATAGGTCAACTTCTAAAACCAAGCTATTGATTCAACATCAGCAGCTCGTTTGACATCTTGGACCCACTTAAGAGATTTTGTTCTGGATTCTTTTCTGACATTTTTTCTGGATTTTATTTTTGATAGGTATCAAGTGGATAAACCAACTGCAGATGACAGGTTAAAGTTTTTTGAGAAACTGGTTGAGGCTGTCTTGTCTATCCAACTTGATGAGTCAGCAAGCAAAACAAAAGAACAGACGTCTCTTCCTGAACTCTCCAAGGCTCCAAAGGAAGTCAGCGGCCCAAAAGCTTCAGAGCTTAAGGCAAAAGCAGAAGCTGAGCAACATGCCCTTCGTCGGCTCCGAATGTGTCTCCGGGATGTTTGTAATAGGTATGTAGAGCCAATTCCAATAAAATTGTTGAATTAAATGTTCCTGTTGGCTACAATAATTTGGCCATATGACATGTCAATAAACATTTGGGGGAGGATTGTCCAATCTATTTAAAGATTATTTAGACCACAACCTCAACCGATGTGGGATTGTAAAAACATCCTTTTTGACCTAATGATAAAATTATCAAGCGGTTTACTGTATTTCATTATCCAGTTTCCTCCTGTTGACATTTGCAAGTATATGATCTTGTAATGATGAAATGGTTCTGTGCTTGCAGGATTCTCTATGATAAGCGGTTTACTGTATTTCATTATCCAGTTTCCGAAGAGGAAGTGCCTGATTATCATTCTATTATTCATAATCCAATGGACGTGGCCACTCTGTTGCAGCATGTTGACAGTGGGCAATATCTCACTCGCACTGCTTTCTTGCAAGATGTTGACCTTATTGTGTCTAATGCTAAGGTATCTTATTATGGATCATTTTAGGTATTGATAAATTTATATTTTGGTGCTGATGCATACCATATTACAGACTTATAATGGAGATGATTACAATGGATCTAGGATTGTCAGCAGAGCTTATGAGCTCCGTGATGTGGTACTTTTTTTTAAATTATTTTTTTTGATATTTGTTGTCCTAAAGAATCACCTCTCTCTATCTGAATGGTATCGCTAATTTACAAAGTTTTTGTTCCTTTGTTCAGGTTCAAGGTATGTTGTCACAGATGGACCCAGCTTTAGTCTCATTTTGTGATAAAGTTGCAGCACAAGGTGGTCCACTTCAGTTGGATGACATGGATGGTTTGAGTGCTCCATCAGCACCTGTTCTTGCTTCTATTACTAGAAGCAGTGCTCGACTTCGCCATGTTCAGCCAGAGGTAAATCTTGCACAAAGCTACGAGGCATTAAGGCGGTCTAAGAAGAACACTGACCATGATCATACAGGTATCTCAAATTCTTAATTGTGTTGAGCGCTATACCAATATACTCTTCTGTTTACAATATGTATTCTCATATTTTTTTCATGACAGCTATTTTGGCATTGGCATACTTTGACCTGGGTATGAGTTATTTGTGTTGTGGGCTCAGGCTACTCCAACATATGGACTATATTGGCCCATATTAGTTAAACCTTGCATTTCACATTCTAGACAACTATGAAACTTAAGGATCATGTTTTATGCTTGTATTTCAGGTTCAGGCAGGGAGGAAAGAGCCACTACTGAAATGGATTTGACAAATGATAATTATCCAGGATTCCAAGAACCAGACGCAAATGGCCCATCGAGTGGACCAGAAAACCATTCGTCCAGTGAACTACCGGAAGCATCACAAGTAGCTCCGACTCAACCGGCCAGCGAAAATGTTGATGATGATGCTATGATGATCGATGCTGCTGACATCTCCAAACAAATAGATTTGGTGAAGCAGCGACTCATGGAGCGAACTGAAGGCTATGGTGTGCCACAGCTCGAGCGGCTCTACACCCGAGTAATAAAAGGTGCAATGGCAGTCGACGGTAGTGGTAGTGGTACCGAAGATCGTAGGTTATTGGCACTGGGGCATCTCTTGAAATTTCTTGAGCACGATGAAAATTTTTGAGCAACAAGCTTCTTTCTTTTCTTTTCTTTTTTCTTGTTAGCCCTTGTACATCGAGTTATTCATCAAATTTTTCCCTTCATTATTATACGATATGTTATTGTGCCAAATGTGCATGAAACCTGTCAATAAATGCCTGAAATGATATTATGATGCCTCACCAATTAATAGGTCTGTCGTCACACAAAGCTAGGATTGAGTAATGTAAACTTTTAACAATTACTGAAATCGGATAAGAATGACCAATCTAATATATATTATTCCTATTTTTCTTTTTCTTTTTTTTTAAAAAAAAACCACTCAAAATATAAATGAGAGATGACGTGGCTTGAGGCAGACCAGTTGCGTGACATAAGACGACAACACATGTAATAGCAGCTCCAAATAAAATGATGGGAATACAAAATATACGCATATGTGGTAATCCTCCCGCAATTATTGGGCTATAACGACCGGCCACGTGGGTTGGTGGCCAGTGCTTGTCCCGTTGTAATTACCCGCCACCGATGTGGCCCACGTGGTCCCCGGCGTGCTCCTTATTGCCATGGCCATACATGCATGTCCTAGTAGTTTCACTTTAATATTCATATCACCATCTCCGTCAATTTCATATCCTAAATCGAAATGGAAATTTTACGCTATTTGGTCATTGATTATTATTCGTATTTTCTCAATGCATGGTCCTCATTGTTAATTGACTAATGAAAGACATGAATGCATGGCTTAGCTGACCAATTCAATTCGGAGTTTACTTAATTTTTCTCAAAATGGTTTACACCTGGTGACTCTTGATGATATATCTCAACCCCCCACCCCACAAACTAATCTTTTTGCTTCTTTTCAAAGTCAAATTGCCACGTTAACTCGTGTGTTGCTCTCTTTTGCAAGTTTCGGCACCAAGGTGAAGATTTTTATTCTTCTTCTTATTTGTGAAAGGAGTGGATGACCATTTAATTAATAATTCTTATTTGTGAAAGGAGTGGATTGGCCGTTTAATTACTAATTAAGTTTGTTGACTGATATGTTATCATAAAAAAGATTTGGATGATAAGAAATACGATTGTTAAAAATTAAAGAATTATTTTTTTAATCCAAATATTTTATTGATCGACAATTTTAATATATATTTTTTATAATTTTAAATATCCAAAATGATAGTTTCAATTGTAGAAAAATCTTCACTAATAATAATAATAATAATAATAATAATACCCTTTCCACATTAGTGCACTTTGTTCTTTTTGTTGGTATCTTTGCCTTGCCCTCCTATCTCAGGTAGGAGCTCATGATTGACAAGGAACAATTAACTCCCAAGTGGAAATTAGGACAAGTAGATGGCGGATTAATTAGGGTTGACATGTCTGAGTTGGATTTGGATTAGAATAGTAGACAGCCAATTAATGGCAATGATAGCATCAATGTCACATGACAACAAGATATTATGAAGTTGATTGATTGAAATGGGAGCCCCCACACACACCACATTTTCCAAGGACAAGGGTTTATTGTTTTAAGGACCCATCAAAAATTAATTAAAGAAACAAGTTCCTAGGGACACATGCTGAGATCCTCCATCATATTTTAGCCACATGGACACTGAGGAGTTGGCATTGTTTTTTTGTGTCTTGGGACTTGGAACAACTTTGCACTCACATCCAATTTTTAGTTTGATCCATTATTTTGACATATATAATTAAAATTGTTTTTTGTTTTGTTTGTTTCGTCTTAGCATGATATCGTGGACAGGTTGAGTATGGACATAGAGATCCTTTTTGATGTCTTGAGGCATCGTTACATAGGGCTGTTCACGGGTCGAGTTGGGTCGGATTTGGAGAAAAAATCGGCCCGACCCAATTAAGAAATAAACGGGTCCAGTCGGGTTTGAAGATAATTTTTTTTTAACCCGACCCGACCTGATCCGTCCAAAATCGGGTTGGGTCGGATCGAGTAATCGGGTACCCGTTTATAAAAAAAAAACTACTGAAACTCCGCCTGCGTGGCCGCGTCTTCCCGAGAGGAGGCGTGGCCCACGTGGGCCGCGTATCCTCGGGAAGATGCTGAACAGCGTCTTCCCGAGTTGATTTTTATTTTTTATTTTTTAAAAAATATATATAAATAATTCAGATAATCGAATCGGGTCTCGAGTCATCGGGTTTTAAATATTGAAACCCGTACCCGACCCGATTATAATCAGGTTTTAAAATTTTAAACCCGACCCGACCCGATTACCCAACCCAACCTGGCCCGATTGGTTCAGGTCGGGTTGGTTTCTCGGGTTCATTGGGTCGGGTTTGACCCTTGAACAACCCTATCGTTACAAGGCCATGACGGTTAATGTGGATGCACATGTCACTTTTAAGTATTCGTTGATTTTTTTTTTGTATCACTTAATTTAGACTCATATCGAGTCAACTATAACTTAGCTCAAGGGAGATTCCGAGAGAAATCATCACCTAAGACATATCCCTAACCTGCCTATAGAATAAACACGGCGTACATAAGGTAGTCTCTCAATCTCAATCTCAATATCATATCTATCATATGAAATATCTTTTTACTTGAACATCAGAGTATCTTTATAGGTCACTCCCGAAGCTGTGCTGGACCAAGATCGCGAAGGCCTGCATCACTCCCGACTTTCTCCCGACTTCTGACAAGAACAAAATATAAGTGGATCAACTTGGGTAAATTCGAGCAAGACGCGTAATTAGCGAGAATAAAATTAGAGTAACAGCTTTTTAGTCAGATTTCAATCTCACATGAATAAATAATTTAAATGCCACAAGGTATAAAGTTGTAAAAATAAACCTCATGCAAATATTACGAAATTAATATGCATGGACCATCAAGAAGACTAGTAGAATGGGCAATTCAACATAGGAAGTCTTAGTAAATTTATGCATAATTAGTACATTGAATCCACCTCACTTTGTACTAGCATAATTAGTAAATTTATGCCATTAATAACATAGTAGTGTTCAATCTCTACATTTCACTCCCCATGAAATGAAATGACACAAATGGGACAATTAGTCACATTGACATGACTTCTATCAAACCAATGATGTACACATAAGGGAATTGATAGAGATTTGTTATCCATGGGAAATGGGAATTAATTAATCAAGTGTTTGCAAGTACCAATTAATTATTCTCTCCACATTTCAATGGATACAATTGCGTATGGAGAAGAGCAAGATCAATACTTGAACACCTTATTGGCCTAAAAGGGAAAAATATCTTCCATTTGGTCAAATATTAAACGCCATTTGTGAAATTAATTAATCTTTATTCACTTGTTGATTCAATCTTATGTGAAATTGATATCAATCTTTATTCTCAAATGCCAAGGTAGGTTGACTTCAATAATTGCTTCTCTCCTTGGGTCATTCTTTTTCCTTAGCATGGAGGGAATCATGTGCTCCTTGGTTAACCATTAATTAAATAAATTGGATAATCAAATTTGCTATACTCATGGGTGATTTTAATATTCCACTTTATGCTGACAAATCTCGGGCTTGACTTCCTCAATCCCCAAAATTGTTTTTTAAAGATGCTTGAGCTAAGTTTTTAATTTTTAAAATTAATTTGTACTATTAGTTATATGGTTTTATATATTATAATTATAATAGCATGTAACTTTCACAAGTTTGAAACAACAACTAATTAATAGAGTGATCATACAACACACAATGCTCATTTTGAGCAATATTTTTTACTTTTCATATTTGAGGTAGACATACTTTTTTTCTGAGCATATCTATTAATTTATTTTCTTATATTAAAATAGAGATTGGTATCATGAATTCATGATCGCATTATTATCGAACAATATCGATCCAACCAAAACTAATAATTAAATCCACTCAAAAGCTTACTCAATTATAGAAACACTTTAGTCACGATTTCAAATCTCCAATATTTATTTGTTTAGAAAGTTTTGACAATTGAATCATTAATTTGAGTCGATATATTCAACCGGTGAAATTCAAAACCAATGGCCTAACCTATCCATTAAAGAGATGGTTTGAGTTAGCTAACTTTTTTGATCAAAAAAATGTGAAGCTAACAAATAAGAAGAAATTAAAAGGCATGTCATCAATGGATTCTTTAACCACTTCGTAAAGAAAATGGGTGTCCATATCATTGGGGGGGGGGGGTGGATTTAAGTGGTTTCCATGCACATTGATGTCATGCTCATTAAGGCTGTCCATGGTTCGGTTCAAATCGAACCGAACCGAAAAACCGAATCGAATTTTTTGGTTCGATTCGGTTTCAACCATGTGGGTTTGGTTCTTTGACCCGAACCGAATCGAAATTTGAATTTCGGTTCGGATTCGGTTTTCGGAATTCGGGAACCGACCCGAACCGAAAACCGAATTAATTAAAAAAATATTTTTTTTTTAATTTTTAACAGAATTACTTAAATAGGTATTAAGTAATTATTTTGAATTTTAAATTTTTAATTAAAATAATTAAAATTTCGGTTTTCGGGTTGAAAACCGAACCGAACCGAATAATTTCGGTTCAGGTTAAATCGGTTTAGGTATAGTTCGGTTCGGGTTCGGATTGGAATTCGGGTATAAAAAAATTTCGGATTGGGCTTGTTCGGTTCGAATCGAATGGACAGCCCTAATATTGCTCATTTCCAAATCTATGGAATTCCACGTGGGAAAAAGTTAATAGGAAAATGATAGCATAATAAAAGCATTTTCTTTACAAAGATTTGCATAAAAAGTCTTTCAATATATTTTGAAGTTTTGTTTTTGTTCTTTTTTTAACTTTATTGACTAATTAACTAATGTTGTCAAAAATAGAATGACACTGGTAGATCATGAATAAATCATGAATTCAAATGAATTACAAATTTTAGTACTAAAAAACATTAGTTAAATATCATTAAAAAAATTTGACCAAAACCAATGTGATAATTGATGAATTTTGATTAAACTCAAACTATTCGCATACTTTCTTCTTCTTCTTTTTTGTAAAAAATAGTTTTTAGCTCGGAGTGATTGATCTGATTAATTAGTAATTGAAAATTGGTTGCTCTAGTTAATTTGATTTTAAGTTAAAATAATAAATTAAGAATTTTAATGTTATAAGAAAGATATATTTTCTTGGTGTTAAAATTATTAATTACACCAGATTCAGTTAATAATTAAAAGGAGATAAAAGCATATATAATAAAGTAGTGGATCTATATATGTGTAAAATTTGTAGGAAGAGAGATGTCAAGTTAAAAGGACCAAGTTGGTCATGTGGTGCATGTCCTCCTCCATGCCACATTTCAACCCATATTTTATGCTTTTAAGATATTATTCATCATAATTTTGATTCCACTTAATTTTGATTTTAGTCTTTATACATTTAAAATTTTAATTTTAGTCCCCGCACTTTATTTTCGTTTAGGATTTAATTTCTATCATCACATGAGGCCTAAATAAAACTGACGTGGATAATTAAATTTTGATATATTTTCTTGGTGCTAAAATCATTAGACCAAATTCAGTTAATAATTTTTTTTTTTCTAAAATAGGTCGAACTCAAAAATAGGGTCACTCCTTACTCAGTTGGACGAGTAAAGGATGTAGATAGTTAATTGCCGTGCATTCCTCGCCTTCAATAAAGTTAGAATATATTCCCTCGTCTACCATTCAGTTAATAATTAAAAGGAAATAAAAACATATATAATAAAGTGGTGGATCTATATATATGTGTAAAATTTGTAGGAAGATAGATGCCAAGTTAAAAGGACCAAGTGGGTCGTGTGGTGTCCTCCTCCATGCCATCTTGTCAACCCATATTTTATGCTTTCAAGACATTATTCACCCTCACCCAATTTCACAGTAATCACTTTTTCTTTTAATGCTGATAGTTTTCTTCTTATTTGGTAACTAAATTAATTAATAAAGTTTTAATTCCCAACATAAAAACAAAAATAATGCCAACCATATTTGTAAAAATGTGTGGAAGATAATATTTTTAAGGTGAAACTAACTATTAAATCGATCGATTGGGCTATAACTTTGTTAATTTAATAGATCTAGCAAATTTAGTTAATTTTTTTTTTAAAAAAATAAATCTAAATTAATTACTCCACATGTAATTGGACCACAAGTTGATATGAGATTGCAGCTATTTTAACTTTAAAAAATAGAGTAAAATAAAAATCAACCGCTTTAGAAATAAAATGGCAGTTAAAAGTACCAAGGTCAAAATTATATATAATGCATTTTATATTAGTCTACGTCTTAATAATCTATGGATCGATTCGTTTCACATTACTTTGAGATACAAGATTGGAGAATAGCTGTTTATTGAGTCATTTTCATTGGTACAATCTCTCAATCTACCTCAAAACCTAGACAACTCATGTTTCCACTCAACACCTCTCATCTTCCATTTGTTTGCCGTCACAAGCGAGATGACACTAAATTAATTTATTATTCATTACTGTACGAAACGAATATAAAATTATTCTTTGTATTGTTATGTACAATTAATGCAATATTGAATAATTTATGAAACTAACAAATTCTATATATTTTTTAAATTATAATATGTTCTCGTTGGAAGTCGGAGGTGTTGTGAGCCTATATAATTTTTAAATTATAATATATTCTCGCTTGAAGTCGGAGGTGCTGCGAGCCTCCGTATCTCCTTGGTCCAGCACGGCTCCAGTTGTGATCTACAAATATACTCTGATGTTTAAGTGAGAAGCAATATCTCGTTGGTCCGCGCTAATTAAAATCGGAAGTATATCTAATTTGTAACTGTTTTACGAGGCAAGTTGGGAGGTTGAATTCAATAATATGCTTAAATAGATAGGATACTTGCTTAAGATTCAATACGTTGCCATCTCTAACCTGAGAATGTGAATATTGTTAAACTCCAAAGAATAGTAGATCATGAAAATTAAAATTCACTACTAATAATAATTGTTCTTTTCCTTTTTCCCGAAATAGTCGGTGGGGTCAAAAAAAACGCCTGCAGTGTCAGAACGTGACAAAAAACATCCCACGCATCCGCTCGCAGCGGCGCTGCACGTGTCTGGTCCTGCACGGCCTTTCCACGTGTCTGGGACCCACATCCCCCGCGGCGCCGAACCATCCTACGTGCCGTCGCCACGTGTCGGGGCATTGAGGGAATACCAAATTCGCAAATCCAACACGAAATCCAGCATCGCGAAAAATAACACCCGTTTACCGCTGGCTCGCGTTTCCGCCCGCCGTAATCGTGACTCATCCAGTTTTGGGTCCCGCAGAGTATCCAATTGTGAAACGGGTATTGACGTTAGTTAGTGAGCTGTTGAGGGAGTGAGAAAACAATTATTGCTCCATCCCCATTGTCTCCTTCCAATTTATCACATGTCATCTCTTCCCGTATCATCATCATCATCATCATCATCATCATCATCTTCATCATGCATGCATTCTCCGCCATCATCACCTTCTCCAATCCCACCTAAGAGAAGCAATTTATAATCGCACGCACACCACCAGTTGAAGAACCAAGAGAGAGAGAGATGGGAGGCTACCCATTTGAAACAGAGTGCCGAGAGTGGATGTCTTCCAGCGTTACTTCCATGGAGAGGAAGGACGAGGAGGTGGAGGAGACAACGGTGGGGGCGCCGGAGGAGGTACAGGGGGAGGAGGATGAGGAGGTGATGAGGATCCAATGGAGGGGGTGGAGGGAGGAGGACCCGTGGCCGCGGAAGAGCGGCAGCGGGGTGACGCTGGAAGGGTACGTGGACGGGGCCGACGGCGGGGAGGAGGGGTCGAGCAACTTCGGGAGGACGAAAAGCTTGACCGATGAGGACCTAGAAGAGCTCAAGGGCTGCCTCGACCTGGGATTTGGGTTCAGCTATGAGGAGATCCCCGAACTCTGCAACACGCTCCCGGCGTTGGAGCTCTGCTACTCGATGAGCCAGAGGTTCTTGGACGAGCAGCAGCAGCAGCAGCACAACCGATCTCTTGATCGCTCCTCCTCGGGCGAGTCTATGGATCTGTGCGCGTCGCCGTCCTCCACTCCCATCGCCAACTGGAAGATCTCCAGCCCAGGTAGAAATCTGTTCTTGCCTTATTTCTTCGCCCCCTTTTCGGAGGTCTCCTTTTTTGTCGTCGTGGCAAGAAGCCAAAAAAATTTCTCCTGGCATGATTCCGACTAATTCTCGGTTGCGATTGCTATGAAACAATCTAATGCTCAATTTGCTCGGAGCAATGACAAGAAAAAAACAACCTTTTGTTCTCCAAATTCTGCGACAAAATGGGGGACTCAGTCGCTACTGCAACATCATCTAATTGAGTTTCCCTCGTGTTTTCCAGGAGACGATCCGGATGAAGTGAAAGCAAGGCTGAGGTATTGGGCTCAAGCAGTGGCATGTACCATCAGACTATGCAACTGATCAAGGTTGCATCTTTTTGGGCGCTTCTTCTGTTGATCAGAAGAACTGAAGAAGGAATCTATCGGAGTCGACCGAGCGCCGATCGAGTGAATCCTCTGCAGTTGTTTTCCGGCTCGGTCGCCGTCGCCAGAGAGAGAAGGAGAAACTTGCCAGAATCATTTGCCAGACATGGAAATTGAGGCATTGCGAGAAGAGAGAAAGCAGACGCGTGAACTGCTTTCCTGTAAAGAAGTAATCTTTCTGGTGATTCATATTATGTTAACATGCAGTAGGTTGAATAAAAATTTCTCACTCATATTAAGAAAGTGTGTTCATATTATGATTAAATCAGCCCCAATGCGCAAATATTACTAGCAGCAGCAGATGACTTCGATGAAGCGAAAGAGATGCAGTTTTTGATGGTTGCTGCTTGATGATGATAGTATGAGTAAAAATGATTGAAATGATTGAACTGGTGGTATTGGGATTACAAATACCTGTGCATGACAGAAAATGCTGAGATTGATGGCATTAATTGCGCTGATATTAGCCCATAGGGGCAAGCAACTGTAGATTGCTGTGCAGTTCTATTATTTCTTAGGCAGCTAGAACTTGACAGCTATAATTTATTGCACTAAGTTCTGATGATCATATAGTGTCAAGCAAGTAATTATTTGCATTGCGTTCTTTTCATGATTTGGTGATTTGGTTGGTCAGTTAAAGAGTATTAAATCCTTGGAGGGACACCAATTTCCATCCTCTCACAAATGGCACTTCATATGTACATTAATTTATTCATTTAATTACTAAAATATATGAGGAGATAAAGTAAATGGATAAATTATTGAATAAATTATCAAAATTTATGAGGAGATAAAGTAAAAGGATAAATTATAAGAATGGGTAAATAGGTAAATTAATATACTCACAAATTGTGTTAGCTTACGCATTAACTAACATGACATGCTCTTTTAAAATAACAACAATAACAACAATAACAACAACTAAACCTTAACCTCATACTAATGACATACTCTTTTAAATCATCAAAAATAATTTTTTTAAATAAAATGATATTTGTTAAAGTATTTGTCCTACAAAGGGTGTCTAATTTTAATAGTCTTTTTTTCTTCACTATTTTTTTTATAAATTTATGTTGATATTGAATTAGATAACTACTGGAAAATTTATAATCTATAATATAATATGACAGATGACATAAATACTTTAACAATTAAGTACACTATTTCATTAAAAAAAATTCTTAATGATTTATGATTAGATTATTAATTTGAAAGAATGGGGATGATGAGTGCAATGTTTGCAACAAATAACTTATCATTATTTAATTGACTCTCAATAATGCATTAGACGTCAATTCACCGGCAAGTAAAAATTCTAACACTTCAGTAAATTATACATAAAATTTGAATATATTAAGTAGACAGAAAAATTGTCAAAAGAACTTAGTTAATATTAGTTTAAATTTAAATGGAAGAAGTAATAAAAGCAACATATTTGCATTTACACTTACTTTAAATATTACAGCCTTAACTCGCCACCACAAACAAACGTTTAAACACAATTGCAAGTTATTCATGTTATTGCTTCTTATTTTTATTTTTCTTTAGAAAAAAGATAATTGAAATAACAATATTAATTTGGAACTAAATTATTTGCATGCAAATCGCACATTAGATTGGTCAAGTAAAGCCTGATCACATGCGTGAATAAAATTTCCCAGAACTGACTTTATTCACATAAAAAGCTCTGCAGTTTATCTTTCCAAGAACACCTACATGAGCAAACAGCAAGCAACCAAATTAATTTCCCTGTTTTATTAAATAGAGCTACATGATAGCTTAGACTTAGAGTAGCCTTTAAGCCCTTAAGCAACGCTAGAGATCGCTTCCTCACATGCCTCTGGCTCAAGCGCTGCTTCAGCTTCAGAAAAGCTTGGTGCTTTTGGCGTCAAGCCAAGGATTTTAAACATCAATTGGTCTGCATCGAAGTCGTTGTTTGGAGTTGTCAATAGTTTTTCTCCCGTGAAGATGGAATTGGCCCCAGCCATAAAACACAGAGCTTGCTCAGGCATCGAGAACCGAGCTCTGCCTGCTGATAATCTCACCATTGCCTTTGGCATTACGATGCGAGCAGTGGCAATCATTCCAATCATCTCCCAGATCTCCACGGGCTGAATATTAGAGAGCAAGAGTTATTAGGTTTCGAAGTTTAATGCTAAAAGGTAATCATAATGAATGGAAGGAGATTGATTAGTTATTGCTTTGTCTTTTCCTTTATTACCGATAGGAAACATGTTAATTCAAACAAGCATTAAAGAAAACTAAGCAATTGTTGACTTAAAATATAAGAACATGGTATCTGATTATGAAAAGGATAATTACCTCAAATATATACCCTGAACTTTATGAGTTTTCGCAGATCCATCCAATTCTTTCATTTGCTCAAATTATATACTATCACATTTATGCCAATTTAATACTCCCGTCAATTATCCGTCGAGAGTCCCGTTAAAATCATGACGTGATATGCTAACATGGACAAAATAATGATTTTTGAATTAAAACTTAAAAAGTTTTAATGTGTGTTGCAGCCGCTCTCTCTTTGGAGGCAAATGAGCTGTTGGAGGCTGCGACTCTCTCTCTCTCTCTCTCTCTCACCCCACCGTCGCATGGTGGAGCCTCGTGGCTCGACGGCAGCAACTCAATGCAACCCTATGCGCAAATGTGCTACAAGCACTCCATTGCCTTGCCCAGCTCCACGTACAGCCTCTGCTCCTCTCTATCCACCGACGCTTTTGCCTCTTCATCGGGAGTTTGTATCTGGTGCATGTTAAATGTTTGCGTATATGACAAAACGAAGGAGCAACATCAAATGATGAATTATTTATACCAAGTGAACATCTTGGAGGGATTGGAGAATATCAAGCTCGAGTAAGGGACCGTTCTCCTACTTGACGGCGGCAAAGTCCTTAGGGTATAAGCTTTATGCAGTGGAGGTGCAGCCACAACGCGTCACACTGCCACGCCACCAACACATCCACCACCCCTTCTGCCATGAGCTACGATGCTAGCGCCCTCTCACACGCCCGCCTCAGCCATGCCGCTTGGTAGACGTGCGACAACACAAGCATATGCACATCGTACTCCTTATCGCTGCCTCCACCACAACGGGTTCATCTTAGATAAGAACAATGGTAAAGGAGCATATTGAGAGGATGAAAAAAATCAAGCAGGGGGTAGGCGCGGCTAGAGATGTTGAAGGCAAGAGAGAGAGAGAGATGGGGCTGCAAAAAACATCAAACAAAATAGTGGAGTGAAGTATATTAAATATTTTTTTGTCCACGTCAACATGCCACATCATCATTTTAACGGGGTTGCCAACAAACAATTGACATAAGGATTTAATTGGCACATATATGATAGTATATTATATGATTTGATTTGAGCAAATGAAAGAATTGGATAGATTTGCAAAGACAGTTCACTATGCTTCTAAAAAGTGATAGTGAGCAATATTGCAATAACAGGTCTAGTGATACATCATCACTGCTCATCTCATGATGTTGTTAGTTAATTAGAAAGGCAGCTAGAGCAATATTTTAGTCAGCAAATCAATACCTCTGTTGACATAAAATCGAACCTTTGGCATAAGAATGTAGCATGGGATTTTGATTCCATGCACTTACAATTATATGAGGCCAAAAAAACCAAACATATGGAGAAAAGAGAGCATTCATGCGGTGAAGTAAAGCACACCTTTTGATCCTGAAGAGGTGTACCCTTGACAGCAACCAAAGCGTTGATCGGGACACTCTCAGGATGTGTAGGGAGGGTTGCCAGGGTATGCAACAACCCTACACGGTCCTCTTCTCTTTCTCCAAGGCCTATAATTCCTCCTATTCCAAGAAAAGAATACCACATTAATGGAGCGTGTTTGACATCCTAACAGCAAGTTAAAGTTTCTGAGTAAAGCCCTCAAATGAAAGAATACAAAACTGTCAGCAGATTAGTCATTATACCTGAACCTATACTAATGTCTAATATATACAATACATGGCAAATACTAGATCCTCAAGTATGCTAATTGGGTCATGTCATCAAAGATGAGTTTAGTAGATTGTGTATTGTTCCAGTTATAGAAGACTGCATTACCTGAGCATACACTGATTCCTGCTTCACGTACATGTTGAAGTGTTTCCAACCTTTCGTCATAAGATCTTGTGGTTATGATGTTTGGGTAATACTCTCTTGAAGTATCTAAATTATGATTGTAGGCTGTGAGACCTGCTTTCTTAAGATCCTCTGCTTGCTGCTTCTCTAACATGCCCAAGGTGCAGCATACTTCCATGCCCATACCCCTACAACCATCAATTATTTTGAGGAACCATTATACAAGGTTTTCTGAGGGAAAAATCATGCAGGGAGAAACTTATCCAAATCATTGAAACAGATTCAGATAAAGGAAAAACAATGTTAAGATGCAAAAGAGATCCATGAATGCAAAAACATGTTCAACTAACTTCACACCTGGGAAGGCTTTGTGATGATGCAACAGATTTGATACAAATTTGTGAATGTTTTAAATAAGTGTTTCAAAACAGTAGTCACCAACATAGCTATATTAGAAAGTAGGAGTCAATACCAAAATTAACAACATGAACTTATTCTGATAGCATAAGTGGACTGTTTGGAATTCCATTTCTTAGGGTCAAAACATATATCAGGTCATCTAGTGCAAGCTAGTTATCCTAATATACCTTATCTCCTTAACATATTGAAGGATCACATTGAAGTTGGTCTTTCTACCAACTGTATCTCTCCATGCGGCACCCATGCAAAAACGTGTGCTCCCAGCTTCTTTTGCCTGTGCATAGCAAAGAAAAACTAAATGTATCCCAACAAATCTTGTGTGTTGATAGCTTTACTAAATAAAATGAGGAAACACAGTTAGCTGAGTTGGAAACTAATTAATTATAAAGAATTGGAAGTTAACTAATTTCTAAATCCGAATCTTGTTCAGCAAATCAGCATTTAAACTTTGAAAGCCACAAACAACAGCAGAAGTAGTGTTTCCACAAGATTCATTAACAGCATTGCAAGCATGGAGTCAACCATGTGAAATACCATGAAGGTATACCTTCTTTGCTGCCTCCATGACTGTATCCTTGTTCATCAGCTTTTGAGCTTTCAAGCCAGTATCATACCTTGATGATTGGGGACAATATGAACAATCTTCAGTACATCCACCAGTCTTTATAGACAGAAGAGTGCATTGCTGTACCTCCCGAAACTTATGACTATGCCTGTGGACTTGAGCCTACAATAACGAATGAATTTTGAATGAAATGGCAAAAATACAAGGCTATAAGGGTCTATAAAGATAAATATTCAGAGAAAGAAAATATCAGAAATAATCAAGGAAAATATGTAAATGACAAAACAATGTGCTCAATATAAGAGGCACATGCATCTTCATCAAAATGTCTCCATTACTATAGCACAAACTATTTGCATATTTACTTGTCCAACTAAATTCATACTCAACTAATGATGGACATGAAAGAACACTATTCAATTACAACAAATTGAAACATGTAAAAAATCCAGGTTAAGGCTTAGTTTCAACATGCAAAAAAATTTAAATGTTTTGTTCGTGATAGTAGTCCCATGCCACATTTAATAAAAAAATCACGAAAAAATTCAAAAGATCAGCTTTATCAGATCATACAACCAGCTTAGTTATACATATAAGTCAGTGGGGAAGAAGGCACTCAGTCGTTGGTCATTGCGTCATTCCAGCAAGCAGGAAAGCATAGAGAAGGGTAGAGAGAGGGGGAGCATACGCCGTGGAAGAGGAGATCAAGGATAGGCGAATCATAGATGGATTTGATCTCGTCCTTGCTCCAGTCGTTCCTGGAGCCGTTGCGGATGGTCCTCTCAGCCTCGACGGCGGCAGCAGAGGCGAAGGTGGAGAAGGAGGGATGGATCGTTATTGCTAGAGGGCGGAAGCGCGAGCGAAGGGAATGGATCAGGAGCATCTTCGCCGCGCTCGCCTCTTACTCTTGCTCGCGCGTGTACGAGAGAGCGGGAGGAGTGCAGACGAGTCGATGTAACCGATGCCAAGAAGATGAGAAAACCGCCCATTTTCTACTCTCTCTCATGGGCCGGCCCAATTTAAAACCGGGTATTTTTAATTTGAACAATTTCCCAAAATCCTAATTATTTTTAGAGCATTCCCAAAAACAAAATTAAAATTTTCCAAAAGCATAATATAATTTCTCTTCAAAATCATTGATTTTGAAAATATTGTTTAACCATTCACATATATATGAAATTTTTATACAATCGTGACTTAAATCGCCGCGCAGTTCATGAATTAGGACTCGTGACTAAAGTGGCTACGCGATGCTCTCGGCACTCGGCTCTGGAATCCCACGGCTTCCTCTCCCCACAAATATTTCCGCCTCAGCCAACGACAAATGCATCAACGCGCTCATGGGGGTCTCTTCATATCTCCTGTTGCAGCCTCTTCCGAGCGTTTCCCTCTCTTCCGCGGCTCACTCTCGCCGCTCCTCTCCCTCGCTCCTACCGCCGCCATGGCTCAGCTCGAAGTCTGGCTCGCACCGGCTGCTCTTCCCTTCGGCTTCGCCCTCCGTCGGTCTCTCTAGGAAGCGCTGTGCGCTGGCACCCCGCGCCGCCGCCGGAGATTCCGCGGCGGAGGCTCTCCGCAGGATCCTGGAGTCTCCCGGGATCCACCAGGGACCCGCTTGCTTCGACGCCCTCAGCGGCAAGCTCGTTCAGAGGGCGGGGTTCAAGCTTTGTTTCATGAGCGGTAGGTGTTTGCTCCTGGGCCTCATTGGTTTTTTTACTTTTCTGAGCGTGATAGTACGAAGGTGTAGAAGAGCCTGAGAGATCTGACTTCACGTTGGACTTCGTTTTTCTGCTAGAATGTCTAATTCATTCTTCTACCTAGTATTTTCACCGAAATTTATATTTTGTGTTATTGTATATAATGGCCTCAGTTTTTGCTTGCTGATCGTGTAGATCTGCATGACTTGGTCTAGTCCGCCATTATATCTAAGCTCCTTATCTTGGCTGGCAATTTAAGTAATTAAAGTTCGTTCTGTTCTTGTTAGATAGCTTTCTTCTGCATGACACTGAACACGGTTCTTGCTATATATTTCATGGCACACTGTACCTGCTGATAAGGTTGGACTAAGTTAAGTTGCATAGCATCGTTTAGTGGAATAAGCTACTTCGGAGTTCCTAGAAGAAAAATTAATTGTTTTTACTATCAATTATTGTCACCAATGATAATATGAATTGATTCTTGAACCATAACATCATTACTACTTGTGGCATTTCTTGGCTTTTTTGGTCCTCCAGGCTTTTCGGTTTCAGCTGCTCATTTGGGATTGCCAGATGTTGGTCTTATATCCTATGGAGAAATGGTTGATCAAGGACGACAAATAACCCAAGCCGTATCAGTACCTGTTATTGGAGATGGCGACAATGGGTATGGAAATGCAATGAATGTCAAAAGAACAGTGAAAGGTTTCATTCAGGCTGGCTTTGCAGGAATAATTCTTGAAGACCAGGTAAATATTTTATGCTATACACCTGAGGAAAATTACCATTTGATTAGCTTGATGCTGAGCTAGCGTAAATAGATGCATTTGACTATACAAAAAACCATATCTTCTGCAATTTTGTACTTGGAAAGACTTTTTTACTTCCTAGATTGGTTTTGCAATTCCGTAATAGTGTGGATGACCTTGCTATTTGTGACTCATAAATGTTGTCTCTTCAGCTCTTAACATATGCTATTTTTAAGGTGTCCCCAAAAGCTTGTGGTCACACCCGTGGAAGGAAGGTGGTTTCAAGAGAGGAAGCTATTATGCGCATCAAAGCAGCTATTGATGCACGGAAGGAGAGTGGCTCTGATATTGTGATAGTAGCACGGACTGATTCTCGCCAGGCTATATCTTTAGAGGAATCACTAAGGAGGTCAAGAGCCTTTGCCGATGCCGGAGCTGATGTTTTATTTATCGATGCCCTTGCTTCTAGAGAGGAGATGAAAGCCTTTTGTGAGATATCTCCTTTACTTCCAAAAATGGTAATAATGTTTGCACCTTGTCTTTAATAATAGCTTCAAATTCATAAGAAAAAGTAGGTCGTGATAAGTATAAAAAAATGTTTATGACATAATATCATATTGCATTTGCACTAAGGTTTACATATAAAAATTATAATACTAAGGTATATTTGATTTTTTTCAACATAATAATTGATCCTTGTATCCATTTCATTCTTCAATGATTTGATTATCCAACTTTTTGTAAATGGCTTAAAAATCTACTACTAACATGTCTTTCAAGGATATGTTATAGCCACTGCATCAATAGTTTTGGATCTTCTGATCAGCATCAGATTGTAGCTTTTGCTGATATCTGCATTTTTTATTTGTTTTCTTCTGATATGTTCCTCTTAAATTGCATGAATAAGTACTTCATCAGGCTAGAAGAACCATTAATCAAGGATGCATACACTATGGTTTGGTGCCTTTACCATATAAGGTGAAGATTGGTTGCTGTGAATGGCTTAGTTAACTGTCAGTTCTGTGTAAAAATAAATGAATAGCCCATCCAGCTAAAATTAACCTGGTGTAACTATGTCTTGGTATATCACCACTTTAAGCCCTTACATCCTGAATTGTTCCATCAAATCATGCTTGTAGCCTCAAAACTCAATCAACCACACTCTAAATCAACTGAATTGGATATCCGATACCAATTCATTTGCTTGGCTAGGTATGTGAAATTTCTATGGTTAGTATGTCTGAAGTCCATCATTCTTCTATCAAGAACGGATGTGAAACTTAATGTCTAAGAATCCTTTTCTTCCCTTTCCATAAGTGGTGCCTTCAAACTTTGCATTGTTCTATCAAAGTCTCTACTTATTTCCATTATTGAAAGTTGAAGCTATTCCTTTTGCCTTTAAAACCTGACTATCATTTCCTTTATTTTCCATTTTCCCAAAGAAATTCCATATGGAAAATTGGAATGTGGTTGCCCATCTCACTCTTTCCATAACAGGCTTTTCTTTGTCAGCAACTTCTCCTTCATGTGGATGTCAAAAATAATGACAATAAACAGAAAGTATCATCCTGCCGCTGTCATGTTTATATCTTTGCAGAAATTATGCTTATTTTTGTATAATAAAATTTGATCATTTGGCTTTACCAATTTTTGATAACCTTCAAATCCTGTTAGGAAGCATATGATTTTCTTGTCCATTCACTTATTTCAGGCCAACATGCTTGAAGGTGGGGGGAAAACACCTATATTGAATCCCGTTGAACTTGAAGAAATTGGTTTCAAAATTGTGAGCT
Source organism: Canna indica (assembly GCA_034359265.1). Lineage (NCBI taxonomy): Eukaryota > Viridiplantae > Streptophyta > Magnoliopsida > Zingiberales > Cannaceae > Canna > Canna indica. The sequence continues at coordinate 19,194,281 of CP136893.1, read as the reverse complement.
ATCCATTATCTTTGATTGGGGTATCAATTCGAGCAATGGAGGTACTTCTTTTGGAGTTGCTAATAGTTTATAATTGTACTCTTTCTATATTATAGTCACATCTACTGGTGGTTAGCAACATTTTCTACGTAGCTTCTAGTTATCTCAGCTTCTAGAAATGCATGTCTATACTCTATAGTTTCACATTATCCTTATGTACTTTTTATTCAGTTTCGCTTTGAGGGTGTATTGGTTTCTGGCATTGAGCTTGCGACACACTGCGTCACTGCCTGATTTAAATATAAATATACCTTAAGCTTAACATTATACATTCTAGATCTTCATTTATTCATTTAGCATTTTGATGCCATTAATAGTGAATACCCACATCTTAACAATGATGGTTGCACCAGAAACTTGTCTCCATTTGCACTTAGAAAATTATTCAGATATAAGGAGCATTCCTATTGTCATTACAAGTGACAAGGACCCAAAATCTTTAGTTATATGAACTGAGCAAACACTACTCAATTGTATTGGCGTCTTAGAGACACAGAACCTGTTTTCAGTACCGAAGTTGTATCAGATTGCTATTGATAGGTGCTAACTGTTTCATTCGTAATTTCATGTAAGAGTGGAAAAGATTAACACAAGCAACCAATAGACCTTATACACTAGCAAGATCCAGCTATGTTCTGTTTAACTGAAGTTTACAAATATTGATTTCCAAGGACAGAAGTTTTCTTATGTAGAAATCTTGGTGAGGCATATATTTGCACTCAATTATTTTGTGGGCTTACTTAGTTGTTTAATAGGCTAGATGCAGCTACCATAACAATCAAAAACTGTTAAACAAGGGAGATACCAAAAATATTAGCTATATTTGGTGTGTATCATATTGACTATGGAAGTCAATTCAACAATGGATACTCTTACATGTATGGACTAAAAAATTAAAGCAGGGGTGCCATTTAGTCATATTTGTTTTTTGGTGCGTTGGATTGCGATTTTATGGAACAATACGTCCATTTGAATCAAACCCATCTGATAATTGTGTCAAGAATAGAAATGGACAACCAACATATAATTAAAAAAAGAGTAATTTGCCAAAAGCATAAAAACTTTTGGCAAATTTGTCAAAACCATAAACTAAGTCAAAATCATAACTATTTTTGGCAAAGCCCTAAAATGTCCCCCCAAAACATCAAATCCTTCCAAATCCTCATGGTCTATTTCTCAACTCGGTTCAACAATTTTTTTTTTTGTTAAACCCGATTGTTTAATGAAATTTACCTGAGTTTTTTGGTTGAAAACCAAATTTTTTTGGGGGGTTTTTCTCGGTTGAACAAAATCCCCCCCCCCCCCCCGAAACATCAATCAAAAAATTCTCAAGTCGATTCAACAAATTTTTTGATTCAATCAAAAAAACCGAGTAGATGTTTTGGGAGGGGGGCAAAATTTTTTTGGTTCAACCAAAACACCCAAAACATTTTTTTAATTAAACTAAAAAACCCAATTTTTTTTGGTTTAACCAAAAAAATCAAGTAAATTCCATATAAAACTGGGCCCAACAAATTTTTTTTGTTAAACCGGGTTGAGAAATAAATCATGAGGTTCGAAGGGATTTGATACTTTGAGGGGGCATTTTAGGGCTTTGCTAAAAATAGCTATGGTTTTGATACCTTAAAAAGTTTATTTTTTTGGCTAGTTTTTGCCAATTTTTTAATGCTTTTGGCAAATTTCTATGAAAAAAACTATGTTTGATCACAGCTATGATGACACTGTCAAACCATTTCCAACTAGACTGACACTATCGAGCCATGTTCAACTACATTGACTTGTTTGCATGACTGAAATTTTACTTATACCATATAATTGAGTCAAGCCTGTTTATAAGACGAAGCATGAGAAAGTTGACATGTACAGGACCTTAATTAGTCCCATACTAGAATTGGGAGAGGCATTTTGATGGTATATAGGGCTTGATGGATCTATTTATAATAACTTCAGCTTCAATATTTTATGATGTGGTGTTGGGTCTCCAAAATTATTGCCCCAGTGTGTTATTAAACTGGGGTATGTGAATTGGTAGGACCTAGTACAAAGCATGCATGGAAATTATAAAAGAATTACTTATGCTGAGAGGAACATCATGCACAATTAGGGCAGGGGTCTCAAAATTGCCCAGACTTTGGGCCACAACATTGATGCAAAGCCTTGAGTTCGTGCTGGAGATAAACACTGGATAACTTAACATCAGGAGTGGCAGAGGAACTCTGATGATTTATACAGTGAGATAGATTTGCTACAGATAACTTTAAGGATTTTTGAAGCATCTATCAGAGTATTCTCTTCTCTCTTATGTGCTTCAACAGTCAGGCTTTTATGATTTTTATACTAAAAAATAAATAATGTTTTTGGTAATTAATTAGCAGGTAACTTATGCAGGATGCACTTGCTGCTATAAAAAGTGGCCGTGTCCCTCCTCCTGGAAGCTTGCCGTCATTTGATGAAATTAAAGATACGCTGGGCTTCAATGACTATTATGAAGAAGAAAAGAGATATAGCATTGGTCCTGCTCAGACATCATATCAAAGAGGTGAGCACTGGACATTTAATACCCTACTTCTTGGTAGAACCCTTTTAATCTTTCTTGTTTTTAGGCACAGGATATTCCCCTGGATCAAGCAGTGCTTATAATACAAAGCTGACAACTAGAGAAAGCCCTGAAGAAAGCCAAAGAGCAGATTATGTAAATGAACCAGTTGTTGAAGTGGTTACTCCTTACGTTTATGAAAACTTCAGTTCAGGTGATTCAAGAAGTCGCCAGTCTGGAATTTGGTCGCGTACACTGAGATTGAAGATTACTGGAAGGGATGGACTTGAGAAGCTTGATGTCAGAATACCGGTAATTCTTTTATGCCACTGTAAATTATATACCGGTAATTCTAAATTTTATTGCATCTGAAGCATACAGAGTAGATTTCTTAGCTTATGAATGAATTTTGTGTCCCTATTACACCACCACGATAGCTCAAATGCATGTTTAGACCTGCAACATCTTATGTGGATGCTTCTTACAAAAATATATACTAGTGTATTTTCCATTCTGCACTTGTGCCAACATTAATACTAGCCTCCTAGATTGTTGGCCATCTTTCCCTAACAAATGAAGAGTACTTAAACTGCAAGTGAAGCAGAAGACGAACATGTTATATGTAGTCAATTGCACTTGAGATGTTAGATATCTTTGTAGTCAATTGATAGTTAGACTATACTTTCCAACACTGATGAATCAGGGACTATAGCTTACAAATTAATATTAAGGAATGTCTGATGAAATAGATTTTCGTTTCGTGAACAGGCTGGGTTTTTGGAAGGCATGGCAAGGGTTATACCAGGTACTAGAATCTAATTTTTTTTTCTTATGGAATAGAGCATTTTTAGATAAGTCAATTGTTATTGATGAAACTTCTGTTCCTCAGGTTTGGGAGGTGTTAATATCATGCAAATGCTGGAGGATGCTTCGGTTAATGATGGTGCTGAAAGTGGTAAAATATTACTAGACTTCAATGATGCCTTGGGAGACAGGATTCAAGTGTTTGTGGAGTGACCACATGTAGCTCTTGTAGCCAAATAGCAAATATCAGTTCTGCGAATATTATGTTAGATGAAATGCTTCATTCTTCTAATCAAAGCGAAGTCATCATGCTTCCAGAATTAAGAATGTGATGCCTTATGAACTGCATCTGAAAGCTGAACAGATTCATACGCTTACTGGAGTGGAACTATTACGAGTGTGGTGGGAAACAGTGTAGAGCTACTGCCAACAACCAACAATCTCAACCCACATTATGGCTTAAGTTGTCATCAACTGAAATTTAAGTTTTATTTCTTATATTATGAATACTTATAGCGATCAAACTGAAGTCAATCTTCCCATTATGTCTTGTTCTGGTTTAATTGAGTGCATAAGTCAGTTGGTACATTAGTTGCAGGTACTGCAATTCTATTTAACAATTATTGGTCTTCTCAAGAGGTCAAGACCTTCGCTTGGCAAGGCCTTGCCAGCAAAAGTTAGATTGATCGCCAAATTTGTGAACCACATCTCAAATCACTCTCGGTGAGCTTCTCTCTTATAAATCCTTGCCATGATCAGAGTCACCAAGAATGTCTATCCTGGCACTTTTCATGGATGGGGAAAACATCAGCAGCAGCTTCATAAAGCCAGGTGAATGGGAAAAAACTTATATGGGCAGCCTACTCATCCATATAAATCTCTATGAACGAATGGATATAGGATTTAAGCGACTGAACATGGACAGAATTTTTTTCTATCTATGTTTATATACATTTCTTTTCTATTCATGTTCAGTCGCTTAAAGTCTATATTCACCCGTTCATAGATTTTCTATATTCACTCCTTTTCTATAGAAGTTGCACTCCGTGAATGGCTTAGCTCATCAATTATTGTGATATCATAGGAGTGTCCAACTGGTTCGATTCAAAATATATCGTCAAAGGATGAAACTTTTGATTCAGTCTAATCTAAATTTTTGACAATTAATCATCATGCCTAGGAATGATAGTTTGACTTAACTAAACAAATTTATCTTCAAAACATCGATAAATGATTTGATCAGGTTTTTGATTGGAAAAGTAATTCTAATCGAATTTGATTTTAGAGAAAAACTTATTTTAGATCCATGATTGATTCTTGATCAAATTGGAAAACCACCGGTGCTTGATGATCTAGGGAATTAATAAAAAGGCAAATTAATGATGTCATTAGGTAATAATAGATATTTATGAAGTGCTTGTAAAGACCCTGAATCTATTGATAAATACTCAAAATGGAGTTGAATATGCGTTGAACTTTTCTGGTAGAGAAGAAATCCAACCTTTTTTCTCTGTGGTCATGTTTGTTTCACGGAATAAATAGCTATAAAATATGAATTAATTTTAATATCTTATTTATTTGATAATTGAATTAGAAGAAAAATATGATCAAAAGAATATATAAAATTGATATCAAATAAAAAAATCACATAACTTTTTCTTTTTTATATGCTATTCTTGTTGGCATGGTCCTAATCTTAGTTTTAACGAGAACAAACTCGAAACTAGTGATTTATTGAGGAATAATTTTAGGTTTCAAGTCAGGTAGCATGCGACGTCCGCGATCGGAAGATCAACACGAACTCGAAAAAACTCGAAGAACGTTGATCGGTGCTTGGAAAGCATGAAGACACAAAGTCTAGGTTTAGGATCTTTAGATGTATTGTAAATTCTTAGAATGTAATGATGGTGATGATAGTTGAAAACCTGACATGAACCCAAAATCGAGATTGGAAACCCGAAAAATCGAAACCAGCCTGAAAACTGAGTTTCGATTGAATGTCGGCTGATCCTTGGTCGATCGACGATCGACCGAACTGCATTGGAAATTTTTGGTGCAAGTCAACTAAAGCTCGACCGATGATCCTAATGACTATTTTTTGAGTCGTTTCGTGTCGTTGGACTGAGGCTCTTTGTATTGTTTGCCTATATAAAGGCCTTGACTTCCTTTGAGTTTCTAGAAACCCTTGAGCCATCCTATTAATGTTTGTAAGTCTTCATTGAGCAAATCCTTCAAAAATCCTAGCTTTAAGCTTAATATTCTTGATCTTGCCTTTGAGCTTGGATTGATTCATCATCAAAGAATCGAGAGGAGTTAGAACTTCTTGGTTGAAAGCTAAGTTGTTTATTTTTTTTATTGCTCTCATTTGATTGTATTTTTTAGTTTATTTTGTGTATTTGAAGTGTATTGTAGACCTAGTATGTAGGTCAGTAGGTTTAGGTATTGAGTGGTTGCCTTGGTGTTAAGGCATAAGTACGACCACTTGGTTTGCTAGAATTATTATTGTTGTCCTTAGGATATATGTGTTGGAGGTGCTCCTAGGGAGAGGATAACTCTCAGTGAGAGAGTCGTGTCTTGGATTATAAATCATTTTGTAAAAATATAATTTAGTTCTAGTGAAAATTTAGGTTGAAATCCTAAGTAAAGTGCTTAAATAGTAGAGTAAACAAGATTGTCAAACTACTATCAATATTTGTGTGAGCATTGAAGGCGAAATGACGACACTAGAGGGGGAGTGAATAGTGTGTTTACTATATGATTAGCCTAAATTCACTTTTAATTGATTTCTTAAATTGGTTTAGGCAAGATGCAATTATGCGGAAGCAATACAAATGATTTAAGCAATTAAAGCAAAGATAAAGAGCAATGCAAACACAGATATTTATAGTGGTTCGGCCCCAATGCCTACTCCACTACCTAAGCACACCGCTTAGGATTTCCAAACTAGTTTTACTAGATTAATTTGAGTTTCCCTTATACACGAGGACTTTTTACCAAAAAGTCTCACTCTCGACCTAAGGTACTTCCACACCCGGAAGTCTCCGCCTTCTTGTCGAGAGCACTTATCCCACCTCAACCCTAAGGGACAACTAAGCTAATCCTAGTTAACACTACGTTTGAGCTTACACAAGTGGCTTTACTCATTAACACCAAGGATACAACTTCACACAACAAGACCTAACACCCAGGTCTTCACAAACACAAATTTAAGAACAATTAACAATTAAAAATATAACGGAAAGAGCTAAAAGTGAAACCAAGTGTTCGTGCTCTTTTCCAAGTCTTGAATCCTCCAACTCGTCAAGTCGTGAAGTTTGAACAATTTCCGAGTTGAGGCAACAGCAGGTGGCGCTTGAAGAAGAACTCAATGAAGAATAGGGCGCGCTTTGATCAATCTTTTGGAAGGATTTAAACTTCCCTTTAAATGCTCAATAAACTCTGTAGAGATCAGGGAAGAGTGTTAAAAGATTTATATCAGGGTGTATTTATACCCTGGTGAAGAAACGACACTCAACGGATAGAAAACTATCCGTTGTAGAGCGCCGATCGAAGCGTCAGTCGAAGCATCGATCGACCGGTCATTCGACCGCTACAACTTTCCCTGTGGTCGGTCGACCGACGGGTCGACCGCCAGACGTAAATCAACTGATCCGCGATCTTCGGTCGACCCGTCGTTCGACCGACGCGGTATTGCGTCGCGACTCATATGCAGGTCGGTCGACCGATTGGTCGATCGCCAGCCTCGACCAATTTTTGGCTTTGGTCGGTCGATCGCCCGACATAATATACTTGCATTTTCTTCTTTCGGTCGACTGATCGGTCGACCGGCACAAGCTGCGTCTGCAGCTAGCCTCTGTCCGGTCGATCGATTGGTTGACCGCCAGGGCTACTGCCCCTTTTTACCTACAGTCGGTCGATCGCCCGATCGATCGAACCCTGGCTGAGATTATTTCCTTCAGCCTTTTTCTTCCGCGCTTCATTTCCGGGTTCTGGCTTTCAACGAGCATCATCTTGGAGAGCTTTTGACTTGATCTTTGGACTCATCCAAGCGACTTGGGTGCACTCGTCGATCTTCGAGAAACTTTGTGACAAACCCGAGCGCGACGATCAATGTCCTTCCGATTTACCCGATCGAGGACATCGAACGCTAGTCAATATGGAACCTGAAAGATATTCTCAATGAAATCATTAGTTCTATGTTTGTTATCATCAAAATCATTAAGATCGAGATTAAGACTAAGGTTGAAAACCTAAAGCCAATAAGCATTACTTCTTGATTGTGTATCTTTCATTTATAACAATTAATTCAAAGAAGCAAATAAAATATATTTAGGCTTAATTTTTGTAGTAATACATTATTCATCCCCTTCTAATGTGTATATCCCATGAAATAAATTAACCATATTTGTAATAATAAAAACAACTTTTTTCCAAACCTTAGAATAATAAGTTCTAAGATGATAAAAATTAGAACTAATTTTGCCAATTATGGTACTTTCAAGCAAGAATTAATTAATATCAGCAATGAAGTTATTTAAAAATATTTAGAAATTTATGATTTATCTTCTATGATGTTAAAATCAGCGTGAGCAATTTTCTTAAACCATAATAAGGATTAGAGAAATTCTCATGTCCATAACAAGCATTTAAAAATTTCTAGATCCAAAATTATTTTCTCAGAATCTCCAAAATACCTTCAAGTTAAGTTTGGTATTCGATTCTGGACTGTTGTAAAAGTCTAAAAAATAATAAGTTACAAACTTTTTCAAAAGTGTGGAACTATAACAAAGATCAATTCATTATTTGTTTAATAATTATAATGATGATTACAATATATATTATATTTTTAATGAGTTTATTTCGTATATTATTGATAACATTTAGAACTTCTTAAGAATATAATAGGTTCAAGATTTTTGTAAAAGTTTGGAATCTACTAGTTCCATACTTTTAAGAAATTTTAGAATCAAATACCAAACCGAACTCGAGGGTATTTTAGAGTTTTTTTTAAAAAAAATATGGATCTAATAATTTTCAAATCCTTGTTATGGATCCGAGAATTTTATGATTAGGATACTAGCTCAATCAACATTAAAATATATGGTATCCATATAAGCATAGTTAGGTCTCGTTTGGTTGACACAACTTCCTGCAAGAAGTTGTATTTCTCAGGAAATAGTCAAAATAACTCTTGTTTGGTTGACACACTTCTTGCATTTTGCAGGAAGTACAATTTTCTCAACAAGTGCAATTTTCTACAAAACACATGAAATAATTTACATAGGGAACTTAGGTAAGTTGCACTTTTCGCATTGTAATTGAAAGAAAAAGTCAATATTAGCCCCACATTTATATTTAATGCAAAATTTATAATTTATATGGTCAATATTATGAGATTAAATAATCTTTAAATTCTCCATGTATTTATTTTATTTTAATAAAATATGTAATTTTTCATATTAACTATAAATAAAAATTATTTTTTAAATATAATAATATATATAAATATTATATTATATATATATATATATATTACAATATTTATTTACAAATAAAATTTATTTTTTATATATATTAACACGTATAAATTAAAATATTAATTTATAAAAAGAATGATATATTGGTCATTTCATATGTACTTCCTAGGAAGTACTCATATCAACCAAACATATTGTAGATGAAAAGTTACCTTTCCTGTGAATTAATTTTTTGTTAATCAAATACTTTTTAGGTATTTTCTGAGAAATACACGTGGAAAGTTAATTCATGAGAATTATAATTTTACTTTTTAGGTACTTTCCGAAAAATACACGTGGAAAATTAATTCATGAGAATTATAATTTTTTTTAGAAAATTACTTTTCATGACAATCAAACGAGACATTTAGTTAAAGTAAGAAATTAGATACATATTAATTTTACCAAATCAAAACTTCATTTAGTAGTTGGTTTCCCTTCAAAAATCAAAATCCAGCCCCCAAATCCTTCACAAACTCTACACGGATGTAGAAGATTCTGCCAACATTTAATGTCCATTTTGTGGTTGTCCTTCCAATTTAATCCACGTAAGGATTAATTTGAGGTGAATGAAATGCATCATGCATGGCAAAATGTGCCAACCACAAAAATGTCCTCATTTTGGCTCAACATGGGATGAATTTTCCACCATATATTAATGTTTGAATTGAAAATTTCCAACCCTTACGTAATTTTTTTAAAATATTTTCTTTATTAATAAAACTCCAAATACTCAACACGTATGATCTTCAAAAAGAAAAATAACAATTTAATGACGGGCCAAAATCAATATTGGAGATAAAGATTTGAATTGATGAGGAGTTGATCAAAACTAGTCTCATGTAATTTCTCCTTCAATGAGAAGAAAAAAGAAATGGATTCAAAGTCTTCAATTGCAAGACCTATTTTTATATAATAAATAAATAAAATAAGAACCTCCAAAATAAAAGAAAATAGTATTCAATTTTAGTTAGCCGATCTCTCTAGAATTAATGAACCCCAAATTGTTATGGCCAAGTGGCAGTCCTGTAGAATATTCTGCTGACCTGCCGCATAAATAGTCCCTATAAACATAATGGCACTTCCTGTGATTGTTTGAACCAGTAAGGGTATTTGTGTAACAGCGAATCGGAGCACGACGCGTAGCAAATCCGCGAAACCTTTCGCCTCCGTTTAAAGCTGCCTCCTTTATGGAGCGGTAGTAAAACCCTTTTCCATCGCGAAGCGGAGATCGAAGCCCGCCTCGGCCGCCATGGCAGGAATCCACCGCGTCGGCATCGCCATCGCCACCCGATCCCTCGCGCGGAGGCTCACCGCGTCGCCCCCGCGCCGCCGGTCGTTCAGCTCTGCGGCGCTGGCGGAGGTAGACTACTGGACGGAGTGGGAAGAGGAGGAGTGTAGTCGGCACTCGGTGCCGGTGGCGGAGGCACGCGGGGACAGGGAACCCAGAGGGGTGCAGTGGGTGTTCATGGGGAGCCCCGGGGCGCAGAGGCGCGTGTATGCCACGCGCGTCGCTGGGCTCCTCAACGTCCCCTACATCTCGATGGGATCCCTCGTCCGCCAGGAACTCAGCCCCAATTCCTCCCTCTACAAGAAGGTAACCCTCTTTTTTCACCTAATTAATTCTTATCGCGAATTTTCTCCCAAAATCTTCAAATTTTCATCGTTTCCCCAATCCGTAAAAATGGTTCTTTTATTGAAGTCTTGATTCGTTTTGACCAGTCTTTTGATTCTAATCACCGTTCCTATGTGCTCGAAACTTAGTTAGGATCAAAGCTTTCTTGGTTATTTTGTTCGATCTGTCGCATTTTATTGATAGTTTTTTTTCGAGGGAAGCATTTTTTGATAGTTGTGACGCCGTGACTTGCATTTCTTTGACGGGTCGGGAATCTTTCATTTCTTGTTCTCTGGAAGCTGCACGCCTGTTGGCGCTTGACGTCCATGTTTTGTTCCATCGCGTGGCTTAGGCCCGCGGGGGTGTTTTCGGCATTTGCTTCCAGTACTACCAAGGTGGTTTCTGGAACTTTGCGTTACGAGCAGTTACCCCGGCGGCGTTCAAATTTCGACCTTTTCTGTCTGTCCTAAATGTCAGAAATGTACCTTGAGGCGATTCTGACGTTGATGAATAAAAAATTATCTACTTTGGAATAAATCGATGCAAAAATGTGAATATGTTGTTACAACTCTTTGTTATCTTGGATTATTTTCTGCATGTTGATTATATGTTTGGTGCTTTGAAGATTGTGAATTCTGTGAACGAAGGAATGCTGGTGCCAGAGGAAATCATATTTGGTTTACTGTCAAAAAGGTTTGAGGAAGGATACCAAAAGGGTGAAACTGGATTCATTCTTGATGGAATCCCGCGGACGCGAATCCAAGCTGTAAGCCTATGCTCTTCTCTCCTGCATTTCCTTCTTCTAATTAGGTTTTTTTGGGCTTAAGTTCAATCTTTCAGTTTGGAGTTTATTTAACTTGATTTTTTTAATTTGTGGGATTACCGTTGGCGGATAACTGAAAATAAGCAGAAGATTCTCTTACGGTGACTTAAGTTTTGTGGGGTTATTGGGATTACCGTTAATTTTCTTGTATTGTTCATCTCCTAGGCTGCTTATAGTATTATTGTTTTATTGCATATGCCCAAGAATGTTTTCCCTGTGCTTCTGAAAATTTTGTACGGAGTACCCATTGATTCTTACAGTTATGTCAAACTAATTGTTGTTGTTGGGGATAGCTGTTATTTTTGCAGTAGATTTAAGCCCAACTATTTACACATTGTTTGAATTTTATCCCCCAAATGCATAATCATCTTATCTCTTTGTACCTTTTTCTCTTTTCAGGAGATCCTTGACCAAATAGCAGATATTGATTTGGTAGTGAACTTAAAATGTGCAGAGGACTGCTTGATCAAGAAGAGCTTTGGTACTGATATTTGTTCACACTGCGGGAAGGCATTTGATGTTTGCAACTCTGAATCAACAAATGTTAATCCTTGTTTGACTATACGGACACGTCATGCTGAACTAAGATCATCTGCTGCAGTAGACAGGAAGACTCATCACATTGAAAAACTCCATGTTTATTCTGAGCAGGTATATCTAAACTTCTTAGATAGTGGCAATTTAGAATACCAGCAAGGTCCACCTTCTCTATTTGGAGAATTATTTGTGACATTTATGGGCTTTATATTCTCATTGTTCTCACAATTGTTAACCAGTTTCAAATCTTAAGTGCTAACTATCTCTTATTTGATGCTGGATTTTGGTGTCCTTTCTCGTGGTAAGAAGAAGATGCATTTCATATTGATAACGTAGGCAAGGAATGATCTGGAAAGTTTTGGGAAACAAATCAGCGAAATACCTTCTTTTGGGTGCTTCACTGCTTTGTCTTTCACTTAATCCACATTATGTAGTATGGAAGATGCTTGAGATTGATTTGCTAGTTCCCTTGAATTTCCTTGAAGTAGCCCTTAACCTTTGATTCAAGGTATCCTTATAGAAGAAAATTATTGGATTTTGTCAGTGGATTGACTCTTTGCAGTATTAAGATGTTATTGCCATTGATTGAAAAATAAAAACATAATATATCTTTTATTATAAAAAAATCATAAATTCAACTTGAGCCAATCTAAGACTCAAGAGCGCATGTGGTAAAACTTAAGTTGTTCAAGTCAACAAGAGCTCATCATTTCAGCGATCACCACTTTCTTGCAAAAGCATTTTTTTCAGTGCAGCCTTTAGAAAGGCAAGCGAAACAAGCTTGTGCAGTGAAAATGCAATCTTTATGCAAATCAGTGATCCCATTCCCACATGGCCACATCTATGCCAAATGCATCCTAATTGTATGGAACTAAGTAATTTATTGCTAGAAAGTTACTCCTATAATATACATGTTCATCAAACATTTTTCCTGAGGACAGTTTTTTGTCTTTTACTTTCCTTGTCTGTTCCATTCTAAATTCTGAATATTGGTTGCAACTCCCCCCCAAAAATATACTTCCTCTGTAGGAACAACAAAATTTGTCTCAAATATATACAACAGAACTAAATTGTGGTGATGAACAATATTGAAAGAACAATCCTTTAGGGTTATGACTAAATTTAGTTTTGATTTTCCTAGAGTCGTTTCAGTTTTAACATAGTTTATTGATAATTTACCAATACCAAAGAGTAATTTCAAATATTTGTATGATACTATGATGCTCATTGTATGATTACCAATAATGACCTCTCCTTTCCGAAATGATTGAAATGAAAAGTGTGTCGAGGACATTGCCATTGTGGACTTTGTTCTGGGAACAGGTTTATATAAACTTGTGAAGCACGAATAAGAATCAAAGACTGAATCTCTTGCTCAACACTCTCTGTCATTAGCAGTTGCGAATTAAGAAAACCATCACTGTTGAATTGAAGCCTGCATTTTTTACCCAACCTGTTCTTGCATGAACTTGTTTGGTAGAATTTGGTAGCCTGGTTTTCCCTGTGAGCTTGTTGTACTGGTGTTTGACTTACCTAAACCCTACAATATAGTTTCTTTCCAATTTCGAATGACAATCCTTCCAACTTGGTCTTCTGTGACCATTAGTGTAAAATGCTCAGCATCTTGACTAATCTCCAACCTAGATATAACTACACGGACTATATCCTGACTTGTGTGGTCACCTGTTTAGCCCCTAATTGTCATTTCCAGAATTGCTCCAATCACATGCTTTTTACAATCGATGCATCAAGCGCTTCTTCTTATCATTTAGTTTTTTCACTCTTTTAGTTATGTTGTGTATAAGTTCTAATGTTCTCTAAGATACTGCTTCAATCATGTCGATGCTCCTATATGTTTCTTAATTGTTACATCGAGTGCATTTGGATTGCATTTTGATATCTCTCATCTTAACAACCATGCCTTCACTACAGATCAAAGTCTTGGAAGAATATTATAGGAGGCAGAGGAAACTTTTAGATGTCCAAGTGACTGGAGGACCTGGTGAAACCTGGCAGGGACTTTTAGCTGCATTGCATCTTCAGCATATGGACACCACTACCTCTTCACAGAAGCTCACAGTTTAAATTTCTGATCATTTGCTTCCCCACAAACCTCGGCATAATCTTCTGTCTGATGGAAGAAATTAAACAAATTTGAGTTTTTTCTTTTCCTTATGTATCTAAGCAGTTTTGTAGATGCATGATTAAAATTTGCACCCGTTTGTGCAAGAAGAAACTGTTGCTTCTGGTGTAGTACATCAACACGATGAATAAGATTTATTTTTGTAACATAAATTATGTATTCAAGTTAATTTTTTTACTTCTGGTGTAGTATCAGCTATAATGCATCAAAGAGTAATTATTTTTCTATACACACTTGTAATTTCATCAATCTCTAACTAGTTTTCTAATTTTTTCATATAGTTATATGCTTTGTAAAGTTGGCCCTCGAAGCAAGCAAGGTAATGCTCACATTACAGTTTTGTAGATGCATGATTAAAATTTGCACCCGTTTGTGCAGGAAGAAACTGTTGCTTCTGGTGTAGTACATCAACACGATGAATAAGATTTATTTTTGTAACAGCTATAATGCACCAAAGAGTAATTATTTTTCTATACACTTGTAATTTCATCAATCTCTAATTAGGAAACTATACACACTTGTAATTTCATCAATCTCTAATTAGTTTCTTAATTTTTTCATATAGTATATGCTTTGTAAAGTTGGCCCTCAAAGCAAGCAAGGTAATGCTCACATTGCAGTATAGCATGCTTTGGGTAATTGAGATGAAAAAATAGGAGTGCAATTGAGTTAATCTGCGCATGAGCTACTTGGGGCCAACTAGATGTAAACTTGGATTTAACTCAATCTTGTCGAGCTCGAGTTAATTAATACTCGACTCGAGCGGCTCGAGAGCATATTCGAGCTTCATATATTTGTATATAATTTATATAAATATTAATGTCAAAACGGGTTAGGCTTTTAGAATTCATAAGTCCGAGTCGATCCAAGCTTAATTGAGCTCATTCACGAGCTCAATAGAATTTGAGCCCATTGAGTTTGATCTCGAGCTAAGCTTAATTGAGCTCGATAGAATTTTAGCTCACCTAGCTTGATCACGAGCCATCGAGCTTAATCGAGCTCGTTCACGAGCTCGATCAATCACGAGAAAAATAAATGAGTCTAACGAGCTGAGCTCGAGCCTCGAGCCTAAAGATCGAAGCTCGAGCTCAAGCTCAACAGTTCTTAAATGAGTTGAGATCGAGCACAAGCAAGCTCAGCTCGGCTGGGCTCAATTATACTCCTATGAAAGAATTCTCTTTTGAGAGTGCAATAACATAATTATTTTTATTTTGAAGAATTTAATAGTATTTTCAAAATATGGGCATAGATAAAAAAAATTACTAGTTATAAATTATGATTTTAATTAAAAATTTAAAGTTGAACGATTAAAATAATATATTAGTTTTTTATATATATTAAATTGGACATTCTCGATTAAAGTTGTGCGTCCGCCCTTCGTGCCACTAGTAACAACTAGTGTTGAGCATCGGGCGGGTCGGGTCAATACTTGACCCGACCCAATCGAGTATTAATCCAAAATTTTCAAAAAAATTATACCTGACCCGATCCGATTTTTTAATCGGGGCCCGACCCGAATAACCCAAAAAAATCGGGCCCCGATCCGATTAACCCGAATTTAATTTAGAAAAATTTTAAAAATAAAATTCATCTTGAAAATAGTGATAAAAAAGGTGAACATTGTATTAAAATTATAACACAAGTATGACTTGAACGACCTCCCAAACTTTATCTCCACCCCTCTAACCACAAAGCCAACATTATATTTTATCCAAAAATATTTACTATAAATATATATTTAATTTAAAATCAGGTCGGCTCAGGGCGGGTTGAACAAGGTTTCACCCAAACCCGACCCGAAATAGTAGACAATTTTTTTAAAAACAATACCCAACCCAACCCGACCCGACCCGATATACCCGAATAACCCGACCCGAAATGAATTTTCGGATATTTTCGGGTCGGATCGGATTTTGCTCAGCCCTAGTAACAACCAAGAAAGAATGATGGGAGTGTATACCAACACAAACTTTGATCATCAAATGTCTCAAGTCACGGTTAGGCCAGAATATTTTACTTTACAGTGATGGGGTAATACCTCTGCTTATATAGTGTACACACTTGTACTGCAACATATACTAAATACTAAATAGATATGCGCATTACTTGTTCTGCATTGATATCTCAGCTTCGTGTTTCTCTAGTCCTAAATCCTCGTATCTTTTTATTTCTTAAGAAAATAATTATTTATTAAAATAAGTATATTAATTTGATATATTGCAGATCTTTTTAAGGAAAAAAAATAACTGTTTGAAATTGGAGGGACACATATCAGAGACACCAATGCAAGAAATATTCTTATCTTCTAAAGTGGATGAATTTTTTTCCCATCTATTTTTAACAATTGATTTAGTTCCAACGATATACGATGATAATTTCTGATAATATTTCACCTTGATGGTTTGATTTAGATGATGAGATCTATTACATAAACTTTAAAATTAAATTATGATTTAAAAAATTTAAATGAAACGATATCTACGTCCACAAAATTTCACTCTTATTACACATATATTGTGAAATCTAATGGCTTAAGCATTTTGTCAACTATATATTTCATTGTCAATAAATATGCTAAATCAATGAACATGATTTTTTTTCATATTCAATGGACTCGCATCGTACCTATGCCTTTCTCTCTCTAATTTTTTCTCTTCATTAAATAAAAAAATAAAAAGAGAAAAACACGTAATAGAATATACGAGTCCACTAAACTCGCACGTCTTGCCTAGTCATGCACACGCAAGAGGGCTACTAGAAAGCGGGTGAATGCTGCTAATTTTAGGGGTGAGCAAACTTCACCGATTCACCGAAACCGACCGAACCGAAACCGATTTAACCGAACCGAATTAACCGAATTAATTTCGGTTCGGTTTTCAGTTAAAAAAAAAATTGGGTTCGGTTTTCGGTTCGGTTCGGTAAATTAACCGACGGTTCGGTTAATTTACCGAATTAACCAAATATATATGTATATATATATATATATAATAACAGATGTATTAGATCTTGTCATTTGTCTTGATGGTTAAGTGTTAAGTTTAGCATTTCTGCTGGCCCGGGTTCGAATCCCATGTTGTGTAATAATATTTATTTAACATTCGATATATATATAATATGTGTTAGTTATATATAAATTGATAGTAATGTTTGCTAAGATGGTTAGAAGGGTAAAAATTAAAATTTAATTCTCAATTGGTTGAGTTCGAGTCCACTTGCATGCTTTGAATTTTTTTTTTTATCTTTTCGGTTAACCGAACCGAACCGAATTAACCGAATTTTTTCGGTTCGGTAAACGGTTAAATTTTTTTTTATGGTTCGGTTCGGTTAACCGAATTTTCGGTTCGGTTATTTACCGAACCGAACCGATGCTCACCCCTAGCTAATTTGATACCTCTGCTACTACATTAATGCAAATACAATAGAGTCCAGCAAAAAAATACAAGTTTGGGAGATTAGCAACCCTTTTGCCTTGCTTTTATTGATATTTTGTTTTCACTTTCTTGTTTCAACCCGATGTTCTTGACTTTGTTTAAGAGAAGAATAATTAATATGATGCGACTTAAGTTAGCTTACGTCGGCCTCACTATGATTAGGTCGAAATTTTGCAAAACATATCTTGCTTCGGTACCCATATTGTTAAGAATAGTATGCCATATTGTTAATTTTTTAGACAATTGTCCAACTCATCTTGGATATCTTATTCGCTCGTACACTTGTGTCAAATTCACACAAGACGAGCTACAGTGTTCAGTTGTGTTAGGAAATTTGGGATAATTTCCTGCAGAATCTACAAAATCCAAACCCGGCGAGGAAAACAGAAAATCAAATCTGATAATAATAATGCAGGAAAAACAAAAGGCACAAGGGGGTTAACGTGGTTCGGACTCGGCGGGGTGCCGATCCTATGTCCACATGGAGATGAGGAGACTGCTTTATTAAATCCAGAAAAAAAAACTTTTACAATAAGAGTGCAATAATCTAAATCTCATTCGGAATACAACAAACTATCTTAAATTAATTGAACCTGAAACTGGTACGAAGTAAAGACACTGTCTCTGCAAGATCTGCCTGGAAACTGAACTCCTACTGCTGTATGTCAGAAACTGAGAAGGGGCACTCCTTAGGAAAAGGGTCGTAGCGGTACTCTTAATTTTCTGGATCTCTAAAACTCTCATACGAGGATTTTCTTTTGGTGTGAGATTTCTCTTCTTGTGATAGATAGACTTAGAACTGCATATTAGGCCCTTATTTATAATGGAGGAGAGCCGATTCATGCCTACTTTAGTGGAGAAAAAATCTCAAAGAAATTTGCTGCTCCGTCTGATTTAATCGGATGGCTGAAATACTTCTTTTGACCAAAAAAACTTTCAAAATGCTTGGTGGCTTCACGTGATGCCTCCACATTTTTCTCCTTTTGACTAGTCAAAAGCAATATTTGATTTTCACATCATCAATTTGAAAACTTCTGAAGTTATCATCAATTTGAAAACTTTTACGTGTGACACTGCAACATTGACATGGATATCTTGAGAAGATGGTGGGCTAGGCTCCCAGGCCCATGATTATAAAATCATAATTTATTTTGATCGAGTCCGGTTCAACATGGTTCAATCAAATTGGCAAATTGGTTCAAACTATCTTGATCAAATCAACTCCGATTTGAATCTGGTCGAACTCGTTGGATTCGGTTCAGATCCAATTTAAGTCAATCTCTAACAAGTTGCTTACAATTAAAGCTTTTATGCACGAAAGCTCGGAATGATGATTGTAAATATCAACTAAGAAAATTCCATAAAAAGAAAGGTCTAAAAATTGAATAATAAATAATAGATAAAACATATATCTACATAGATCATGACCAATATTATCCAACAAAAATCATGCAAGACAACATAAATGCACTAATCTAGCTAACCATCGTTGAGTTAGGGGGAGTGATCCCCACCGAAAGATAATACTCTTTCTCAGCATCGTACAATCTCGTTTGAAACATGCTCCACTCTTTTCTACACCTCGCTCTGACCTGCGGAATTGTTGGGGGAAAAGAACAGCTGAGTTTTAGGCGAACAATGCAAAAGTTCTTCTGGGCACATGAATGCAGTGTTTATCTCCCAGATGGTTTAGCAGGAAAGAAGAATGGCTTAAATAATAAAAAGATGGTAGATGATAGAGAAAAAAAAACACTTACTCCTACCCATGGTGCTTTGCCTTCCTCTGCCTGGCCCTGTCGAACAGAAACAGGGCGTCAAATGGAGCTTCCACACATCATAAGAGGCTACAGGACAGTGGGCAGTCTACTCACCTGTTTCCCGAGAGAAGGAACCACCTGGTGAACAATCCATTGAGCATCCACGACTCCTATTTTCTCATGAGCCGGCTGTATTATGCAAAATAGGAAAGTTGATAGAATTACGAAAATTACAAGGGAGAAAGGGAGGATAGCATAGAAGCATCATGTTAAATAGGGAGCACACTGCACATGATGTAGAAAGCACGATTGTGCAATCACAGATAAGGGAGTTTTCATAAAACTTTGGCCTTCATGATTTCAGCCTTGTGAAATGTGCTAAAATCAAATGATTAGTCTTTTGTGATGAAAGGAAAGATGCATTATACCTCTACACATCTTCTAAGAGCGAAGTCAAGGCCCCATCCATGAACCAGGTCATTCTGCGTGAAGAATGGTGCTTTAGGTATAAAAAGTGAACACAACATCAAAAAGGTCAAGGTGATTTACCTGAATCATGTGCCAGACACAGCGCCATGCATCCCTAGAGAATACAGTTGCCATTATCTCGACAAATCTGTTCAAGCATAGCATATAGTCACAACTTTTGAAGAGGAGCATCCAAAACATAAATACAAGGAAAAACAGAACTGCATACGCTGCACATGGGGGCAAATGTGGGTCAGCACACCAGCCTGGTCTTTCCTCTGTTTCTCTATGACGAAAACAGAACATTAATCAGTTAGTCACTTGAAACCAAATTTGATTTATAAAAAAAGAACTAACAATCTAGCAACAATCAGGTGAACAATTGTCTAGAAATGAAGATACAAAAGCTTACTTGTGTACTTCAAGGTCACCTCTCCTTTTAGTCATTTGCCATGTTAAGCCATTGTTTGGCTCTAAACCGGGCTGTGAAATTTCAAGTCCATGTTTCTTTACTAATTTGATATACCTAAAATGTGAAGAAAAAGAACTCCATTTAAAGAAATGTTTTAATGGACTTTTTGGTCAATAAATCCAGCACTTACTCTTCAGCATTGAAATGCTCAACTCCCAGGTCTTCATCCCATATGAATATGTACTCATATCGTGCCACAATGTCAGGGTGCAAAAACCTTTTGGCATACCACCTAAATGTAGCAGAATTGGACATTATTCGTACACCAATTTT
This sequence comes from Canna indica, assembly GCA_034359265.1. Taxonomy (NCBI): domain Eukaryota; kingdom Viridiplantae; phylum Streptophyta; class Magnoliopsida; order Zingiberales; family Cannaceae; genus Canna; species Canna indica. Next base: position 19,173,867 of record CP136893.1, on the reverse strand, counting down.
CTGCAATATAATCTAAAGATACAAAAGAAACACCACACCACTAGCAAAGATGTATTTTCTCACCATTTAGTTTGCTTCCTGGCGCTCACATGAATAGCACGTTTTGACCACTCAAGGTCATCCCATTCAGAAGTTCGGCCATCATAATGGAATAGCAATATTGTAAAATTTTCAGAGAACTGCAAAATAATTACTCTCACAATAAAGAAACTGGCATGAAAATCTCATAACAGCTTCAATACTTATTAACGACGAGGTTCTCTAACTTATTATTTGCAAATTACAACTAAGCAAGCATAATTGAAGTCCAAAAGTAAGTAAACACGGTATGGTTCATATAAGAAACCCAAAAGTATAAAATGATATTGTCTAGTCTAGTTCAAAAACCATCCAAGAAGCTGGATCATATGGAGGGGATTTGTTACAACCCGTTTGATGAGATAAATAACCCACCAACTTCATAGGCCAACCAATTGGACTCATTAAAATGCTTAAGCTGAAGTTGATGGTAGCGCACTCATCAAGCCTTATAAACCAACACCACATCCAACATACTCCCGATGTGGGACTAAACCGGGGTATTACAATCTCCCCCACTTATATCTTGACGTTCTCGTCAATACCCAACTCGAGTCTAACACAGCGCAAAATCACACCCAAGTCGGCGGCATGTGAAGCTTAGCCTAGTAGCGGCTCCACTCCATCACCCGGGCAGCTCTTTCTCACATAGGCTCCCTCACCATGCCTAGGACTAGGTCCTGCTCTAATACCATATTATTACAACCTGCTTGATGAGATAACTAACCCACCAACTTCATAGGCCAACCAATTGGACTCATTAAAATGCTTAAACTGAAGTTGATGGTAGCAAACCCATCAAGCCTTATAAACCAACACCACATCCAACATACTCCCGATGTGGGACTAAACCGGGGTATTTTAGGATTCCTCAAGGTATTCTACAACTTGAAAGCTTAGCCCTTCATTATATATATGTCTGCTACCATCAAACATTACCAGAATAACGAATCATCCAAATTTGCTAGTTGCTATTATTACATGTAATTGAGTAAACCATCAATATTATTGATTTCTAAGTAAAAAAAAATGGAATTCTCTGTCAAATACTATATACAAGGAATCACCACATCAAAACTTGGTGAGTCCTTAACACTGTTATCATCTCGTCGCTATCTCGTCGAGATAGCGACGAGATATCGCTGTCTCGATGGATTCGCCTGTATCGTCTGGACGATACAGGCGATCCCGAGATATCGCCTATCTCGTCCAATCTTGGACGAGATCCCGATGAGATAGGCGGTACAAGAAAAGAAAAAAAAAAAGCCTGGGATTCGAACCCTGGCCCGCGCGGTGGACCGGAAAGGTTCCACCGCTGGGCCAGGGGTTTTTTTTGCGATTTTTTTCATCCAACTTAGTGATAAGGATATCTAAATTATTGATTTTTTTTTTAAAAAAACCTAACTTAAACCCTCCGACGCCTGTATCTTCTATTCTTCTTCAATCTTCTTCCTCTCTCGCATCCCGTCGGCGACTCTCTCGGAAGCTTCCTCGCATCCCGTCGGCGCCTCACTTCTCCGGCGAAACTTTTCTATTTTCCGGCCAGGTATGTTCCGGCGATCTTCTCTCCACGGCTCGGCATGTCTGCATTTCCATTTTCCGCCATTTTTTTTTTTTCCGACATAGCTGCTGCAAACCAGAACAGCTAAGCTGTTCTGGAATCAAGAACAGCTTAAAGCTGTTCTTGAATCAAGAACAGCTTAAAGCTGTTCTTGAATCAAGAACAGCTTAAGGCTGTTCTTGATTCCAGAACAGGCAAGGCTGTTCTGGAATTTGATTCGATTCCAAAACAGCTTAGCTGTTCTGGTTTTGATTTCAGAACAGCTTATTCCAGAACAGCTAAGCTAGTTAGTTGTTCTAGAATCAGTTTGATTCCTTGTTTATGCTTGATAAAATGATAAGTTGATAGTATATTTGCATTGTCCTTGTTTAGTTGTGTGTCTGTGTTCATTTTGTATTGTGTATTTGTGTGCAACATTGTTTATATTGTGCAATAAATTATGGAAGGAAATTCCGGTGAAACGCCTTATGATCCTTCTAAAGATCCTAAACGGAAACCGAACTCGAAAGATATTGGTTGAAGATATGGATATTGGCCGGATTTAAACAAAAGACAATTGATTGCATGTTCACTTTGTGGCAACCAATTGAATGGGGGAATCACAAGACTTAAACAACATTTGGCGGGTGGTTATGGAGATGTGAAAAAATGTGATAAAACCACAACGCTGATAATGAGAGAAATGCATGATGCCCTTGCAGCTAAGAGGAAGACACCATTCAGTTTGGATGATGAACAAGAAGCAGTGGCACCAGTAGACCTATCTACAGCTTCCAACTCCGTGCCAAGCTCGGGAACAATTTACAAGAAGAAGAAAAAAGAGGCTGCTATTCAGTTTGCAGCAATGCCACAAGTGTCACACTCACAATCCACATCACAAACCAAGATTGGTGGATTACTACAGAGAACTCCAGAAGAAATTGTGGATGAAAGACACTCCAAATGTCCTAGCCAACAGACCATTGAAAGGTCTTTGAAGACAAAAGAGGCTGTTGAAAAAGTTAACATGTATGTAGTCAACTTCTTCTATGAGAATGCCATTCCTTTCAATGCGGCAAACTCAAGAAGCTATGAGTTGATGGTTGAAGGCATAGCACAAATTGGATCGGGCTACAAACCACCCACATATCATGAGTTGCGGGTTCCTTTATTGAAAAAGGCAAAAGAACAAACAGAAGATTTAAAGCGCAAACATGAAGAGGTTTGGGAAAGAGATGGGTGTACTCTTATGTCAGATGGGTGGACAGACAGAAGAGGGAGACAGTTGATAAATTTTCTTGTAAATAGTCCGCAAGGGACTATTTTTCTTAGCTCTGTTGATGCTTCAAGTCAGTGTCATGATGCTCAGATGTTGGCTGACTTACTTGAGACCAAGATTGAAGAAATTGGCCCAAGTAATGTTGTTCAAGTTATCACAGATAATGGCGCCAACTATAAGGCAGCGGGGAGATTGTTGGAGCAAAGGTTGCCTACACTGTTTTGGACCCCTTGTGCCGCACATTGCTTGGACCTTATGTTGGAAGATGTGGGAAAAATGAAAGAATTCAAGCCTACAATCGCAAGAGCAAGATCATTGACCACATTCATCTACAGACATGGTCGCCTTCTTGATGCGATGAGGGAGCACACTAACGGACATGATCTTGTTAGACCTGGGGCTACTAGATTTGCGACTGCATTTCTAACATTGTCATGTTTGAGGAAATTTAAACAAGAGTTGCAGCGGTTGTTTGTAAGTGGAGATTGGTTTGATTCAAAATTGTGCAAGACCGAAGCGGGAAAGAAAATTTATGAATTAATCCATGCGGTTAAATTTTGGGAGGCAGTTGAAGATTGCATTAGAGCATCACAGCCTCTACTTGTGGTTTTGAGGATAGCGGATGGTGATGAAAAACCCGCTATGACGGAATTAGCCGCGGCAATGGGTGAAGCTAAGAGGAGGATCAAACAAGTCTTGGCCCACAAATCCACTTTGTGCAAGAAAATCATTGATATCATTGAAAGTCGATGGGAGCGTCAAATGGAGACACCATTATATGGTGCGGCTCTATTTCTCAATCCGGGCAAGTATTTTGACATCAAGAAAAATGATGTCGTGTATTCGGGGAAACTACGTGAAGACTTCAATGATGTTCTTGAGAAATTAGTGTTGGATGATACAATGCGATCCAAGATACTTCTAGATGTCGATATGTATGATGAAGATCGAGGACCTTTTGCAAGAGAGATGGTGATTAGAGAGCGCTCAAATAGGATTCCTCGTAAGTATATTGTGTATTATTTTATTTATTAATATTTATTGTCTTTACATATTTTTGAATTTTAATGTTAGTTGAATGGTGGAAATCCTTCGGTGGACGTACTCCCGAGTTTTCAAAGTTTGCAAAGCGCATTGTTAGTCTTTGTTGTTCGTCCTCCGGGTGTGAACGAAATTGGAGCACTTTTGAGTTTGTAAGTAATTAAGTATTTTATGCTTTTTTAGTACTTTCTTGTTAGTTATTACTTATTATTTTTATTTAATTACTTTTCTTTTGTATAGATTCACACCAAGAAAAGAAATAGATTGTTGCACCAAAGATTGAATGATTTGGTGTATGTCCAATACAATCGAAAGATTGCCACGAGATTTCAAAAAGTTCGTGAATGTGGCAAAAACTATGATCCACTAGTACTTGACGATTTTGATTGGGGGACAAATGCGTGGTTCAACAATGATGATGAAGAGGATGATAGAATTCCTTTTGAGCTTGTTGATGAAGCCATTGGTGCTTCAAATGCCCTTGAGGGTCGTAATTTTCCAAGGAGGCGTGGAGTTAATGAGCTTGTCACTTATAATCGACATCATCGTGGTTCTACTTCTACTTCTACTTCAAGATTGATGGATGAAAATTCAAGTGATGAAGGAGAAGAAGAGATATTTCCAAATGATGATGAAGACATTGAAGATGATTTCGGGCTCAAACCAACTCCTCCTCCAATGGATAATACCCCTAATGAAGACATTGAAGATGATTTTGATAATCTTTTTTAGATTGGACTATTGGAGATTTGGTGATTGTGATGACTTTAGCTACTTGATGTTTATTGTTCATGCTATGTGAATTGAATTTTTGTATATTCTATGTTTGCTACTTTGCTACTTTGCTACTTTGCTATGTGGGTGATTTTTGTATATTTTATGGTTCATAAGAGTTATGTTTATTACTTTGCTATGTGCAATGTCACAAGTGATGACTTTCAATGCTATTATTATTTATATATATTTTTTATAATATATATTTATAATATATATTATATTGTCGATATATCGCGACGCGGACGATATATCGGTTGCGAAACGATATATCGGTATCAAGGTTCGCTACCGCGAAATTTTTTTGGTCGCGATAATAAGCTTGGTCCTTAATAAGGAAAGGTCAAAATTGAAAGAAAAAAAAACAGTTGATTCAATCTGAAATCAACAGCGATGCTAAAAGTAATGTTAGATGATGCATAAACTTTTAAGAAAAGGTTATCAGGATCACAAGTTGAGCAATAGGGATTGCTTGATCCTATGTCCCCAACAAAGTTGGGTGATTTCAATAGGGCTCAAGCTTTGTCAGGGATGGGAAAGGCCCAACTACTAAGATAGCTAGTTGAATTGGGTGTAATTGTACAATTTGATCTGAGAAGCCAACCCCAAATAGTTGGGACTTAACGGTTTGTTGTTGTTATAGTCCAATTCAATTAGAGTCCAACATATTGGTATTCGATTTGAGCTAACCAAATACTAAATTGATCTCCATTGCCAAATGGTTGGCAATTTCACTCTTGATATTAGGTTTCTTTTAAAAGATCCTAGCAGACAGCTAATGCTAAGCTCAAAATAAATCTGATTTGCTTAGAATTAGCAAATCTAGAAAATCTATCCTATTCAGCCAATGATGGTATTGGTGCTTTGTCTACTGCTCTTTGCTTCTTTGGAGATAAACCATATAAATCTACCTTAGTTTTCTTGCAACTTGTCCTTGTTTTCTTTTAACATAGTAACATAAATCATAGTACATTGTTCAGACTGCTCTTTTCTATAAAAACTTATTTAACGGAATCACTCACTTTTTGAACTGCAGCATCAATATTTCTTTTCTGCTCGTATCCAACTGTGAATGTCACAAGATATTTCTGCTGTATGGTTAGATCCTGCACATTACATTCAAACAACAAACCACTTCAGAGTAAGATACTATACGATAATTAGCATCAAATGATTAGTTTGTAACAAATATAGAATAATTTTACCAAATTCACATAAGTGGTCAGGAGAAAAAATTGTTCTTTAAGCACAACAAAGTAAAAAAAAGAGTAAAAGATTCTGGACCATAGCAATAAGTATTTCAAGAAGCTCAGAACATAATGAAAATATTTGCAACTTTTCTTATTATCATGATCAAACAGAAACCTATCTGTACATGCAATAAAAGACAGGCACCTAATTGCTATTTATGATGATTAAAAAGCACACATACACAAGGAACAGTGCATAATACATGATTACGAAAATGTGATGGTTGGTGTAAATATAAGAGTTCAGTTAAAGATGAAAAGAGACACAACATCAGAAAATGCAAACTGATTTAAGATACTCTGGTGGAAGTACTTACTGCGACCATAATTTGTGTGCATAGTCTGAATCACATTACAAAAAACTATGGGCCACAAAAGTTCAACATCCAATTTGCATAGTCATGCTCATAACACAGAAACATGATGATCAATACTAATAAAAGAAAGGTAGAGTGAGAGCTAGCAGTCACAAAATTTGTGACATCATGTGGTTTTGGTCCTAGAATTCTCTCAAGACCACACAACTAACAAGTCACAAAACTATATTAAGAATTGCTTCTCAACGGTGCATGAATATTCCATGACCTATCAATCTAGCAATTATAACAAAGAAATCTCAGTGTGCTTATATTTATAAACTATATGAATGAAGCTTAAGCAAGAACTTTGAAAATCATTTAGTTATGGAGTGAATGAAGCATATTTCTTAACAAACAACTTATAACAACTTCTACATACATATTTTAATAGCTCTGATGTTTAATTTCATCTCAACTATGCAGTGACCACTTACGAATTTAAAGCAAGAAAATTTTCAACACAAATGGTGAAGAATAATATATCACAATAATCTAAAAAAAACTACCAACCTCATCTGGGTTGCCCCATAATCTGTGTAAATAAAAATCCGATTCAGGTACAACAATGGCAGGAGGTAGTCTTTCTGCACCTTTGGGATTAGTAGGAACATATATCTGCAACAGAATCAGAGGCAAATAAATGTTATTTATATCGTAGAAGTAGTCTAAGTAGCAACTATTCCAATAACTTATCATCTTAATCATTCAAGCTCCAATGTTTTAGAATATTTAAATGGAATTTAGTTCACAATTAATGTAATCAATAAAAAAATACAGACAGAACTACAGACCACCTAAGGCAAAGCACCTTCAAATTATCTGTAGAGTTTGAAGCAGAGTTATTTCCATTAGCTGAAGTCCAAGCATGGTTCAATAATGTTTGAGTCGTGATGCCTGAGTTTTTGTCTTCAATGTACGATATAATACTGGATGGAAAGTGAAGCTGCCAAATTTAGCAAGACAAATTATCATCTCCAGTGAAAGCAAAGATTACAATATCAAAGAAGTCAACATATTGAGTTAGTTTACCTTTGTTATGCTAACTGTAGGAAAGGAAATTCCTATCAAGTACCCTAAGACAACTCCGATGACTGTTGAAATAACAAGTCTCATACTCTCATTTGATTTTCTAGGAAGAGCACTGCAGATCACCATGTAATTGAACAGAATGTTAAGTCAGGAATAGATATAATATCCCATGCAAAAACTGTAATTTTATAGCTTAGATACCTGCGGCTGACAGTGCCAAGTTTTGCCATGATACTGAACTCGGGAATCAAACAAACACAATAATGCTAGTAACCAAAAGGACATTGTTTGGCAGGATCATAGTTATGATTTGGTTATGAAAGAAACAATCCTGTCATCTCAATTCATATACAAAGAGCAGCAGCCTGAGCACCATAAAGATATGTGTTAGAAGTGGCGTCAATCAGATAGTTAGAAGAGGTGTCAATCACATAGTTGTAACCAGTATTACAGTCTTCATTAAGTGTAACTCTATGAGATGGACTTTAGTATATGTTACCATCGGAATTAACTATAGCAACCACCCTTACCTTGGAAGAAAGTCCATTCATCAGGAATCGGGAAGCATTAACCATGCAGATCAAGTTTGCATTAAATGTAAAGCCAGTTTAGCAACAAAACAACAATTGAACAATGAGAAAACGAAATAAAAATTTAAGCAAGCTTGTAAAGACTCAGTTTCAGGTCCAATAAAGAAACAAAATAGTAGACAGTATTGGCTAAGCGTGGTGTGGCAGTAGATTGATCGGATGACCACTCGAGCAAAACAGGTTGCGACATTTAGATGGATGAGATACTTGAGAACACAGATGGAATCTCAATTTTCCCGTTAGACCACGCAAATCTTTATCAGCGGGATAAATGTTCGGTTAGTGTTTCATGTTCATGGTCACCTGGAGTCATTGGATCGGGGGAGAATACACAACAATCTTTCAGCCCCAAATGACTAGCTATCAATTTTAACCACATATTAGTAGCAAAAGAAACAAGCAACTAGTTATCTCACGTTCATAGTTGGAAATCATATCGCTCTCGATAGCCAAACTTCGCGCGGAACCAAAGCACATTATAATCCAGAAATAAAATTTGTGCAGCTCTTACAGATAAACCATCGACAATGAAAGGATCCACATCGCTTCTCCTCCCAAAACGATTCCGAACATTGTTAATACATATTAAGAGCTCCCACTACGCGTTCACACAACCAAATAATACAAGAAAATCGTCCCTATTCCAGAAAAAGAAAAAGACGACCAAAACAGGAAAAAGGGATCACCTGGATGGGGTAACAAAAGGTAGATCTGAAACCTAGATCGATTCAAGCAGCAAAACAAATCCACGTATCTCAAATCCACTGCCTTCAACTCGATCACCAGATTCGAGAGGAGAAAGAGAGAGAAGGGGAGGGATTTGGGAACTCGCCGGGTTCAGGGTCAGGCGATCCAACTGTTGACTGGCGATAAATGGACACGAACGAAACAAATTATAAGACGAGAGCAAAAACGATGAACCGAGAGAGAAGAGAATCTAAATTACCAAAAGAACTTTTCATACTATAGTAATCTACCCAAAAATACACTTTCCTCAAATATTACAAAATTTGTGGACCAAGTTATCGGGCCCAGCATGTATTGAACAGTTAAAACAGGTACGTTTTCGAGTGAACATAGAGCTAGGAAAAGTATTTCTCCGAGTTTAAATTTCTAAGAACCACTTACCAACCCGAATACCTCGTCTCATCTTTTCCTCTTAGGCGGGCTATTGTGGGTCCCTTAAAGGTATACCCTGTACACCCTATCAGAACTCAGCGACATAATCGGGTAAGAAGGAAGAGGTTGGGAACAGGAAGGCGAATGTTCGGCTTCCGATGACGTGTCGAGATGGCGACCAAAATCTGTTCGATAAATTGATGTGTTCATCAAATTTTGTTAAATTTTGATCTACTCTCTCGAACATCAAATATTTTGATACAAATTACTTTATACTAGTTGAAAATTCTATTCGCCCAGTGGCAAGATTAGTAATACGAATGGCAAAGACGTCAAATTGTTTTGGAATTTAAAACTTGCACTTCTTTAGAACAGAGAAAATTTTACAAATCACTCAACTAATAAAAACTAACTGATTATTAATTGAAGATAACAAATTCTTTCACTCTATCATTGATGAACATACTTGTTAAATAGATGATGAACTTGTATTACACTTTTGCATCCCTCACAGTAAAAATATAAGCTTCCCTGATTATTCAAAGAAAAATACTATATTCTCCTAACTCATATTCCTAAAATTTCTCATACTTACATATAATAAATTACTCATGATTATTGATGAAATTACAACTCATGTCATTATGAGTGATTAGGAGGATTTTTAGATTGATTTTTAGGAGAATATAACAACACTCTTATTCAAAAACCATCTCGGTGCTCACCATTCTATCAATGCCCACAAGAGATATCCTATCATGATAGACATCTATAAATCCATAAGCATTTGCGCCAGGCGGGCACTCCAATGCAGCCTCGAAAACACGATGATGAATACCATGAGAATCAATAACATAACCACCTTCATGCTCATGACCAGCAAGGCAAGCCTTCACGCATTTGTACCGGTGAATCACATCCAACACCTCTTCGTAGTTCCATAAGAGCGCCTCCGGTGATGTTGCGCCGGGATGCAAAGGAATATGACTACATACAATAACATTCTGTCCATCTTCTGTGGCATCTTGAAGTACACTATCAAGCCAACACAATTGTTCCTTCCCAACACCCCCATTGAACTTCAGGAATCTTCTTTCAAGGCCTACCATGCCACTTGGGCTGTTCTTCTCCACATTAGGATTCTTTGCCTCTAAAATTTGCATGGCTGCCAACGTGTTTGGGTGGTTCTCTGGCCAACCAAGTGCACTAATGTCATAGGAATCTAAAACAATAAACCTATATTCCCGACATGGGACAAAGTCATAAAATGCATGGCCATGACTAGAGGGCATCTTTAGCAATGAGATCAATTGGTTGCGAGGAAGATTGTATAGGCAATGATTGCCTATCATATGGTAGGTCGGACCATTGAATCGCTCGAACTCCTTGACAACTTTCTGCACAGCGCTTAGTGACTCAGCTTTGGGGCAGTAACCATCGACAATATCCCCAAAGTCCATGGAGAATTGGAGCTTCTTGTGAGCATTCCAATAATTTACTGCTCTTTGTAAAACTTGCATGCTATGACGATAGTAGCGAGGGACACCAAGGAATGAGTGGCCATCAGGAATATCAGCATACTGAACATCTGATATAACCCCAAAGGAGAAAAGAGGCTGCTTTGCATGACCATTTGCTAACCCATCGATGGAAGCCATTTTGTACAACTAGTTGCAAGCAAATCAAGGGCTAACTACTTCAATACCTGCATATTTGTTCATTCAGAAAAATTAATCATGTAGGCACCAAAAAGACAAAGGGTTATCTCTGTCAGTATGAAACAAGAATAGCAGGTACATGTACACTAAGAATAAGTTTTCAAGAAGATATGGTATACATCAATACATCACCACGAGGCCTTATTATTTTCATAGATAAAATGGCATAGACTAAGCTCATACAGGCTGATATTATGTAGTTAATAGTATTTTCTATATAAACTCATAGCTAGCTTGGTGAAAATTAACATTAAATCTAACAACATTCTTAGCAAAGCTATGAAAATATGTTTATAAACATGTGTCAGAAGAATTTATAACTGATAAATCATCATCATACATACAATATGATAGAACAAAAGACATAATTACATGCCACTATAGCAACTATTTTCATTTTAGTGTATATCTTCATTTCCTTTGTTAAACTTTCTTTTCTTCTTTTCTTCTTTTCTTTGCCCTTCCGGTAAATATACTTATATCTTACAAACTATGAAACAAAGTGAGATCAACTTAAAATATTTAGTCTAACGTATATCCAAAAGGACCCAAAATATATAATTGAATGTATGGAAATTTGGAGAATACACTGTCTTTAGATCATTATATTGACTATTGAGAGAATAAGTAATCCTCACATACCACTCAAACAAATATAACGAAGACCTTTTAATACTCATTCACATTCTTCTTTCATTATAAGGAAAGAGTCGAATCTAAAGCATCCATCTAAGTTGATTCAATATAATGTTGGGCTATAGTCTATAGAAAACAACAAACTTACTGGACCAAAGGAGAAACCTGAATAACTTCAGCTAAACATATAGCTTAAAAAATATAAGCTTCTAACAACAAACTATATGTACCTTTGGTTAAAAATTTAACTCAGTTTTTTTACTATTAACTTTACTTTTTTGTTTTATTTTCCTAACTTATATACTTTACCATCTAAAACCATAATTGATGTAGAATAATGTCCACAAATTTAAGAATACTTGCCTAAAGGGGGGGTTGTGTCAAATTTTTTGTGGCACGTATAAGAAATCATGACACAAGTTTTCTCTTAGGCGAAATATTAAACTTGATTACCTCGTTATAATGATTCTTACAAGAATTTGTGTCTTAGTAAAGAGAACAAGTACCTAATATACCAACATTACCAACACGATTAGCTCTTAAAAAGGAGAAAGCAGCACATCAATTGGCAGAAAAAACCCAAAGAAGTTAAGCAAGTTCATATCTTTCACCCCAAAACAACATCTTTAAATTCCTAGAAAATAAAAATTGCATTTATTGGCGTTCCACCAAATGCAATCAATTGCTAAAACTGCCAATCAGATGGCATCATTCCTAGACAATCAAAGAGGCTGCTTTCCCAACAAAAATAGTAGAAAAACTTGCAAACTATCTCTTTCATATAAGCATACCATAGTAAAAAAAAGGATGACCATTGAAATCTCTGCGAGTAATCTGTGACCCAGATTGATCTTGAGTTCCAAAATGTCCAGAGAGAGAGAGAGACGAAGACTCTTCTCTTCTACGGCGCGTCAACCATTGGAGATGAAGTTTCCCGAATCCGTAGAGGCGACGCGGTTACGCGGACTTCACCTCGAGATGGACTTTCATTTGGGATTTTATTTCTCGACAATTTGAACTGACAAACTTCTTTTAGGGTTATTACTTATTTTCATAATCTTTTCCACGAAGGTTGCACGACGTTGTTATTGTGACCCTAACTTTTAGAATAATGAAATAATTTCAGTTGGACCCCTAAAAGTCTTTGTTACATTTTACCGTCTCTATTTTTATAAAGCACAATTTAGTTCACCAGATTAAGAATTTTATTTCAATTTATTGTTTTTAATTTTTTTTAATATCATATTTTTTTAATGAAAAATACTGCGCAACTTAAACATAATTAATTCAAGAGTTCAAATATGATGATTTAAAAAAAATAGAGCAAATTGAGTTTGAATAAAGCCAAAATTGGAATTGTCTCTAATTTAGGACACAATTCACGTTACATTTGAATGCTTTTGATACAATTGATCTCATAAATTAGTCATGTACAAATTACTATTTTGTTCAAATTTAGATAACAGTAATAAATTATGAAGAATTAAATAAAATTGATTTTTTTTTAAAAAAAAATAAGCAGTTATTGATGAGATTTTTTAAGATTAGAAGGCTAAAAGAGGTAAACTGAAATATCCTTTTTATAACTATTTGGAGATCAAGACTCATAGACTATTTGATAATATATAATAGGTAAATTTATTGTTAAAATAATCAGGGGATTCGATAAGTATTAGTTGAGGGGTGACATTATCATTTTCAAAAATAGAGGGGAGTGTAATAAAGGTGAGGTAGAAGTATAGAATATAATTTGCCCACTATAAATATTAAATTGTTGTAATCAAATTTAATTGACTATTAGGTTTTGGTTTCCTACTATGAAATATTTCGGTATTTCTAGTTTGTTTAATCAGAAATCTTCAAATATAACAAGTTCTAAGTAACTATTATGTATTCAAGCTAGCTAACAAGGTTAAAATAATATTACTTTCCCGCTTTATTAAATAATAATTATTATTAATTTAATTGCTAATCTCATCTAAAATGTTTAGCCCAACTTAGCTTGAACTGTTTCAAAGAAATCCTTCAATTATAAGGAATTGAGTTTTAATTAGTAAACCAGATGTAGTACCCGCGTTTTGTATGGTTAATTTATAATTTTAAAAATAAATAAAAAAATTAAAATTAAATATTATACTTTAGCACATGTTTATATACATATAAAATAGTATGATATTTTTTATATTTGTAATATAAATTTAATTTAAAATTATATAAATTTAAATTTAGAACTAATTTTTAGAAAATAATTATTTAAAATTTTAATGGTAAATTAATTTATAATTTAAATTGTAAATTGAAATGTATCTATAATTTAATATTCGTAATAATTTAAATAAAAAAATTAGAATTAAATAATTATATACCTAGATTTTCCAATGATAAGTTACTATATTATTAACACTATACAAAAATATTTGAAATTGAATTTTATATTTTAAATATATTATATATATAAATAGAATATCTATCGATTTTTTTTTAATATTTTCACATACTGACATAATTTTCATTTAAAATTATATAAATTTTAATTTAAAACTATTTTTTTATATTTTTAGAAAAATAATTATTGTAAACTTCAATCATAAATTAATTTTTAATTTAAAAAATATTTAAAAAGATTGATAATAAAAACCAATAGAAAGATATTTAAATTAAATTATAATTTTAAATAATAATATATAAATATACCATAAAGAATATTGATTTGATTTGATTTATATAATTATAAAAGAGTGCACGCATATTTATATGATTTAATTTAGAATAATTATAAGTAATAATTAAATTTGAAATAAAAGTAAAATTTAAAAAGGTAAAAAGTGAATTACCTTTTTAACACTTAAAATAATATGCTAAAATTCATATAAATAAATTTATAACCTAGTGTGACATACAAAATAAAATATCAATAAAATATAAATATAAAAATGATAATAATTTTTTTATATAATGTTATTAATTTATTTCAAAATGCATGCATCTTCAGAGTAAAAAGTTCTAAATAAAAATTTAAATTAATAATTTTAAAAATTAAAAAATTAAAACTATTTTAAAACAAATAATACTATATAAGTTTTTAACAAAAAATATATAGAAAAAATAAAATGAAAAACTATTAATAATTTTAAGGGTAAACACCAAATATAATGCAAATATAAAAGTAAAGTATATCAATTAAAAATTTATAAGTATAGATAATTAATTCAAAAATAAGATATTTGAAATAATTTAAGTTTTTTCGAAAATAAAGAAAAAATAATATTTCATAAATACAAAAGTGATATAAAAAATAATTATACATATTAAAAAATTAATTTATATAGGTTCAATGATCAAAAATTAAAAAATATAAAAATAATAATATATTTATGGATAAAATCAAATATAATATAAATATAAGATAACATAATAAAAAAAAATAAAAATTATTCTAAGCTACATAAATATTTTTGATTTTGAAATACTAATTTTTCATTAACAAATCCAAAAAAATGCTATCTCAAAACCCAAAAAATAATATAAAAAAATATTTACAATTATTATTAAAAAAAATAAATATAAAATTAAAAATATCAAAATAGGTGCATATAAAGAAAATAAGTAGAGTAAAAAATTTTATTCTAAATTTAAGTGCGATAAAAATTTGGGAGAAAAAAAAATAGATGAAAAAAATTTAGGTGGAAAAAGTGACAAAAATTTGATGGATGAAGTTTAAGCGGGAATAATTTGATGCATATATATATAATTTAAAATTATTTAAGTTTTTTTTAAAATAAAAAAGTGATTTTTGTAAACATAAAAGTAAAATAAAGAATAATTATATACATTAAAAAATTAATTTATATAAATTTCAATGATCAAATAATTTTAAAATATAATAATAAGATTTTTTTGGATAAAAATTAAATATAATATAAGTATAAGATAATAAGTTGAAAAAATAAAAAAATAAGATATATAAATTATTCTAAACTGCATAATTTTTTTGGATTTTGAAACACTATTTTTCAATAACAAACTCAAAAAATAATATTTCAAAATCCAGAAACTAATATAAAAAACTTTCATAAATAAAAGATATTTATAATTATTATTCAAGAAAATAATAAATACAAAATTAAAAAGATAAATATATGTGCATATAGAGAAATTAAGTGGGGTAAAAAAATTTATTACGAATTGAGATAAAAATTTGGGAGGAAAAATTTAAGTGAGGAAAGTGAAAAAAAATTGAGTAGAAGGGTAAACATAAAAATATAAGTGGGGTAAAATTAAATATAAAAATTTGAGGGAATGGAGAAAGTTTAGGTGGGAAGGAATCATTTCTTGTTTATATATATATATATATATATATATATATATATTAGTTTTGTTAAAACTTTTATTTTATTACTGCTTAAAATTTAAAAAAAAAAGATTCATTGCTGACAAGGATAATGAGACATGTGCCATTTGGAAGAGGTTTACTATGATATTCCTAATATTTAGTAAGAGCTCTGAATTTATTCCTAATAAAGTAGACATATACCTAGCACAAGGACAACACATTGTCCTCCATTGGCCCACCCAAAAATAATCTATTTTTGTTTTAAAAAACAAGAGACAACTCCGATGGCTGTTGAAATAACAAGCCTCATATTCTCATTTGATTTTCTAGGAAGAGCACTGCACTTCACCATGTAATTGAACAGAATGTTAAATTAAGAATAGATATGTTATCTCATGCAAAAATTGTAAACCTGGAATGATTTTATAGCTTAGATACCTGCGGCCGACAGTGCCAAGTATTGCCATGATTCTGCACTTGGGAATCAAACAGACACAACAATGATAGTAACCAAAAGGACATTGTTTGGGAGGATCATAGTTATGATTTGGTTATGAAAGAAACCATGCTGTCATCTCAATTCATATGCATAGAGCAGCAGCCTGAGCACCATAAAGATAGGTGTTAGAAGAGGTGTCAATCACATAGTCATAACCAGCATTACAGTCTTCATTAAGTGTAACTCTATCAGATGGACTTTTGTATATGTTAACATCAGAGTTAAGTACAGCAACCACCCTTACCCTGGAAGAAAGTTCATTCACCAGGAATCAGGAAGCATTAACCATGCACAGCAGCTTTAAGTTGAATGTAAAGCCCGTTTAGCAACATAACAACAGTTGAACAAGGAGAAAACGAAATAAACTTAAGCAAGCTTGGAAAGACTCAGTTTCAGGTCTTATACAGAAACAAAATAGTAGGGAGTATTGGCTAAGCATGTATCCTTGAGAACACAGCTGGAGTCTCCATTTTCCACGAGAACACGCAAATCTTTATCAGCGGGACAAATGTTCGGTTAGTGTTTCATGTTCATGGTGGTCACCTGGAGTCATTGGATTGGGGGGAGAATACAGAACAATCTTTCAGCCCCAAATTACAAGCTATCAATTTTAACCACATATTAGTAGCAAAATAAACTAGCAACTAGTTATCTCACGTTCATACTTGGAAAACATATCGCTCTCGGTAATCAAACTTCGCCCGGAACCAAAATACATCATAATCGAGAAGCAAAATTTGTACAGGTCGTACAGATAAACCATCGACAATGAATGGATCCACATACGAAAAAATCGCTTCTCCTCCCAAAATGATTCCGAACATCGTTAAAACATATTAACAGCTCCCACTAAGCGATTACACAACCAAATAATACAAGAAAATCGTTTCTTTTCCTGAAAAAAAAAAGACCAAACAAGTAAAAGGGTTCACCTGGATGGGGTAACAAAAGATAGATCTGGAAACTAGATCGATTGAAGCAGCAAAACAAATCCCTGTATCGCAAATCCACCGCCTTCAACTCGATCGCCAGATTCGAGAGGAGAAAGAGTGAGAGTAGGAGAGGGATCTGGGATCTGGGATCTCGCAGCCGTTAGGTGATCCACTGATCCAACGGTTGACTGACGATAAATGGAGACGCAACAAATTATAAGAGGAGAGCAAAAACAAATAAACAATGAACCGAGAGAGAGGAGAATTTAAATTTCAAAAGAACTTTTCATACTATACTAATCTACCCGATAATACACTAGCCTCAATGTTACGAAATAAGTAGACCGAGTTGGAGGGTCCAGCAATACGGGTACGTTTTCGAGTGAGAACGCAGGACTACGAAAAGTGTTTCTCATAGTTTAAATTTCTAGAGCAATTTCTCTCATAGGAATATTTTTTTATAGATTAAATAGGATGAATGTGCAAATTTATAGCTTTTATGTTATTTCTTAACTTATTAAATTAGTACAATTTTACCCTTCAACTTATTCAACTGGAGCAATTTTGTCCTCATCTTAACCCACTGTTATAACTGACCTGTTTCAGTCATTTGACCTAAACACATGACATCCCAATCATAAAATATTGATATGTCACATTTTACGTTGCATAATTAAATAATAAAAAAAACCTAAACTAATCTTTAAATTCATATTAAATAAAATCTTAACTGAACAATATTGCATCCATCGATCTCTTCAATGTCGTGTTCAACCACATCTTCTATACAGTCTCATATAAGAAAAAAGACATGATTTCATGTATGAAAGGCATAAAGAAAGATGTTTTTGTGGAGACAAACCTGAAATTCTGAAATATTGGTCGAAAAAGACCCAGGTAGGAGATATTATTCGTGTCCTCACTGTGGTCTGTGGAGCAAGTGTACTAAACCCGGGTAGGAAAAAACCTGGCTAGGAGACAACCCTGAACTTTTTGTTATTTTTTTTGTAGTCCTACAATATTTTTTGTGATTTAATAAGCTTATATTGAAGAGACTGATGGGTGCAATATTGTTGAATTAGATTCTATTTAATATGAGTTTAAATGTTAGTTTAGGTATTTTTATTATTTAACTATGTCACGTAAGGTGTGAAGTGTCAATATTTTATGACTGAGATGTCATGTTCGAGTCAAACGACTGAAACAGATTAATTATAACGGTAACGTGAGTGCAAAATTGCTCTAGTTTGGTAAGTTGAGAGGTAACATTGCACTAGTTTGATAAGTTGAGGGGTGACATTGCACTCAAATGAAATAGAGAGACAACATTGAAAATACCCTGCATTCTATTTAATATGAAAAATTTGAAAATACCCTTTTGTTAAGTTTTGCACCCGATCATTCTATTTTCACCCAAAACTCTTAAATTTGGTTCAAGAATTTTACCAAAATCCTTAAATCATTCATATTTCACTAAAACTTTTGATAAAATTTTAAAAAATATGAAAATTTTATGAAAAATACTATAACTAGGAACCTTGGATCATCATTTTTTTTAGTAAAACTTTTGAACCCAATGACATTTCAATTCAAAAAAGAATGGGTCCGGAATAGATAGGCAAACGTTTGACTTCGAGATGACGTGTCAAGATGACAGAATCTGAAACTAGCTCAATCAAAATGATCCCATCGTGATTAGTCTTGATTGGCTTACACGCTCGAACGTGAAACACGATCGACCAAAACATGTTTGATAATTAGCCTGGTCATAAACTTTGGTTAAATTTTGGTCTATTATCTCAAACATTAATTTATTCCATTTTAAAATTCTATTTGCTAAATGGCAAAATTAGTAATATGAATGACAAAGATTAGGGTTGGCAATGAGCCGAGCCCGCTCGCCAGCTGCTCACGGCTTAGCTTGTCAATAGCTCG
Organism: Canna indica; assembly: GCA_034359265.1. Classification (NCBI taxonomy): domain Eukaryota; kingdom Viridiplantae; phylum Streptophyta; class Magnoliopsida; order Zingiberales; family Cannaceae; genus Canna; species Canna indica. The sequence goes on along the minus strand of CP136893.1, from coordinate 19,154,755 downwards.
ATAAGTATGGCTCATGAGTTAGTGAGTTGAGCTTAAGCTTAGAATTTAGGCTCGTTTTGTTATGACCTGGGAAATTATAGGGACCTTCCTATAAATATTATTTTTGGATGGAGCTTTTTGCAAAACGTCTAATGATATATTTAGCCCTAATCCTTCTCTAATCTTTTTGGCTTGGTGTCGATAGCGGCTGAGGAGGCGGGTGATCGAAGCGGCGTGCGGTGGCGGTGAAGACTCCGGTGAAGATCGAAGTTTAGAGGAGTTTTAAGGTAGGAGTCTTTTCTCTTCTTTGTTGTTTTCCATAGTTTTCGATTCAGTATTCATCGGCGGCATGGAGTTGTTGGAGGAGATAGAGTAGTCAGAGCCGATCGGGCCAGCGGAGCCGACCGTAAGGTGGCGGCGATCGTGCTGCTGCCGATGGCATCGGACCGTGCGGTCTCAGTGCGACGGCTAGGCCGCAGCAGCACACTCCTGCCAACGGTGGGGTAGCAGCCGCGCCTAGCTACTGTTCGACCCCTATTCTGCTGAAGAGATGATGTCTCGCCGATGTCGGAGTTCGCAGGGGAGGTCGGAGGAGGGTCGGCGGTGATCGCTGGCGATCGGGAGGGCCAACCGGCATAGGTTCGAGCGGAGCAGGGGAGGGCGGTGTCGGGGGTAGGAGACGAGTGAGGGAGGGAGAGATTTAATAGATTTAATAAATAGATTAATAAAAAAAAAGAGTTGTATTGCATGATATGGGTTGATTTGTAGATTTTGAGAGTATTTTTGTAGTTAATCGTAGAGTCATCGGATCGAGTCAAGGTGAATACCAAAATTATATATTTTCGTGTTCTGAACATGATGGTGGTGTCAAATTTCTTATCAAAGGTCATCTGATATGCCTTTTCTATATTTCAGTGTTATTTGGTAGTTAAGAGTCATTATTTCAGTTTGATAAATAATTAAATAATTTAGAATAGTTATATTTTATGTTAGGTGATGATTTAGAATATGTATGGTTATGTTGGGTATGAGTTTACTCTTGTTATAGCTGATGAATGTTGAATGAGTAAAATGACGATTTTATCTTTTGCCTCTATTTGCTTGATTTGCTTCCGAAATTCGTTAATATCCCATTACATTATTTTATTGAACATGACATGTTGATAATTGCATGAGTCTGATTTAGTTGTTATTTATTGATGGTGTGACACCGTTGTAGGGCATGTGACACCATTGATCACCTATTTACCACACTGGTGCGTGTGCGGTGTCGAGGTGTTAGACGTCGGTGGACTACCTTTTTGGATAGTCGCATCTCCTGCTGGAGCAGGCTTGAGGTGCCACTCTCGGAGGTGCGAGAGTGCGGGGGAAACCCATTTATCCACTACGCTCTTGATTGGTATGAGTTGCATTAGTTGATAGGTGAAAATGAGTCTTGTTGTTGACATATTGCATTTTATTACAAAGTTGTATATTGTTGCATTTGGCAATATCATCGCATCATAATCGTTGTTCTTATTGTTGACATATTGATACTTCTACTCAGCTTTCCGTTGACGTTGTTTGTTGTTGCTTCAGATTTGCAAGTATGTTGGTGGTTGAAGTTTTGTAGCTAGAGTCCTGAAAGAGGAGACGTCATCCGGTGCTTTAGTTGTTTTCTTAGTTATCCTTAGATTGATGTTGAACATTTGTTTAGAGAACTCCTTGTTGAAAAGATGATTTCAATTGTTCTTGTTGAGATTTTCTGATGTATTTTGTGGTTTAGTTGTAGGTTGCGCTCCTCCTAGGTGAGGTCCCTTCTCTAAGGATAAACTTAGGCGGGGCATAATAATTTGGTATCAGAGCATAGGATCATCCTCCTCCATAGGATTTATTGTTGGGTGTTTAGGTAGAAGGATGAGTTTCAACCTTACTTTAAGTTGATAAGTTGATTGTTAAATTATTTGGATGTTGATTGAAATTGAAACATGAGTTGTTCTTTCTTTTTATGAAGTATGGAGGCTAAAGGTAACGTGGGTGTCAGGACTGCCTTCAGAGGTGGACGATGGGGCCAAGGTCGAGGCAGTAGGCAGTATACGCAGACTCAGCGGGTCGATCCAGTTCCGACCCGAGTTGTGACAGAATTGACATATGATGTTCCTTTAGCTCATTTCCAACGTAGGGCATGCTCTAGCCGTAAGCCTGGCCAGAGTAGCACTCGGGGTGGCCGAGTGGGAGGACAGACCGAGCGGGTGGAGTCTCAACGTGAGTCTGAGTCAGAGTCTGATTCTGATTCAGCACGTAGTGAGGATGAATCTTTTGAGTTTGCTTCTTAGGAGCCTTCAGAGGATTCACCGGTGCTACGCAGCCAGTAGCTCAGTATGATCCAGTACAAACCGAGTCCTATGAGAGACGGAAGATGAATCGACTGAATCAGTTTCTGCGCCTAGGGAGAGGCAAGTTCGACAGTTTTTCTGGGGCCACTGAGCCTGCGATGGCCCAGTCGTGGGTCCGCGATGTGGAGCGAGCTTTTGGTGTTTTTGGCTGTCCTGAGGAGGAGTGGGTCAGTTTGGCGACCTATTGTCTTACCAGAGGGGCTCTGATTTGGTGGGAGGTGCAACAGAGGATGTTGAGAGGGAAGGTCATCTCTTGGGATAGATTCTTGAAGATGTTCTTCAAGAAGTTTTATTCGGCCAGCCACTTATGTGAGGTAGAAGTTGTGGGAGTTCCTTCAGCTGCGTCAGGGTACGATGCGAGTGATGGAGCATGCTAACAAGTTTGATGTGCTCACGAGGTTCATCCCAAATATGGTTTCAATGGATAACAGGCAGGCAGAGTTCTTCTTCAGTTGACTAAACAACTCCATTAAAGGGTTGATGGCTAGCAAGGAGCTAGTGAAGTATGACAGAGTTTTGAGGAGAGCACTGCGAGTAGAGGCGACTTATGTGGAGATGTACCCGGATCGTCAGCAGGCGATAACTAGTTGGGCGAGTCAGACTCGGGAGCAAATGAGTGGAGGTTACAATAAGCCGGCAAAGCAGGTAGAGCAGTCCTACCCATTATTCGACGAGGGTGGCAGCGAGGATGATATTCAGATTTCTCAGCATCAACAGAATAGAGCGAGGATGATGTCGACTCAGCCACAGGGATCTTCTATGCAGGGGGACTAGTCAAGTAGATATCAGTTACATTATTTCAAGTGTGGGGATGCATGTCACGTTGCGAGGGATTGCCCGTATGATGACAGTGTTTGCTATTAGTGCAAGCAGCCATGCCACATCAGTAGAGAGTGTCCGACCAAATAGCAAGCAGGAGGTCAGAGCTCTCAACAGTAGCGGTAGAGGGGCCCGCAGCAGAGTACCCAGCAGTCTGCCAAAGCATTTGCACTCACCCAGGAGCAGGCCGAGGGAGATGTTCGTGTTAACCAGCACGATTTTCCTGAGACAGGTATTCGAATTTGGGGGAGCGAATTCCTTTAGGTGAGGAGAATGTTATGACCTGGAAAATTATAGGGACCTTCTTGTAAATATTATTTTTGGAGGGGGTTTTTGAAAAATGTCTAATGATATATATTTAGCCCTAATCCTCCTCTAATCTTTTTGGCTTGGTGTCGACAGCGGCTGAGGAGGCGGGTGATTAGAAAGACGTGCGGTGGCGGTGAAGACTCCGGTGAAGATTAGAGTTTGCAGGAGTTTTAAGGTAGGAGTCTTTTCTCTTCTTTGTTGTTTTACGTCATTTTCGATTCAGTGTTCATCGGCGGCAGCGGAGTTGTTGGAGGACATAGAGTAGTTGGAGCTGATCGGGCCAGCAGAACCGACCGGAAGGTGGTGGCGGTCGTGTCGTTGCCGATGGCGCCGAATCGTGCGGTCTCGGTGCGATGGCCAGGCCACAATAGCACGTTGCTACCAGCGATGGTGCAACAGTCGCGCCTGCTATTCGACCCCTTTTCCGATGAAGAGATGATGTCTCGCCGGTGCCGAAGTCCGCGGGGGAGGTCGGAGGAGGGTCGGCGGTGATCGTTGGCGGCCGGGAGGGCCGGCAGGCGTGGGTTCTAGCGGAGTAGGGGAGGGCGGCGTCAGGGGCAGGAGACGAGGGAGGGAGAGATTTAATTAATTTAGGGTCAGTTCGTTTCACATAACTTTAAGGTACAACACTGGACAACATAAGTTGTCCCATGTTTGTTTGCAAAAACGAACTATGTACAGCATAAGAATGATGTCTCGGAACAGTACACCGGTCTCATTTTCTTGTTACTCCAATTTAGAGTAACAAGGGCTTGTTACTTTGGTACAATGTTGAAAATGACAATAATAGCCTTGTTTATCTTTTTAATATATGTAATTTTTTTTCAAGAATATCCATTTTTTTAAAATGAATATATTTATATTTAAATTAAAATATAGTATATTTTGATAAAAATGAGTATATATATATACACAAAGAGAGTACATTTGAATCAAAAGACTATATATTTAGACTATATATATATATATTTGATAGAAATTGAGTATATATTTATATTTAGAGAAAGTATATTTGGACTCAAATATAGTATAATTTGGTAGAAATCGGGTATATATCCATGCTTAGATTAAATATTTGGATTAAAAGAGAGTATATTTAGACTCAAAGAGAGTATATTTTGATAGAAATTGAGTATGTATCTATATTTAGGAAGAGTATATTTGGATTAAAATATAATATATTCAAATGAGATATATCTCTATTTATCGACAGTATATTTGACTCAAAAATTGATCTTAAGTCAAATAAAATATTATGATTATGTATACTTTATTTGCAGTAAGGTATACTCATTATATTAGCATGTATACTCCGTATGGGAGGCAGTGTGGTTGTGTCGTCGACGACGCCGAGGCCTCCATGTCACAACATGTTAGTTAATTAATCTACTTGTGATATAATTGTAATAAAATATATTAATTAGATTTATAATAATTATGTTAATTAAAATAAATATTTTTATTATAATAATATATAATATTATTTAATATGCTTTATGTGATGAAATGAAAAAGAAATAGTACAAAGGGTATTTTCGTCAAATTATCTTATCTTGTGTTGTGATAATACAAAATGAACACAAGATCGTACTAAATTTGATATCCAGTACCGTGCAAAATGAACATGAGACTATTTGTTATGTTGTCCTGCACAATCTTATATAGTACTGGCTAGTCTGTTCTGTACTAAATTGTTTGCGAAACGAGTGGACCCTTAATAAATAGATTAATTAAAGAAGATAGTTGTATTGCATGTAATGGGATTGATTTGTAGATTTTTAGAATATTTTTTGTAGTTGATCGTAGATTCGTTGGATTGAGTCGAGGTGAATACCAAAATTATAGATTTTCATGTTCTAAACACGATCGTGGTGTCGGATTTCTGATCGAAGGTCGTCTGGTATGTGTTTTCTATATTTTAGTGTTATTTGGTAGTTAAGAGTCATTATTTTTGTTTGATATATAAATAATTAAATAATGTAGAATAATTATATTTTATGTTAGGTGATGATTTAGAATATGGATAGTTATGTTGGGTAAGAGTTGACTCTTGTTGTAGCTGATGAATGTTGAATGAGTAAAATGACGATTTTACCTCTTGCCTCTATTTTCTTGATTTGCTTTCGAAATCCATTGATCTCATGTTGCATTATTTTATTGAACATGTCATGTTGATAATTGTATGAGTCTAATTTAGTTGTTATCTATTGATGGTTATTTGAGCATGATATTATACTAGGCATGATGCACATTATAGTATTAGCGTTGTCATAAGTTGTATTTGCCAGCATGAATAATTTTGGTTGCATCTTCAGTTGATAGTTTGTTGTAGCATCTATGGTTGTTAACATCGTAGATCAGTTGTGATTGTCATGTGGTAAGATCTAGTTGTCATGTTGCATTGTTGATCTTTTATTGGGCGGAGGCCCTGGTGCGTGACACCGGTGTAGTGCATGTGATACCGGTGATCACCTATTTACCACATGAGTGCATGTGCGATGTCGAGGTGTTAGACGTCGGCGGACTACCTTTTTGGATAGTCGCATCTCCTATCGGAGCGGGCTTGAGGTGTCACTCTCGGAGGTGCGAGAGTGCGAGGGAAATCCATTTATCCATTACACTCTTGATTGGTATGAGTTGCATTAGTTGATATGTAAAAATGTGTCTTGTTATTGACATATTGCATTCTATTGTAGAGTTGTATATTGTTGCATTTGGCAATATCATCGCATCATGATTGTTGTCCTTATTGTTGATATATTGATACTCCTACTCAGCTTTCCACTGACGTTGTTTATTGTTGCTTCAGATTTGCAGGTATGTTGGTAGTTGAAGTTGGGTAGCTAGAGTCCTGGAGGAGGAGACGTCATCCGCAGCTTTAGTTGTTTTCTTAGTTATCCTTAGATTGATGTTGAACATTTGTTTAGAGAACTCTTTGTTGGAAAGAAGATTTCAGTTGTTCTTGTTGAGATTTTTTGGTGTATTTTGTGGTTTAGTTGTAGTTTGCGCTCCTCCTATGTGAGGTCCCTTCTTCAGGGATAAACTTAGGCGGGGTGTAACATGTTTAATACATTAGTAAAGTTTGAGCTTGGATATGTTCGGCTGGTTAGCTCGTGAGTCGAGTAGATATATATATATATATATATACTAAAATGCTCATAATGTTTTTTTTAGATCAAAAATACTCCTTACATTATGGAATTGGGTACAAAAAAACCTTATACCTAAATATCGTTAATGGAGGAATTACGGAGCTGATGTGACTGATGACTGGACTGGTGACGTGGACACGTGGAGCTCATGCAGACCCAGACGTTTTTTCACATGTACTAAAATATCCCTAACGTTTTCTCAAGTATACTAAAATGTCTCTAACGTTTTCTCACAGGTACTAAAATATTCTTAACATTTTATCACGAGTACTAAAATAATGATGTGTATAATGAGGTTCAGTCAACCAATATTTTAAAATTAAAAAAAAAAAATTCAAATAACTCCTTATTATACTAGTTGACTGGATCTCAAATAACTCTTTCAAAGAAAAATATTTCTCTTTTTTCTTTTTTTTTTTATTTTAAAATATTGACTGGTTGGATCTCATTATACACATCATCCTTGTCATGTCAGCAGGTAAACAGAAAACTTAACCCTTGGACTAATGGTGTGCTACAATTAAAACGAATTAAGAATTGAAGCCTGCATTTGAAATAAATGAAAAATGGTAATAGATTTGAAAACTTTGGTAAAAGTTAAGATATATTCATTAATTAACTCTTATTGAAAATGACACTCAAGCTAACTTCCGTTAAGTGAGATTTAATAGAGATGTCGTGGATGTTGACTATGATATTTACTTTACACTCAAACACTGATTAATTTTGTCATGAATTCTCTGTCTATGCATACCCGGGCTTCTACATGGATTAATGAGGACACTATAAGTAAGTTTCATAGTATTTCTAGAAACTACTTATGGAAATCCAGTAAGAACAATAAAGGTCATTGGACTTATAGAAATCCAGAAAAGGTTTCCATTTCATCGGAGGGAAGAAGGTCACATGGAGGAGGGGCTTGGTAGGATGGTATCAAAGATATAGGGAATATTCGGATATTCAATCAAAGCTAAAAAAATTATTCCTTTCCTAAATAAAGGAAAATGCTTATGGACCAAACTCCTAGTCTGTAAATACCGTGATTACCACCCTTGATTCTTTAGCAAATGCAAAAAAATTCTCATGGGCCTTCAAATGTTTGCATGAATCAATATAATGTTTAAGGGAAGGCCTAAGAAAACCTTCATTAACATGGAGCAGTTGTCAAAATACAGCAAGGTGAATGAACTAATCGTCGAATTAATTAGACCGATCGACCTAATCAATAATGAAGCAATTCAACACAACTAAATCGAAGTACACCCCTAAGATTTAGTAAGAGCTGTGAATTTATTCCTAATTAAGTAAGCATATACCTAACACAAGGACAACACACTGTCCTTCATTGGCCCACCCAAAAAATAATATAATTTTGTTTTAAAAAATAAGAGACATGCAACTCCAACTCAATGCCTCACAAAGCAATTAATATAATCAAAATTTATTATCTAAAGTACTCCATTTAATGAAGCAATACAAATACTAACTTAAATTATAAGATAAGCCCAAGTCATGGGATTAATACTATTAATTAGACACATGCACTCAACCATACTTTATTTTTGGCCTCCATGTCCCACCCTCCCCCTAAACTAATGCCCATATTTGCTGGCTCTCCCTTTGTTTAATCCTAAGTGATAGATCTAATAACCTTAAACAAGAAGACTTTTGGCATAAAGTGGCAACATGTTGAGGGAGGCCAAAACACAAACACTTTGATTGCATGCTGCCTTCCCTCTTCCCAAGCAAATCAGATCATGGAATGCACATGTACTGGTTCCATTTGAGGGCTTCAAGGACATGATGTCATCAGAATCTTTGGATGAAGTTTTTTTATTAGTTTATTCTATAGCATAAAATAGTTAATCCTCATCCTTGAATTTGGAATAAATATGGATGTGGATAAGCATATTTCACCACTTTTGTTTGCATTAAAATGATGATCATGCAATGCATGCCTTTTTTATATTCATTGTTTTTCTCTAGGGGGTCCCAATTTTTTTGTTCAAACTTCAAACCCATTACCAAATTTCAAAAGAAAAATTAAATAAGCTTTTAAGATTAATTTTAATAATTTTAATTAAATCAAAATTCGGTTCGGTTCGATTTGGTTCGTATATGACGTCGCGGATTTTACTTGGTAGAATTTATTAAAATAGATTTTATTTTTTTGAAAATGAGTTAAAATTGTCTCTTGTGAGTTGCTTGTTAAATAAGCTTAGGTTTTGCAAAGGCGACTTGACTAAGTAAACAAAATCCAGGAGACTTCTCTCTACTGCACAACTGTACATCAAGCTCAAGAGTCCCATATATTTTTCTTTCTTTACTTTGTGGACCATCTTCTATATATATACTCTAATAAATGTAGATTCTTTCTAGCTAATCCTCTCTCTCTCCCTCTCCCTCTCCAGGTTGCCTCAATCCAATATCTAATCTTGTTCTCTTCTCTGGTTTCACAATTTCCAAGTTCCAAGCTGTTCTTGATGAGAAAAATAGTGTTTGATGTAATGCCTGACTGAAAAGTCTGATCTTTTTCTGATAAAAGAGTTTGATGTTTGATGATATTCTTCACATAGCAATGAATTCCACACCAAGATTTTTGTCTTGCTCTGATGATCAATTCTTATTCCTGTTTGCTGATTTAACCTTAAACTAAGATTTATTTTTGTCTGGCCTCCTTTTTGCAGCACACTGGCTGTGGGATTTCTGAAAAGGATCAGCTTTTCTCTGCTATCATCTAGAGATTTGTTTCCTCTTCACATTAACAGCGGAAAAGGCTACCATGATTTCCTCCCAATAGGTACTGCTTTGTCGAGTTTAATTAATTGAGCTGCAGATTCGATTGCTCTTCTCGTCATCTTCTTCAGCTCAGGAGTTGGGCGGAGATGGAGGGAGGAGGAGACGCATTCCCGGCCGTCGTCGGGAACGGGAAGCAGAAGGTGGTGGACAACAACAGGGTGATGCAAACGTTTCAGAAGAGCTTCGTGCAGGTGCAGAACCTCTTGGACCAGAACAGGCTGCTGATAAACGAGATCAACCAGAACCAGGAGTCGAAGATCCCCGACAACCTCAACCGCAATGTCGGGCTGATCCGGGAGCTGAACAACAACATCCGCCGCGTGGCCGACGTGTACTCCGAGCTCTCCGTCTCCTTCGCCAGGTCAACGGCGGGGTCGTCGCCGGAGGGCGACTCCCAAGGGAGGAAGAGAGTGCGGCCTGCTTAATATATTAGCTCAAAATTAATGATCCTGCATGCTGAATTCTTCTTCTTCTCAGGCGCCGTGTTCACAGAGCAAGATGGGATTTTTACATTGGCAGAATCGTTGTAACGTGAACTACTCGATCTACTCTTGTGTTCATTAATATCTTCTACTTTAATTGTAGCATCTTGTTGTTGCAACAAGTGTTATCTTTTCTCTCATTTGCTCATGAGCACTTCCTTTCCATGAGATGAATGCGTTGCCATCATTGGTGTGATTCAGATGCTCTGATCATAGTCTGATTGGCATAACAAAGTACAAATTATATTCTAGGTGGGAATGACACTCGTACTATCTTGAGTCTTGACTAGGGAGGAAGAATTCGGGTTGGAATTTTATCAACTATTTTTTTTTAATCAGACTTTATAACATAGTCATTGCAAATACGGTCGAAATATTTATAATCTCAAGCAACATATCTAAAACTATAATCTCAAATTAATTCGGACGATATTTAGATAATATAAAAATATATATCTGAATTAAGTTTAATACTTTAATATATATAACAAGGTGGCGACTCAAGTAATGAATAATTAATTGCATTAACTCAATCTACTCATGTCCCGGTGGTTATTTTGAACAAAAATAAGTGACAATTTGAAAATATTATTTTTTGTGAGTAATATTTATTGAGGCAAATTAATGAATATATTTCGACCTCCAACCTTTGTGATTTATACAAACATTCTATTTTATACTTACTGTATGTTTAAACTTTCGAATTGAAATCAATTACGAGGTTATGTTAATTATCTATCAAGTGTTCCACCAAGGTATTAATGTGGCACTATTGATTGGTACATATGAAAAGTCTAATCAACATATCAAAAAAAATTAATTATTTTAATTGATCTGCCACACACACAATTAACAATATTATTGAACTATGATAATTTATATAAGGGTAAATAGTAAAAACCTCTTCCGAACTATGATCAATTTATAATTATCCTCATAAATTTTGAAATTAGACAAAAAATGAACTAAATTTTATGAATCTAATAAAAATACCTCATCTGTTAACTTAATGTTATAACATATTTTTTTTAAAAATAACACATGACAATTTTTCATTGGTTTAAATATAAAAAGATAAATAAAAAAATTAATTAAAAAATTAAGAAATATTAGTTGCAAATTTATTTTCTAATTAATTTTTCTAGTAATTAATATTTTATAATTTATAATTTATAATTTTATTTATTTATTCAGATAGAGTAAAAACTTATATTTTAATACTTTAAAAAGAAGAAGAAGAGAGTATCATACTTTTAGCAATGAACACATTTGTGTTTATGTGGTAATGGGGCCTGGTGCCATTACTGATGCGAAAGTTGCATGCAATCAAAAATGAGGTGAGGAAGAATCCCAACTTTTGTTTTGGGTTGTGGCAATCACTTTAGGGTTTAGTTTAAGGGAAAGTAGAAGGGTAGTGAGGAATAAAGGCTTTGAGAGTTGAGACAGAGATCTCCACAAAGTGCTGTCACGGAAGAGGACAAGGAACATAAAGCTTGGTTTGGATGGTGAAAGGTACACATGCTGCAGAGCTTATCAACCCCCCCCCCCCCTATGAGCAGGCCAAATCAAGGAAACTGGCTTCTGCCTTCCCTTGGGAGATTCCTCTGCCCCTTTCTCAATGTTGATTGCTTAGCTGTGTCTGTCAAGTACCAACCAGTGCATTAATATTATTGGTAATCTATTGGAGTTCCCAGGGATTGCAGTGGAAGGGGAAACCCTGATCATTTTCCAGCTTTGGAGGTACTTGTGCTGAGGTGATGAAAGGAACTGAGATTTGAAGCTTGATGTGGATCAGAAATAATTGAATGGGTAAAATTCAGTTTCACCCTGAGTTGAGTCTTTGCTTTTCTTTAATGTTCCATCTGAGAAACATAACAATATCAAATTTGCTATTTGATCTGACTTATGAAACTCATTTAATCTAGCTGGAATATTTTCTTTGGAAAATTCTTAAAACCAGAATAAGGGTGTAGGTGTTTTAAAATTTTAAAAAATTTATAATTCATAAAATCGTAAATAATATGATTTATCTTTACAGAAGCTCATATGTTATAACTCGGACATGTATTATTAATGAGATAAAATAATACGATTAGCATGCTAACTAAATTGAAGTATTATAATGTCTCCCACTTATGTGTTGATCTCATCGTCAAGACCCAACTCGAGTCTAACACACAGCCCACCACTATAGCTCCTGGGTAATTTTTTTTTACGTAGACTCTATCATCATGTCTAGGACTAGGTTTTGCTCTAATATCATTTGTTATGACTCGCTTGATATGATAACTTCGTAGGTCAACTTATTGACCTAATTAAAATGCTTTAGCTAAAATTGATGGTAACACATCGATCAAATCTTATAAGTCAACACTACATCTAATATACTTCCGATGTGGAACTAAATTGAGGTATTACAAATACATATTATAAATTCCTAAAACGTATATTTAGATTTACAGAATATTAAGTGTGGAGTGTTAATCCATTTATGCTTGTTAGTAGTTCATGTTATTATTAACAAAAAAAGAAGAAGTAAATAACTAAATTACGAGTTGCAAATGAATATAATTTTTTATATAAGTTTTTAGTCATGAATTTGCCCAAAATATTTTATCATTCAATTCAAACAATATCATCAATTATCACGAATAGCAAATTATAGAAATGTCCACACACATTTAGTTAAGAAAATAAAATATTAGAAAAATTATAGAACAGTTATATAATTAAAGAAAGGGTAAAAAGGGGGTTGGTTCTAGTAATGCACCAATCAAAAAACCTTTAGGGCAACTTCAAAGTTGACCTTGTTATATATAGTTGACTTTCATAAAACTTTAAAATTCTAATTTAAGGATTTAGTTATTTAACATTCCATATAAAATTTAAATATAAACTATCAAATCACTTGCATATGATCAGTTTATAATCTCTAATATGTTAGAGAAAAGCTCTAATATTCATGAGTTAAAAATAGATTGTATGTATTAGAAAGAGTGAACATATAGGCTAAAAGTTGATTTCCATTTAAGAAGCACTTGATGAAAGAAAAGAAATAAATAATTCTAATGATGAATAGTGCTAAAGTTTACTATATATATAAAGCCATAAAGGTATATTGGGATCTTTTTATCCACTATCATTTAGCTTTTGAATACTAATTGTAGATTGATTGAAGTAGATGGCACATTGCTTACCAGCACAAAACTACATCATCTTAGTTGCTGTAAATTTGATTCATTTAATTAGTGCTGTCTATTCCAAGGAGGGAATAAGCTCATCTCTTAAGAAACTTCAACATCTATCCTAGCTTAATTATTCCCAACTCACTTGTGTTAAATCAGGATATTAAGATTCCATTATCATAAATTTTAAAATATTGTTAGTTTGCTGATTACTTAGTTCTTAAAGTGTATCATTTTATTTTGTTTAAGGATTAACTAATCCGCAAGTTATACGAGTTTAATTTAAGTATTATCTAATATTTTGATCAATTTTCTCCGTTTCTTAATTTATATTCTTATCTTATGACTCTTAACTTAATTTATCCAATATAAAAAACCAAGTTGTGGGCAGAAAGTTCATGGTAAATCATCCTTTAATCTAAAAAAATATGTCCTTTAATCATTTTATATTTGTTGATGATATTTTACTTGTATTTGGAGCCAGATGGCTGCTTCTTGATCACGACCCCGGATTCCGATGATGACGACGGCTACTACAAGCAACGACTTCTTCATGTCTCTACCTTCTGGTGAAATCATCTCATGCTCTACGTTCGAGACTAGAGCCGTGACGATGTCTCTACGCCAATATCTCCGCCGTCCATCAAGGTTGGGCTCGAGCTCCGCGGTCTTCCTTGGATCTTTTGGAATCCGAACTCCATTGCTCCCCTCGTCAGCTCCTTCGCCTCGCTCGAAGCCATCGATGAAGCTGCTCTCCGATGGGATGATCTTGCTGCTTGTTGTATTCAAGTTCGCATCCGCTCTGTTGACTCTATTCCAGCCGTTGTCTTCGCCGACGTTGATGACTGTCGGTATAGTGTGGAGGTGTTTTTGGCCTGGCAACAGTAGATTAATTCCCTCTCCAGTATCCAATGTTTCTCTCCCTCCTACTGCTGATCGCGACGAAGAGCATCACCCTGACAATGATGCTGACTTTGATCCGGTGGAAGAAGATCTTGCCGACTTTGCCAACTCGTCCTTCGTCGCTCTTATGGGCTTCTTTGCGGCGCGAGGTGGTCGCGCGGCCCTACTAGCGGCCTCTCCTTCCGCTGGAGTTGGTGGTGCTTCTCTCTTGCCGCTCTCCTTTCGTTCATCTTCGTCCGGCTCCCTTCCACTCTCTGGCCTTCTCCGACGGTCACAACGGGCCTCCATCGTTGGTCCGAGCTCGTCTCCGATCAACACTGCCTTGTTGTCTAGCCAGGATGTCGTGCGGTGCAGGCTACCTCGCCAAGACGTCATGCGAAGCCGGGTGAAGGTTTGTCCCTTCTCTCGTTTGGACCATGCAATGCATGTTAGTGTTTTGTTCCTCTCTGTGGCTCCTCTTTTGGGTTTGCATGTTGGCTGGCGTGTGGTGGGCCCCCCTCTTTTCTCACCTGGTGACGCTTTGGTGAGGGGACCAGCTGCCATTTGGGACCTTCTGAGGGGTTCGTCTGGGGACTGCTATCTCCCTGATGACATGAAGTGTACTCTTGTGTCGGGCTCAGAGCGACATTGGTGCTTGTCCGTTTCTCCCTCAGGTTCCAAAATCATATTAGGTTTGTTGGTGGGTCATGCTGCTTATGTGGCTATTCTTTCTGTGTCACCTGGATCTCATGTGAAGGTTGATCAGCCTAATATTACTTTTGATTCGTCAAGCCTGCAATTTAATTCAATTGGGCCTATTAGTGGGCCTCTGGTCCTCTCCTCCTTGGCTGGGGCCTTCCTAGAAGATGTTTTTGGGTTTTCTGATCATGGGACAAATGACTTTGCTGAGTTCTCTCCTGGGCCCGATGTTGGGTCAATTGAGGCTGTGGATTTGGAGCATCTTCCTGCTCGCCGTGGAAGGCCGAATTTTTTTTTTCTGGTGGGACGGCTTGGCCATCACCTATTCACCGGAGCTTGCGACTTCTTAATAAAGCTCATATCTCGGTATGTAAGCGAGTTGAGGCCCGTAAAGCCGCAGCTGACGCTTGCCTACCGCCGAGTGGCTCGAGGGGGAATTCTCCCATTGTTTTGGGTTCTGTGGAACTTGGTATGGTTACTTGTTTGAATGAGGTCACCATGCAGTCTATCTCAGATCTGGGTTTCATCTGTATAGGAGGACCTTCGGAGATTGCTAGGGTCGTCGCTGCTATCGAGGCCTGACTCGCACTGTGTGTCTCTTTTTGGTTGGGTGCATCCTTGTGTGGCAGAGGCAAGAAGATATGTGTTTACTCAAAGTTGATTTTGAAAAACCTTTCAACTCCGTCAATTGGGATTTCATATTTGATTTGCTCTCTTTCCAGGGCTTTCCTCCGAGATGGATTAATTGGGTTACACATCTTCTCAAATATTCGGTCTCGTCTATCCTCATTAATGACTCGGCTGGAATGCCTTTCGCTCATAAAAGAGGGGTTCGTCAAGGTAATCCTTTATCCCCTCTCATCTTCAATTTGGTCATGGATGCCCTCTCCAGACTTATCCACAGGGCAAACCACCGGGGTCTCCTAATGGGGCCCTCAACGACCATTTTCTCGGAGGTATTTCTGTTCTATACGCTGATGATTTGGTTATCTTTAGTCGCTTCTCGGCCCCCATTTACATCAACTGAGATTGCTGCTAAAATATTTCGAGTTGGCCTTTGGATTAAAGATCAATACTTCAAAAACTAAAATTTTGCACATTATCAATGACGTAGACAAATGCTCACAAGCGGCTTCCATTCTGAATTGTTCCTCGGGCTTCTTCCCAATTGATTATCCCGGATTATCTCTTCGTGTTGACAAACTTCACAGGGATGATTGAAACAAGGTCATTGCTAAATTCGATAAATCTTTGGCTTGTTGGCAGAGATCTTTACTTTCTCGGGTTGGTCGTCTTGCCTTAATCAGCAACTCCTTGACCAGTCGGGCGGCTTATGCTCTCTCCTTATTCCTAGCCCCGGTTTGGGTTATCAAAGAAATTGATAAGAGAAGGCGGAATTTCTTATAGGTTGGTAACGATTCCGGAGTTGCGGGTAAATGTCATGTCAATTGGAATACTATTACAGCTAGAATCATTGATGGAGGTCTTGGTATTCTGAACCTCCCGTCTCATAATCAAGCCAGATTGGGTATTTGGTTATGAAAACTGATGCATAACCACAACTCTCTTTCGGTTGAGATTATTGCAATATTGTATCATGGAATTACTACTTGGTTCGAGTCTCCCAAAATCAAGTTGTCTAGGATTTGGTCAGCAATTATCAAGATCCGAGAGGTGTTCTAGAGGTCTATCCGATTCCACGTTGGAAGCGGTTCTCGGACACGTTTATGGCACGATCCTTGGCTTGAAGGCAACTCACTTTCTTTGAAATATTTGAATCTTTATTCTTTGACTTGCTATCCCGATGCCCTCATCTGTGATTCAAAGGAAGTTGATTTGAACGGTACTGTTAGGGGCCGGAACATTGCTTTCTCTAATTTTGTTCCCTTGCTTCGTCTTGCGGATTTAGCTGCTGATTTTGACGCAGTTCTCCTATCTTCTGGTGAAGATCACATCAGTTGGAAGTGGACTCAGAGTGATATTTTTTCAACTAGATCTCTTTATAACCTCCTCACTTTCCGAGGAATCCAAGATCCCTCAGTAAAATATATTTGGCGACGTGATTGTCCCATTTCTGTTTCTATTACCAATTGGCTATTAAATAGAAACAAACTGTCAATAAGAGATCGCCTTCGGGCCAGAAACATAATGGTGGATTCTACATGTGTCCTATGCTCTAAGGCAGATGAAACATATGACCACATATTTCGTGACTGCGGATACACAAAGGAGGGCTGGAGTGTCATGTTGACCCTTTGTCATATTCATACCTCCCCTCTTGATTATCGCCCTTGGATTCATTCGGGACACGATATGAGAGCTGATCGTGGCTTGATCTACAAAGCTATCATGATTTGGCTTTCCTGCATCTGGAGGGAACGTAACAATAGAATCTTCAACAACGGTTCGTGCGCCTCATTGGAATTGGCCTTTGACGGAGCGACTCTAGTCAAATCCTGTAACTCCTTATGAGTTGTTTCTCTTTTCTCATATCATATTCATGTTTGTTTTTCATGTAAAATCTACTTTATCTCCCTCCCCCTAACTTGTATTCATCACAATTTATGATCAATACAAGTATTCTTTCCTAAAAATATTAGGTGTATCAAACAAATCTTTTAACTCCATGATTACTCACTGCTCAGTGTGTTAATCTTGTCAAATTTGAATCTTTTTCCCTCAAGATAACTAATATTGATATTATTGCTTTGATTAGTTTTGATCTTAATATGAAAGTTCATAAATTCGATATAGGTTGTTTCAATTATGTTGATTGTGTTGTGCACTTGATTCAAGATTTAAAAATTAGTAGATTCCATTTGTTTTGATTTATTCGCTCGGGTGCAATGTGGATTCCATTAAATTGATTGAATGATGCTAGGGGAGTTGTTGCGACGGTTAGCCTATTGCTTTATTAGTTAGAAGTAGAGAAGCCCCACTACAAGAAACCTTTGCAAAAATCGGCGCCTATTACTCTAAAAACCAACGGTTTTTTGGAGTCAGAATAATTTTTAGGCGTATTTGATTACACCGATTTCTCCGTAAAAAACAAGGGATGAATAAAGAAATCAAATCGATGCCCAGAAAAGCGCCGAGTACTAATTACTCGGCGCTCTCATTAAGGGGCGCCGGGTAATTATTACCCGGCGCCTTCATTAGTAAATCTATATCCATTTATAATCGTTCCATCATATCTTTTGACACCAGACGATGGACCCCTAGCCAACGTAATTAGTCTAACATCAGCGTTACTTTACACAATTTCTGGCACTTTAGCTTGCAACCACGATATGAATTCCTCTACAATCCATATTTCTTGTTGAACTTTTGAAAGAACCAATAAATTGCATTGCCTATATTTTTCCCTGATAAATTGCCTTTTGTATGACTTAATCAACGGACTATGCTGGACTACATATCGATAAACTCGTGCATGTGCATAAAAGTCCAATTTATCAATTCGTGATTTGCCAATTAATCGACCACCGATGGAAAATAAGTAATCTTCGACATTTTCAACATCATAATTTCTCGGTGTCCGACTGAATACAGTTTCAACGTTAGTGAAGTATCTTGAACAAAAGGTGAAACATTCGTCTGCGAGGTATCCCTCAACAATAGATCCCTCCGATTGTGCTCTATTTCGAACATGAGACTTATATCTCATAAACAATCTTTCAATTGGATACATCTAACGATAATAGACAAATCCACCAAGTTTTATCTCTCTTGGAAGGTGAATCATCAAGTGGACCATAATGGTAAAAAAAACTTGGTGGAAAAATTTGCTCCATGCGACATAAAAGCAAAGGCACACGTTCATCCAATGTACTTATTTCTAAAATATCGCTGCACAATTTTTTTTAAAAACATTGAAATCTCTTTAATTATAAAGAACATCATTGTGCACAAGTCCTAGCTCGTAAAACATGTGGAATTACATCTTGTACCAAGACATGTGAATCATGACTCTTCAAATTTTACAATTTATGATCCTTTAAATTCACACATCTCGAAATATTTGATGAGTATCCATCCGGCACTTTCATATTGTATGCATGTTAGCATCAAATCTTATAAATAAAAATTCTAGCAAACAACATAATAAAATACTTATTAATTATGCATCATCAAAGAAAAAAAGAGAGTAGAAAATTAGACTATAGATCAATATGTTCCATGCTAACATACAGTAGCTACATACCTTTAGTTTGAAGTAGGTTACAAGTGGATGTTTATCCAACTATATATCTCCGAAGAAATTTTCTTGTGGTGGGATCTTGTTGTTAACATACAACCTTGCAAAATAAATTATGAAACAGAAAATCCATTAGGAGCAACACAACAAGATAAGGAAGTTGCACCAAGGTGGGCTCAATTTTTATGCACCCCTTAGAAAAAATCACAACAAGTTGGAGCTATAGACAATATAAGAATAAAATAGTCTCAATATGATATTTACTTACCCACATCTTTTAGTGAATTTTTAGAATAACAAACAAAAAAAATCACAAAGTTTAGAATAAAATCTAAAAAAGTTTCTTAGGAAAAACCATACGTTTACAATTCTCACCAGGATATTCCACACTTTTCACTATTTCAATAGGATAATTTGGCAAAAACTATTTCAATAGGATAATTTGGCAAAAAGAGGTATCAGGAGATGCTTGTACATTTGAACTAATCAAGCTTAATAGTTGTACATATGAACTAATCAAGCTTGATACTAATGTATTTAGACACGTGCTACAATAGGATTAGAAACTAGTGATCAGGTTTTAAAACAGTGATTAGAAACAGTAATTAGAAATTAGTTCTGGCTGCAATGAATTTGTATCACATTAATGGCAGTTAGATCATCTTGTCTTTTCCAAGTTGACACAATGGTCAACTTACAAGTGGAGCTTGTAAGCTGTTATGGAACAAGCTTAAGCTTCTGCTTTATAGTTTACTTCACTAAAGAAGAAAACATAATTAAATTTACTTCATCGGCTTCTTCTTTACGCCAGCGGTTGCGATCTAGAGCTTGTGGAAGAAGAACCTGGCGGCTTCTTCAACCGAGTCGGCTTCTTCTTCTCTCCCGCGCGAGAAGATCCGGAACTGCTTCTCTTCTTCTCTTGCGACAGCGGCTTGATCGCGATCTAGCGCCAAATTGAGGATGGGATCCGGCGAACAGCTTCGGTCCGTGTCCTTCTTTCGCTGTTTGGAACAAGGGAAGAGATCTCTCTTCTCGTCGGAATATGGTTCTTGACGAGGAGCGGCTCGTCGAGCTTTGCTCTCTGCACTCAATGTCCACTATTAGAAAAATGGGCATCAGCAACGGCATCACTGAGCCGTTGCAATAGAGCCGTGACAGAAACTCGCGTTGCTGATAATTTAGCGACGTATCAGCAACGGCCGCTCGGGCCGTCGCTAAAAATATTATCAACAACGGACACGGAGCCATTGCTGATAACATTAATAGCAACGGCCGCTGAGTCCGTAGCAACGCCGTTAGTAAAAGCCCGTCGCTAAGCCATTGCTGTAGGTCATCAGCAACGGCTTTCGATAAACTTTTAGCAACGGCTTTCCCACGGACGGCCGTGGGAAAGCCGTTGCTGATGATGTGAACCTGGTAACGAAAAATTTTAAATTTTAAATTTCCATTGATACATTGATACATTATCAGATACATAACTCACACACCCATACATTCATTCACACATCACAAACACACCAAGATATACATCAAAACAATTATATTTATATTGATAATTATCCACGATAGTATAAAAATAATTCAAATGCAAAATATATTGAAGTATCAATATCTCAGTAACAAAGTCAATATAAATTAAACAAGTTCAATACCTCAGTAACAAAGTCATTATAAACAAAATCTCACGATCACGATGGAGGATGGCCTGGATCATATGGCGGGGTCTGGAGTGCTTGAGTGTACACCGGCGTGGACTGACTCGAGGACAATGGATTAGATGATGCCGAAGAGATACCTGCTTCGGGATGACCTGACATGTTGCGTAGCATAGCATGCATCTCCGCCATCATCTGACTCTGACGCGCGACCGTCTCCTCTAGAGTCATTATTCTGCTACTATGATCATAACTGGATCTAGAGGTGGACGACCGCTCACCAGCGATCGGAGGGGTCGGTGCCCCAAGTGGCCCTAGCACGGCTCGCGCATGACCACTATCTGCAAAGCCATATACGCGGCCATGGTCCCAGCCATCTGCGGCCTCGACCCACGATGCTGCGTCAAAGTCCTCGGGGGTACCCCCGCGCTGCACCACCGTCTGGCTGTACGTCTCCTACTCGAGTTTGATTTTTTGTTTAATATTTATCATAAAACTTAAATTATAAATATATAATGAATAATTTAAACAAATATATAATTACCACAATGTATGCAGCGCGGTTGTCGATGTACTCCCCCGTCCCATGTGCTCGACGGTGAGTCCGCTCAAACACCGCCATCGAGGAGGGTCGCTGGACAGTCCCGTCATCCGACACTGTCGTCTACATTTACAAAACAAATACATTAATTAGTACACATAATAACAAATAAAATATATAATTAAAAGATATACTTACCATACGGTTTGCGTGCACTGCAAATGCAACAGAGCCGCCGGTGTGACGCGCTGCTCCCCCCGACATGCGATTTCTAGCCGCATTCCGAGAAACCTCCTGCCATCGATCCGTCGACCATATTCCCACGAGATGGTCTCATATATCCGGAGTAATCCAACCGGGGCCGTATCCCCGAGTCTCCGCGATGTTAGTGGTCCCAGCTCGGGCCATCGCCTGGGACCGAGCCTGCCCCAGCTGCCCGTTGTACCTTGCCCGGGAAATAGCCTCCCAGGCAGCGTAAATGAAGGGCCTCTGGTCCTCGGCCCATGTATAGCGAGCCTACAAAATAATAATATCAGTACCAATATTAATATATCATCATGCATGTAAAAAAAATAATAATACGTGCCTCAAACTCGCGCCATAACATGTCGACGTGCTCGCTAGGCACGTGAGACCACGTAGGCCATGCCCCGTGCATGTATCGTCGAATAGTAGAAGAAATGCTCCTCGGCACTTCTTCTTGCTCGAACCCGCACAACAAAAATAAATTTTAATATTATATTATGATATAATGAATTTGTAATGATTCATAATTCATGATATATTACCGCTCCCCAATCACGCTAATCAATCTACGTGACTCTGTGGCTGGTGGAGGCTGCCACCTGTTCGGCCCGCGTGGCCGCCTGCGTCTGGATGTACTAGCCTCGGCAGTATCATCCGCATGAGGATCAGCAGCATGAGTGAGTGCTGGAGTCTCACCGATCGGAGACTCCGAAGCTCTCCCGCGTCGATAACCACGACCAGACATATCTGTCGAACAGACATATAATCAGATTATTGTATAAATAGTAGAGATATATTTAATAAAATATATACTTTACAATTATTCCTCATCATCTGAATAATAGTCTTCGAATTCTTCCTCTTCTTCCTCTTCTTCATCTTCTTCATCTCCAGCTTCCTCAATTTCATGATCGTCATCATCAGCATATTCAACTTCTAATTGAATTGACGTTGTGTCTGCTTCCTCGAGTATTGGAATAATACGATCTACAGCAGGAGGATCATCTTCTTGATAGAAACCATGTGTCATATCAGGTATCAGCTCATTTTCTCCTACTATCGGATCAATTTTTCCTCTACCTTTTGTCTTACAGACTACACGCCAATCTGCTCTATCTTTATTTCGAGCCGGATACTTCGCGTAATATACTTGTTCGGCTTGTGATGCCAATATAAAAGGCTCATTTGCTGCCAATTTCGATTTGTAATTAACATCAACAAGTTTGTATTTTGGATGAACTTTCATGCCCCTTTCTGTTGTATCGAACCAATGACATCTAAATAGGATCACTGATTTCAAGCCGAAGTAGTGCAACTCTATCACTTCTTCCACCAGTCCATAAAAATCCATATCACATTCAACATAGGTTGTCCCTTTCACGCAGACCCCAGCATTCATCGTCTTCTTTGTCAATGAATATTCAACCGTGTGAAATTTATACCCGTTAACAAAATATCCGCTATAGCACGACACAAGTCGCGACGGTCCACTAACAAACTCAAATATTCTTTCATCTATTTCAGCTCTGTGATCTTTGCTGTAAGTCTGAATCCAAGTAGGGAAATCACGATTCCGTAATCTCTCCAATTCTTGATCGTTGTGAATAGAGTATTTTTGCATCATCTCAATGTCAAATATTTCAATGAATTGTTCAATCTCTGGATAATTGAGTAATACATACAAGTGTGCCAAATGATACTCTTCATCGCTTAAGTGTTGAGATGGACGAGAACCAAAAGCACGACCAGAGTGACAAAATATATTTAAACGTCCATCTGAATGTCGAACACCCCTGTCATCGTTACGTGGAAGACGATCAAATCTTGTCTGTACTATCGATTCAAAGTAAAATGAGCAGAATGTTGAAATTTCTTGGATGATATACGATTCAGATATTGATCCTTCAACAGCTACGGTGTTCTTTACTTTTTTCTTCAGACGATTCATGTATCTTTCAAATAAGTACATCCACCGATATTGAACGGGCACTACTAGAAAAATGGGCATCAGCAACGGCCGCGCCGTTGCAATAGAGCCGTGATAGAAAGTCGTGTTGCTGATAACTTAGCAACGGCTCAGCAACGGCCGCTCGGGCCGTCGCTCAAAACATTATCAGCAACGGCCGCTCGGGCCATCGCTAAAACTATTATCAGCAACGGTTTTGCCACAGACCTGGAGCCGTTGCTGATAACATTAATAGCAACGGCCGCTGAGTCCGTAGCAACGCCGTTAGTAAAACCCCGTTGCTAAGCCGTTGCTGTAGGTCATCAGCAACGGCTTTCGATACACTTTTAGCAACGGCGATATCCAACTGGGAAACAGGAAAATTTTATATTTCCAATTTCCATTGATACATCGATACATTATCTGATACATAACTCACACACCCATATCCTCATACACACATTCATTCACACATCACAAACACTCCAAGATATACATCAAAACAATTATATTTCTATTGATAATTATCCACGATAGTATAAAAACAATTCAAATCAAAAATTGAAGTATCAATGTCCAAACAAAATAAGTTAAACAAGTTCAATATCTCAGTAACAAAGTCAATATAAAAAAAGTCTCAGGATGACGATGGAGGATGGCCTGGATCATATGGCGGGGTCTGGAGTGCTTGAGTGTACACCGGCGTGGACTGACTCGAAGACGATTGATTAGATGATGCCGAAGAGATGCCTGCTTCGGGATGACCTGACATGTTGCGTAGCATAGCATGCATCTCCGCCATCATCTGACTCTGACGCGCGACCGTCTCCTCTAGAATCCTTATTCTGCTACTATGATCATAACTGGATCTAGAGGTGGACGACCGCTCACCAGCGACCGGAGGGGTCGGTGCCCCAAGTGGCCCTAGTACGGCTCGCGCATGACCACTATCTGCGAAGCCATATAGGCGGCCATGGTCCCAGCCACCTGCGGCCTCAACCCACATTGTTGCGTCAAAGTCCTCGGGGGTACCCCCGCGCTGCACCACCGTCTGGTTGTAGGACTCCTACTCGAGTTTGATTTTTTGTTTAATATTTATCATAAAACTTAAATTATAAATATATAATGAATAATTTAAACAAATATATAATTAACATAATGTATGCAGCGCGGTTGTGGATGTACTCCCCCGTCCCATGTGCTCGACGGTGAGTCCGCTCAAACACCGCCATCGGGGAGGGTCGCTGGACAGTCCCGTCATCCGACACCGTCGTCTACATTTACAAAACAAATACATTAATTAGTACACATAGTAACAAATAAAATATATAATTAAAAGATATACTTACCATACGGTTTGCGTGCACTGCAAATGCAACAGAGCCGCCGGTGTGACGCGCTGCTCCCCCCGACATGCGATTTCTAGCCGCATTCCGAGAAACCTCCTGCCATCGATCCGTCGACCATATCTCCACGAGCTGGTCCCATATATCTGGAGTAATCCAACTGGGGCCGTATCCCCGAGTCTCCGTGATATTAGTGGTCCCAGCTCGGGCCATCGCTTGGGATCGAGCCTGCCCCAGCTGCCCGTTGTACCTTGCCCGGGAAATAGCCTCCCAGACAGCGTAAATGAAGGGCCTCTGGTCCTCGGCCCATGTATAGCGAGCCTGCAAAATAATAATATCAGTACCAATATTAATATATCATCATGCATGTAAAAAATAATAATAATACGTGCCTCAAACTCGCGCCATAACATGTCGACGTGCTCGCTAGGCACGTGAGACCACGTTGGCCATGCCTCGTGCATGTATCGTCGAATAGTAGAAGAAATGCTCCTCGACACTTCTTCTTGCTCGAACCTGCACAACAAAAATAAATTTTAATATTATATTATGATATAATGAATTTGTAATGATTCATAATTCATTATATATTACCGCTCCCCAATCACGCTAATCAATCTACGTGACTCTGTGGCTGGTGGAGGCTGCCACCTGTTCGGCCCGCGTGGCCGCCTACGTCTGGATGTACTAGCCTCGGCAGTATCATCCTCATGAGGATCAGCTACAGGAGGATCAGCAGCATGAGTAAGTGCTGGAGTCTCACCGATCGAAGACTCCGAAACTCTCCTACGTCGATAACCACGACCAGACATATCTGTCGAACAGACATATATCAGATTATTGTATAAATAGTAGAGATATATTTAATAAAATATATACTTTACAATTATTCTTCATCATCTGAATAATAGTCTTCGAATTCTTCTTCTTCTTCCTCTTCTTCATCTTCTTCATCTCCAGCTTCCTCAATTTCATGATCGTCATCATCAACATATTCAACTTCTAATTGAATTGACGTTGTGTCTGCATCCTCGAGTATTGGAATAATACGATCCACAGCAGGAAGATCATCTTCTTGATAGAAACCAGGAGGATCATTTTCTCCTACTATCGGATCAATTTTTCCTCTACCTTTTGTCTTACAGACTACACACCAATCTGCTCTATCTTTATTATGAGCCGGATACTTCGCATAATATACTTGTTCGGCTTGTGATGCCAATATAAAAGGCTTATTTGCTGCCAATTTCGATTTGTAATTAACCTCAACAAGTTTGTATTTTGGATGAACTTTCATGCCCCTTTCTGTTGTATCGAACCAATGACATCTAAATAGGATCACTGATTTCAAGCCGAAGTAGTGCAACTCTATCACTTCTTCCACCAGTCCATAAAAATCCATATCACATTCAACATAGGTTGTCCCTTTCACGCAGACCCCAGCATTCATCGTCTTCTTTGTATCGTCGAATAGTAGAAGAAATGCTCCTCGGCACTTTTTCTTGCTCGAACCTGCACAATAAAAATAAATTTTAATATTATATTATGATATAATGAATTTGTAATGATTCATAATTCATTATATATTACCGCTCCCCAATCACGCTAATCAATCTACGTGACTCTGTGGCTGGTGGAGGCTGCCACCTGTTCGGCCCGCGTGGCCGCCTACGTCTGGATGTACTAGCCTCGGCAGTATCATCCTCATGAGGATCAGCAACAAGAGGATCAACAGCATGAGTAAGTGCTAGAGTCTCTCCGATCGGAGACTCCGAAACTCTCCTGCGTCGATAACCACGACCAGACATATCTGTCGAACAGACATATAATCAGATTATTGTATAAATAGTAGAGATATATTTAATAAAATATATACTTTATAATTATTCCTCATCATCTGAATAATAGTCTTCGAATTCTTCTTCTTCTTCCTCTTCTTCCTCTTCTTCATCTTCTTCATCCAGCTTCCATGCTTCACTGTCAGATGGATGAGTCATTACTGTATCATCACGACTTCTTGCATGCCAACTCATGTAGGGGGCTGTCTTTTCCGACATGAATAATCTTTGAAGCCTCGGTGTTAGTGGAAAATACCGAAGCACCTTAAACGGGATATTTTTCTGTCGGACCGATTTCTTCTCCTTGTAACGAGGGTGTTGACATACAGGGCATTTATCCAACTGCACATTTTCTTTATAATATAAAATGCAGTTATTTTGGCACGCGTGTATTTTTTCGTACCCAAGCCCCAATTTTCTCATTAGCTTTTTAGTCTTATAAAAAGTAGGCTCAAACTTGTTATCAGTAGGCAGCATTCCATTAATCAATCCAACAATCCGATCATATGCAACTCCGCTGATATTACAATCGGCCTTGATATTTAAGAGCTGTGTCATTGC
The DNA here is from genome assembly GCA_034359265.1 of Canna indica. Taxonomy (NCBI): domain Eukaryota; kingdom Viridiplantae; phylum Streptophyta; class Magnoliopsida; order Zingiberales; family Cannaceae; genus Canna; species Canna indica. The sequence goes on along the minus strand of CP136893.1, from coordinate 19,127,744 downwards.
TGAAAACCTAGTGTATTTAGGACAATTCTCATACAAAGGTTCATCGGCAGCTTTCAACATCTCGTAAAATTCTACAGCTTCTTTATTCGGTAATTCAATCTCTACCGCAGCCCCTACTTCTGTGATATCAACCGTTGTAGTATCTGGTGGGACTGATGTCTGAAGATCTGGCCGATCAACATTATCATTCAGGTGGAATTGACCCCCAAGACTATCAAGTATCATAGTTCTATAGGGATTACATTGACTGGATGAAGAAGCACCAGCAGAGGAAGATTCACCATATGTCTGAACGACAGGATTGCTCGACGTCCCGACTTCGCGTGACTCCCCGTGACAAGTCCATAGAAAATATCTTGGTGCAAATCCTTTGGTATATAGATGCAGAGTGACAGTCTCCCGATCCAAATATCGTCCATTTGAACAAATGCGGCACGGACATCGGATTTGATCACCCATGCTAATGAAATTCCGATTCGAATAGGCGAAATTTAGGAAGTACGTTACGCCTAATCGAAACTCATTCGTTAAAGCTCCACGATCAAGACGTCGGTACATCCAACTTCGATCAGCCGACATGATTCTGTCAATCAATGACAATTTCTTTGGTTAATGTCTTTAGGTGAGATTGTCCTATTCCATTCGGGATTTATGTTATTCATACTGCACTTACGTTTTTATTTTAATTGTTAACTAATTATTCTAAATTTCGACAGCATCTCCCTACAGTTCTCCGAATACGCATATCATCTGGGCGCGTATCGGAGAACAAGAGAGATGTTGCCGAATTTTAGAATAATTAGTTAACAGTTAAAATAAAAACGTAAGTGCAGTACAAATAACTATATTCCCAAATTGTCCAATCAGGGACAATTCAAGAATTGTACGTCGTATAAAAGATCATCTACTTCTTTTACACGAATATACAATTCTCGAACGGATCTAAGGTTTTGCTAAATCATATCCGATTCGTCGATGCGTACGTGAAACATATCAACTTGTCGGATGGATGATTATTTCCTAAATGTTTCGAGACAGTTCGAGTCCATATTGGACGATTTCGGCGCGCGCCCGAAGTGGACGATTCCGGCACGAGTCCGAATTGGACGATTCCGGCGTGCGTCCGAAGTGGACGATTCCGGCGCACGTCCGAAGTGGACGATTCTGACGCGCGTCTGAAGTGGACGATTTCGGCGCGCGTCCGAAATTAATCTAAACCCTAATAATTAATCTAACAAATTAAATAATTAATCTAAGCAATTAATTAACAATTATAAAATAATTAATTAACAATTATCAAACAAAATAAAAAATATATATAATTATAAATTCCGGCGCCGGAGTCCACCCTCCGGCGCCGGCGTACAGTGGTCGGACACACTGTAAATAGCAGGTCGGATTCCAGCATTGAATAGATCGGCAGATAAGAATATTTGTCCATCTGTAATGGAAATTACGTTAGTAGGGCTGAAACGTCTCCAGATTGAGTCTCAACTATCGGTAAAGCGGTCATACTTCCTTCACCTAGACTAGAACTTGATTTAGCGGCTCTTTCCAAAAGTAGTGAATGCAAATAAAAAACATCTCCTGGATAAGCTTCACGGCCGGGAGGTCTTCTTAATAGAAGAGACATTTGGCAATAAGCTTGTGCCTGTTTGGAGAGATCATCATAAATTTGTGTAGTATGTCATTTACGATACATCAAAAATGAAGCCAGAGCCGCTCCCGTATAAGGAGCGAGGTATTGTAATGTAGCAGGTGAATCCGCGGTTTCGGCTACCACAATAGTGTATTCCATCGCCCCCCGTTCTTGGAAAGTAGTCACTACCTGAGCCACAGAAGATGCTTTTTGACCAATAGCTACATAAACACATATTACATTTTGACCTTTTTGATTGAGAATCGTATTTGTGGCTACTGCTGTTTTGTCGGTCTATCTGTCCCCAATAATGAATTCTCGCTGACCGCGTTCTATAGGGATCATCGAATCAATAGCAATAAGCCCTGCCCTGTTTGAAGAGGCTCATATACAGAACGTCTCGAAATAATACCAGGGGCAGGAGATGAAATTAACCAGCCACTGTAGACGGTCCGGCGGCGACCATCGGCCGCCCGCCGCCGGCCGAAACCCTAGAAATAGGGTTTCGGTCGGATTAATTCCCGCCGGCCGCAGGGAAGAGACGGTCGGCCGATCAACATACCTGAACAAGTCGGCAGCAGTGGGAGGAGGAAGATGCGTCGTCGGCGTCGGCAGCAGCGGCAGCGGCGGCGTTGGCAGGAGCGGCGGCGGCAGCAGCGAGAGGAAGAAGGGTCGGGCGCGAGAGTGTGCGCTATATAAACTTATCAGCAACGGCTCACTTGTCCGTTAGCAAGCCGTTGCTGATAATTAAAATATCAGAAATGGCTCGCCTTTCCGTTAGAAAGCCGTTGCTGATAATTAAAATAATCAGCAACGGCTCGGGTTTCCGTTAGAACACCATTGCAGATACAAATATCTGCAATGGCTCGGGCGGCCGTAAGAATGCCGTTGCAAATAGCAACGGCTCGAGCGGCCGTTGCTGAAGACCTAATTTCTAGTAGTGGGGGCCACCAACTCGTGCCTCGTATGCCAAGTGTATCGGTAGATGCTCCATCGAGTCAAAAAATGCAGGAGGGAAAAACTGCTCCAGCTTGCATATGATTTCAACAATATTATTTTCAAGTGTTGACATATCTTCGACTCGAAGGACATTTGCACAGATGTTTCTAAAAAATATACTTAATTCAGTCAACGAACCCCAAATATTATCAGGTAGAAGATCTCGAAATGCGATCGGAAGTAATCTCTGCATGAATACATGACAATCATGGCTCTTCATCCCTGATATTTTGCAATCATCGACGTTCACACATCGAGATAAGTTTAAAGCATATCCATCGGGTAATCTGAGTTCATTTACCCATTGACAAACATCTTTGATCTGTTGTTTATTTAACACATATAGGGCCTTCGGTTTCAGATATCGTCCGTTGACCTCTTGTAACTCCAACTCTGGTCTTTTACAAAGTATTTTCAGATCATGTCGGGCTTTGACATTATCTTTAGTTTTTCCAGAAATATCCATCAAAGTGTTGAAAATATTATCAAACACATTTTTTTCAATGTGCATGACATCTAAATTATGTCGAATCAATAATGAACTCCAATAGGGCAATTCCCAAAAGATACTTTTTTTCACCCAGTTGTGTGTTTGACCAAAACCTGACACTCTTTCATTGCGACCAAATACTATATCTGGAAGTGCTGAAACACGTGCTAACATTTGTTCACTAGACAACATCGGTGGTGGCCCATCTCTTTCGACTCTGCCCTTAGTAAATTTATTACGGTTCATTCGATACTGATGATTAACCGGTAGGAATCGACGATGACAATCAAAGAATGAGATTTTTCGTCCGTTCTGAAGACTGATTGATTTATAGTGTTCTATACAATACGGACAAGAGAGTCGGCCGTGAGTGCTCCAACCCGACAACATGCCGTACGCCGAGAAATCATTGATTGTCTACAAGACCGCGGCCTTTAAATTGAAGTTTTGCTTCCGATGACAATCATAAGTGATAGCTCCTTCAGTCCACAATGTTTTCAATTCATCTATCAAGGGTCTGAGAAATATGTCAATTTCTTTTCGCGGACCCTTAGGACCGGAATAATCATCGAAAGATAAATAAATTCATCTTTCATGCACATTGACGGTGGCAAATTATAAACTGTCAGCAGCACTGGCCAAACTGAATAAGGAGTTGCAGAATGTCCAAACGGATTAAAACCATCTGTGCACAATCCCAATCTGATATTTCTAGTATCCCTAGCAAATGAAGGATAACATGTATCCAAATATTTCCATGCTTCACTATCAGATGGATGAGTCATTACTGTATCATCACGACTTCTTGCATGCCAACTCATGTAGGGGGCTGTCTTTTCCGACATGAATAATCTTTGAAGCCTCGGTGTTAGTGGAAAATACCGAAGCACCTTAAACGGGATATTTTTCTGTCGGACCGATTTCTTCTCCTTGTAACGAGGGTGTTGACATACAGGGCATTTATCCAACTGCACATTTTCTTTATAATATAAAATGTAATTATTTTGGCACGCGTGTATTTTTTCGTATCCAAGCCCCAATTTTCTCATTAGCTTTTTAGTCTTATAAAAAGTTGGCTCAAACTTGTTATCAGTAGGCAGCATTCCATTAATCAATCCAGCAATCCGATCATACGCAACTCCGCTGATATTACAATCGGCCTTGATGTTTAAGAGCTGTGTCATTGCTGAAAACCTAGTGTATTTAGGACAATTCTCATACAAAGGTTCATCGGCAGCTTTCAACATCTCGTAAAATTCTGCAGCTTCTTTATTCGATAATTCAATCTCTACCGCATTTTGTACTTCTGTGATATCAACCGCTGTAGTATCTGGTGGGACTGATGTCTGAAGATCTGGCCGATCAACATTATCATTCAGGTGGAATTGACCCCCAAGACTATCAAGTATCATAGTTCTATAGGGATTACATTGACCGGATGAAGAAGCACCAGCAGAGGAAGATTCACCATATGTCTGAACGACAGGATTGCTCGACGTCCCAACTTCGCGTGACTCCCCGTGACAAGTCCATAGAAAATATCTTGGTGCAAATCCTTTGGTATATAGATGCAGAGTGACAGTCTCCCGATCCAAAAATCGTCCATTTGAACAAATGCGGCACGGACATCGGATTTGATCACCCATGCTAACGAAATTCCGATTCGAATAGGCGAAATTTAGGAAGTACGTTACGCCTAATCGAAACTCATTCGTTAAAGCTCCACGATCAAGACGTCGGTACATCCAACTTCGATCAGCCGACATGATTCTGTCAATCAATGACAATTTCTTTGGTTAATGTCTTTAGGTGAGATTGTCCTATTCCATTCGGGATTTATGTTATTCGTACTGCACTTACATTTTTATTTTAAGTGTTAACTAATTATTCTAAATTTCGGCAGCATCTCCCTACAGTTCTTCGAATACGCATATCATTTGGGCGCGTATCGGAGAACAAGAGAGATGTTGCCAAAATTTAGAATAATTAGTTAACAGTTAAAATAAAAATGTAAGTGCAGTACAAATAACTATATTCCCAAATTGTCCAATCAGGGACAATTCAAGAATTGTACGTCGTATAAAAGATCATCTACTTCTTTTACATGAACATACAATCCCCGAACGGATCTAAGGTTTTGCTAAATCATATCCGACTCGTCGATGCGTACGTGAAATATATCAACTCGTCGGATGGATGATTATTTTCTAAATATTTCGAGACAGTTCGAGTCCATATTGGACGATTCGGCCGGCGCGCGTCCGAAGTGGACGATTCCGGCGCGCGTCCGAAGTGGATAATTCCGAAATTAATCTAAACCCTAAAAATTATTCTAACAAATTAAACAATTAATCTAAATAATTAATCTAAATAATTAATTAACAATTAATTAACAATTAATTAACAATTAAAAAACAATAAAAAATATTATTAAACTATAAATTCCGGCGCCGGAGTCAGGTGGACTCCGGCGCCGGCGTACAGTGGCCGAACACACTGTCCAACCAATGTACAAGGTCCGGCGGTGGCCATCAGCCGACCGCCGCCGGCCGAAACCCTATTTTTAGGGTTTCAATCAGATTTTCTACCTGCCGCAACGGGAAGAGACGGCCGGCCGGAGGGCACATACCTGACAGTGTCGGCAGCAGCGGGAGGCGTCGTCGGCGTCGACAGCGGCGGCGAGAGGCAGGAGAGGAGGCGGTGGCGGCAACAGCGGGAGGAAGAAGGGGGGTGGGCGCGATCTGCGACCTATATAAACTTATCAGCAACGGCTCACTCGCCCGTTAGAAAGCCGTTGCTGATAAGTTATCATCAGCAACGGCTCACTTGTCCGTTAGCAAGCCGTTGCTAATAAGTTATCATCTGCAACGGCTCACTTGTCCGTTAGAAAGCCGTTGCTGATAATTAACATCATCAGCAACGGCTCGCATGTCCGTTAGAAAGCCGTTGCAGATACAACATATCTGCAACGGCTCGAGCGGTCGTAAGAATGCCGTTGCAAATAGCAATGGCTTGAGAGGTCGTTGCTGATAGCCGTTGCTGAAGACCAAGTTTCTAGTAGTGGTCGGGGTGAGGATCGTCGCCGATTGAGATCACCTTCGAGCGAATAGATGTGGATCACCAGCGAATATATGAGGAAAAGGATTTTTGAATACGAGAAAGATGAAGGGTTTTTGGATGCTAACAGATCAGAAAAGGGTGACGGCGTACAATGACCTAGAGAAGGATGTTGCGCAAATAGAGAGGTGACAGCATTCTTCAACATCGCGGGACCGCAATGACCTAGCGGGAAAAGGAATGGCAGACGCGAGAAGCAACGGGAAAAGGAAATGGCAGACGCGGGAAGCAGCGGGAAAGCAAAAATAAAAGAAAAATATAACTGGCGGTCTTCACTGGCGTCGGTTATTAATCTAAGTAACCATTACTTAGATTAATAACCGGCGCCAGTGAAGGCCATCGGTTATTTTTCGCCTCTAACACTCATTTTTGTTTTAGTGCCCACTCGAGGTAAGTTTTTTTCCTTTAGAAACTTTTACACTACTAAATCTCTTGGATGCATCATCTTGACATTTCATATTCTACCAATTGTGATTCCTCCATCGAAACTATTGATCATCTTATTTTTTGTTGCTTCTTGAAAAAATTTGCACTTTGAACTTCTCTAATAGGGGTTCATAGGTGCTTGGTGCATGTCACTACTAGAAATTATATGATTTGTGATGATAATTTTCCAAAAATAAGATTATTGTTGCAAATGTGACAGGTACACAACGGTAAAAAAAATGGTGTCGCTAACAAATGACGGCTAGCTCATCTGTCGTCAAATATTCACTCCGAAACAACAAAGCAATGACTTTGCAACGGATTTCATCTACTCGTGCCTATTTTGTTCGCGCCTAAACCCTTTTCATCTCTAGTTCACTATTTCATCTACTCGCGCCCAGGGCCGTTCAGGGGTCAGGTTTAGAGGGAAAACTAGTCAAATTCGATCATAAGCAATCAGGTCGAGTTGGGTCGGATAGTTGGGTCTACTCGTTTATAGATATTTTAATTAAAAATAATATATGGTAGTCGAATTTGGACTTTGGATTATATATTTTAAAAATAATTAAAATATATATAATTTAATCGAGTAATCAGGTTGATTCTTGGGTCATCAGGTTCCAAACTTTGGAACCCGAGACCCAACCCAATTGTGGTCGGGTTTGGTCGGGTTTTACTCGACCAAACCCGATTACCCGACTTGACCCAACCCAAATAGGTGGGGACGGGTAGGGTTCTCGGGTTCACTGGGTCAATACGACCCAATGAACGACCCTACTTGGATTCATGTCATTGATCCCCGGCTCTTCTCGCCAGTAGGAAGAGATTACAACGACAATAAAGCAAAAAATAACCTTAATATTTGAAGTCTAACAACTTGAGAACTCAATCTCTTTGTCCTTTCTCTTTAATTTAACCGAGCACTAGAACTTCAATATTATTTCCCTTCTGAATGCTGGGGTGTTTTATGCAACTCCACAAAATTTGTTTTCCCTTCTAGCTACTTCTTTAGTGTGTGAATGAGATAAAGTCAATTTGGTGGTTAGATGGAAAAGTTCAAGTTGAATTCATATTTCTCTAATTCATGCCACCTAGCATGAAGAAAAGTTCAAGTTGAATTTGTCTTCCTCGTTTGCTTCATTATAAATAGATGGTGGGGTGATTCTTTTGGATGACACCAAATAAAATCCGAGTGGTACAATATGTAGGAAGCTTTGAGTGAGTATTTCATAGAGAGAAAAATATTAGGTCTCTCCTGTGTATATCTCCTAGTGTATTTGTGTTCTCCTTATACAAGAGATATCTACAAGAAAAATGCTATTTACTAACGGGTTATTTCCATTACTACAGCCCCAAAACCCATTGGTACATCCTATACCAAGGGCATATGCCCCCGTTGGTAGAAGTCGCGATAGTATAGACATATACCAACGAATGTTGTGGTCGTTGATATAGTGGTGCACATATTCTAACGGATGATTAACACCATTTGTAGAGACCTACCGTTAGTACAGATGTCCTTATACTAACAGTTATTGATCTCGTTAGAAGAAAAATCTGTTAGTATAGAGGTCCCTATACTAACGGTTATTAATCTCGTTAGAAGAAAAATTTGTTAGTATAGATGACCCTATATTAACAATTATTGACTCGTTAGAAAAAAGAATATTAGTATTATTCATTGATATTTTATTTAACCATATTAGGATTTGAACTTGGGTTAATGGGAGGGAAGTGTTTCATCTTAACCACTTATGCAAGCTATAACATGTGATATATATTTTTATTTTTATTACTTAAATAATATTTTGGTTAATTCGAACCGAACAGAAAATTGAAAATTCTTTAAAATTATAATTGTTAACCGAATTGAAAATCAATTGGACAAATCGATTTGGTTAATTCGATTTCAGTTCAGTCGGTTAATCGATTTTTGATTAATTAGTGAATTTTTCTCACCCTACCGGGCTATTGGGCAGGGCTAAAATTTGTTAGGCCTATTAGTAACGGTTCATTCGTTAGTATAAAAGATGTTTCGCTAACGAATGTAACTTCGTTACCAACTTTACTAACGACCCATAAAATTCGTTAGTATAGAAGATATTTTACTAACGACCCATAAAATTCGTTAACAACTTTACTAACTAATACATAATATGTTAGCATTGGTTTGCTATATACCAACGACAAAGCTTGTTCGTTGGTATAGGGTATGACTTTCAGCAACGACTGTTGTTTTCGTTTGTAAAAATTACATTTACCAACAAATTTTCTTACCGTTAGTAATATTATCTGTTAGTAGATGTCATTTATTTTGTAGTGGATAGTGTTGTTGTTTTCTCCTTATATTTAAGAGGTTGTAATTTTTCCACTTAGTAAAACAAAATCTTCAGTTTTGTCAAAAATATTTGTGGCAGTTTCACCTTTCTCAACTCTAAATTTTAGTTGTGTTATACTGTTCCATAACTTTGCTACCTAACAGTGGTATCAGAGCCAAGTTGTTGGTCATTATCCACTGCAGAAGAACAGATTGGTGTCAGAACCATGGCAGCAAAATTTGAGATTGAGAAGTTTAGTGGGAGTAATTTATCCCTATGGAAACTGAATATCAAGAAAATTTTAAGGAAGAAAAATTGCTTAGATGCAATTGAAGAAAGACCCACAGGGATTTCTGATGACAAGTGGATGGAGATGGATAGCAATGTTGTTGCGAATCTACATCTCGCAATGACATATTTAGTGTTGTCGAGTGTTTCGGAGAAAAAGACAGGAAAGGAGATATGGGATGCACTCACCAAATTATACAAGGCTAAGTCACTCTACAACAAAATATTTTTGAAGATGAGACTATACTCTTCGAATGAGTCAATCTACATCTATGACATATCACATCAACAATCTGAATACCTTATTTTCGCAACTAACAGCCATGGAATGTTAGATAGTAGAAAATGAATGTGCGGAGCTTCTACTTCAGAGTTTACCAAATTCATATGATCAATTCATCATCAACATCACCAATAATAATATTGTTGATCGCCTCCGTTTTGACGATATTGTTGTCGCTGTTCTTGAAGAAGAAAGCAAGCGAAAAAATAAGGATGATCACACGAAGAGTTCGAGGCTAGCAGAAGCTTTATCAATGATGAGAGGAAGATCAATGGAATGTGGCTCTAGTGGGAGTCACAATCGAGGGTAGATCAAAGTCTCAAAGAAGGAAGAACTTTACTTGCTACAATTGTGACAAGAAAGGGAACTTGAAGAAAGATTGTTGGTATAACAAGAAGAGTACAGAAAAGGCTCCAAAAATAACTACCTCTTAAGGATGTGTTACGAGTACCTCTGATGATGGAGAAATCTTGTACAACGAAGCAACAATTGATTATAAAGGCGGTAAACAATTCATTGATGTTTGGATAGTGAATTCAGGAGCAACATGGCACATGACTCCGCGTCGTGACTGGTTTTGTACTTATGAACCTATCTCAGAAGGATCTGTGTTCATGGCCACTACAACATTTTTAACCTATAGGAACGGTTGAAAACCGTTCCCAAAACATAAAAAACCGTTCCCATAGACCTACGGGAACGGTTTCCCATATGTACTCAAATCAGTCGTTTCGTTAGGCTATGGGAACGATTTTCGTCCCTTATGGCCACACTGCCAAAAAAATCGTTCCCATAGGTCCAGCCTATGGGAACGGTTGTAAAAGTGTTCCTGTAGTCCATGCCTATAGAAACGGCTAGAAAATTGTTCCTATAAACCTAGATTATAGGAACGATTCTAAAACTGTTTCTATAGTTCCAACCTATAGGAACGGTTTTTTAACCGTTCCTATAATGTTTACCTATAGGAACGGTTCGACAACCGTTCCTATAGGTAAAGCTTATAGGAACGGTTCTGCAGCCGTTCCTATAGGTACACATTATAGGAACGGTTTAATAACCGTTCCTATAGGCTGAAATATAGGAACGGTATATAAATCGTTCCTATAGGCCGAAAATATAGGAACGGTTGAAAACCGTTCCTATAGGTGAGAGGAACCGTTCCTATAATTTGTGCATAGGTTCATATTTGTTCCTAAAGGTATATTCCTATAAACTATACAATTTCACAGATGACAATACAATTTCACAAACGTAGATTCAAAAACATAAATTTCATTCAAATGTAGAATATATTTAATTGTTGACTCAAAATAACAAGTTCACAATTATAGTATTCTCATTCCACAATTTCACAATTAAGTCTAAATGAAGTTCACAAACATGTGAAATTGTTCTATCAAGCCTAGCATTCCCATTCTAAATTAGCCAAGTCCTCTTGATCATCTCCTCCGTGAAATTCATCTTTCATCTCTCAATTCATCATTTTCCTACAAAAATAAATTAATAATTAAAAATGATCAAAAGACTCCATAATCATATATTAAACTTTTATTACTTGATTTTGAGGATGATGTGTGGAAGTGGAAGAACCAAGGATGCAATTGGCATCCCTTAGAGTAGTTGGGGGTGCCAACAGAGCTGTTATAGTCTCTATGTCCAAATCTGGATTCGCCTGTGCAATAAATGTCTTCAAAAGAGATTGCATAGCCTCTATGTCCAAGTTTTCATTCTTTTGAGCATGCTTTATATAAATCACAAGAATGAGTTAAAATATAATATCGACATTACTTTAAAATTCAAAATATGAATCTGTTTATGCAAAAAAATATTATCAATTTTTCTTTTATTACAGAAAATCTTTTATTGCCCATCTGATGCCCCTATTTTTGCTATGATATGTTCAATCTATTTTGTTGGCACATATCTTACATCAATAACAAAGAAACTAAATATATGCAACCAGAAAAATTTACAAGTATCAGTGCATAACCATATTAAAAAAACAACTTGCTTCATCAATAATCATATGAAAAGCAAGCTACATTTCAACACCAAAAGATGTGCAAAGCAAATACTGATATACTGATATTTAAAAAAATAGTTTATGTGCCAAATGAAATTAGTGGACAACAACTTTCCTTTTGATATAAAGCTAATAGTATGAAGTGTATCATAGATGGAGTTCTTGGCTGTTACAGTTGTGAGTTGAGTGAAATCAGTGGATGACAATATTTATTCGAAAACTGAAGTGTTGATTGGACACAAAATTAATGAATTGCAATCATGAAATTAAATGTGATATTAGTTACACAAAATTCAAATCTATAGGGGATATTTCATTTGCCCACCAACAAACACACTATGGGCAGAGATATCTCAGTGTTGATCAACAAAGCCATAAAAAGTCATTAATAGTTTACCTAAGAATGTAGAGTCCACATGATCAAAATAAATCTTTAAAATAAAATAATGATAAGAGGTCTCTGGATGATAGACAAGAGCTCTTTATCCAAAACCATCCAATCTTTCCTTCTTCATTCTACTAGACAAAAAAAAATTGAAGTCAAACATATCTTATATCTTGCCTTATTAGGTTCTTGTGGGTGTCATGGTGAGGTTGAATTTGGCAAAATCATAACTTGACAAACTTACTATCATAATGGAATGCCATCCTCAGGCACCGTCAATGATTGGTGAAATGTTTGTGACCTAGTAAGAACTACTGCCAAGAAAGACCCCTTTTTCCATCACTGTCAATGATGACTGGCAGCAATAGTTGCCTGTCTACCTTAGAGATAAGTGGTTCGAACAGAGTAAAGTACAATAGGACAAAGCAAGACAAAATTGAAAGGTCTTGCTTCTCATTCCGAATTGGCAATATATCAAAGGTGCATGTCAGGATCCAGTTGCTCTTGAGATATAGTGCATGACAATATATGAAATCTGGAATTTCTTTGACATTGTGCAGATAACCAACAACTTTCTCTTGAACTGAGTGCCAGTATCTAGCAGTTCTCTTAGCTTCCATGATGAAACCTTTAAAGAAAATCAATTTGCTTATTTTCTACCATGAAACAAGTAATGATACTTTGATAATTACATAGTCCTTGTCCCATTGCTAGATGCAGGCCTAATCTCAATGAAATCTTGAAAAGTTGTCTTTTATGTTATTCATTTACTTCATTACTATTTGATCCTTATTTTGTGAATCTCATATGCACTGCAGATAAGATCATGGATCCACAGAATTTCGCTAATATTTGTATATAGGGGCGTTCAGATTTCGATCCAAACTAAAAATTCTAACTAAATGGAACCAAAATTATTGGTTCAGCTCAATTTTTTATTTAATTGTTCAGTTTAGTTTGGTGTACTGTGCACATGAGTTTTTCTTCCTAAATTGCAAATTAAAATAACAAGTATGGCATTTAGTTCAATCAAAACTAAATTGATCTTTCAAGTCCGGATGGATTTCAAACTGAATCGCAATAAAAAAATACTCATCCAAATCAGTGTGGTTTGCTAGCTGATTGGATACCCAAAGTGTCCAAGTGCTACAAAAGATTGTATCATGCATTACTTTATTTGTGTTCATTTCATGAACTGGCTCCTCTAACAAGCAGGCTGACTATTCAACATTTGATAGTCTACACTACTTTAAGAGTGTCTTACCACCAATTACCAAGCTTCAAGATACATGTACTGACACAAAGTACAAACCATGTAGGTCATAGTGTTTAACCATGTAAGTTAGCATTATGTTTAACGGTTCAATGAATTCTAGTTTACCATGTAGGTCATAGTGTTTTCAGCCACTTGAAAGTTCTGGATGTATTTTTGATTGTCAGAATTGTTGATTTTATTGTGTTTGTTCACCATGATAGAAGTTGCAAGATCTAAGAACTGCATTTTAAACATTCATCTATTCAAGACAGCAATAGTTTCTGCTTCGTAAATCTTCTCTCACAAGTAACAACAATAACAACAACAGGTGCATAGTGTAAATTGGGCTTTACTATGTTTGCAGCCAATAAAAAATTAAAAATAAGTCATTAGCATTTAGTAAGAAGGAAGTTGAAAAAGAAGCAAATAATTTTTTCAAACTAGGAGAATCCATTAGGATGAAGCACGGTAAAACTGATTAAATCTACAAAAAAGAGGGGGGGAATAAGATTTTTTCTTTCAACACTGATTTGATTGAACAATAAAAATGTTAGTTATATGAGGCATTAAAAGAGTATTCCATATAAATGTACATATTATAAGGCATAAGTTGAAATATACCCACTGAAAGGCACCTTCTTGATTTCCATCTAGAACAATCACCCAATCTGGTTGGAACTTTAACGAGCTCTTCTATTGCAGGAGATCTCTAACCTGCAAAAATTAAGGTTGGGATGAAAATAATGAACAAGAAAAGTTATAAACAAGAATCACGATATTTGCGAACCTTATCGCTTGCAGAATATGTTTAGATGTCGCAGCTCCCAAAGCTCTCAGACCTATTGTGGCCTGCATAAGCATCATATGTAGACAAGCCATGAACAACAGCATGTGCGAAGTTCATACTATAATTGTTCTGTAAGCTCCAATAGCCTCAATATGGTTTACCCCAACTCTGACGAGTGTTGTCTGCCGCTGTTCTATTGGAATAACACTTTCAGCTTTCTCTAACAGGAAAGCTAACAAAGGAATAAGTGACTTTGCAGCCTCCCGAGGATCCTGATATCCTGATACAACTTCCCAAGTGAATAATCCACTTTCTCTATCATTATCAACATGTATCCTGATATCCTTGCCTATAGCAACATCAATATCAACATGTATCATGATATCAGGACACTATATTAGTATTCTTCATGCTATCATTATACTTTTGCCTATAGCTGATATTGATTTGTTCAAGTTATCCAGATGTCACCATGTAATTCTGAATTATAAACACATCAAAAAGCATATAATTGTAAGCCTTTATTCATATCAGTATAAGCCTTTATATTGAAACAGTAGGGTAGTATCAACACCTAACCATGGCATCTGGGTAGTGGCTGATAAGGTACAATAACATCTGGGTGAATATGTTATCTAGCAGACCAAACACCTAACCATGGCACCAACATATCAAAGAAAATGAGCAACAGACACATCACAATACAAGTACGGTAGAATTGTCTCTTGTACATAGAAGGTGCCAAGAAAACAAACATTTTATGGACTCCATATGCTTGAGCTCATTTAATTTTTTCTTCATTAATTACACCCTCAAGTGGTTTAGGCAAGGTGGGTAATTTATGAGCGGCATGAATATCTAAGTAGGCTTCAAAGAAATACATGAAGATCATAAAACATGCACAAATGTGGAACACCAATCAATCAGCATATAACAAAAATTTAGCTTATGCATGAACAACTAAAAAGATAAGCATCAAGGCATTGGAATCCTTATCAGCCACATTTATTAAAGGATAAATAGAGAATTAAAGTACCACCATTGCATAGGAATCCTTCAAATGTCTGAATTTGCTACTTATGCAGCACAATCCATCATGCTAGACAGATACATGAATTGAAATTAAAAAGGAAAAGAATTCTAAGTTTAACCTGATTGTGCAAATCACGTACTTGCCGATGGGCCACTATAACATAATGTGAAAGAATCATTTGCTTCATCGATCAACCAGAAAATGCGAAAATACAGATATTGGAGGGATCCTGGGATCAGGAAGATGTTAGATGTTAAGATGCATGTCTGCCTAATGTATTCACAGAAAATAGTTCTTGCCTTTTACAAAGAATGTTTTCATCAAGATGAATCTTTAACTTGGCTATCTGAGGATCTTATTGTAATAGGAAATCAAATAACTAGCCAAAAATGTTCTTAACAAAGATCGTAAATATGTAATGTCCTGATTTCCTCATGTAGCAGAGAATCCAATTGCAACCTTTGACTTTGAACGTTTCAATCAAGATGAACTTTTAACTTAGCTATCTCAAGATAAGATTTGATCGGAATAAAAAATCAAATGACATATATATACCTACTATGATATGTTGATTAAAAAAATGTTATTTCCTTATTTCCTCATGTAGGGGACAATCAAAATTTGACCTTTGACTTAGAATGTTTCCATCATGATGAACTTCTAACTTGGCTATCTGAAGTCTGATTGGAATATATCCAACAACATACCCAATATGATATAATGATATGTTCTTAACAAAGATTGCAACGTCTCAGTTTACTCATGTAGGAGACAATCGTAACTGTGTACAACAAGGTGTTGAGTGCAGCTGCATCCATCTTGTTAGGAAATGATGCATTTCTTTTATCAAAAGGCACGTGTCAGGAATTTTCTTAGCTTCATAAGTTTCTTGGAACTTTTCCAAGGGAGATGGAGGAAATGGCATGCAAACTTGTCATAGGACAAGCGTGGAGCTCTCTTATAATTTAGCTGCATTTTTATTTTGTTTGTGCAATAGGAATGAGTCTCATTAGGAGTTCTTTTATTGTTCTTCTATTTTTGATTCTGTCATGCAAGCAATGGGTGAATTGATCATCCTTATCCGTTTCTTTTTACATAATTGATTTCTAAGATGTTCATTTTTGTAGTTTATTCCCTACTCATTTATAGAGAAGGAAGCCAGCCATGTTGAGGGTTTCAGCCCAGAACTTGCACTTGTCACCATTGGAGGTGGAAAGGAGCTTGAGGAAAAACTTGTGGTATTCACCTTATTCAATAAGCAACTCTTTTTTTCTGCTTCTTTCCAGCTTGCATATTTTGAAGTATTTTTGTTCAGCATAAGTGCTCTCCTTCATGAAAGGCTCTATGAAGGCACTCAGGAAAATTCAATTTAAAGTGAATTTAGCATCTTTAGTTCTGCTTTCGAGGGTTTGACAGGTTAGACCAACAAGTCAGACCATTGTAAATCATATGTTCACTCAATGGATTCAGAGCTATCGTGATCTTCCTCTTATGGTTAACCAGGTTATGGTCTTCGACTGATTGTTTTCCCACTACTTTACTTTGAACATGATTTTTTGTTAAATTCTTTTATTGAAACCAAATACTACCTTTTCAGTGGGCTAATGTCACAAGATGAGAGATGAGGACCATACATTTTGTGAGGACTCTCGAGTTTCTATGGCAGGAAGGTCATACAGCTCATGCTACTCCAGAAGAGGCAGAAAAAGAAGTAGGTTTTAATATCTTTGGTTCACTGACAATGTTTTACCTAAATATGTATTTTTGATTTGGTGACAGTAGGTTTGGCTGGAAGTCGGCAGGAGGGATCAAGCAGAGAATTAAGGGAGAGGGGAGAGGGGAGAGGGAGAGGGGAGGATTTACCTGTTGACGGAGGAAGATGACTAATTCGAGTGGAGAAGACGGGCGGGAGGGATCGAGCAAAGAAGATGGCAGGAGGGATCGTCGAACGAAGAAGACGACACAACAGGAGGGATCATCGAGCGGAGAAGATGATAGGAGCGGAGATATCGTCGAGCGGAGAGATCGTCGAGCGAAGATATATGACGGTAGGAGGGACCGTCGGCGGGAGATGATTCGACACAATATGAGCTTGAGAGTTGTTTAGGGCGGAAGAGATCGAGTGAGCGGGAGAGGAAAATATTTCGAGCGTACAGAATATCTTTGGGAACGGTTTTTAAATATGATACGAGAGTATACACGTGCGTACAGGAATATATATGAACGGATTTATATATATAATTATGTACAGGAATATATACGAGAGTATAGTTGCAATTATAAAGTTTAGAATATAAAGTTTAATTGCACAAGAATCTCACGTGATGTGTAAAGAAAGAGTCAAATAATATATATTAATAGGTAATATAATAGGTTTATATATGTGACATTAATATATATATTTCTAAGAATAGTTTTTGGTATAAAATTTTATTCATGCATAGTATGGTGGGAGAGGGATATTTTTTGGTATAGATTTAAGTAAAAATATTTTTGTTGTAGAGAAGGAAAAATAAATTGTAGAGTTTATTTTTGTTGTTTCATTTTTTAATTATATAGGTTAATTTTAAAAGGAAACGATTTTTTAATGTTCTCATAGTATATAGACTAAGGGAACGATTTCTTTATGTCTCATAGTATGTAGTCTAAGGGAACTGTTATTAAAACCGTTCCCATAGTATATAGGCTAAGGGAACGGTTATTAAAACTGTTCCCATATATTGGCTACGGGAACGGTTCTTTTTGTGTTCCTATAGTATAATGTCTAAAGGAACGATTTCCAAAACCGTTCCTGTAAGTAATGTATGGGAACACTTTTTCAACCATTTTCAAAAGTAGCGTGACCATAGAGCCAAAATGTAGTAGTGTGGAAAATAATTATGCCTTAGAAATTGTTGTCAAAATAAAAATATTTGATGGTTCCATTCGCACAATTCAAGGGGTGCAGCACATGAAGGGCTTAATGAAGAACCTGTTGTCTATTAGGCAACTAGATAACCTCAAGTGCAAGACCCATATCGAAGGTGGGATATATATTGAAAGTTGTGAAATGTGCTTTTGTGGTGATGAAAGCAGAAAAGATCATGGCAAATCTATACATGCTTCTAGGCGATACATTGCAAGAAGCAAATGCATCAGTCGCTTCAGTCAATGAAGAAGAAGACACGACGATGATTTGGCATCGTAAATTAGGCCACATGTTGGAACGTGGTTTGCAGGTTTTAGCTGAACGTAATCTCCTTTTCAGGCTCAGATCAGTAAAATTATCTTTCTGTAAGCACTGTGTTATAAACAAGTAGCATAGATTGAAGTTCGGTAGATCAACTGCTCAGAGTAAGCACATATTGGACTTAATTCATTTTGATGTGTGGGAGTCACCAGAAATATCCCTAAGAGGAGCAAAGTATTTTGTCTCATTCATTGATGATTACTCTAGGAGATTATGAGTGTACCCAATCAAGAAGAAGCCGGATGTGTTCCTAATATTCAAAGAGTTCAAAGCACATGTGGAGCTTGAAACTGGAAAGAAAATTAAGTACTTAAAGACAGACAATGGTGGAGAATATACATACGGTGATTTTATTGCATTTTGCAAGGAGGGTATTTAAAGGCAATTCACAGTTGCATATACACCTCAACAAAATGGTGTATCAGAGCAGATGAACAGGACTCTCCTAGAAAGAACTAGAGCTATGCTTAGAACTGCAGGGTTAGTCAAGCCTTTCTGGGCAAAAGCAGACAAAATTGTCTATTGCGTGATAAATCGATCGCCATTGACTGTGATTGGTTTGAAGACACCAATGGAAATGTGGAATGGCCGGACATTGGATTATTCTTCTCTACATGTGTTTGGATGTCCTATATATGTGATGTTCAACTCCCAAAAAAGAACAAAGTTGGATATGAAATCCATGAAATGTATTTTTTGGGTTACGTTGATGTGTTAAGGGGTATCACATGTGGGATCCCATTGCCCGCGAGATCATTGTCAACAGAGATGTGATATTTGTAAAAAATGAGTTGCAAAGTGAAGAGGAAGAAATGACAGCATGATTAAAGAGACTGCTACAGTTCAGATCGATGAGAAATATGTAGATGATTCTTCTGAAGCATAACCAGAGCATGGAGAACAAGTACAAGATGATGCCAATGATACAGAAGTTTGATGATCCACGCGCTAGACTAGACTACCATCATGACACTCATACTATGTTATGGCAGACCACGATGCATATTGTCTTCTGACAGAAGGAGAGCCATCAACTTTTTAGGAGGCTTTGAGTAGTCCATATGCTTCTCTATGGATGGCAGCAATGCTAGAAGAATGAAAGCCTTGCATAGAAATCAGACATGGAAACTTGTTGTACTTCCAAAGGGTCGAAAGCCATTGGCAACAAGTTGGTTTATAAAATCAAACAAGACGGCAACGATCAATTGGAATGATATCGTGCATGACTGATAGTCAAAGGATATGCTCAAGAGGAAGACATTGATTTCAATGAGATATTTTCTCCAGTGGTTATACTTACCGCTATCAGAGTAGTCATATCTATATGTGCTGCATTTGATTTACATCTTGAGCAACTAGATGTAAAGACTATTTTTCTTCATGAAAAACTTGAAGAAGAAATATATATATGTTTCAACCAGAAGGCTTTAAAGAACAAGGGAATAAAAACTTCGTTGGCAGGTTAACCAAATCTCTGTATGGTTTAAAACAAACGTCAAGGTGTTGGTATAAGAGATTTGATTCCTTCATTATTATTCTTGGATACAACATACTTAGTTTAGACCATTGTACGTATTACAAGAGGTCTGGTGATAATGATTTCATCATTCTGTTGTTGTATGTGGATGACATATTGGTGGTAGGCCCCAACAAAGATTGAGTCGAAGAATTGAAGGCACAATTGGCTAGAGAGTTCGATATGAAGGACTTGGGACCAACAAACAAGATTTTAGGGATGCAAATTCACCGAGACAGAAGAGACATAAAGATCTGGTTATTTCAAAAGAATTATTTGAGGAAGATCTTGCGGCGCTTCAACATGCAAGAGTGTAAACCAATTTCTACCCCACTTTCTGTCAATTTTAAATTATCCTCATATATGAGCCCTAGCAGTGAAGCGAAGAGGATGGAAATGTCTCAAGTATCATATGCATCAGCAGTGGGAAGCCTTATGTACGTTATAATCTATACAATACCAAATATTGCTCAATCAGTTGGTATAGTCAATCGATTTATGACAGATCCAGGCAAAGAGCATTGGAATATTGTTAAGAGGATCCTGAGATATATTAAAAGAACCTCTCATGCTGCATTATATTTTGGAGGATTTGATTTTATTGTCAGATGATATGTTGACTCGGATTTTGCAGGTGATCTTGACAAAAGGAAATCTACTATAGGCTATGTTTTCACACTTACAGGAGGAGTTGTGAACTGGTTATCTAAGTTACAGATTGATGTAGCATTGTCTAGCTACCACAGAAGCTGAATATCGCAACCACACAAGCTTGCAAGGAAGCAATTTGGATTCAAAAGTTAATTAATAGAGGAACTCGGGCACAAACAACAGAAGATCTTTGTGTACTATGACAGTCCGAGTGCGTTGCACATTGCAAGAAATTCAATCTTTCATTCCAGGACAAAACACATAGGAGTTCAGTATCATTTTGTTCGTCAAGTAGTGGAGGAAGAAAAAGTAGATATGCAGAATATTCACACCAGAGACAACCTAGTAGATGTTATGACAAAGTCAATTAATGTAGATAAATTTGCATGGTGTGGGTCCTCTCTTGGCCTATCATAAATATAAGCAGCATATGAATGACAAAATTGAGGAAATTTTTTTGAGAGCTCACCAAAATGACTTTAAGTGGGAGATTGTGAATGAGATAAAATCAATTTTGATGGCTAGATAGAGAAGTTCAAGTTGAATTTATTTTCCTCTAATTCATGCAACCTAGCATGAATAAAAGTTCAAGTTGATTTTATCTTTCTCTTTTGATTCATTATAAATATGTGGTGGTCTCATTCTTTTGGAAGGCACCAAATAGAATCTGGGTGGTAGAATTGGGAAGCTTCAAGTGAATATTTAGAGAGAGAAAAATATTAGATTTTTCTTGTGTATATCTCCTAGTGTATTTGTGTTCTCCTTATATAAGAGAGAGTTTTATTGTTCTCTTCTTATATTTGAGAGGTTGTAATTTTATCACTTAGTAAAATAAAATTTTCAATTTTGCCAAAAATATTCATGTCAGTTTCATCTTTTTACGACTCTAAATTTTAATTGTGTCGTAATGTTTCATAACTAACTTTGCTACCTAACAAAAGTGATGATTGCTTCCTAAATCTCTCAAAAAGGCAATGGGGGCTCACCCTTTTGTTTCTTCAATTGCATGTACTTTGTCTCATTTCATACGTGATGCGGTGCTTTCTTTTGTTCGAAAAAATTGGTATCTATTGCCGAAGAGATCGCCGCTCGGTGGAGATGAAGAATTTGGCCCTGAAGAGATGCTGGTGTCTATAGCTATTTTCGGTCGTGAGATGAGCGAGGCTACCGAAGACGGGAAGGATGAAGATGCATCTGGTTGGCTGATGAGCGTGGGCCCTGCTGCCATGTTGTTTTGACTGGAAAATGGTAGCCTGCTTGCAAACTTGGCACTTGCAATGCATGCCATCAGAGCAGTGGGCTTGCTTGCTAGTCCCGTTCACACGTGTGCGGGTCCACGAGCTCCGATCGGATCAGTGGGCCTTATAGGACTAGTGGGTTACATGATTATTGATCATGAGCCACCACATTAAACAATTCTCCCACAATATTGTAGCACATAAATTAATCATCTTTTATTATTATTTTTTTAAAAAAAGTACAATTAATTCACATGATTAATTCCCATATTATATATAAATCTGCTAAATTTTTTTTGTATTTATAGTAATTAAAGCCGGCCGAATTCATGTATCTGCAAAGAAGTGATAAATCCTGGTATTGTGAATGATCAAACGCCCTGCAGCAGCCGTTGTTACAATGGACATGAGTGAGAAGAAGATGATGTTGCCCCAATGCCATGCCTTCTCCTCTCTTCTCGCAGTTTCCCCCCTAACCTGCATGCCGTCACAATTAATTCAAAAAATATCAAATACTGTATATAAATTAGGATCCGATGAACTTTTTTCTTCGATTATTAATTCATATACCTTGATGAAAACCATGCTGGGGAACACAAAAGTCAACGGGAAAAGCGTGAACGATCCGAAGAGGTTGACGAAATCTCCCATGAACGGAAACAAAGCCGTCACGAACGTGTTCAGTCCAAAAACTACCGCCCTCGAAACGAATCGACGCTGCAGGTTTGCTTTGGAAAACATCCCCTCCTCGAGCTTCTGAAACTTGGTGTCAAGAGCCTCGTGAATTGGAGCACAAAACATCTGATTCAAAAAACAAAATTAATGCTGTCAATATGTACGTTCACGGTTCACGCATGCCATATATCAAAGATCAGGCATTCTGCAAACGCTCACGTGTTGGGAGACAATGCTTTGCAAAAACGCTGCGGAATTAATCAGCACGTTTGCCCATCTCGGTCCGCTCAGTTGATAAGGAAGGTACTCCGAGACAGCTGAACCGTACGCCCAGTATCCGGCGACGCTGATGCCGTAGTAGAACGCGAGGCCGGCCGTGAATTGCATCGTTAGAGCCTTTCTCATGTTCGAAACGACCGGCTTTCGTAGAGTCGACTGCAATCGGCCCGATGCGTGAGAAGTGATGTTTTGCTTCCAATATTATAAGGATAAATTATATAGTAATTTTTTTATAAAAAAATTATGTAATCTTATTTAGTTGTAGGGATGTTTGTATAATTTTTTTACAAAACTCAAGAAAATTACAAAAATAAAATTATCAATAATAAAAAAATTAATATAATTTTACTAAATCTCAAGAAACCGTTAGTATAATTTATCCATATTATAATTACTTAATGGTCGCACTGACCTGAATCTCCGGTAGCAAGCCGGAGGTGTTGCAGACTAAAATGGCCGCAATGGCGCCGAAGGCGTTAAAGACCTTTTCTACTTGGCTTCCGTGGATGTTGTAGTCCTTGGTTTTGTTTGCTCTTCCTGCATCGGATCACGTGCGTAGTAGTATCAATTAATCTCTAGTTCGATCTCAACCATGCATTGACACGATGGAAGGCGGAGTGCATACCATCTTTTACCAGGATGGCGACGAGAATCACGACGTAGGTTATCGTGAGGACGGCTGAGGTTGCGAGCCAGTTTCGCATGGCTGACATTGTGGGAACGAAGTAGGCGAAGATGAAGTAGACAACTCCAGTCACCGAGATGTAAAGTTGAAGCCTCATGGGGGAGTTGCTGAACTCTGAATTGATCTCCTGGAAATTAAGAACTTTAAGTTCAGTCAAACTTGTAGCTAATTATGATCTAATTAGTACTATTGTTTGAATAATGCAAGTGTATTTGGATCAAATAATTAATTGACCCTCTTGATGGTAGCAAATCAATTCTGCTTCTGTGAATATATAGTAACTGTTGGTTAATTGAGAAGCAATGAAATTAATTAATCAAGAAATTAAATAGACTCAAGCATGAAATGTTTAATGCATTGAGTAAGGACAAGATGTTTTAATTTCTTAAATAATATATATATACCTTTAAAGCTCTTCCTCCCAGAAGAATAAAACCCATGCTTCCAAGAAGTAAGGTTGTAAATTGCAAGAACCATGTCAGATAATACATCTTCCTCCCTGCAATTTCCCTCCAAAAAAAGAGTATGTCTACATGTTTCTACAATAAAAATTTAATGACATATCTAAATTGATAAAAAAAAAAACTAAAATACAGGATCAGAATCAAAAAAAAATTAGGTCATTTAAAACATGTTTGGTTGTAGGAACAGACCAAAAATGGAATAGTTATTTCTTGTTTATTTCTATTATAATATTTGGTTGGACTTTAATAAACACAAGAATAGCTATTCCTATTTTTCATCTATTTGTTATAGATGAGAATAATTATTCCTTGTCTCAAGGCTATTCCTATTCCTTGCCTATTCTAGTAATTTTTTTCCCCTATTGTTGTTACTGGTAATTACATAATATATATTATATTATTTTTGATTTTATATTTTATTTTTAAAAACTACAAAATTCATATTTTTATTATTATGAATATGTCTCTACTTTTATCATTTTAGATCCAATAAATTATGTTATAACTAAAAAGGCAAGTGAAATATTATAATTTTATTAGAAAAAATAATGTGTGATTTTTTTTAAAATAAGTATAAGTATTAATATTAATAAAAAGGATATTTATATCATTTATTTTTATTCCTTATTTATAATACCTAATGCTTACCAAATAAGAAAATGGTTATTCATGATGTATTCATGATGCCGATCAAACAACAGAATAACTATTCCATTCCTCTTTTATTCATGTCCTTATTTATTCGTATTGATTGTATATTTTATTCACATTTGATCAAATAAAAATCCTACCATCAGTGTATAAATTTTCAAGTAATAATATATATCAATTATAGGATTACGAGTAATATAATTTTTAAAACTAAAATTAATTAAATATTGTACCAAATAGGGGTGAGTGAGGTTCGGGTATCCTGTATTTTTCGTGATACCCAGATCCTATTATGTATATGATCGATTCCTAGGTTTTGGACATGAATCCTACCTTGTTGGGATTTAGAATCGGACCCTACACGAAACTTGTGGCGTATATAGTACATGTTCTAGGGTACAAGTTTCTGATACCCTATTGGAATTGTTCATTTACAGGTTTCGAGTACCTTATTGGAACATGTTTATTTACCGATTCCAAGTATTCCTATTGAAATTTATTCATTTATAGATTTTGAGTACCCTGTTAGAACATGTTTCATTTACGGGTTCTAAGATACAAATTTCAGGTATCGATTCTGGTTCCGATTTCAGGCACCCAATGTGTTGGACCCCCGAAATCAGAACCAGAACCTGATTTTAATCGATCAGTTTCTTAATTTTTATCCCGAATCTTACCCAAATTTAATTCAGGTCTATCCAAAATCTACTCGATTGGGTAAGTTCCAATCGACTATGGGTCCACTTGGTACCATGCACACCCCTAGTACCAAACTAGATTGGTCAAGATTGAACCAAAATCAATTGTATCCGGTGAAAATTGATTGAACTAGTCAAACACAAACCACATCTTTAAATATATTTTTATTTATATTTATAATAATTGACTAATTCACAATGATAATTAATTGATTCAATATCGATCTAGTTCAAATTTTAAAATATTATTTGTATATATGGGTGGGTGAGATAGTGACAAATTAAGGCCAATAATTACTATGGTCCCATATATATATATATAATGACACATGTTTGACTAATTTGCTACCCTCTAGCTTGTGGACAAACAAAATATCAACAAGTCAATAAGTCTTTTGTTGACTAATTTGCTACATGCATGTATAGACATCACATCAATGCACACTTAAATTTTTGACATTTGATAATTGATGCAAAACTAGTCAAACTATCTAGATAGGAGAATTGATCCATCCCATGATTGGATTTTTGACATGTTCAAAGAAAAATAATATTATTTTGTAAATTAGATCGGGTGAATTGATCCCATTTATTTAATTAGAATTAAATAGATAATTGTGAATTTAATATAGGTTAAATCTTAAATTTTATTCTATCTCATTTAATTATCCTATATAACAAAACATGTTTTTGTGGTTCTAAATAACATTGGATAAAGATAAGATATATTACAAATGAGATGATCAAGAGTTAAAGAAGCTTTTTTTATCAGGTGTATACTCAATATAAAACCAATTTTTATATTTTTGTTCTAATCTTAGTTTCTTTTAATTTAAGTATCAAATAAATAAAAGATTAAAATTTATTTTTTATTTTATCCTCATCCATCCCATGAAGCAAATATGCTCTTATAATTCGTTTGCTTCGTTGAATAAAATGAGATATGATATGATAATAAGTGAGAGGTAATATTGGATAAGATTTTTTAAATTTGATGTTCACTTGATATAGTATTGATTTTATATATTTTTCTAATTTTTTTTCTCATTCAGGCACTAAATAAATAGTGGAATGAAATTTATTTCTCATCCTATTATATATATATATATATATATATATATAATTTTCTTGTGATCCATGTATTAAGCAAGCCCTGATTGTTTACATAAAAAATAAATAATAAGCTAAAGTACATAAGAAAAATGATATTGAATAATTTGTTAAGAACGAGACAAGTACGTCACTATTTTAATTTGGTCCTCAAGAGAGACAATAAGTTTATTCATCACTTTGACTTCTCCCCTCACAAGTTGGAATTCCACTCATTGAATTCTCCAAGTTTCTACGGCATTAATTAATCAATGTTTCATATAAAGGTGATGGAAGACTTACATGAAGATGACACCATACTCTAATTAATTATTATCTCTTCATGCTATTTAGTCAAATTGATTTGCCTAGTTTATAAGTAGTGCGAGTCATCCATCAATTAATTAATTATCTATTGATCACTAGCTATATTTTGCTCAATGGTGAAAATTAAACAACATGCATACATGCTAATAGAACTGTTAAATAAATTTAATTAAACAAATTGATTTAAAAAAATTAAATATTCACAGGTAAATGATTATGAAAATTGACATACATATATATTCACCATGAAAAACTTTAGTAAATGTGTAATTAATTTTAGTAAACAGATATGTGAATAATAAGGTGGGATTTGTCAATATATATAAATATAGGAAGGAGAAGGGGTGGAATGACTATATATATTTACCAAAGACGTAGCCCATGAGATCCCTGTATCGGATGAATCGGTGGCCATCGATGACGTGGAATCCGGCTAGGAGCCAGTTAGCGTAGTAAGCAAATGCTCCAATGACAGCGAGGCACGTGGCTCCCCAGGCCCATCCCAACGGCACCAGCATCAGGTTGGAGAAGCTCAACACGTACGCACAGTTGAACGCTGTCACCAGCATCAGCCCCACCTGCTGCCATGAATCTATATATATATATATATATATGTCTCATTAATGTCTATATAATTACTGTATTAATCAAGAAAATAATTTAAATGAATTAATTGGTCATGCAAGAAAGTCTCGTATTATTGAAAAGGAAATATTTCGTCTGTAAGCGAGAAAGGGAAACTTTTGTCTGTAAGCGAGCGAGCGAGAGAGAGAGAGAGAGAGAGAGAGAGAGAGAGAGAGAGAGATGCCGTGACTTGAAGAGGGAACGCCTTCTTCGCCGGTGGAGTGAGCAGCCGAGGAAGGAAAAGCAAGCCGTAGAGAGAGAGAGAGAGAGAGAGAGAGAGAGAGACCTTGATCGACAGTATGAGCTGAAGTGATCGCGTGTTGTTGTGACTCGAGGTGGAGTGCTTCCGGTCCATTCGCCACCTTGGACTCATCGTTTCCACCTTCTTCCATCCCTCTGTCGAGGGAATTAAGGAGGGAGATGGAGAGGATATAAATAGGGAGATATAATTAAGGAGGAGCAGGTATCAAATAGAGTAACGAACTGAATCATTATTTAATATAGGGAGAAGGTACTGATTTGCACCAAGTTTGATAAGACTAATTTATTTGTCCTCAACTTTTTGTTTGACTCAAAATTTTCTATTTTTTTTTAAAAATTGAACTATAATATCCCTCACTTGAACCGGCGTTAGTGATGTGTTAACAGTGTTGATGTGGCAATATTTTTTTATCTCATATTCATACATGGATGCCACGTCAATATCATGTCAGCAGTGCACGTGAAAATGAAGGAAACACTTTCCACTAATCTTAATACTAATTTGTCCCTAACGTTTGGTAAGATGAGTTTATTTGCCCTCCACGTAGGGGTGTTCACGGGTCGGGTTTAGAAAAAAAATCGATCTGACCTGACCAACTATAAACGGGTCGGGTCGGGTCGAGTAGTTGGATGTACTCATTTAGGTAAAAAATGAGTTTTTAATAATATTTTTTTAAAAGAATTAAATATAAAATATTTTTAAAATAATTAAAAAATATAAATAATCGGGTCATCGGGTTTCAAATTCTAAAGCTCGAGACCCGACCCGATTATGGTCGGGTTTGGTCAAATTGTACCCGACCCGACCCGATTACCCGATCCGACCCGACCCAAATAGGTCCTTAGGGCTCTTATAAAAATAAATTCTAAATAAATTTGGGTTGGGTCGGGTCGGGTCGGGTATAATTTGACCTAACCCGACCATAATCGAGTCAGGTCTTGAGTTTTAGAATTTGAAACCCGATGACCCGAGATCCGACCCGATGACCCGATTATTTATATTTTTTAATTTTTTTTAAAAAATATTTATCTTTAATTATTTTTTAATTCTTTTAAAAAATTTATTATTAAAAACTCATTTTTTACCTAAACGGATACACCCGACTACCCGACCCGAACTAGGTCGGGTTTGAGAGGTGAAATATTTTCAACCCAACCCGACCCGACCCGTTTACAATTGGTCAAGTCGGATCGATTTTTTTCCTAAACTCAACCCGACTCGACTTATGAACACCTCTACATGGAGAGCAAATAAGCTCCTCTTACCAAACGTTAGAGGCAAATTAGTACTAAGATTAGTGGAAAGTGTTCCCTTCATTTTCACGTGTACTGCTGACATGGTATTGACGTGACAACCATATATGAATATGAGATTAAAAAAATTATCACATCAGCACTGTTAACACAATACTAACGCCGTTTCAAGTGAGGGGTATTATAGTTCGATTTTAAAAATTATTTAGATAATTTTGAGCCAAATAAAATATTGAGGACAAATAAATTTATTTTATCAAACGTTAGGGGGCAAATCAGTATCTTTTTCCTTTAATATATATATATATATATATAGCTAGGATTTGATTTTAAATATTGCACATGGATCGTTGGCCTCTCCAAATCTCCGATGGTGCTAGATCTGGATTCTGTTTATTACACGATCGTAATAAAAAAATATCTGTACGTTGAATCTTTTTAATTTCCTTCCCATGGTTAGCCATTGCAGATACGACGGGTCTACAATCGCACGCATCAGGGGGTCGCAACGAGGTCATGTGAGCGACAACATTGTGATTGCAGACGTTGCCGTCACAATATTAACAACACGATGACAACACAACTACAGGGTTGCAACCGCCTATTGTGACCACTATGTGTCGTTGCAAACGCCGTCAGAAATTTCTGACGATGATCAAGTGGCAAAAATTGACGATGACAGTCAAAGTATGAAATCTTTCGTCCATGCCGAAGACTGAATGCTTTTGTTCGTTCCATACAATACGGACAACCAAGCCTCCCGTGTGTGCTCCAACCAGACAACATAGCATATGCCGGGAAGTCACTAATTGTCCACAATAATGCGGCCCTTAAATTGAAATTTCTTTTTCGATGAATATCATAAGTGATGACTCCGTCGTCCCACAAGTTCTTTAAATCGTCAATTAACGGTCGAAGGAACACATCCAATTCTTTTCTTGGTCCCCTTGGTCCTGGGATTACCATACTAAAAAATATGAAATCATCTTTCATGCACATCGACTGCGGCAAATTGTAGACTGTGAGGAGCATCGACCAAACAGAATATGAATTGGATGATTGACCGAATGGATTGAAACCATCGGTATATAACCCTACTCTGACATTTCTAGGATCACTTGCAAATGATGTATAACATCGATCAAGATGTTTCCATGCTTCACTGTCAGATGGGTGAGTCATAACATTCGGATCACGACTCTTAGCATGCCATATCATATGTTGGGCTATTTTTTCAGACATGAACAACCGCTTCAATCTGGGAATTATCGGGAAATACCGAAGAACCTTAAATGACATATCTTTCTGCCTACTCGAAGATTTCTCTTTGTACCGCGAATGTTCACATGTTGGACACTGGGTCAAGTATGCGTATTCACGATAATAGAGAATGCAGTTGTTCTGACATGAATGAATTTTTTGATACCCTAGACCAAGTCTCTTCATCATCTTTTTCATCTTATAGAAACTGTCCTCCAGTTTGTTATCTTTAGACAACGCTTTGTGAAACAGCTCGAAAAATTGATTATATGCTATCTCAGCTACGTTGCAGTCAGACTTAATGTTTAACATTTAAGTCATTATTGACAACTTTGAATATTCATCACAGCCTTCATACAATGGTTCATCTGCAGCTTTCAGTAAATCATAACATTGTGCTGCTTCTGGATTTGGTAACTCCATTTGAATTTTCGATTCTACTTATGGCTCACACTTTATATCCAATGTCACTTCAGTACTTGATGACTGACCTCCTAATTCTGTGTGAGGCATTGGCAACATTTGGAATTCACGACTGCCCAGAGCATCCAAGACCATATTTCGATACGGCTGCTCAACGGATGTTGTATGAGTTGCGGATGAAGATCCAATATTAGACGACTGGCCTCCTAATTCATACGATGACATGTCTATGAATGACTCCCCATGTGAAATCCATCGATAGTAATGATTAATGAAACCATTTCTGTATAGGTGCAATGTCACTGCCAGTCGGTCTAGGAAAAACTAGTTGACACACCGAAGACACGAACATCTGATTTTGTCAACATTGACAAATTACGGATTTGAATATGCGAAGTTCAAAAATTCCTGAACACCGCTCTTGAATTCTTCAAGTAAACCTCCACGGTACATCCGACGGTACATCTAACTACGATCTTCCGTCATGATTCTGTATGTGATATATCACAATAATTATTTCTTTAGAAATCTTCATAGTGGGGTGGTCCTATTTCATTCGAGAATCAAATTATTCTACTTGCATTTAAATATTCTTCTTAACATTCAATTTCACTCAAAATTTCGACAGCATTTCCCTACAGTTCTCCAAGTATGCATATCATCTGGGCGCATACATGGAGAACAAGGGATATCTGCTAGAATTTCAAACTGAAATGAATGTTAAAAAAATATTTAACTGCAAGTAAAATAATTTTGATCCCAAACTGCCCGATCAAGGATAATTCAGAAATCGTAAAGAATCTATAAGTTTTGTACTTCTTATAGACAATGATACGATCTCCGAACGAATCTAAGGTATTGTAAAAAAAATATGATCCAACGATCGATAAGTTCGTGTCACTTTATCAACTCACGAATCATAATATTATTTTCAATTTTAATACTAAAATTATACCGACAAAGTGATGTCAAACTGATACTGAATTCAATGTCTAAAAAATTCCAACAAACACAAGCAAGAACAACATAAACAAGCTTCCATGCTTAGCAGCCTAATTATTTGAATATTTTCATGCTTCAAGAACAACATAAACAAGCTTTTATAGCACAGCTCATACATGATTCAAGAACATTAAAAACATGCAAAATTAAGAAATTCATTAAACCTACAATAACACTGAAAAAATATTCTCAAACAGATAATAACATTCAAGTTGTGCACTTCAACTGCCAATATAGTATAATGAGAACAGCCAATGAACAAGATTGAAACATATAGAAATTTTTTTGTACCTTGATACTGGCAACAAGAACCAACCTGCAAAAGAAATAGCACAATCATCAAAACTTGACTTTGACAGATATTTAGTGATAAATTAACCACAACTTATTAATTGTAGAAAATATTTAATGAATACTAGATTATGACCAGAATAGAATAGTGAGTTTATACTCATTTGGAAATGTAAATAGTATTCAAAATTAACATTTTGAATACTGTTTGCATTAGGATAGAATAAACTATATTTTAAATATTACAAGCCACATTCTAGATCAATATTTTAGGTAAAGAGACTTATATTTTTAGGTCACTTTACCTAAAAATTATTTAATGAGAGATAAATTGAGACAATGTTATCTCTCTTATTTGGAACTTTTCAGCAGTTCAATTGCTGGGGAACTAATTGTTTGAGCAATTAGTTGAAGCCTTAGAGCATCACATATATCTCCTAATGCCAAAGTCCCCTCCATCTTCTGTTAGCTATCTCTATGCTCTTTATTTTTTCAACTCTCTCTTATGAAAGAAAACTAAATCACATTAAAGCAAACTATGAAAGCAATAAAACCGTTCTAGACTATTGAAAATAATTCACCAATAAAACAGTCTCTGCATCCTCTGTTAGCTATCTCTTATGAAATAATTCACCAATAACAGTTCCATTCGTCTCGAGTAGAACAAGCTATAGATTTATATTGAAAACATATTATTCTCAATCACAATTATTCTAAACAATTCACCAATTCACCAAAAACATTAGGTGTCCAAAGAAAACTAAATCACATGCATAAGAATAACAGAACTAAATCATATATATGCATAAGAACAATAAAACTATTGAAAATACATTAAAGCAATATCTACAACAATAAAAAGGAGGCTGATTTAATGAGAGACATGTTTTGATCAAATTGTTTTTCTCAAAAAAGGAGAAGGTAATAAAATGATACATTTTATTTCAAAGGATGATGTAATTGAAAATAAATCTTTTTAGGATACAAAGTGATGGTACTTGTGCAACTACGGGTAGATAGGCTGTGCCTGCCATAGTTTTTTCAGGATCCATTGTAATTGTGTGAACCCCAATGGATGATGAAGCTGTGTTTTGGATGAAGCTTGATCCATTCCAAGTATAAAAACATGGGATGCAAATGAGTAAAATGAATAGAACAAGGGGAGAGAATCTTAGCTCATTTGATAATTCTTAAAAAAAAAAAACAACTGTGTTAGTAAAAACAATCGAATTAGTTTGGTGTCTTTAGACAACTCAAGGGTCAACCATAAGAGTATTCTAACACTTTTTATTTTCATACGAAACACTATAAGCCTGTCCTCCTCTTCGGGGTGATCTCAACTTTGAACACTAGGCCAAGTAAAATGAATTGATGAGAAAAAAAATTAGAAAAAAATAATTCAATGCAAAGTTATCAATACAGGTGTCTTTTTTTTACTTCTTTTTGGAATAAGAATATAAGTAAGACAACTAACCTACCTGATAGGTAAAGAAAAAAAAGTTGATCAAAGGATAGGAAAGGAAGCAAATTTAATAGATGCACCGTTGACAAGAAGTCCTCTCATGATATGTCACTTTCACTCGTAGGATCTCAAGTTCTAGACTTTGACCTTATATAAGGCCTCTTTGCCTTTAAATAGTCTTTCTGGAATATGGCATTTCTGGCCAATGCAAGCAACTTGGTCACATAGAAGGATTTATGCATCTCTCACGGTCTCACCCTCTCACTCAGTGACTCAGCCACCACAGTGACCAACTTCATGAGGGCAGCCTTCCTCCTGGCCCTACTTGGGGGCTTCCTCACTGAAACCATTATATTCATGTCTCCCAAAAAAAAGCCTGTTTTGCTTAATCCTGTAATGAACATATTATCTTATATAGAGAGGATTTGCCCCCCCCCCCCCATAGGAATAAAAATTAGCTTATATTCACAAGTTTTACTGTTTGATATGAGACTATTAATATTAATTATAAACACGAAGCCAACCTATAAATATCACAGAATATTCTGATCGAGAAAATGTAAGGTCACTATCAAAAAAAGTAAGATCACAAAATATTAATTATCCAGTATATTCTTGCAAAGTTGCACATCATAAATCATTGATCAATTCTCCTATCAGTAATACATCACATAACGCAAGTTGCACATCAGAAATCTTAATTAATACATCACAACATTAGCTTGCGGATAAGAGAGAGAGAGAGAGAGAGAGAGAGAGAGAGGAGAGGAGAGGAGAATACCGTCGGCTAGGGTTCGACGGGTGGCCTGCTTACGATGGATGACAAGCAGCAGGTGGCGAGTGGCGAGCAGCGGGCGGCGATCGGTGTGCGGCGTGCGTCGATCAGCGTGCGGCGACAGAGATCGAGAACGAGTGATCGAGAGGTCGAGAATGATTGATCGGCGGCTAGCTATGGTTGATCGAGCGCGCAGAGAAAGTGAAAAAAGGGGATTGGTGGGAAATTTAATTACTATTTGCGACGGCACTAATAGTCGCAACTAACGGTCACAAATAGTTGCCAAACCATCGCCATATTGCAACGACACTCGAGGCGATCGCAGTATTGTCGCTATTTTGCGATGGCACTGAAAGCGGTTATACAATTCCTTATATAATAGCTATTCATATCACTATGATTATTTAAACTTGATACATTTGGGTTAGTTAAATAATGCTCTATGAGCTGGAATTACAAATTATTAGATAATTGGTTCAATACGAACAAAATATCTAGACTTATTTAATAAATTTAACTATCATCATGCATCAATTCTTAATTACATCACACTCCACAAAGTAGTAAACTTTCCATTCAAATGTGAATATTAATTTAACAGTCAAAAACAAAAAAGGTCTGCAGACAACAAGAAGCATATAAGGCATGTATCAAAGACTAGTAGTTGGATAGCATTCGCTGTTTAATATATGCATTAGCTGGATAGCATTAGCATGTATTAAAAACCACTTCCCATGATTTGTTTTTCTTTCTTCAATTCTAAAATTTATTTAGTATTTTATTTTACTTGATTTAGCCCTTTTTTATTTTTAACAAATATATGCATCTACTTTAATTTTGTATAGACAAGTTTAATATATAGTTTTATTTTCATGATTAGTTGTGTCATAATCTTATGAGACAAGTGAAGATGTCGGAACCACCACCACCACTGGCCCCGGAGGCTCGAGGTAGTCGTAGGCCTCGTGGGCCTAATCGGGGGGCTCATACACCTTCATCGATCGTCCATCGTCAGCGAATATCGTTGCACAGTCTAAAGTAAGTGTTGACTTTAGGTTTTCAACCTTAGCCTTAATCTCAGTTTTGATGGTTTTGATGATAACAAACATGTGACTAATGATTTCATTGAGAATATTTTTCAGGTTTCATATCGGTTAGTGCGCGTTATCCGCGATCGAAGAAATCAGATAAATCGACAAGGATGCTCGTTGTCGCTCGGGAATCTTCAAGAAAGAGAGTTTAGGTTTAGGGTGTCTAGAAATTAATGTAATCATCATGATGATGCATAAGAAACCCAAAAATCCATCCCAAACCCCAAACTATGAAATTCCGGGACCGCCTTGAAATTCAGTAGACTAGGGAGCTCCTTGGAGGGCTATATGATCTAAACCTTTTATTCAAATAAAAAATGGCGATAATTGTTCCTTGGGTCAAAACTAGATAACGAGATATTTTTTAGGATTTTTTGGAAGCCTTTAGTATATCCTTATTTGACCCGAAAGATTAGGAAATTTCCGTTTTATACTAGATCCCAAGAACTAGATTTTGATCCTTAGGGATTTTAATTTTTTAGATATTTTTATTGAACTCAAATGGGTATAATCCTTATATAACATTTATGTTTTAAAATTATCATGTTATAAAGTTATTTAACTTAAAATTAATAAATGTTATATAAGTAGACGTAGTGAAGACGGAAGAAGAAAAATCAAGCAGAACAAAGCTATCTGCCTTGTTCAGCCCAGGTTCGATTGACTAACCAGTCGACCGAATGGCGGCAAAAATTGACAGAAGCCAATCGATCGACCGGACGGTCGACCGAAGCTGGGAAAGAAATCGCGAAAAGCCTCGAATGGTCGACCAAACTGAGGATCGCGAGGCTCGCGACAATCGATCGACCCGTCGATCGACCGACCATAGAGTAAAGAGAAGTGGTCGAATGATCGGTCAACCGACCATTCGACCGACACTCTGCAACGGATAGAAAACTATATGTTGAGCAGCTGTTTCTTCTGTAGGGTATAAATATACCTGTTATAACTTCTTTTAATCCCACTCTCACACTCTTATATAAATTATTGAGCCATCAAGAAGAGAGATTTGAGCCTTCCAAAAGAAAGATTGCTTGCGCTCTGCTCCCTCTACGAACACCTTCTCAAGCGCCAGCTGCTACCTCAACTCGGGAGTTAATTCGAGCTCATTCCCTTGACGAGTTGGAGGTTCCGAGACTTTGAAAAGAGCACGTCTTCTTGGTTTTATTCTTAGCTCTTTCAATTGTAATTTTTACTGTTATTTTTCCTTGACTTGAGTTTGTAAAAGACCTTGTGATAGGTCTTGGTGGGTAAGTGGTTACCTTGCAAGACGTAAAGCCACTTGTGTGTGTAAACATAGTGTTTACTAGGATTAGCTTAGTTGTCCCTTAGGGTTGAGGTGAAAGAGGACTCTCGATAAGAAGGTGGTAACTTCCGGGTGTGAAAGTGCCTTAGGTCGAGAGTGCGTCTCTTCGATGAAAAGTCCTCGTGTGTAAGGGAAACTAATTAATCTAGTAAAACTTAGTTTGGAAATCCTAAGCGATGTGCTTAGGTAGTGGAGTAGGCATTGGGGCCGAACCACTATAAAATCTCTGTGTTTGCATTGATTGATTATTCCACTACTAGAAAAATGGTCATCAGCAACGGCTGATGCCGTTGCTGAAGAGCATCAGCAACGACTGAGCCGTTGCAATAGCGCCGTGACAGAAAGTCGCGTTGCTGATGACTTAGCAACGGATCAGCAACGGCCGCTCGGGCCGTCGCTCAAAACATTATCAGCAACGGCCGCTGGGCCGTCGCTAAAAATATTATCAGCAACGGTTTTGCCACAGACCCGGAGCCGTTGCTGATACCATTAATAGCAACGGCCGCTGAGTCCGTAGCAACACCGTTAGTAAAACTCCGTCGCTAAGCCGTTGCTGTAGGTCATCAGCAACGGCTTTCGATACACTTTTAGCAACGGCTTTCCCACGGACGCCCGTGGGAAAGCCGTTGCTGATGACGAATACCTGCAACCAGAAAATTTGAAAATTTCAAATTTCCATTGATACATTGATACATTTATCTGATACATAACTCACACACCCATACCCTCATACACGCATTCATTCACACATCACAAACATCTCATACACATTCATTCACACATCACAAACACACCAAGATATACATCAAAACAATTATATTTATATTCATAATTATCCACGATAGTATAAACACAATTCAAATGTAAAATTGAAGTATCAACATCTCAATAACATAGTCAATATAAATTAAACAAGTTCAATATCTGAGTAACAAAGTCAATATAAACAAAATCTCACGATGACGATGGAGGATGGCCTGGATCATATGGCGGGGTCTGGAGTGCTTGAGTGTACACCGGCGTGGACTGACTCGAGGATGATGGATTAGATGATGCCGAAGAGATGCCTGCTTCGGGATGACCCGACAAGTTGCGTAGCATAGCTTCTATATTCGCCATCGTCTGACTCTGACGCGCCATCGTCTGACTCTGACGCTCCATCATCTCAGTCTGACGCGCGACCGTCTCCTCTAGTGTCCTTATCCTATTACTATGATCATAACTGGATCTAGAGGTGGACGGCCGCTCACCAGCGACCGGAGGGGTCGGTGCCCCAAGTGGCCCTAGTACGGCTCGCGCATGACCACTATCTGCGAAGCCATATACGCGGCCATGGTCCCAGCCACCTGTGGCCTCGACCCACGATGCTGCGTCAAAGTCCTCGGGGGTACCCCCGCGCTGCACCACCCTCCGGCTGTACGTCTCCTACTCGAGTTTGATTTTTTGTTTAATATTTATCATAAAACTTAAATTATAAATATATAATGAATAATTTAAACAAATATATAATTACCACAATGTATGCAGCGCGGTTGTCGATGTACTCCCCCGTCCCATGTGCTCGACGGTGAGTCCGCTCAAACACCGCCATCGGGGAGGGTCGCTGGACAGTCCCGTCATCCGACACCGTCGTCTACATTTACAAAACAAATACATTAATTAGTACACATAATAACAAATAAAATATATAATTAAACGATATACTTACCATACGGTTTGCGTGCACTGCAAATGCAACAGAGCCGCCGGTGTGACGCGCTGCTCCCCCCGACATGCGATTTCTAGCCGCATTCTGAGAAACCTCCTGCCATCGATCCGTCGACCATATCCCCACGAGCTGGTCCCATATATCCGGAGTAATCCAACTGGGGCCGTATCCCCGAGTCTCCGCGATGTTAGTGGTCCCAGCTCGGGCCATCGCTCGGGACCGAGCCTGCCCCAGCTGCCCGTTGTACCTTGCCCGGGAAATAGACTCCCAGGCAGCGTAAATGAAGGACCTCTGGTCCTCGGCCCATGTATAGCGAGCCTGCAAAATAATAATATCAGTACCAATTCTTAATATATCATCATGCATGTAAAAAAAAAAAAAATACGTGCCTCAAACTCGCGCCATAACATGTCGACGTGCTCGCTAGGCACGTGAGACCACGTAGGCCATGCCCCGTGCATGTATCGTCGAATAGTAGAAGAAATGCTCCTCGGCACTTCTTCTTGCTCGAACCTGCACAACAAAAATAAATTTTAATATTATATTATGATATAATGAATTTGTAATGATTCATAATTCATGATATATTACCGCTCCCCAATCACGCTGATCAATCTACGTGACTCTGTGGCTGGTGGAGGCTGCCACCTGTTCGGCCCGCGTGGCCGCCTGCGTCTGGATGTACTAGCCTCGGCAGTATCATCCTCATGAGGATCAGCAACAGGAGGATCAACAGCATGAGTAAGTGCTGGAGTCTCACCGATCGGAGACTCCGAAGCTCTCCTGCATCGATAACCACGACCAGACATATCTGTCGAACAGACATATAATCAGATTATTGTATAAATAGTAGAGATATATTTAATAAAATATATATACTTTACAATTATTCCTCATCATCTGAATAATAGTCTTCGAATTCTTCTTCTTCTTCCTCTTCTTCCTCTTTTTCATCTTCTTCATCTCCAGCTTCCTCAATTTCATGATCGTCATCATCAGCATATTCAACTTCTAATTGAATTGACGTTGTGTCTGCATCCTCGAGTATTGGAATAATACGATCCACAGCAGGAAGATCATCTTCTTGATAGAAACCAGGAGGATCATTTTCTCCTACTATCGGATCAATTTTTCCTCTACCTTTTGTCTTACAGACTACACGCCAATTTGCTCTATCTTTATTTCGAGCCGGATACTTCGCGTAATATACTTGTTCGGCTTGTGATGCCAATATAAATGGCTCATTTGCTGCCAATTTCGATTTGTAATTAACCTCAACAAGTTTGTATTTTTGATGAACTTTCATGCCCCTTTCTGTTGTATCGAACCAATGACATCTAAATAGGAACACTGATTTCAAGCCGAAGTAGTGCAACTCTATCACTTCTTCCACTAGTCCATAGAAATCCATATCACATTCAACATAGGTTGTCCCTTTCACGCAGACCCCAGCATTCATCGTCTTTTTTGTAGATGAATATTCAACCGTGTGAAATTTATACCCGTTAACAAAATATCCGCTATAGCACGACACAAGTCGCGACGGTCCACTAACAAACTCAAATATTTTTTCATCTATTTCAGCTCTGTGATCTTTGCTGTAAGTCTGAATCCAAGAAGGGAAATCACGATTCCGTAATGTCTCCAATTCTTGATCGTTGTGAATAGAGTATTTTTGCACCATCTCAATGTCAAATATTTCAATGAATTGTTCAATCTCTGGACAATTGAGTAATACATACAAGTGTGCCAAATGATACTCTTCATCGCTTAAGTGTCGAGATGGACGAGAACCAAAAGCACGACCAGAGTGACAAAATATATTTAAACGTCCATCTGAATGTCGAACACCCCCGTCGTCGTTACGTGGAAGACGATCAAATCTTGTCTGTACTGTCGATTCAAAGTAAAATGAGCAGAATGTTGAAATTTCTTGGATGATATACGATTCAGATATTGATCCTTCAACAGCTGCGGTGTTCTTTACTTTTTTCTTCAGACGATTCATGTATCTTTCAAATAAGTACATCCAACGATATTGAACGGGGCCACCAACTCGTGCCTCGTATGCCAAGTGTATCGGTAGATGCTCCATCGAGTCAAAAAATGCAGGAGGGAAAAACTGCTCCAGCTTGCATATGATTTCAACAATATTATTTTCAAGTGTTGACATATCTTCGACTCGAAGGACATTTGCACAGATGCTTCTAAAAAACATACTTAATTCAGTCAACGGACCCCAAATATTATCAGGTAGAAGATCTCGAAATGCGATCGGAAGTAATCTCTGCATGAATACATGACAATCATGGCTCTTCATCCCTAATATTTTGCAATCATCGACGTTCACACATCGAGATAAGTTTGAAGCATATCCATCGGGTAATCTGAGTTCTTTTACCCATTGATATCGTCCGTTGACCTCTTGTAACTCCAACTCTGGTCTTTTACAAAGTATTTTCAGATCATGTCGGGCTTTGACATTATCTTTAGTTTTTCCAGAAATATCCATCACAGTGTTGAAAATATTATCAAACACATTTTTTTCAATGTGCATGACATCTAAATTATGTCGAATCAATAATGAACTCCAATAGGGCAATTCCCAAAAGATACTTTTTTTCACCTAGTTGTGTGTTTGGCCAAAACCTGACACTCTTTCATTGTGACCGAATACAATATCTGGAAGTGCTGAAACACGTGCTAACATTTGTTCACCAGACAACATCGGTGGTGGCCCATCTCTTTCGACTCTGCCCTTAGTAAATTTATTACGATTCCTTCGATACTGGTGATGAACCGGTAGGAATCGACGATGACAATCAAAGAATGAGATTTTTCGTCCGTTCTGAAGACTGATTGATTTAGAGTGTTCCATACAATACGGGCAAGAGAGTCGGCCGTGACTGCTCCAACCCGACAACATGCCGTACGCGGGGAAATCATTGATTGTCCACAAGACCGCGACCTTTAAATTGAAGTTTTGCTTCCGATGACAATCATAAGTGACAGCTCCCTCAGTCCACAATGTTTTCAATTCATCTATCAAGGGTCTGAGAAATATGTCAATTTCTTTTCGCGGACCCTTAGGACCCGGAATAATCATCGAAAGATAAATAAATTCATCTTTCATGCACATTGACGGTGGCAAATTATAAACTGTCAGCAACACTGGCCAAACTGAATAAGGAGTTGCAGAATGTCCAAACGGATTAAAACCATCTGTGCACAATCCCAATCTGATATTTCTAGTATCCATAGCAAATGAAGGATAACATGTATCCAAATGTTTCCATGCTTCACTGTCAGATGGATGAGTCATTACTGTATCATCACGACTTCTTGCATGCCAACTCATGTAGGGGGCTGTCTTTTCCGACATGAATAATCTTTGAAGCCTCGGTGTTAGTGGAAAATACCGAAGCACCTTAAACGGGATATTTTTCTGTCGGACCGATTTCTTCTCCTTGTAACGAGGGTGCTGACATACAGGGCATTTATCCAACTGCACATTTTCTTTATAATATAAAATGCAGTTATTTTGGCACGCGTGTATTTTTTCGTACCCAAGCCCCAATTTTCTCATTAGCTTTTTAGTCTTATAAAAAGTAGGCTCAAACTTGTTATCAGTAGGCAGCATTCCATTAATCAATCCAGCAATCCGATCATACGCAACTCCGCTGATATTACAATCGGCCTTGATGTTTAAGAGCTGTGTCATTGTTGAAAACCTAGTGTATTTAGGACAATTCTCATACAAAGGTTCATCGGCAGCTTTCAACATCTCGTAAAATTCTGCAGCTTCTTTATTCGGTAATTCAATCTCTACCGCAGCCCCTACTTCTGTGATATCAACCGCTGTAGTATCTGGTGGGACTGATGTCTGAAGAACTGGCCGATCAACATTATCATTCAGGCGGAATTGACCCCCAAGACTATCAAGTATCATAGTTCTATAGGGATTACATTGACCGGATGAAGAAGCACCAGCAGAGGAAGATTCACCATATGTCTGAAGGACAGGATTGCTCGACGTCCCGACTTCGCGTGACTCCCCGTGACAAGTCCATAGAAAATATCTTGGTGCAAATCCTTTGGTATATAGATGCAGAGTGACAGTCTCCCGATCCAAAAATCGTCCATTCGACCAAATGCGGCACGGACATCGGATTTGATCACCCATGCTAACGAAATTCCGATTCGAATAGGCGAAATTTAGGAAGTACGTTACGCCTAATCGAAACTCATTCGTTATAGCTCCACGATGAAGACGTCGGTACATCCAACTTCGATCAGCCGACATGATTCTGTCAATCAATGACAATTTCTTTGGTTAATGTCTTTAGGTGAGATTGTCCTATTCCATTCGGGATTTATGTTATTCGTACTGCACTTACGTTTTTATTTTAACTGTTAACTAATTATTCTAAATTTCGACAGCATCTCCCTACAGTTCTCCGAATACGCATATCATCTGGGCGCGTATCGGAGAACAAGAGAGATGTTGTCGAAATTTAGAATAATTAGTTAACAGTTAAAATAAAAACGTAAGTGCAGTACAAATAACTATATTCCCAAATTGTCCAATCAGGGACAATTCAAGAATTGTACGTCGTATAAAAGATCATCTACTTCTTTTACA
This sequence comes from Canna indica, assembly GCA_034359265.1. Taxonomy (NCBI): domain Eukaryota; kingdom Viridiplantae; phylum Streptophyta; class Magnoliopsida; order Zingiberales; family Cannaceae; genus Canna; species Canna indica. The sequence continues at coordinate 19,085,100 of CP136893.1, read as the reverse complement.
CGAACATACAATCCCCGAACGGATCTAAGGTTTTGCTAAATCATATCTGATTCGTCGATGCGTACGTGAAACATATCAACTCGTCGGATGGATGATTATTTTCTAAATGTTTTGAGATAGTTCGAGTCCATATTGGACGATTTCGGCACGCGTCCGAAGTGGACGATTCCGGTGCGAGTCCGAAGTGGACGATTCCGGCGCGAGTCCGAAGTGGACGATTCCGGCGCGAGTCCGAATTGGACGATTCTGGCACGTGTCCGAAGTGGACGATTCCGGCACGAGTCCGAATTGGACGATTCCGGCGCGCGTCCGAAGTGGACGATTTCGGCGCGAGTCCGAATTGGATGATTCCGGCGCGAGTCCGAATTGGACGATTCCGGCGCGCGTCCGAAATTAATCTAAACCCTAATAATTAATCTAACAAATTAAACAATTAATCTAAACATTTAATTAACATTTATAAAATAATTAATTAACAATTTCAAAACAATAAATATATATATATATATATATATATATATATTCCGGCGCCGGAGTCCACCCTCCGGCGCCGGCGTACAGTGGCCGGACACACTATCCGACCACTGTAGAAGGTTCGACGGCGGCCATAGGCCGACCGCCGCCGGCCGAAACCCTAGAAATAGGGTTTCGGTCGGATTTTAGCATCTCTGGCCGAAACTGTATAGGCCGGCCGATCAACATACCGGCAGCGGCGCGGCGGCGAGAGGCGTCGGCGTCGGCAGCAGCGGCAGCGGCGGCGAGAGGAGTCGGCAGGAGCGGCGGCGGCAGAAGCGGGAGGAAGAAGGGTCGGGCGCGAGAGCGTGCCCTATATAAACTTATCAGCAACGGCTCACTCGCCCGTTAGAACGCCGTTGCTGATAAGTTATCATCAGCAACGGCTCACTTATCCGTTAGTAAGCCGTTGCTGAAGATTAAATAATTAGCAATGGCTCGCCTTTCCGTCAGAAAGCCGTTGCTGATAATTAAAATAATCCGCAACGGCTCGGTTGTCCGTTAGAACGCCGTTGCAGATACAGATATCTGCAACGGCTCGAGCGGCCGTAAGAACGCCGTTGCAAATAGCAACGGCTTGAGCGGCCGTTGCTGATAGCCGTTGCTGAAGACCAAGTTTGTAGTAGTGTTCATTCTTAATTGATTAATTATTTATCGCTTATGCAATCAAACATCGAATTGCAAATTGCTTAACTATTTAAGAAAATAATTAAATTGAAAATTAGGCGAATAACATAGTAAACACACTATTCACCCCCTTTAGTGTCGCCATTTCGACCATAGTAAGTATCAAACTTTATTTTTTATTATTGTTAATTAATTAATTACTATTTATGTTGTTATACTTGTGTTGTAGATTCGAGCATGACGATGTTGCTCGCAACATCACCTCTATTATCAAGAGGTTCTTTCGGGAGTCGTGGCATTCATGGACCGACGTGTCGCAGCGTAATCGAGATTCATTATGGTCCAAGTTCGAGGTACGTAGTTTATTAATTTTAGATACTATAACTAATTAATAGGTGGACTTAAATATTATTATAGTCTAATTGAAGTTTTTTGGAATGATAGTCCAATTGAAGTTTATTGGTGAAATTTATTACTAAAGTATTTATTAGTGTTCATTGATATTGTATCGGCTTTTGGAATGATACTATACTATATTAGCATAGTTTTGGAATGATACTTCCACGTGGGATCTTTTCTACTATTACTAGAAGATGATTCCATAATTTAAACTAGACTGAAAGATGAGAAAGAACCTGGGATCAAAAATTAAAGATGAAAAAAACAAGAAACTCTCAATATGCTGACTTGCTGAGAATGAATTCTCAGCATGCCATCGAGTTTCTTCAGCATGCTAAGAGTTTCTTTAGCATGCTGAGAATGAATTCTCAGCATGCTAAAGAAACTCTCAGCATGCTGAAGAAACTCTTAGCATGCCAAGAGTTTCAACATGCTGAGAATGAATTCTTAAAACAACTAAAAATTAAAAAAACTATTAACATCTTTTAGATGTTTACTTTAAAAAAATTGAAGAACCACATGTTCTTGTAATGTTGCATCAGTGGCCATTGGTAAAGGCACTTACCAGTTGACTCTCTTACTCTCTCTTACCTTGACTAATGAATTTTACTAGCATGCCAAAGATTGTAAGATGCTTTTGTAGTAGCATAAAATAGAAAACATGTAAGTGCTGTCACTCACAGAGAATATGCTTAATTATTTGTCACACCACACAATTCTGTTGCTTAGTTATTGATGTTGTTTGCTTTTCCCTCTGACATTTTCTGCCTTAGAGTGATTTAGTTCATGAATTCATGATGCATATTGTTGAGAATATTAAGTAGGAATAATGCAATAAGGAAATCAATTCAATTGGTTTTCTTCTAGTAGTTTCTTGTTAGCTTTATGTTATTACTTCTTGCTTTATTTAGTCTTGCCATTAGGGATGACTCTTTATTTACTTCTTCCTTTGTTTCATTTGAGTTGTACATTCTAAAGTAAGTAGTTATCATGCTTTATGTTTAGCATTCTAAAGCTATACTAGATATATTTTTTCAAGCTAATGTTTTCTTTCTGTAGGCCCGATATACTTGGGATCCTGCCATTGAGGCTCATGTGAAGGATTCTTGGGAAGCTTACAATAAGAAGTTTTTTAAGGATATCCTCCATCGGGCACAGGATGAGGCGCGCGCGAGTATAGGCGGTAACAGAGATACACCTATGGATGTGCTCAAGGGACATGGACCAATCTGGATAGAGGTCGATGTATGAGATCAGATATGCAACATCTGGGCATCGGAGGGATGGTAGGGTGCCTCCCGAACTTTGCACCAAAATCGGATGACACTGGTCGTGGGATCCGTCGCCCGACATACCGATGAGTCCATCCCATTTATCAGTCACGAGCATCGATTGATAAGTAATTTAATAACTAATTTTATTATTCATTTATTATTATAGAAAAACTAATTATATTTATTTTATTGTAGGGGACGCGAGATGAGCAGGGGACGCGAGATGAGCAGCGGACTCTCATCCCTGTTGATCCTTTGAGGGTCTTCGAGGAGATACATAGATACCAGCGTGGTCCTCGCCGGGGTGAGTTCATCAACAGGAGGCCGGAGACGGTACTGGTAAGATAATATTTTTTAAAAATAATCTATTTCTTTTATGTATAATTAATTTACTTTTATTTAAAGACCACGTATAGTGAGTTGGTGACCCAGCGGGGAGGTGATCTTGCACAACATCAACTTGATGCTGACGCATGGATGTGGGTGGCATGCGTCGGCCACAATCATGTATATGGCATTGGCATAACGACCCACACACGGGCGTTGTTGCAGCCACAAGGTGCAGGGTCGTCTGCTTTCACCTCCTCCGTTGCTGGTCCATGAACATCACGTGCGGATCAAGATCGATTAGCGGCCGTCAAGACTGCTCAGGCACGCCTCAGCGCCGACATGGCCACTATGAGAGATACTGTGACACACATAGCTCAACATATGACACAGATGACTCAGCATATGACGCAAATGACCCAGTACATGACACATATATATTCTATCATACATGGTGCTCCGGCTCCTCCGCCTCCCCCATCATTTGGCGTGACGACATCAGCATCGGATCCATCATCATCACCGATGCCGACTGATGTGCTCCCCACGCAGCCCCTCTCCACGCCGCCTCCCCCGCCACCTGATCATTGATGTACTTTTTTGATATTTTATTTTGATATGATGTAAACATTATTATTTTGATACGATGTAAATAATATTTTGATATCTATATATTATAATTTGTTATCTTTTGTCTGTATTTTAATTAAATATTGGAACAAGAATTTATATATTTTTTATTTAAAAAAATATATATATTTATATGCAACGATTTTGCGATCGTGAAAACCGTCGCAGATCCTATCTACATGGTTGTGTGAAGCGGTTGCAAAAAATTATGTGACGGCCTTTGCGACGATCACGTGCCGTCGCCATATCGGTCGCAAAACACTATGCGATAGCTTTTGCGACGCTAGGCGACGGTCGCAATATATGCATCTTTGGTGATAGTGATGTGGCGGTCGTGTAATATCTGCGACGAGACTATCCGCGATGGAAGCTTTGTGACGGTTGATGTCGTCGCAATTGCTCTTTTGCGACGATGTTGCGATCACTTTAGCCATCGCAGATGGTGAAGTTTTCAGTAGTGTTTTGGTCCCCACAGTTTGCTCTAATTTTGGTTTTAGTCCCTATAATTTCAAAATTTTGATTTTAGTTCCCATACTTGTTTCTATTTAGGATTTGATCCTTATCGTCACATGAGGACTAAACGGAGCTGACGTGTAGGGGTGAGCATAATTTATCGATTAACCGATCGAACCGAAACTGAATTAATCGAACCAATTTTTTTGATTAATTTTTTATTCGATTAACGATTAAATTTTTTTAAGATTTTGATTTTTGATTCGGTTCGATAAATTAACCGACGGTTCGATTAATTCACCAAATTAATCGAAAAGTAATATAAGATTTGTAAAATATAAATGTATTGTATATGACAATGTTTGGCTTGGTGGTCATGTAAAGGTTTTACCATGCTAGTTGCCACCGAATCTTGGTGGCTTTTATTATTCTTATTTTAAGGTTAGTATTTTTTTTCCAAACAAAAGAACTTTATTAATGCCTGGCTGAGCCAGGGCCAAAAAGATCCTAATACAAAATTTCCTCCAAGTCTGGAGAGCGAATGTAAGTCCAAACTAGAGCATCATGCTGATGTCGAGCCCTATTTGCTGCCCAATGGGTAGCTTTGTTAGCTTCTTTAAAACAAAACACAAAATTCTCACAGTTACATTGAGACACAAGGAAAAATATATCAGCAACCACAGAAGTATGCTCCCACGGGGCATCCATTCGCTTATTCAATGTATCCACCAAAATGTCGGAATTGGTCTCCACTTGAAAACGCAGAAGAGAGTGTTCCACGGCAAAAAGAATGCAACTCTTAATTGCCACAGCTTCCAAGAAAATAGCCGAATGGCCTAATGAAAAAACGCTAACAACATTTGAACATGTATCATTCGAAGATCTGACCACTATTCCAATACCCCCTACAGAAACCAAATAAGAAGCATCATAATTTATCTTAAGCAGGCCATGTGGCGGGGGATTCTATTTGATAATGGAGGAATTACTTAATGAATTTCCCTCGAATTTAAGAATACTGAAGTAGGTTTCAGTAAATGAGATTATTTGTGTCACAAGGGCAAGGGGGATAGGCTGCCTAACCTCATGCACCAAGATATTTTTAATGTACCAAATGTACCAACATCCAGTAGCAATTAGAGCTTGTCAGTAGGCAAGTCCCTTAGGGTGTGAAAGTTTTGAAAAAAACCAAGTTTCGGGATCCCACACAATTGGGGGGGGGGGGGGGGGGATAGGATTCCCCCAGTCTTACTTTGAAGGAGATTCTAGATGCTAAGTGCAAAAGGACAGAAAATGAACAAATGAGTAATGGTTTCAGAAGTAGTCCGACAGAAAGGACAAATTGTTGGACTAAGGTTTTCTACCTTAGTCTAAATCTCAGTTTTGATGATAACAAATATAGAACTAATGATTCATTAAGAATATCTTTTAGGTTCCATATCAGTTAGCAGTCGATGTCCTCGATCTGAAATACCAAAAAAATCGTAAAGTCGAAAGGACATTGGTCAACGCATTCGGGTTCGTCGCGGAAATTTTTCAAAGTTCGACGTGTGCACAAAAGTCGTACTGGATGAGTCTAAAGACCACATGGAAAGCTCTCCAAGTTATCACTCGCTGAAGGCCGGAACCCGAAAATGAAGTGCGCAAGAAGAAGACTGAAAAAATTAAGTTCAGCCTAGGTTCGATCAATCGGTCGGTCGACCGAATGGTGTTAAAAAATGGCAGTAGCAATTTTGGTCGACCGGTCGATCGACCGAACAGTGCCAAAAATTGGCAGTGGCTACTTCGGTCGATCGGACGATCGACCAACTGGAGCTAAAATTTGGCAGAGGGCGCATCAATCGATCGATCGATCGATCGATTGAACTGCAGATCGCAGGAATTACGTCTGGCGGTCGACCGCGCCGAGAGATTGAGCCAGCGGTCGCTCGAGTGGTTGATCGGTCGGTCGACCGATGATCGATCGACATGCGACCAAACGGCGGTAACGACTAGTTTTCTACCTGTTTTTCGCTCGTTAAGCTGCCGTTTCTTTGAGAGGTTATAAATATCCCTCATCTAACTCCTTTAACTTCTTTTATAGATTTTATTGAGCATTAAAAAGAGAGTTTTGAGCTTTCTAAAGATCGATTAATAGTGCTATGTTCTTCTGTCATTATTTTCTCAAGCGCCCAGTTTTCTCCTCAACTCGGCTTCAATTCAAGCTCAACAACTTGGCGAGTTGGAGGCTTGAAGGCTTGGAAAATAGCACTGATTCTTGGTTTTATTCTTTAGCTCTTTTCATTGTAATATTTATTGTTATTTGAACCTGTTTACTTATTGAAGTTGAGTTTGTGTAAGACCAAGTGTCAGGTTTTGTATATAAGTGGTTACCTGAGTACAAAAGGTGTAAAGCCACTTGTGTAAACATAGCTTACTAGGATTAGTTGAGGTATCCTAATTTTGCAAAAAATTCTCAAGAATGAGGTATGAGTTCAATTTTGCAAAAATACTTGTATAATAATTGATTATTTATGATTAATGAAGTCTCTATGCTCATGATTGTCTTTGCTTGATAAATATATGAAAATTCATGAGTAAGTAAATCTTTGATAACTTAGGCAATTTCATATCTTGATTGGATGAAATTTGCTCTAGGTTAGAATTTTCATTAAGGACCTCATTTTCTATGGATTGGCAAATATGTTTTAAATACACACATCACATGAGTCTAGGTTGTTACACTTGGTGTCACATGAAAACTCAAAACTAGATGAACAATGTGATAACTAGATTAGCTTATGAGACTCAAATTGAGAATGCTTGACCTAAGTCAACAATTTGACTTATAAATCTCATTTTGAGTTTAAATTTTTACAAACATGTTTAAATTCTCTCATGTTAGATGTCTAAGTGCCTAAGTTAGAGAAAACATGAGTAGATAGCCAAGTTTGATTCTTAGAATTTTCACGATTTGAAGCATACGTTGATTAAAATCGTGATAAGCTTGTATCTTAACTAAACAACATTAATTTCACTTCAAACTTGATAAAAAAAGTGTTAAATGATCATATCTTGATATCTAAAAAATTTGAGCAAAATCTGAAATTGGTGGATAAATGACCCAAATTTACAAAAATGACACTAAGATCTTGTAGAATTTTTAGAAAATTATAGAGATATTTTTTTGAGTGATTCTTGATTTTTTGGTATTCTCATAGGGTCTAATTTGTGTAAAAAAAATTTCACAAAATTTGAATGATCACTCCCTCTCAAAAATAATTTCTTTTTAAAGAAATAAAAAACAGGGCAGATCGAGCGACCGATCGGCATTCGACCGCCCAATCGACCGACGGGCGAAAAATAACCTAGATCGCCCGTTTCTTTGGCCAGATTTAATCCTGGCCGTTCAAATCCTTTGCTTAAGCCCGAAACTAGGGCTTCCTTGCCCATTCGACCGACTGCGCCATTCCAAGACTTCTCCTTTCATCCTCTAGGGTTCTACCTCCTCTCCAAGGTAAAAAGTTTTTTTTTGTCCATCACTCATGAGATTATAGTCAAAAATACGATTTCTTCATCTTTTACTCTCAATGTATCTTGATTCATACAAAAAAATATGATTCATGCTTATGTTACATGAATGATAACTTTTGTTTAGCATGTTTACTCCAAAAACGAGTTTTATTCCAACAAAAATTAAATATTTCATATTTTCTTCAAATGATTCATCCTTGGCTCTTTAATAGAATTTTATTTTGATCAAAAATTATTATTCAAGAATTCTCTTGTTTGCTTTCATGTGTTTTTCTCAACTTTAAACTTAGGCCTTCTTAAAAGAATTTTGTTTTGGTCAAAAACAAAAATGTTTCTTATTCTTTCTAGCCAAAACAATTTTTTCTTCTTTTTATTTATGGATCCTCGTGATTAATCCTTCTTTTTTTGTTATTTATTATTTATTTATCTTGAAATTTAATGAAAAAATCTTTTTGTTCTTGCAGAAGTCTATGTCGATCTTTAAACTTTTCGCTCTCATTCTTTTGCGTTAAAAGCATGCATCTTACATTTAAAACTAATCATCTACATCATCCTCAAAATTGTCTTGCAGAATGGCACCCAAAACTAAGCTCCCATCCTTACCTGATAACCTTTTGACCAAATTATGTAAGAAACAAGCTGCTAAGTTTGTTGATAGAGCCATCGTGCAAATGCGGCCAGTTAATTTAGATGACCTAGAACAATTTGATATCCGAAGGAAATTTGTTAGTATGTGATGGGTAGAATTTCTAAGAAAACAAGTACCAGTATGCCCCATCTTGGTAAAAGCCTTTTTCTCTAACCTAGTGATAGAAAAGGCAATGCTTGGTGATAAATTAGTTCTTAGGTCTGGAATCTTAGGAAAATCTATAGTCATCACCAAATCCCTCATCAGATATGCATTTGGGTTTCCTCTAGTGGCAAGACATATTTAGGTGTGTTAATGATTAGTTGTCATGTGCTTAAGATTAAAAATTCATGTCTAGATGAATAAAGTGACAACTAATTCACCTTAGAGGACTTAAGCTTGAAAAGTTTGACCCAAGTCAATAAATCGACTTGGTCACTTTACTTTAAGTCAAAACTTCATAAATATATTTAGGAATAGGTATGACATATTTTCATACACTTAGAATGAAAAATTCATATGGATATTGAAAAAATGACATAGAGGTACGTGGTTTCATGAAAGCCTCTCTTGAACCAAAGTTGACCCAAGTCAAAAATTGACTTAGAGGTTTCATTTTCAATCCATATATGGGAAATATGTTTAGATTTACTCATGTCAGGTATCTATAGATTTAAATTTGAAAAATCATGAGTAAATGTTAAGATTGAAACTTACCAAGTTTCATAAAAACTAGTTTCGTTTTGAATGAAACCATGCTAGGTTGATATCTTGACTTAAGGACATAATTTTTATTTTAAACTTGACATATACTCTTTGCATGACCATCATGTGGTGTCATGAAAGTTTGAATAAAAATTAAACAAGTTCTAAGAATAACTGAAAATTATAAAAATATCATTTCAACCTACAATTGGTATGAATTTCAATTATTTCTAGGAAAATATAGAAAAATCTTTTTTAAATGATTCTTAAAACTATACATTCACTGAAAAGTCTAGTTTTATCAATAATTTTTTTAAAAAGTTTCATCAAGAATCGGATTTAAAGTGAATTTTTGAAGTTGGATTTCAAAACACAAAGTATCATCATTCTTGAAGCGCTAATCTTTCCGATACTTTGATTTTTCTTCAAAAATTTCAATAAAAACTCATGTACACCATTTGAATCAAATTTCTAATATCATTCACACAATTTCATGAGTAAAATTATTTCTAGGAATGATTTTGATATTTTGGATGATAGCTAGGATCCATTTCTTTACATGAAATCAATATAGGATGAAAAATAAACTTTAATTTTTAAATTTATTTTGAGTTCAAATTTGATACATGCATTTCAAATGACCATTCAATAATTGGTATCGAAAATTTTCATCCAAAAATTGGTTTCAAAAATATTTATAAAAAATATGACCTTGTATAAACTTAAAAGTTTGATTGTTGAAAACTTTAAATATAGGTTGACATAAGTCAACAAAGTGAATTAAAAAATTTATCTTAAACCCAAACTTGATTCATAGACTTACATTATCTCATGTTTAATGTCTCGATGCCTAAGTTTGAGAAAACATGAGTAGATAGCAAAACTTGAGACTTAGCATCTTCATGTCTTTCATGTTTATTTCAAATGAAAACATGCAAAGTTGATATTTGATTAAATGACATTAGTTTCACTTCAAACTTTAAATATACATGTTTCACATGACTATATCTTGGTAATTTGAAAGTTTGAATAAAACTATAAATGTCATGAAAGAAAACCATATTCATGAAAACATTCATACTTGAGATCATACATGACTTAATTTTGAATTCCTATTGTGTTTTGAACATATCATGTATGAATTAAGTTTCATGTTAAATATTTGTTTTCCATCCCTATGGTTGAGATTTTCATGTTTCATGAAAATAATCTTTAAAGTCTCAACTTCATGAAAATTTATTTGTGTTTCATCCCTTTGAATAGATAGACCTTTCTTGCCATTTTTTTATTGATGTCAAAATGGGGAGAAAACTATGGAGAAAAGTATAGGAAAATTGGGAAGAAAATTATAAGTAAAGGGTAGGAAAATATAGAAAATCCATGCATATAGATAGAGGGAGAAAACCCTTAGTTGATATCCCACATGCTTTAATGAATATATATTTTCTTAATGATGTTTGTTATCATCAAAAAGGGGAAGATTATTGGCTTTAGGATTTCAACCTTAGTCTTAATCTCGGTTTTGATGATAACAAACATGAGACTAATGTTTTTATTGAGAATATTTTTCAGGGTCCATATCAATTAGCGTTCGATGTCCTCGATCGAATAAATCGAAAGAAATCGGGAAATCAAAAGGACATTGATCGTCGCGCTCGGGTTCATCGCGGAAATCTCTCAAAGATCGACGTGTGCGACAATGTCGTATTGGACGAGCTCAAGGATCACATGAAAGCTCTCCAAGTTGATACACGTTGAAAGTCGGAACCCAAAAACAAAGCACGGAAGAAAAAGGCTGAAGAAATCAATCTCAGCCTAGGTTCGGTCGACCGGGCGGTCGATCGACTGTAGGTAAAAAAGGGCAGTAGACATTCGGTTGACCCATCAGTCGACTGAAACTTAGGAAAGAAAATGCAGCAGCTACATTGTTTGACCGGGCGATCGACCGATTGAATCCCAAATTGGGCAGTAGCTCGGTCGGTCGACGATCGACCGACCTACGTTTGCTGAAGACGCAAGATCGCGACGGTCGACGAATGAGTTGACCAAAGGGCAGATCAATAGATTTGCATCTGGACGATCGACCCGTCGGTCGACCGACCACAAGAAAAAGGAAGCGGTCGAATGACCGGTCAATCGACCATTCGACCGACGGCCTGCAACGGATAGAAATCTATCCGTTGAGCTGTCATTTCTTCACGAGGGTATAAATACACCCTCATATACTTCATTTAATCTTCTTCCCTTAATCTTACAGAATTTATTGAGCCATTAAAAGAAAGATTTGAGCCTTCCAAAGATTGGTCAAGCACGCTCTGCTATTTCCGCGAACACCTTCTAAAGCGCCAGCTTTCTGCCTCAACTCAGAAATTGATCGAGCTCCATCTCTTGACGAGTTGAAAGCGCCAAAGGCTTGAAAAAGAGTTGTGGTTCATCTTTTCATTCTTAGCTCTTTTTATTGTATCTTTTATTATTTAATTAAACTAATTTTGATTTATGCGTGTGAAGACCAGGTGTTTGGTCTTGTGGGTATAAGTGGTTACCTGGTGTTAGGTGTAAAGCCACTTTTATAAAATTAGTTGTTACTAGGATTAGTTCTAGTTGTCCCTTAGGGTTGAGGTGGAAGAGTGCTCTCGATAAGAAGGCGTAGACTTCCGGGTGTGGAAGTACCTTAGGTCGAGAGTGAGACTCTTCAAGTGAAAAGTCCTCTGTGTAAGGGAAACTCTAATTAATCTAGTAAATCTAGTTTGGAAGTCCTAAGCGGGGTGCTTAGGTAGTGGAGTAGGCATTGGGGCCGAACCACTATAAATTTTGTGTTTGCATTGCTTTTAATTGTTTGTTTTATTTGCTTGATTATTTATCGCTTCCGCATCTAATCGTAAAATCGCAAATTGCCTAAATAAGTTATCAAACGATTAAAATCGGATTTAGGTGATTATTATTAGTAAACACACTATTTACACCCCCTCTAGTGTCACCATTTCGCCCACAGTCACCACTATGAGTGCTAGGGTTCTCTTCTTTGTCATGTCTTGCATTTTTATAGATGTCCTTGACCTCATGCTTAGGTATATAGCTGAAGTCTATTCCTCCAAAAAAATAAGGCCTACCATATGCCTTAGTGATCTCTCATTTCATATATGAAGCTGAGGTAAATAGATCTAGGTTTGAAATAGAGCCTATTCCTAAAACCATAGATTCTTCCTCCCTTAGCCGCATGAAGATCATTGAACATCAGCGCGGCAAAAGAACGCGAGGAGATCCTGCGGAACAGGCTGAGCATGACACAGAGATGCAGGAGGACGAAGCTGGTGGAGGCTCCTCATCTGGCCCTTCCTATACGAGTCTAAGTGATCTGGAGCATCAATTTGCTCAGTTTCAGATTAGTCAGATGGAATATAACAGAACATCATCATAGCGCATGGACGCGTTCGGCCATCAGATGGACGAGTTTGGTACCATGATCGGTGACCATGGCCAGCGCATAGAGGAGATGTATGGAAGAGTGGATGAGATGTGGCAATACTATCGGTCGCATCTACCACCTCCTCCACCACCTGAGGATGAGTAATCCTCCTTGATGTTCTGATGTATTGATATATTGATGTATTGACATTATTATTGTGATGTATTGATATTTTTCATCCTATAAACATGTCTTTGGTTGACTATATGATGTATTGACACTTTTATCTTCTGAACATGTATTTAGTTGACATTTTCATCCTATGAACAGTTAGTAATGTTCATTTTTGATATGCTTGCTATGTTTAATTTTTTTTTATGGATGACAAAAGGGGGAGAATATAAGGATATATGCTTATCGATAGGGGGAGTACAAAATGAAACATTCATTTCAAGTATCACACATAATGATAAAGAAAAATTTAGAAAATATATGCATATAGATAGGGGGAGCTCAAATTGAATACATTCATTTCAAGTATCACACATAATGATAAAGAAAAAAATTAGAAAATATATGCATATAGATAGGGGGAGCTCAAATTGAATACATTGCTTCATATCCCTGATGCTTCCTTATATGTTGATATTTATCATCAATGGTTTGTCATCATCAAAAAGGGGGAGATTGTTAGCTGAAGAGTTCTTCCTTCATGCTTTATTATCCTCATGATTATTTTGATGATAACAACCCATTTAACAAGTGTTTGAAGTATGAAAATTATAGGGTCGATGAAAAATATGTCAAGCCTATCGTCTCTCAATCAATTCTCAAAATAGATCAATGCATACATCCAAAATGTGATGGATAGCATGGAGAATCCTTCAAAGCTAAAACACGGTGAAGAACGAAGCCGGAAATCCAAGCGCGAAATGAGGAATCAAAGACAAAAATTTCCAGCTTTGATTCGGTCGATCGGACGGTCGACTGAATGGTAGTATGCATTGGCAGTAGCCAATTCGGCCGACTGACTGGTCGACCGAATGATGCGCAGAAGTGGAAATAGCCATTCGGTCGACCAGTCGATCGACCGAAATTGGCGAAGGAAATTTGCATGGCTGCTTCGGTCGACCGATTGGTCATTCAACTGATGCCAAAAATTGGCAGAGAGTTCATCGATCGACCGGATGACATAACACGAGTTGGGGAACTCAGCATCGCTGAGTCGGTCGATCGATTGGTCGACCACGCCAAATCTCGCGACAATCGGTCGATCGAATGGCGTATAAAAGCTGGCTTCGGTCGACCGATTTGGAAGTAGACATTTCTCCGTCAACCGGTCGACCCGTCGATCGACCGATCAAGGGAAAAATGTTATAGTGAGCCAGTGGTCAATTGGTCGATCGATCGACGATTCGATCGAACCATCGATCGAGCGTTTGTAATGGTCGAAAATAATCCCGTTGACGCCCTGTTTCAGCTGGGTCTATAAATACTCCCTTCTAATATTTCTTAAGGTTCTTCTCTCTCAGATTTTTGATGATAAAAGCTTCAAAGAGTGATTCAATTCCATCATCCAAACCTTCAAATCACTAAATATTCATCAGCTGAGTCTTGATCCTTGCTGCCGAAGGAGTTTTATTTTAAAGTGTTGATCAAGCTGGTTAGGCGCAAGAAGAAGAGGCGGTTAAGCGTGATAAGATATTATTCCTCTTCTTGTAACAAGTTGTTATTTAATTTGTTCTTCAACTCTTGTATTTGAATTGTAGGAAGACCTAGGTTGTTAGGTCTTGTGTGTGTGGAAGTGGTTTCCTTGTTGTGAAGGAGTAAAGTCACTTGTGTAAACTTAGTTTTACTAGGATTAGTTAAGTTGTCCCTTAGGGTTGAGGTGGAAGAGTGCTCCCGATAAGAAGGCGGAGACTTCTGGGTGTGGAAGTGTCTTAGGTCGAGAGTGCGACTCTTCGAGTCAAAGTCCTCATTGTAAGGGAGACAAGAATTAATTTAGTAAACTTAGTTTGGAAATCCTAAGCGGGGTGCTTAGGTAGTGGAGTAGGCATTGGGGTCAAACCACTATAAATCCTTGTGTTTGCTTGATATCTTGCTTATTTTTAAATTGCTTCATCATTCATCGATTTAGCATATAGTGGTCAAATTACAAATTGCCTAAATAATTCAAGAATCGATTAAAATTGAATTACGCAATTGTTATTAGAAAACACACTATTCAGCCCCCCTCTAGTGTGTCGTTTCATACAACAATCTTAAGTCTAAACTTCATAAACATGTTTACAAATAGATATGACATGTTTCCATGCAATTAGAATGAGAAATTCATATGAATATGGATAAAATAACATACAGGTCATTTCATGATAATCTATTTCGAACCAAGTTAACCCAAGTCAACAAATTGATTTAGATGTCTCATTTTCAATCTATATTTGAGAGACATGTTTAGATTTACTCATGTTAGGTATCCATATATTTAAATTTGAAAAACTATGAGTAAATGATAAGATTGACACTTAGCAAGTTTCATGATAACTAGTTTAGTTTTAAATGAAACCATGCTAGGTTGATATCTTGACTTAAGAACATAATTTTCATTTCAAACTTGACATACACTCTTTACATGACCATTATGTGGTGTCATAAAAGTTTGAATGAAAACTGAATACTTTTTGAAAATAACTAAAAATTACGAAAATGCTATTGAAAATTGAGTATTTTCAGTTATTTTTAGAAAAATATAAAAAATTTATTTTTAACTGATTCTTGAAACTGCACCTTCACTGAAAAATCTAGTTCATTCAGTAAAAATTTCAAAAAGTTTCATCAAGAATCTGATTTATAGTGGAATTTTGAAGTTAGATTTCGAAAACACAAAGTATCACTTGAAATACTCATTTTTCGATACTTTGATTTTTCTTCAAAAACTTCAAATGAAAACTCATGTATACCATTTTGATTTCATTTCTAAAATCATTCACACCATTGGTTGAGTAAAATCATTTCTAGGAATGATTTTGATAACTTGAATGATAGCTAGAAATATCTATTTTTGTTATTGAAATCAATATAGGAAGAAAAATGAACTTAGATAATTCATTTTGAGCTCAAACTTGATACACGTATCTTAAATGATCATTCAGCGATGTCTGAAAAGTTTGAAGCAAAAATGATAACTTTCGAAAAAAAACACCTAAAATTTACGAAAATGCCCCTAGACTTTCAAGAATTTTATGAATTTATAGATGATTGATTTTTGACTGATTCTTGAACCTCTAGATTCCTTGAAAAATATAGTTTGTCCAGTTAAAGTTTTAAAAATTTTCGTTAAGAATATGATTTTATAAGGATTCAAAAGTTTGATTTTTTGTAAACTTGAAGTATACCTTGACCTAAGTCAACAAAGTGACTTAGAAATTTCATTTTAAGCCCAAACTTGAGTCATATACTTAGATTCTCTCATGTTAGATGTCTATGTGCCTAAGTTTGAAAAAACATGAGTAGAAAGCAAAATTTGGTACTTAACTTTTTTATGTTTTCATGTCAATTTAAATGAAACCGTGCTAAGTTCATATTTCTATCAAATGACATTAGTTTCACTTTAAACTTGATATACATGCTCTAAATGACCATATCTTGGTATTTTGAAAGTTTGAATGAAATCTAAAAAATATCATGAAAATAAATCAATATTCACGAAAATATTCATACTTGAGTGCATACATGATTTAGTTTTGAATTCTACCTATCACTCTTTTTTTATCATGTATGATTTAGTTTTATATCAATTTTTTTTTTCCCTTCAGTTGAAATTTTCATGTTTCATGAAAAATAATTTTAGAGTCTCAACTTTGACTATAGGTTGATTTTTTTTTGCCCTTTTTGATTGATGTCAAAAGGCAGAGAAAAATATAGATAAAGGGGAAGAGAATATAGGAAATCCATGCATATAGATAGGGGGGTTCTATTATATAGATATGCATGTTGATAGGGGGAGAAATCTCTTAGTTGATATCATTTGTGCTTTAATATGTATATTTTCTTAAGGATGTTTGTCATCATCAAAAAGGGGAAGATTGTTGGCCTAAGGTTTTCTACCTTAGTCTTAATCTCGGTTTTGATGATAACAAACATGGAACTAATGGTTCATTAAGAATATCTTTTAGGTTCCATATCAGTTAGCACTCGATGTCCTCGATTCGAAATATCAGAGGAATCGCAAAGTCGGAAGGACAATATTGGTCAACGCGTTCGGGTTCGTCGTGGAAATTTCTCGAAGTTCGACATGTGCACCAAAGTCGTATTGGACGAGTCTAAAGATCACATGGAAAGCTCTCCAAGTTAACACTCGTTGAAGGCTGGAACCCAGAAAAGAAGCATGTAAGAAGAAGGCTGAAAAAATCAAGTTCAGCATAGGTTCGGTCGACCGAATGGGGTTAAAAAATGGTAATAGCCATTTCGGTCGATCGGTCGATCGAATAGTGCCAAAAATTGGCAGTGGCTACTTCGGTCGATTGGGCGATCGACCGACTAAAGCCAAAATTTGGTAGAGGGCGTACCGGTCGACCGAACTCTGGATTGTAGGAATCACGTCTAGCGGTCAACCCATCGGTCGACCGCACATAGAGATTGAACTAGCGGTCGATTGTTCGGTCGATTGACGATTAATTGGCATGCGATTGAATGGTGGTAACAGCTAGTTTTCTGCCCGTTGAGCTGCCGTTTCTTTAAGAGGTTATAAATATCTCTCATCTACTCCTTTAACTTCTCTTACAGATTTTATTGAGCATTAAAAAGAGAGTTTTGAGCATTCTAAAGATCGATTAATAGCGCTCTATTCTTCCATCAATATTTTCTCAAGCACCCAATTTTCTCCTCAACTCGGCTTCAATTCAAGCTCAATAATTTGGCGAGTTGGAGGCTTGAAGGCTTGGAAAAGAGCACTAATTCTTGGTTTTATTCTTTAGCTCTTTTCATTGTAATCTTTATTGTTATTTGAACGTGTTTACTTATTGAAGTTGAGTTTGTGTAAGACCTAGTGTCAGGTCTTGGATCTAAGTGGTTACCTGAGTACAAAAGGTGTAAAGCCACTTGTGTAAACATAGCTTACTAGGATTAGTTGAGGTATCCCTTAGGGTTGAGGTGGAAGAGAACTCTCGATAAGAAGGCAGAGACTTCCGGGTGTGGAAGTGCCTTAGATTGAGAGTGAGACTCTTCAAGTCAAAGTTCTCTTTGGAAGGGAAATGATTTAAATCTAGTAAACTAAGTTTGGAAATCCTAAGCGGGGTGCTTAGGTAGTGGAGTAGGCATTGGGACCGAACCACTATAAATTCTTGTGTTTGCATTGGTATTTTGTTTGTCTTTATTGTTTTATCATTTATCGCTTTCGCATTTAGTCGATAAATTATAATTTGTCTAAATACTTTAAGAAACATTTATAACCGGATTTAGACAACAAGAATTAGTAAATATACTATTCACCCCCTCTAGTATGGCCATTTCACCCAACACAAATATCAACAATGTTGAGGCCAAAAGAAGGTAATCTAGATCTAGTGGGCAGACGATGGTGAAAAAGTTTCCAACAAAAAAGTTTTACCTTAGGTGGAGAGCAAAGTTTCCAAAGGAAATCCCACCAAAAGTCTAATTGCTCGGTTGATGGTACATGACTTCTGAGAAAATCATAGGCAGATTTGCTGGTAACTCTACCCCGAATACCACTTAAGAGGTGCATACCCTTCTTATCCTTAGAGGAGGACCACATGAAATTATTGATGATACCCTCAATATTATCAATCTGTCTCTCAGTAAACCAGGAAACCACCATAGAGTGAATGGGAATGGAGTTCAAAACCGACTTAATTAAGACTACCCTACCAGCTTGGGAAAGAAAGCTGGTATGCCAGGTACTTAGTTTATTTTTGATTTGATCAGAGATAATCTCAAACGCCTGAGCTGGGGGCCTTCTAGGCGCAATTAAAGTTCCTAAATATTTAAATGGAAACTTCCCGACCTTCACACCTAGGCAACCAGCGATATGTATTTTGGTAGCACGAGGAGTATGCATAGGAAAAATGATTTTAGACTTGTTTAAATTTATCGTTTGACCAGTGAAAAGGGCATACTTCTCAAAAATCTCCCTAACTGCATTTAAACTTCTAGTGTTAGCACGAAAAGTTAAAAGGATGTTGTCTTCATACATGAGATGACTAATCTGAAAACCCCCCTTTAATCTTAAAAGGATTAAGCTTCCTACTGTTAACAGCTTGGTTAAGTAAGAAAGTTAAAAATTTGAGAGACTAAAACATATAAATATGGTGATAGTGGATCACCCTGTCTTAACCCCCTTTTGGATGGAAAGAAGAGGGAATGTTTGTGATTGAGCAAACATACAAAGTTTATCGAAGAAAGGCAAGTTTGAATCTAAGCAATAAAGGGTTCAGAAAAATTACAAGCTCTAAGGACTGCCAACACTGCATCCCAATTAAATTTGTCATAAGCCTTAGCCAGATCAATTTTAACCATAACAAAAGAATTTTTACATTTAGACGTATAAAATAAATGAGCAATTTCCTGAGCTAATAATACATTATCATGAATACTTCTACCGCTAATGAAAGCAGATTGTTCATGTGAAACTAAGGCAGGTAAGGTAACTTTAAGTATGTTAGCTAAACATTTAGATAAAATACGATAGCTGATATTGCAAAGGGCAATGGGTCTGAAATCCCCCACAACTGAAGGATTTCGAACCCTAAGAATGAAAGATAAGATTGTTTTGTTCCAGTCGATAGGCATAATATTGTTTTGATGAAAATCATTCATGCATTGCATAAAAACATGCGAGAAAGTATGATAGTCATTCTTAAAAAATTCACCCGTAAATCTATCTAAATCTAGGCTTTTGCCATTAGGTAGGTCTTTAATAACTTTCCAAACTTCGTTATAAGAAAACTAGGTGATTAAGTTTTGAGAAACCGAATGGTCAATATGCATAAAGGGCGGTTCAGTCGCTAAATCAGTAGTGGCAACAGATTGATCCGACCAAAGTTCACAATAGAAATCCGAGAAAATCGACAGAATTTCATCATCATTGGTAACTAAATAACCACTAGCATTATGCACATGATTAATTCTATTCAATCTTCTACGGGCAGTCACAACTCGATGATAATCACTAGCATTATGTATAGCTTTACTCCACTATTTTAAATTAATTTATCGTCTTAAGGCCATAGCTTTATTATAAAGCGAACGAAGTAAAAGTTCATCAGACATAGATAGACTAGAATAAGCAGTCAGCAACTCAAGTCTAGCAATATTAGCATTAGTATCATCAAGCATATTCTCTATAGAACCTAAAACAGTCCAATTCCACTGAGACAAAGCAGAATGAGTAAAGCTCAAACCGGTAGCAAACTTTCCTTGGGCCGACAGTGACGGGGGGACCTCATTCCATGCATTATTTAAAATATCATGAGTTTTTGGGTATTCAACCTAGAAACTCTGAAATTTAAATAGTCTATTTCTATTACACACAGATCCAAATTTGAACAATAAAGGACAATGATCTGAATAGCCTTTAGGCAAATGAGAAACAATAGCAGAGCTAAAGAAATGAAGCCAAGCCGCATTACAAAAAAATCAATCTAATGTAATTTGGATTCGAGCGTTATTCTGCCTATTATTAGACCAAGTAAAAAGAGCACCAATAAAACCTAAATCTATAAGGCCGAGAGACTGCACTAAGTCGCGGAAAGCACAAGTAGAAATATTTAAACAAAAAGGAAGTCCGCCTCTTTTATCATTTTCATGTAAATAACTATTAAAATCTCCACATAAAACCCAGGGAAAACTCGAGAGATTAAGAGAAGTAAAGGTATTCCAAAATTCATTCAGAGTTATAGGGTTTGTGCTTGCCTAAATATTCGAAAAAATAAATGGCTGAAATCCCTCATTACCAATAATAGCTATTATACCTTGAGATTGCAAGGATAGAACCTTTGCAGAGATCACAGTGGAGTTCCAAGACAAAAGCAGACCTCCAGAAGCCCCTCTCGATGGGTAAGAGACACTCATCCAGTTCTTACTAAAAGAATGAATGATCTTAGAGGCCCTTAATTAAGTCATCCACATGGGTCTCCTGCAGAGCGATTAGTTGAATAGAAAATTTGCGAATCAAACAGAATAAATGATCTTTTACCCGACGACACCACACCCCCCGCATGTTCCAACAGATGTAGCTCATTTGGGGATGATGGCGAGTGCATTATCACCGATTGCGGGAGGCGCAACGGAAGAGGGGGAGGAGGGACAACCCCTAATTTTTCACTCGCCCGGGGTCATTTCTGCACACGAGGTCGAACCAGGGGAGATTTTTTAACAGGGATTTTAGGGGGTTTGAATTTCAAACGAGTTCCTTCACTACTAGGATGGAGGGTCAAAGCCGTCGAGGTAGAAGGGGCCCCAAAGGTGAACTGAAGTTCATGAAACATCTGTGCCATGGATCGGGAAGGAGGGGCCAAGGTGGGAGAGGGTAAAAGTTGCAGGGGGAGCATCGAGGAGCAGAGAAGGCAAAACAATCGGTGAGTTAGGGGAGAGAGATGGGGATGGAAAAGTGATAGGGGAAGTAAAAGGGGGGGGGGGGGGGGGGGCTGACCCCAATTAACTCGGCAGAGGATGGATTAACTACCGTTAAAGAAGGGTTAGCCTCGGTGGCAGACCCAAGACCCGACTCATGGCAGGGGTCAATTAATTTTGGCATCCATACCAAAGGACGCTTGGGGGATGTAACGACACTGTTCTGTCTACACAAGGCCCAAGGCACCGACGATTGTGGCAGGGAGGAGTTAAAGCGGACAGGGGCATCATTAATCGAAGCGTCACCAGAGGCACGTGGCAGCATGGAAGCGGAAAGATCCTTCTCGGGGGTGACACCCAAGGCATGATTCACAGACGATTAGGGGCAGTCACGTCGCTCGAGATATGAATCGATCGAGCGGAGTGGCGCCCACGGATCCAAATCCTCTTCATCCGGGTATAATTCCCCCTCTTCCAAGTTCGAATCCAACATGTGCGAAGCACGTGATACGGTGCATCCGTTAGTCGTGTGAGTTTCACGTGAGGCAGGCCTACCACGCTGCGGGGCGCCCCCCGGCGCTTGGCCACGGCGAAAACCACCATGTTGGGCGCAATTGCGCCACTGATGGGTCACCTGCACCCACGAACCACAAGCAGGCACAAACGGCGGAACTTTCAGCGGGTGATTAAAATTCAAATCCGGGCAACCAGAGACATTCAAGGGAGAAGACAATTTATTCATAAAAGCAATCGAACCAGAAGCCGAAATAGTTTTCGAATTGTTTGTATCGGTCGGAAACTTAGAAACATTCGACGAAAAAGAATTCGACGACGGCGATTTAGAAGAACAATCTGATTCACGATGACCTACCCGGCCACAAGAGAAGCAAAGGGACGGTAAATTCTCGTAAGAGATCGGCTGGAAAATGTCTTTCTCCGTTTCCCCAATCCAAAGACCCTGTTTAAGAGGGCAGGCTAAATCGATCTCAACACATAGCCTAACGTATCGACCACGTTGGAAGTTAAAAGAACGAGGATCAATCGACAACACCTTACCCAATGAAGCACCAATCACCGAAACATAGTCGGAATGCCAAAATTCTAGCGGTAAACCCAAAAGCCGCACCCAGATTGGTGCCGTAGAAAAGGATTCATGCCATGGACGAAATGAAGGACACCATGGAGTCGAAGGGAACATCCCCGCAAAGAAAAAGGTCCTCTTGTGAGGACATAATTCGAAGAAAAACCATCCCGAAATCTAAAAATAAAGTAATCCTCTTCCAAGTCAAGAACAGACACAAAACCCATCGAATGCCATAAATGTTTTACCCAATCGAAAACCACAGATAAAGAAGGAGCTCGACCAAAAAATTTCCCTATCAGGCAATTTTCCCACTGTGCACTCCAAGATTGGATTTGTGCAGGGGTAAAACGAACAAAATCTGATGTATTCACATGAATATTCTTCAATGTAGGATTCGATGTTACCTTAGGAGCGAAAGGATCCTCCCGCAGGAGTTGTGCCCAGGAAACAGGGGGCCTCAGCGAGGGAGGCTGAGAGGTAGATCGGGAAAGCGCGGATCTGGAGGCCGCGAGTTTCACCATGGAAGGAGGTCACAAGATGGAACGACGCCGCGGTATGGCGCCAGATCGGGATCCATCCGGAGGTCGACCTCGATCCAGAGGGGGCTCACAACGATGAGGATGAAAGGGGTGGACGAGAAGAACTCGGAGCGGTGTGACAAGGAGCACGATTCATTTCTTGTGCTTTAATGCTTTTCATTTTAAGGTTAGTTGGATATAGATTAGTAAAGTAATTTGCTGAGATGATTAGAGTCAAATATGTAATTGTGATTGTCCTGGATTCAAAACTTGGGATGATTTTTTTTAGTTTTTTAATTTTTTTTAATTTTTTTTTTGGTCAATTCGATAAATTAATCGAATTGAATCGAATTAATCGAACCGAATTAATTGACTTTTTTTGGTTCGGTAAACGATTAATCAATTTTTTTTCTATTTCGGTTCGGTTATTAACCGAACCATTGCTCACCCCTATTGACGTGGATAACAAGTGCTGACTGGACATTGTTGACGTGGAGCCTGCATGGATCAACTTTGTAAACTATGAAGACTAAAACTAAAAATTTGTAAACTATTGGGACTAAAACTAAAATTTTGTAAATTATAGGGACTATAACCAAAATTCAAGTAATTATCTTTCTAATAAATATAAAAAATCACAAATATTTTTAATTTATTTATAAATAATTATACTATTTAAAAATATTAAAATTTAAGTATGATTTTCCCCAATAATAGTCAGAGTAATAACCATCTTTCGGCTAACCTATCCTCCTTCGTTCCTCGGGATCAACTAGGGGTGTAATCGAGCCGAGCTTGGCTCGGCTCGAGCTCGGCTCGTTTGGAAAATAACGAGCTCGAGCTCGGCTCGAGCTCGACCGAGCTTTAGTCTATCGGCTCAAGCTCGGCTCGAGTTACATTCAAGCAACTCAAGCTCGGCTCGGGAAAAAAATCAAGGCTCATGAGTCGAGCCGCACGAGCCGAGCTCATTCGCGAGCTCGAGCTCGACTAAGCTCGAGTTCATTTTAGAGGGTAACGGGTTCATAAAATTTAAAAATCAAACCCGGTATATAATATATATAGAAGGCTCGATTAGGCTCGATTAGGCTCGCGAGCCGCTCGAGCCGAGTATAGGTTAGCTCGAACTTGGCTCGCTCGAATGTCTGGCTCGGCTCGGCTCGGCTCGAGCTCGATAAGTTCGAGTCGAGTTCGAGTTTTTACCGAATCGATCTCGAGTAGCTCGCGAGCGGCTTGGCTCGTTTACACCCCTAGGATCAACAACGAGTAGTACAAGAATATTCACTTGTTGTCCATCGACTACGCATTTTGGCCCATCTTAGGCCTCACTCAGCCTCCACGGACAAACTTTGCGGTGGAACCCTTTATTATTATTATTATTATTATTATTATTATTAGCCCAAGATTGAGTGATATATGGTATCATAGTAGGATCTAGTCTCATAGACATTGTGAGAGCTTATGTGAAATATGATCGTCCAGATATTGGGTGGAGCACGCCATTACTAGGCTAGGCCTCATATGCCGCCGATTTGGGTACGATTCTAGGCAT
The DNA here is from genome assembly GCA_034359265.1 of Canna indica. Lineage (NCBI taxonomy): Eukaryota > Viridiplantae > Streptophyta > Magnoliopsida > Zingiberales > Cannaceae > Canna > Canna indica. The sequence goes on along the minus strand of CP136893.1, from coordinate 19,060,885 downwards.
GTCAAGATATAAGTGGGGAAGATTTTAATACCTTAATTTAGTCACCGTCGATAGTATATTGGATGTTGTGTTTAGAGCTATTCACGGGATCAAATCGAGTTTAGGTGACACGTCAGCAAAAATCGTCTTATTATTATTATTATTAGCTGCCCAAAGATTGAGTGATACATGGTATCATAGTAGGATCTAGTCTCATAGACATTGTGAGAGAGCTTATGTGAAATATGACAGTCCAAATATTGGGTGGAGCACGCCATTACTAGGCTAGGCCTCATATGCCGCCGATTTGGGTACGATTCTAGGCATGTCAAGATATAAGTGATGAAGATTTTAATACCCTAATTTAGTCACATATTGAGAGTATATTGGATGTTGTGTTTAGAGCTATTCACGGGATCAAATCGAGTTTAGGTGACACATCAGCAAAAACCGTCAAATCTGATAGTTAATGTATTTCCTTGTTAACGAAAAAAATTTATGTTAAAAATGAGAAAATGTTCAAACTTTGTATTTTTTGGGTATTTATTATTTTTAATATAATATTTAAAAATAATTATATATATGTAATCGGGTTATCGAGTCAGGGTCTCGGATCATATCGAGTTTCAATATCTAAAACCCGAGCCCCTGACCCAACCCAAATAGGTCGGGTCGGGTTTTTGTGTTCATTGGGTTGATCCGATCTACTGAACAACCCTAGTTGTGTTGGTTTATAGGGCATGATATGTGCGTTATTATTAACTATTGCTTAAGCATTTTTTATTAGATACATGATTCATACTTATGAAGTTGATATGCTAGTTATCTAGGAATATATACGATAAAAGAATGTATAACGTACAATTTGATCTCTCAAATATAACCATATTTTCATAGTAGTCATCCCTAAAAAAACCGCTCAATGTGGTCCATGGTATGTGCGTTATTTGGGTTTTTGCATTCATTGGGTTGATCCGATCTACTGAACAACCCTAGTTGTGTTGGTTTATAGGGCATGATATGTGTGTTATTATTAACTATTGCTTAAGCGTTTTTAATTAGATACGTGATTCATACTTATGAAGTTGATAGACTAGTTATCTAGGAATATATACGATAAAAGAATGTATAACGTACATTTAATCTTTCAAATATAATCATATTTTCATAGTGATCATCCCTAAAAAAACGCTCAATGTGGTCCATCTAAAACATTACTCGGACAAATAGTCGGATATTGATATTCTTGTTGACAATCATGGCAGGACTAAAAAATTCTACAATAAACTCATTTAATTTGATCGCAGTTGAGTTTAGGTTCCCACCGAATCAAATTCAAATCCTCCAATTCAATCCGATTCGATCCAAGTCAAGCTTGGGTTCACCGGACCAACTCATTACTAAAACCCTCTCCTTTCTCCCCTCTCTCCTCCCATCTTCCGATCTTTCTCCACTCTCTGCAATGGCGGCTCTCCTCCGCCATCTCCTCAAGAAACCCCCTCGTCCTCCTCCGCTACGTCTCCTCGCCTCCTTTGACGAGCCCCTCTTCCCCGATCCCCGTCTCTCTCCCATCCTCCATCAAGTCCTGCCCGAAAGATCTCTCTTGCTCCCTCCTCTCCGTGACTCCCGCACCGGAGGAGTACCGCTGCGTCCCTCCACCCAAGTATACCCCGCCTTCCCCCACTGCCTCCTTTATGGCCCCATCGAGGCTCCCTTGCCCGATGGATCGGACGCCGAACATGATGACGGCAGCGACGACCCGACGTCCGTGTGGGCCGATAGCGTGAAGAAGAAGCGGAAGAGGAAGATGAACAAGCACAAGTACAGGAAGCTGAGGAAGCGCCTCCGACGCAAGACGTAGGAGATCTGGTTAGAGATCTTCTTACTGAAGTTCCAATTTTTATTCGCTTTTGCATTTTGGCTCGGGTTGGATGTGGTTGGTTGGATGGCTCCTTCAGCATAAGTTGGGTAGGAGATATGCTACTCCCATTAGTTTGTTGGTCCAGGAATCATAGAGTTGGAACTTCGTTCATGTATCACTTACTCAGTAAACTATTTTCACCTGAAGGAAGAAATCATAGCTAATGGAAGAAACAATATGTACGAATTTCTAATTCCACATTTATAACCATGTCCTTTTGCTTCCATATGCTTCCTCATAATAAACCTCAGTGTCTTAGTGATCCATTGTTATTGATATTTGGTTTGGACCGTTTGGTTTTGTTGTTCTCTTGCACATTTCGTCATTGATATTGCAGCATTACTCCACGTATTGAGATATCTGAAATTGTAAGACTAGTTAAAATTGTTGCTTTGGTTACATGTTCTGTGGAATGCTGTCATGTTGTGACAATAATCTATAAATTCTAAGAAATAGTTATGCTGCACCTTTGCCAATTAATCATTCTGTAGAATGACATCCTAGATTGTTATCAATACAAAATAGAATTGCCATACGTAGATGAGAATAGCCTGCCTTTATTGTTGATCTTTACCTGTTCAAAAGATTTTTGTTTGTGGCTTGCTGATTTGGCCATGGAACATTTGGATTATAGTTTTTGGCACTTTTGCTGAAACTTGAAGTTAACTCTACATTTCATGCTACAAAATTCATGAAGAAAAGCAGATACTGCTCTGAACTTATTACCGCATTATCATCTGTACTAATCCTTCCATTCAATTATAATATGATGTTTAGGTGCATTAGAAAAACAAAGCTTTATGGAAGGTTAAAGAAAAATTTATTGGCTAGCCTCTAATGTTATGAGCTCCAAGCTGTTAGTCCACTGCTTGTAAAGATTAGGACCCAAGTGGGGCTTGTCTGAAAGCATATGGACAATTTAATGATATATCTGTGTGGGGCCTAATCAATAGTTCATGATGTACACTGTATAATCCGCCCTCTCTTTGGAAAATCCACTTCGATGATACGTAAATAAACCAATACATGATGCTACACAAGCAGATGACATTTAAAACCGTGGTGACAAGCACCCTTGTTCATTTAACATTTTTCACCATTATCCAAGCAAGAACTGATTTGAAGTGAGGAACTTGAGAGCATAGGAGTTGGGAGATGAATAGGAAAATGTTATTAAGTTAATAAAATATCCATATTGAGAAACAAGAATGTTTGCTTGGTGTAGACATATCTAATCTGATGGACCTGCTAAGGGATAATACTCGAAATAATGGTGACATTGAATAAGGGTGCCATGGAATATGTTGTGCATGTTAATCTGTACTATTGACAGAATATAACTCTTGAGTGGCGAATTAAGAAATAGATTACTGATCTTGATTAATTAATGATCATGAGAAGTGGTGGTTAAACCTTGTTCCTGGTGCAAAAGCTATTACCTTTTTGTGCATTTTGTCTATAGGGAAGTTCTTTATGAGTCGACCATGTTGTGTGGTAGAAAGGTAAAAAATGATGGGATTAAAAAGTGCCTACCATTTGAATTGCTAAACTTTGGACTTTCTTGTCCACAGAAGGCAACTATAATTAGATGTCAGATTTTGTGAGGAAGTTAGGAGGATGCTCACAAATTTGAACATGACAATAAATTGCAGTCAACAACTCAAATTAGGAAACAGAGTTAATTTCTTCTTTATGTTAGGCACTAATAAGGTCTTAATTTTAGGCCATTCTTTTAGGACAATTAATGTGGCTTTCTTTTTATTTGATCTATATTTTAATTCCTATTGCCATTAGGGCTAAATATTGTAGGCTATATATAATTGTAGCCCATGGGGCATTAGGGATAACTTGAATGAATTGAAACTGCTGACTTCCTCTCGATCTCTCTATTTTTTTTCTCCTCCTCTAGGGTTTGGTGCCGCATCAATTGGTATCAGAGCCTACTTTTTTCTTCCTCCGTTAACCTCACACCACCACTGAGCAACTTGTTCCACAACCCTGCAACCCTTTCTCCCCCTACATGCTAGCATGCGCCTCTGCCCACAACTTCCACCCCTTTGCTTCCCCACCTACGAGGTTTATAGCTCCTCCAGTGTGTCGAATCACCTGATCTCTTCCTTGTTGTTTCAACACCAATACACCATATCTTGCAGCATTCCTCGATGCTACTGCCTCCTTGAATCTCGATTGCTCTCATTTATCATAGCGGCTCCGCCCTCCTCTACTCATCTTCACAATCGCCTTCTTTTTCTCTTCACAGTAGGTTGGAATAGAGCAAAATCCTCCAGTTTACCAAAACATAGCTCGACTTCTCCACAACTTCCCACAACAACTCTATTCTTCTATTTGCCTGCTATAGTGTCCGAAACCTGTAGCATCACCTCAAGCCTGCGACATTGCCTGTTGCTGCAATGCAGCCTCGCCAGTGGTCGCGTGATCTCACCTTCTTCCGCCATTGGTTATCGATTGCCCATTGTTGCCTTGTCGTCGTATCGTGCGACATAACATCAACATTGACAGGGTAACTGAAGTAACTCAGTGAACTTGCAAATTTCAATTTGAAATTGGATTTTAATTTTGTTGGCTTGTCAAATTTATCTTGCTTAGGATTAATTTTTCTGCCACCAAAATAGTGAGGGAGAGTCCACAAAGAAAATGAAGTTTACAAAAAAAAGTGAGGGTGCGAATTCTACATATTTTACCCTTTCCTTCCTGCGTAAGCATTAGTTTAATTTTCTTTTATGCTTAGTTGCATTCAGTAGCATCTTTTCTAATTTTGTTACGTTTGATTACTTAATCTTACATCAACAGTTTAAAAAATTAAAAAAAGTGAAATGATACGGTCTGTCTTTTGATAATGAGAATACCTAAACCCTCATGGATCATTTTGAGGTAAATAAAATTTCTCCTATTTTATGTGGTAATACAATCAAAGATCCTATCATCTTTCACACGTTTGTACAGTTCAGAAACAAAACCATAAAGGTAGTCATTGATCACAATAGTGATATAAATGTGAGTTCTTCTCTTTCAATTAAACCCACAACTTTGGCTATATAAAACCACATTTAAGGATCAAACTACTATTATCATGGCTGAAACATATTGTGTGCCTATCCAATTAGGGGACATCATTGATTCATTGATGAAGTAGAAGATGATATTATTCACATGAAAATTGCACATATTAAATTGACTATCAATTGTTGCGAGATCATTCTTATCTTTATAATGATATAGAAAACACTGACACAATTAGGAGCAAACGGAAGAAGCTTCGCCTTTTACTTGCCAAACTTAAGATAGAGAACAAATATTTTCAAATCAAAACAAGGTTCATGTTCTAGAACAAGAAGACATCTTAAAGAGTGCAGTCACACTTGCCACCAATACTAATGTTGAACTACCACCCAATCCCAATAAGATTCCCTTGAAAACATTGAGTCAACCACTTGAGCCGCACCATGACCAACCTATTTCTAACAATCCACACAACCCACCTCTTGACTCAACTCATTTGTCTAATTCCTTCCCTCCCTCTAGGCATAGTTGTCAATAGCGCACATAGCGCGCTATAGCGCATAACGCACCATGTGCGCTTCGCTTTGCTATGCGTAGTAGACTTCAACATAGCACGCTACGCGGCGCTATTTGCGCTATAGCGCATAGCAGCAAAAAATGCGCTACACTGAAGTACATTGAAGACATTTTGTCTCTTCAACTTCGGCCTTTTTCTTTGGAGGGACAAGGGTTTTTTTGGAAGGCAAGTTGATATAAATTCCAAAAAATGATAAAGAGCAAGAATTTAGAGCCAACCAAATTGATACGGAGGAAGAGGAGAAGAACAATGAAGGCTATGGCTCTCATGGTCTTGATGTGGATGATGAGATTAACCTTGAGGATGAAAATCTCAACGATGATAGTTGGGGTTTTGGGGAAATTTTGGAGCTTGAAATTTGAATTCTAGGTTTTAAAATTTTGTTCGACTTATCCCTTATGGTTGATTTACGCTGTTTTGCTTGGTTTATCTTATATTATAAACATGTGGTTTCTTTTTATACATTTGGTCTTCATCATTTTTTAATATTTAGTTGTTATTCTTTATGATAGTTGGAATCTATTGGTACTTTTGGTGTATTCATAAGATTTATTCTTAACTATGTATATGTATAGAGTAATATTGGAAAGTAAAACATATCTTGTTAAATTCTAGAAATGTAACTGATTGAACCAAACATGGCAACATTAGATACGTCGGAATCTACTTAGACATTCTTACGCCAACCAAAGATGTAAATCTTATATGCTTGCTACTTAATTCATAGCAATTGCATGCCTTGCGATGTGTTTTTACAAAAGAATTTTACATTCGATGAGCCAAACATACTTGATTTGTGATTAGTTTTTGCTATTAAGCTAATGAACCTCTCAAGGAAGAATCTATCATGTAATCTTGTAATGTTTTATATTCTTTTTGTTGAATAAATGTTAAGATGGGAATGAATAAGGTTTCTTATTAGCTTGGCGGTTTCATGGTCATGAGGTGGTGGTAACAGTTAATTGCTTGGTTCAATAGTTGATGTGAAGGATTTACAAGAATTGCTATCTGATGTGGTTCTGATGTTATTTAACTTGAATTAAATTGAGCTTGAATAGTTTCAGCTTCCATTAGTCAGGTTTTGACTTTCTATAAGTTAATACACTTTGGATTCAGTAAAGTAGGAAGATAAAACCTGTTTCTTTTTATTTTTAGCAACTAGGCATTCCAAACAAGGCCCAATTTGGAGGTGATTTATTTAGAAGGGGGTCCATAACTTATGTTAACCATGTGACATAGTGGACACATTTCTCAATTTAATCTGACCATGTTTTGATTGACTTTTCTTCTCTATTATATATTTTCCTTTCTTCCAAATTTCTACTGATTTCTTTCTTGTATAGCAGCTTATTTTCTACGAGCTTACGTATTTCTTGCTGCTCAAATCACAAGTTCACAACCCCTTAGACCAAAATGGACTTTAACACAACGGAGGTTTTCTTTCGTCTATTTTGTTTGATTCTTCATAGCTCAACATCTAAATACCTAATGCTTCTGATTTTTAAAACACACTTACCTATTTACATCTTAATTTTAAGCCAAAACCCTTATCGTCAGTGGAGGACCTCTAAGGGCATCCACTCATCTCTTTTGCTTGCATGTGCAATGCAGGATGTTTCTATAAAGAAAGCTCTGCAGATTAAGTTGTTTGCCTAGAGTCACAACTGTGCCGCCTCCTTAAGATTTTTCCTGGTTTAACAAAATTGATATTTATTTCAGTTGTTAACTTGTTATATTGCTTAGATTAGAACTAGAACTTGCATTCAAGCATAGATGTTTTCTTAGGTGCAGATTTCTTTAGCTTGTTATCTGGATATGACTTTATGTTAGATTGGTAAACCTGGCAGTTTCAGCTTGATAGCTATGCATGGAAATCTGAATGTATGCAAGGGATGTTGCATAATTATGAAACCAAGATGATTTTGAGTTCTCTTCATAAATCAACATCAATTAATGAAGTTGACATATACACTCTTGATCGAGCATATTAGAGTATAGAATTGGTTGATTCTAACTTGAGTTGTAACCCAAAGCCTTTCTCCACTTTACTTGTGTGTAGCCCATGGCATTTTTTTGTGAGGACTGCAGATTAAGATGTTTGCTGAGACAACTCTGGTGATTGCCTCCCAACTGGAATCCCTGGTTTGGCAATTGACATTGAGGATTGAAGAACAAGTGTCCAGGATGGATGTTCTGCTATATGATTTTTTTTTTCCTTCTATTTTATTTTATTGTTGAAATGTTAGTTTTGGATCCCCATTATAACACTAGAATGGTTAGATAGTGCAAAAACAGGGTTCTAGACATTTGAATTGACCTCAAGGTTACTTCGAAAGAGATGAGAGACATTGAGCAAGCCTTTCTAGAAGAAAAGATTGTAGTGCTTCAATCCCACTTTCAATCTCTACATGAAGTTCTGGATCTGGGCCGAAGATATTCAATTATTCATCACCTCTCCATAAATGTCAGATGTTTTTTGTTTAAAAATATGCTTTGCCAAAATCTCAAGTGCACACCAGTTTTTTGTTATCTTTTTTGGTTATGCTGTTGCTTTATGCAAACATTAAGTTGCCCAAAGATTTTTTTTTTTTTTTTGTTATTAGGGTAATGTGCAGTTGTGCACATATTTTACGATTACATTCCTATTCACAGCAGGTTATTTATATGGTCAAGTTTCCTGTTCCTTCTCTGATCATCTCCTCGTAATAATGGTTGTTCGGTTGAATTGGTACAGGGTAGTTTTGTGCTCTTTACCTGCTTTATCGATCATTGTAAAGTTGATGGCAAGAAATTCTCCAAGTCAATTGGTTATCCCTGGTTTCTAGCCCTTGTTACTTCCTTGTGGAGTGTTCAGGTCACCCAAAATAGTCCCTTGATTTTGCATTAACAACAAAACAATACAGAATATAAGAAGCCACAACCTGGAGCTGGTTTTGCATCTGCTTCAACCCAATCATAAAATTACTTCTAGTCGATTATCGATCAAAATTTGCTCAAATTAAGTTGATTGATTCCAATTCTTTTTATTACTTTTCACTCGTGTACGATTGAATTGTGAGTCAAAGCTGACCGATCCACTTTTACCGTTGATAAAGATCTCTTTGCAACCGTTACAAAGGACTGATACTTGTATGAATCATGATTGTATCATATCGAGTTGACAAAACGGCTGTTACAGTCATCCGAAAGGCAAAAGCGACATCCACTTTACGGTCTCTACTCCTTAAATACCGGTATCCGTTTCCACCAAGCAAGATTGCGCGTGCATGTCGTGCAAGACGAAGCTAAAAGATGCTATTAATTCCAATTAAACCGAACCCAGGAGCAACAGTGATATATCCTAAAACGTGAACACTGCAGCAGATTTAGCGAGCTAACCTTCATCATCTTTTTATTCCTTCACTCACAAGTCACAATCCAACGTTATTAAAGACCAGAGCTCTTCCTTGTGAACCTCTCCATTGCCATCTTCATCTCACTCACCTCCACTTCTGCTCTCGGAGCTGTTGCCTACAAGCATCATCCATCCCCTCTCTCCCCCTATAAATAATAGCCTTCTTTCCACCTCTTGCATCCAAATTGCTTAGCTAGCAACAGATAAACAACAACAACACTATGGAGATAAATCTCTTGTTGCTCTCGTCGTTAGCAGCGCTGCTTGTGCTTGCATCGAATTCTGCAATGGTCGCAGGCATCCCGTTCGACGAAAGGGACCTGGCTTCGGAGGAGAGCCTGTGGAACCTGTACGAGCGGTGGCGCAGCCACCATCCGCACGCGGCGTCGCGAGACACCCATGAGAAGCAGAAGCGGTTCGACGCGTTCAAGGAGAACGTCAAGTTCATCCACGAGGTCAACCAGAAGGACGCCGCATACAAGCTCCGGCTCAACAAGTTCGGCGACATGACGAACCAGGAGTTCCGGAGCTTGTTCGCCGGCTCCAACGTGCGCCACCGCCGCTCGCGGCGGGGCACCGCGGGGAGTTTCATGTACGAGAGCGTGCGCGGCCTCCCGGCGTCCGTGGACTGGAGGGAGAAAGGCGCGGTCACCGCCGTCAAGAACCAAGGCCAATGCGGTGAGTCATGATTTATATAATGTAAGTTTTTGTTGTTGGCATTTCATCATACGTACTTAATGCACTAAGGATTACCAGGAAGCTGTTGGGCGTTTTCGACCGTGGTTGCCGTGGAGGGGATAAACCAGATCAAGACGGAGAAGCTGATCTCATTGTCAGAGCAAGAGCTCATAGATTGCGACAACGGCGACAACGAAGGATGCACAGGAGGCCTGATGGTGAATGCATTTGAGTACATCAAGGAGAAAGGAGGCCTAACAACAGAGGATGAGTACCCTTACGTGGGTAAAGAAGGAACATGCAATCTCTCAAAAGTATAGCTAATGAACTACACTCTCTATTATCTCATAATACTTGAGTTTGTGAGTGTCAGGGGTTTTCCAAAGTTTCTTTTTCTTGCAGAAGAATTCCCCAGCGGTAGGTATTGACGGGCATGAGCGTGTGCCGACCAACGATGAGTCCGTTCTCATGAAGGCGGTGGCAAATCAACCGGTCTCCGTCGCCATTGAAGCAGGCGGCACTGCCTTCCAGTTCTACTCCGAGGTGAAGAATGAATATTTGTCCATTTCAATGGAGCTTTTACTTGCGATTAATGACTAGTAGTAGGTGCACTCCAAATGCAGGGTGTGTTCACAGGACCCTGTAGCACAGAGTTGAATCATGGAGTTGCAATTGTAGGGTATGGAGCAACAGAAGATGGAACCCAGTATTGGATAGTGAAAAACTCATGGGGAGCAGATTGGGGAGATGGAGGGTACATCAAGATGCAGAGAGGAGTGGCAGACAAGGAAGGGCTTTGCGGCATTGCCATGGACGCTTCTTATCCCACCAAGACATCACCTAATCCTCCAGAGAAGGAAGATGCAAAAGATGAACTTTGATTTTATAGTATATGCTGGTAGAATTCGTGATGGTTTATGCAGTATGAAGCTGAATCAGAATTTGTGATTCAGCTTCTCATACTGCATAAGTGCTTGCGTAATGAATAGTCAAATAACAGAAAACAATGATGAATGAGAAGAATATTGATGGGTAATTCTGCTGCCATGAATAACCTTTTGGCCTTTAGAAGATTGCAAGCAACACAAGTCCAATATTCATGTTAGGAAATTTGAGGTAATTTTTTTTTACAGGATCTACAAAACTCGAATCCGGCGAAGAAAATGAAAAAATAAATAAATCCGATAATAATAATGCAGAAAAATAAAAGACATGGGGGTTAACGTGGTTCGGACTCGACGGGGTGCCGATCCTACATCCACAGGGAGAAGAGAAGACTGCTTTATTAAATTCAGAAAAGAACTTTTACAATAAGAGTGCAATAATCTAAATCCCCTTCAAAATATAATAAACTGTCTTAAATTAATTGAACCTGAAACTAGTACGGAGTAGAGGCACTGTCTCTGCAAGATCTGCCTTGAAACTGAACTCCTGTTGTTGTATGTCAGAAATTGAGAAAGGGCACTCCTTAGGAAAATGGTCGTAGTGGCACTCTTAATTTTCTGGATCTCTGAAACTCTCATATGGGGGAATTTTCTCTTTGTGTGGGATTATCTTAGAACTGCATATTAGGCCCTTATTTATAATAGAGGGAGAGAGCCGATTCATGCCTACTTTAGTGGAGAAAAAATCTTCAAGGAATTTGCTGCTCCGTCTTATTTAATCGGATGGTTGAAATGCTTCTTTTGACCAAAGAAACTTTCGAAATGTTTGGTGGCTTCACGTAATGCCTCCACCTTTTTCTCCCTTTAACTAATCAAAAGCAATATTTGATTTTCACATCATCAATTTAAAAACTTTTACATGTACCGCTGCAACATTGACATGAGTATCTTGAGAAGATGGTGGGTTGGGCTCCCAGACCCATGATTATAAAATCATAGTTTATTTTGATCGAGTCCGGTTCAACATGGTTCAATCAAATTGGCAAATTGGTTCAACCATATCTTGATCAAATCAACTCTGATTTGGATCTAGTCGAACTCGTTGGATTCGGTTCGGACCCAATTTGAGTCAATCTCTAACAATTCCTCCTTTGATGAAAATTGGTGCCGATGCAATCCTCAAAAGTCGTCCTCCTCTCCCACAAGGCCCGTACAGGGCCTACGTCGAATCAGTGTTCAAGTTGGCCGAGTCAGCTTCCTGCTTGGCCTTAGGAACCCACATAGTCCTCCGAGTCTCCTTCTTCATTGTGTATCTCTGATAAGGGATTTCCCTGAAAGCAAAATTTATACCTGACCCGGTGTCTGATTTTGTTGTGTTTTGCCTCAGAATTTGAACTACTTCACGAAAGATGGATCCATCCACCTTGTACAAATTATTCGACGTCCTTAGAGCCTTCAGTACCGTCGTGGCTCTATCCTGTGCCTCCAAGACTCCTCATGCAGAGGATGTCGTATAGCCCTTAGTGTCAAGAACTCCAAGAAACACTAGATTCCTTCCTAGCTTCGGGACATGACGAGCATTTGTTAGGATCTTTGTCGAGCCATCATGCAATTTTAATTTCACTGTTCCGAATCTGACAACTTTGCAAGGAACGTTGTTGCCGACAAGAACTACTCCACCATTTGTGCGCCGATAATCCACAAAGGCCGTTCGGTGTGGAGTCATGTGATAGGAACACCCAGAATCCAGGAACCACTCATTAATGCTACTGGTGGTTGATCTGTTCGCCTGCGGACCTGGATTGCATGTTGCATAATCAGACATATCAAAAGAAGATGAAGAGGAATTTTGACCTGAGGTGTGTTGTCGCCGACGAGACCGTCGTTGCCCACGGCGTGTCTTAGCAGTGCGTGTGCTATCTGTCACGACCAATATCTCAACTTTCTCAAAATCTGCGTAAGAGGCCTCCACATGTGCGTCTTGACCCTTATTTTGCTGCTGTAATTTTTCTAAAGATTGCGACATTCTGACTTGATATGACCTCGTTTCTTACAATAATAACAAGTGACATTTGATTTGTTACCTCCTCCTGCTTCATTAGAGTAGAGAGCTTCTCCTTTCCCTCCACCAGAGAAATTTGCTGTAAGATGTGTGTCCATGAGCTCCTTAGACACAAGAGCAGTGATCACCTGTTCTGGATCGGAGTAATAGTAGTCTTTCCAAAAAATATAGTTTCACGAAAATTTTTAAAAGAAGTAGGAAGTGAACATAAAAGAAATAAAGCCTTATCTTCCTCTTCAATTTTGACACCCATATTCTCCAGGTCCATGATGATTGTCTGAAAAGTATTGATATGCTCTTTGATCGATGTGCCTTCTGCCATACGTAGGAAATGAAGCTTTTGCTTCAAAGCCATCTTACAGGTGAGAGTTTTGTCCTGATATAAGGATACGAGTTTCTCCCAAATACCTTTAGCTGTCTTTTGGGATGCAATTTCTCGAAGTGCTTCATTTGACAAGCTTAGGTACAAAACTGCAATTGCCTTTTGCTTCTTATATTCTTTTCTCCTCCTCGGTCCCCTGCATCTTATCCTTACCAAGAATAGCATCATGTATTTTTTCCATAGTTAAGATCGCTTTCATCTTCATTGACTAAAGTGCATAGTTGACATTGCGATCTAACTTCTCAATATTAAATTTGGTACTCACCATGGTTGGGAAGTAGGCTCTGATATCAACTGTTAGGAAATTTAGGGTAATTTCCTGCAGGATCTATAAAACCCGAACCCAACGAAAAAATGGAAAACCAAATTCGATAATAATAATGCAGAAAAAACAAAAGACGTAGTTCGGACTCAGCGGGGTGCCGATCCTACGTCCACAGAGAGAAGAAGTGACTGCTTTATTAAATCCGGAAAAGAACGTTTACAATAAGAGTGCAATAATCTAAATCCCCTTCAGAATATAATAAACTGTCTTAAATTAATTGAACCTGAAATTGGTACAGAGTAGAGGCACTGTCTCTGCAAAATCTGTCTTGAAACTGAACTCCTACTGCTGTATGTCGGAAAATGAGAAGGGGCACTCCTTAGGAAAAGGATCGTAACGACACTCTTAATTTTTTGGATCTCTGAAACTCTCATATATGGAGATTTTCTCTTGGTGTGGGATTATGTTAGAACTGTATATTAGGCTCCTATTTATAATAGAGGGGGAGAGCCGATTCATGCCTACTTTAGTGGAGAAAAAATCTCCAAAGAATTTGCTACTCTGTCTGATTTAATTGGATGACTAAAATGCTTCTTTTGATCAAAGAAACTTTCAAAATGCTTGGTGGCTTCACGTGATGCCTTCACATTTTTCTTCCTTTGACCAGTCAAAAGCAATATTTAATTTTCACATCATCAATTTGAAAACTTCTGAAGTTATCATCAATTTGAAAACTTTTACGTATGCCGCTGCAAAATATTGACATGAGTATCTTGAGAAGATGGTGGGCTGAGCTCCCAGGCCCATGATTATAAAATCGTAGTTTATTTTGATCGAGTCCGGTTCAACATGGTTCAATCAAATTGACAATTTGGTTCAAGTATATTTTAATCAAATCAACTCCGATTTGAATCGAGCCGAACTCGTTGGATTCGGTTCGGATCCAATTTGAGTCAATCTCTAACAATTGAAAAGAGTTCTCTTGACTAAAAGAGACGGTACCAATAATCTCATTCAACTAGGGACCAGTTACATAATAGATAACTTATCGATGATATAGAAGATAGAAAAATATCTTCCACGGATGCAAAGAGAACCAATCAACCCAACATGTGATTACGTAGAGGCAATTAGCATGATCAACCCAATTAACTCCAATGATAGCAGTAGTCTATGTCAGGTCCCTTTTTGATGCGCCATCTGTTAAAACATCCACCTCTGCTTTCTCCATCAGATTTGATTTCGAAGATAACTTAGAAATCAATGTCAAATTGATCAGATTGTCGACAGAAAGATTTGTATTGAGTAAGGGTAAAAAACGGCACATTTAAATTAATAGCACTAATTACAATCTTCAAGTTTTCCTCCATTAAATGAGAATCAGTTGAATTTCATGCATGGCTGGTCCTGTGCTAAAATCTGAAACGAACCGAAACATCTGTCCACACCTTGATTCATGCCCACTTGAATGTTAATTATCATGCAGCTCTTCCAACTTTTAGTTATGCTTGATAACCACTGCAACACAACTATATTACTATTGATCAACAATCATAATTCAGTATTTATAATTCTAATAGATAAAATTCTATAACAAATGATTAATTAAAATATAAAAGTTTACATAACATTGTTTTAATTATTTACAATTTCATTTAATATTGCTTTAGTAAATAAAAGACTATAGTAAAAAATAATAAGGGTCTGTTCGTTTTGCAAACTATCTAGTACAGTATAAATTTGTACATGACAACATAAGAAATAATCTCATGTTCGTCTCGCATGGTACTAGACATCAAGTTTAGTACTATATTGTGTTCATTTTGTTAGTTACGCGGCGGCATCCGAAATTATTCATTTTTGCAAAAAAAATAGGTAGAGATGCAGTAATGATAAAGCTGGACATGCACAGGGCTTTTGACAGTGTGAACTTGACCTTTTTGTTAAGACTACTGGAATTTAGGGGGTTCCCGAGGGTTTGGATGGACTGGATCTCTCGCCTCCTCAGTTCAAGTGAGTTGGCAATCCTTTTAAATGGTATTTCGGGTAAATGGTTAAGACACCGCAAAGGGCTCAGACAGGAGGACCCCCTATCCCCATACCTATTTCTTTTAGTGGCTGATGTGTTTGCAAAGCTGATGCGTAGAGCGTGTAGCCTGGGCCTTATTTCGGGCATCAAATTGGAAAACTCAGAGGAAATTGTCAACGTGGAATTCGCTGATGACTTCGTGGTGTTTTCAGAAGGAAGTAGAGATGACATGTTGAACCTCAAACTCCTCCTCAGTGCTTTTGAACTCATGACGGGCCTAAAGGTGAACTATTCCAAAACATGCATTGTTAACGTTCTGGAGAATAGTGATCACGCAAGAGAAGCCACCATGATCTTGGGTTGTCAACCTGCTGTCTTCCCTATCAATTACTTGGGTCTCCCCCTTCGTAGTGGTAAACTTCATCGGCAAGATTGGGAACTGATAGTGGATAAAGTTGACAGAAGATTAAGCTCTTGGAAAAACAGATTATTATATATAGGAGGACAACTAGTTCTTGTAAATAGTGTGATCAGCTCCATTTCGGATTACTTCCTATCTATTTTCAAGGCTCCAAAATGGGTTTTAAACGAGATTGACAAGAGAAGGTGTCGTTTCTTTTGGAATGGGATGACCGAGGCTTCAAACTCTTCGGCTTTGGTGAATTGGAACGATGTTGCTTCTCTGAAAAGCAACGGGGGGCTCGGTATTTTGGACTTAAACATCCATAACTTGACCCGCTTGGGAAGATGGTGGTGGCACGTGGCTTCAAACTCAGATCTGATCTGGACCAAAATTGTAAAATTTAAATATTTCAGAAGGAAAAGATGGTACGATAAACACTCCATAGCTTCTTGGTCGAGTACTTGGAAAGGAATCTATGCGTCAAAAGAGATCTTCGCTCTGGGTGTTGAGGTGGAGCTAGGAAATGGTGCTTTTACTAGTTTTTGGAGGGAATGTTGGTGCAAAAACACTAGACTCTTGGACCGCTTTCCCGACCTTTTTGATGCTTGTAGAAGGAAAAATGCCTAAGTGGCTGAAGCTTGAGACAAAATTAGAGAAAGTTGGAATTTTAATTGGAATTCTCCGGTTGACGATCTTCGGGTGGCAGGACTCTACACCTTCATTGGCCGACCACAGTTTGGCCAAAATGAAGACTGTATCAAGTGGAGGTGGAATAGTTTCGGGATTTTCTCTACAGCTTCGTGTTACTCCTTTGCCATGGAAAGGGGGGTTAGATGTAGAGTTAAGACTCCGTTAAAAATTAGACTTCACATGTGGCTCGTTTTAAAACAAAAATTGCCGACTAAGGAGAGGCTAATTAGGCACAGTACAAATCTTGAGGATGATTTATGTGTTTTCTGCAAGCGTGACAAGGAAAGCTCGGTCCACCTTTTGCAAGTTTGCCTAGTGTCGCGTGCTGGGTTGATTAGTCTCTTAAGGGAAGTCGACCAATCTCCTTTCTTCCTCCCTCCGTCAAATATTGATGAGTTTAATGCCCTTCAAAGGGACCAGAGAGTAACGACGATGATTTGGAGTTGGAGTATCTGGAGTATAAGAAATACCATCATTTTTCGAGATGAACTGGGGGGAATTGATCGTGCGGTTCAACTTTGCAGATCTTTCATGAGCAGATTGGCGGTGTCTTAGATTTGTTCGCTAGGGAATTTACGGCTTGTCATCTATTTGTTTTCAATATCTGTAATTAGTTAACTCTACTCATTTTCTCTCCTTTTTACTCTCATTGGTATATTTTATTTCAATCATCAATGAAATGAAATGAAATGGTGGGGCTAAGTTGGCCCCACTATTTACCTAAAAAAAAAATCTTGTGTTTATTTTGTATTATCACAACACATGATAATACAATTTGACAAAAATATCTTTTATACTATTTCTTGTTCATTTCATCATATAAAACATACCAAACAAGATCATATATTATTATTATTATTATTATTATTATTATAGAATATTTTAATTAACACAATAATTATAAATCCAATTAATATGTTCTATTATAGTTATATCACAAATTAATTAATTAATTAACATGGAGACCCTCGTGTCATTGATGACACGATCACACCGCCTCACATACTGAGTATATTTGCTAATATAGTGAGTATACTTGATTGCATAGCAAGGGCAAAGTCAGAAAATTATCTCAGGCGAGCAAAATATAAAATCACGCATCATAGGAGCAATTACATGACAAAAGAATATTTTATAATATTTTTAGTGAGGGCAAATATATATATATATGACTAATGTCAAGGGGATAATTTCCCCTGCCAATACATTGGCTCCGCCCATGTTATTAGTTAATGCAAATAATATTTTATTTTATATTTATAAAAATTCATTATAAATGTATTATAAAATTAAATATATCATAATTTTTTTTAATACCAACAAAAGTAAAATTAGAACTTAACAAACATAGAGAGTCATGTCTTTTGTAACAATATCAATGATTGTGGGGCTGATCCCAACTGAAATTCCTCTACATCCTCTTCTAGCATACTTTGCTAGTCAGTCTGCAGTTTTATTAACTTTCCTACTAATGTAGTTTATACAGAGCTTTTCAACTTTAGCTGCATCCATCCAAATATTTTGAATAAGATTTCTAATGGTCCAATCTATGTTGATGACACCATTACACATATCTACAACAGATTTGGAATCAGATCCTATAATAATATTCCTTTGATTGAATTTAAGAGCTATCTAGTTCTATTGCAATTTTTGAAGGAAAGTCATTCAGCCAAAGTTGATTACATTAGAGAAACTAGTTTTGGAGGTAATTCTTTGGTCCAAACAAAATTTTGCTGCTTGAGCTTTGAGTATTTTGCCAACCAATCAGTCGCACGATTGTAGTCATGCTTGATGAATTGAAATTTGACATCCACAAAATTACCTGCAAGATTTCTAATATCAAAAATTACATGTTTAATCTTCCCAAAGGTAGCTGATTGATTATTACACATATCTACCATAAAATTGGAGTCACTTTCAATAACAACTGTCTCATAATTTTGTTCCCAAGCATGAGCTAAAGCTTCCTTGATTGCTAGAGCTTCATTTATAAGAATAAAACAATTAAATTTAAAGAAACCAACAGTAATGAAACAGATGCTCTTATCATTTCTACCAATAAAAACATAAGAGCCAAAATTCGGATTTATATTTAAAGCACCATCAGTGTTATATTTCACTCAACCTAGAGGAGGCAATTTCCAGCTAACACAATCCTGGATAAAATTATTAATGTTCTTGCCCTCAGATTTAGCATTACTAGAATTCTCAACATAGTGAACCGTCAGGGCCAAAGTACTTGAAAACAAGGATTCAATATGAAGGTTATCATTCTTAAAGACAACATTATTCCTTACTATCCATAGAGAATAGATAACATTTAAACAGAGAGCCAAAGCAGGAGAGTTATACTTACCTCCTCCTGAATTGGACACTCCATTTAAGCCAACTAAACTCAGAATCGATTTTATTCCGACAAACCTTCCCTCAATCAATTTTAATTTTCAAAGGGCCCTAGTTACCTCACAATCAAGAAACAAATGTGAAGTAATTTCCTAATGGCTGCCGCAAAGGGTACAACATTGGGAGTTGACCATCCCAAATCTAAATAGCCTCTCAGAAGTAAGGAGTCTATTATGCATTGCTTTCCAAGCAAAAATTTTAACTCTAGAGGCAACCGAAGTATTCCAAAGGAATTTTCACTTAGGGAGACTAGATAGGTTGGGATGTATACTTTTAATAATAAAAGAATAGACTGACTTAGAAGTGATAACCCCCTTATTATCAGGCCACCAAACCCATTCATCATCACTGGTCTTCCCAGACAGCATAATACCGAAAATAGCCTCCACCAAGTTCACACCAAAGAAATCATAGAACACATGAACATTCCAAGAACCATTATTAATTAGGAAATCCACATTAAGATTCATTTCAAACAAACATATATTAACAAAAGATGGCTTCTAAAACAAAGGAACATCAAATATCCAACTATCAAACACAATAGATGTATAAAGACCATTACCAATCAATTTTTTAAATCTTATTCCGAGGGTATCAGAAGCAGAGCATATCAATTTCCAAGAATTACTCCTAGCAAATTTTTTACAAGAATTCCATAAAGAGAAGCCATACTTAGTTTTAATAACTAAAGTAAAGATATTTTCAGAACCACTAACAAGTTGGGAAATTCTTTTAACATTAAGAGACAGGTGCATGATGCTTAAATCTTTAATACCAAGACCACCATAACTTTTAGGCAAAGTAACATCATTCCAAACAATCAAATGGAGACCTTTATCATCACTTTTTGAAGACCATAATTTTTTTTTAATCAAAGCAGTAACTTTACTCATAATTTTCTCAGGAAACCAAGTTACATTTAGAGCATGAAGGGAAACAGAATTGAGAACATAATTTATCAACACAAGTCTGCCAGCTTGAGATAAATTGCATCTATTCCAATTATTTAATCTACTAAGAAGCTTATCAATGATATCATTGCAGTCACTCATTTTTAAACATCTAGGAGAAATTTTTACACCTAAGTATTTCAAAGGAAACATGCCAATGCGCATATTAAAAGCCCTAGCAATTCTATTCCTAACAGATAGGTCAACATTTTTAGAAAAATAAATCTCTGACTTAGTTAAATTCATGATCTAATAGGTAGCTTTACCATATCTTTCAAAAATCTTTTTAATATTCTTAATTGATTTATCATTGGCTCTGAAAAAAAGCAAGATATCATTGGCATACATCAGATGACAGATATTAAAAGCACTTTTAATTCTAACAGGAGTAATTAAATCAGATTCCATATTATGATTCAGCATAAAAAATAAAAGTTGGCTAACAATCAGATACAGATAAGGGGATATTGGATCCCCTTGTCTAACACCACAATGAGCCCGAAAAGAATCAGAGCAACAATCTTTTATGCAACAATTAAAAGAGACAGAGGTAATACAACATTTAATCCAACTTATAAATCTATCAGGAAAACCAAGATGGTTAAGCATACCAAAAATAACATTCCAGGAAACTCTATCGTAAGCTTTTTCTATATTAATTTTAACAATCACATAGGATTTTTTCATTTAGAGTTGTAAATAGAATGAATAATTTCTTGTGCAACAATGATATTATCATGAATTGGTCTGCCACTAATAAAAGCAGTCTGATTAAAGGATATTAAGTCATTCAATAAATGTTTCATTCTACCAGCTAAAATTTTGGATAAAATTCTATAGTTGACATTACACAAAGATATAGGTCTATAATCCTTAATGTAATTAGGGCTATTTGATTTAGGGATAAAGATTAAGTTAGTTTCATTCCAACCATCAGGAAGAACAGACTTTTCATAAAACTCAGAGAATGCATAAACAAATGAATCAGAAATGATGTTCCAATAAATTTGATAAAATTCTCCTGTATAGCCGTCTGGGCCAGGGCTTTTACCCTTACCCATAGACTTCGCAGCAGCAGAAATCTAATCCAAGGAAAAAGGAACAGTTAATGATGAAATCATGCTATTTGAAATAACAGGAATATCAAGAGGAGTAACAACATTTCAGAAACACATTATCATCATAGGACCATAAAGAGGAATAGTATTTAGCAAAACATTTACAAATCTCAGTAGAGTTAAAGATACAAGAATTATTATTGTTGATAGAAAAAATCTAGTTTTTTCCTTTTATTTTTGATGATAGCTCTATGATAAAATCTAGTATTAAGATCACCCTCCCTAAACCACTTTTCCTTAGACATAGCCCACCATTTAAGATTGATCTATCTTCTAATGACCTTAGATTTGTTATATATACTAGTTAAAATCAAAATCTCAAAATCCTTAAGAGGGGACCGGTCTTCCTTAGATTCTAACTCATTTATGTGAGCATTAACAATACTAAGACTAGTCTCTAACTCACCTAAATGATATTTATTCCAAAATGAGATTTTTCTTCTAAGAATAGTAAGAACTTTAGGAATGGAATCTAATAGATTATTTTTAGAAATATACAAATTCCAATAGTTTTCAATAATCTCAGTAACTTGAGGATACTGAGTCCAAAAATTCTGAAACCTAAATCTATTTAGACCAGAGAGACATAAAGAAACAACATTCAAAATAATAGGACAGTGGTCAGAAATATACCTATTCAAATGTATAACAGAAGATTTATTAAACAAGGACAGTAAAGTAGAATTTGCATAAGCTCTATATATCAAGTCTAACAAGAATCCTATGTAAGTTCTTTCTATTATTACACCAAGTATATTTTGAACCAGAAAAACCAAGATCTGTAAAATCACAATCCTCAATGCATTTTTTAAGCATAAGAACATTGTTATTCATATGAAATTCAGAGCCACCAAGTTTATCCACAGAGCTAATAACATAATTGAAATCACCAATTAAAAGCCATGACATATTGTCAAATTTTAAATTCCTTAAATAATTCCAAAAAAAAATTCTATTAATAGGGTTAGTATCAGCATATAGACCAGAAAAAATCCAAGACTTTAAATCTTTAAACTGAACAACAACATTCACAAGGTTTAATGATTTAGAAACGACCTGAGCTTTGATTACAGAATTATTCTAGGCCAATAAAAGACCTCCTTAGGCTCCCACAGAGCTAACAACTGAGCCAGACCAACATTTACCAAGACAAGAGATAGATCTAAGAGCAACATCCTCTTGAACATGAGTTTCTTGCAGAAAAATAAGACTAACAGAATTAACCTTAACATAAGATCTGATAAAGTCTTTAATAGGTCTTCTTGTAAGACATCTACAATTCCAATTAAGAATCTTCATGAATAACAATATTTGAGGTACTAACATTAGAAGTCCCAGAATCCATATTTAAACTAGGGCAACTAACATCCATCACAGAAGAAGAAAACTTAAAACAATATTATCAAGTTCATTTTTAAGATGTATATTGTCTTCTTTTTTAACTTTCTTTTCTTCTTTGTATGCATTATATTATCAATCTTAGCAAGGTTTTAAAAATCTCAGCTTTAATTAATCTATCTTTCTTAGCTTGAGTCTTAAATTTGGTAACTCCATTATGAGTAGGACTAGTAAGGTTACTAGTATTGATTTCACCATTCTCTAGACTAGAAGAGACCAGGTTAACCAGGCTAGAAAAGGAAGAATTAATATTTTCTCTATTGTTTTCCACCTTATCTGACTTAGGTAACCCAACATCATACTCAAGGTTTAGATCCCTAGAATTATTCTTGACATTGATAACAACTTCCTTGAGAGGAACATTCACTAAGAGTCATCAAATCTAGACTGATCACTAGGAGAGAATAAAGGATTATCAACCTTAGACTCAATAAGGTGATTATTGTATTTTTCCATTTCATCCAAATGAAATTCATCTAAGTATTGATTTGCTTCCATATCCTCTTCATTTAGACCCATCTTAGGACTAGCTATGTTACTAAAAGGCAAATTAGTACTAGGAGGGTTAGTGTCTATTCTGGAATTTACATCGGAGTTGAACCCTCTAGGTTTATTTAGATTCCTACATTTTCTGGTAACCTTAATCCATGGACCACAAATGGTACTATTTTCAATCAGATTACTTGACTTAGTATTGATATTAGTATCAAGATTACCAACATCAACATTCATGGAACTCATCACAATATCACAAGCAATAGTAATATCTTTTCCAGAATCATTAACAGAAATAATTTTATTAGCAGAAGTATTCGAAACACATTCTTTAATATTATGACCAATGATACCACATTTAAAGCAAAAGACTGGAAGACATTCATACTTGATGGTTTGAAAGATGCCAATACCCGATTTCCCGATCCATAAACCTTGTTTCAAAGGCTTACTAAAATCCAAACCCACACATATGTGAACAAATTTACGACGAAGCCAACTAAAAGATTGTTCATCCACTTTTATAGGTCTACCGATTAAAGAAGTGATAAGAAAAAGGCTCGAGTTTTGCCAGTACTCCATAGGGAGGTCCGACAGTTGGATACAAACAGGGGCAGAGGATATTTCCTCAATCAAGGCCTTAAAATCTAGTTTCCATGGTCTAAGATTTATAAGATCACTTCAAAATGACCATGGTCTATTAGTAAGGACCCTGACTGCATCCTCCTCAGAAGAAAACCAAAATAAAAAGAAGTCATTCTCAAGATCGATAACATTTGAAAGATTGTATAAAGATCAGATCGCAAAAGCCCAATCCCTAACTTGAAAATGTGGAGGCGATTTACGAATAAAACGACCTATCAATGAGGAAAACCATGGTTTACGCAAATCCTGAAGCTCCGACTCTTCAAACTCCACAAAATCCAACGTAGATGATTTAATATTCGATAAAATTTCAAACGATGAAAACGAACGAGAATCAGACGAACTAGATTTAAACAGATTAGCCCAAGAAGTATTTCCAGGAAGGATTTTTGGGCCACTAGACAAATTCTGACTTCGGACAGAAACAATATTTGCAGGATCTACAGAACTAAGAGGAAGCTTACCTTTGGCCTGGTTAACCCTATCCTCTTCTTGGAGAATCATCTCACCCGAAACCCGCAGGGTCGAAACACCAATATTCATAGATCTCACATCCAAAATAGCATTACTAGATGAAACAGGAGCAAAGCTTAAAGATGAAGCCGAAATCTCAGATATATCTATCCTTTTTTTTATTCAACTTCATAGAAGAATTTCTCGAGCAAAGAGCGAGATCAGAACCAGGAATCGACGAAATCAGCGGGGAAACCTTACTGTTCTTAGCCGAGGAATCAATACCCAAGCTTACAGCAACAGGAGAAGAACACTTACCTTGATCCATGATTGAATCCATTTGTTTCATCTTCACTTTAGGCCTTGTTTGGATGAGGTGAAGCATTGTTTAATAATGTATAGTATGGTATGATATTATATGGTATAGTACTATAAAAATTATTATCTTGTTTTGGAGGATGGTATAGTATGGTATGATTAAATGACAATAGCTATGGAGAAGAACAAAGTCTTAACTAAGCCGATCAAGAATGATAAATAAAAGTTTAATACGATATGAGTATATAAAGGGCATAAGAGGAATTATAAATTTTGATTGATGATATTTTAGAAATAAAATTTCATGAAATCATGAGAAACCACCAAATTCATGGTTTAAAAACTTGGCCAAAATTTATGATTTTCAAACCATGAGATTACCAATATCATACCATGACCATTTATTAGAAGTCTTTCCAAATACAAAATTAAACAATACCATACCATGATAAATCATACTCTACCATGAAATTAACAAACAAGGCCTTAGGGTTTCCCATCTCGGAGCGTCTTCGAGATGGAGACCCCCACCTCACCTCACGGATGATAGTTGTAGCCTTAAGAGCCCTAGGTGGAATAAACTCCACCACGGGACCTTTAAGGCACGCCACACGCCCGCCAGATTAAAGCCACGTAACAGCTGGATCCACCGTCCCTTACCACTCGCTCAGCCACGAAGGGCAAGCCCACCGAAGCCCAGGGAGCACCGAGGCCCAAGGATCTTGATTCTTGGAGCCTACTTCCCTAGTTCCTACAATTTCTAATTGTATTTTGAACTTTATGATTACCATGAATTAGTTCTATTGCAAGCTTAATAGCTAACATTTCATTCTGAAGCTTAGAATTAATAATGGCAAGTATAAATTACAAAAACATAAATTAATTTACCATTATGATCCCTACAAATAGCAGCAAAAGCTCCTTTGTTATCATTAATAGTAAGGGAAGCATCCACGTTCCATTTTAAAAATCCAAAACTAGGTAAAGTTCAATTATATCCAGAATTTTTAAAAGAAATATTTTCCATATACTTAGGATTAACATTATATCAATTGAAGGTCTAACATGCTCAAATACAGCTCTATTTCGGACTAACCAAATTGCGTAGAGAGTATTGAAATAGAGGGCCAACATAATATATATCATAATTTAATATTAGTCATGTACTCAAGTTAACAAAAAAGAATATATAAATAAATATAATATTTAATGAGCAATTTTTTAAAACCATAATATGGATCAGAGAAATTCCTAGATCCATAATAAGGATCTAGAAATTCTCAAATCCAAATTTTTTTCCAAAATCACCAAAATACCCTCGAGTTCGGATTTGCTATTCGATTTCAGACTTTTGTAAAAGTTGGAAAATAGTAGGTAGCAAACTTTCTCAAAAGTGTGGAACTGAAATAAATAAGATAAATTCATTATTTTTTTATAACTATAACGATGATTATGATATATATATATATATATATTGCATGTTTTTAATGAATTTATTTCGTATATTATTGATAACATCTAGAACTTCTTGAAAATATAGTAGGTTTCAAACTTTTACAAAAGTATATAATCGAATACCAGGTCGAACTCAAAGGCATTTCAGAGATTTTGAGGAAATAAAATTGAGAATTTCCGATCCTTCTTGATAATTTATTTTCCTACACTATTGATGCATATTCATGTGCTTCTACCGAAGCAAGTATCCAATTTATACGGTTCTTGATGCCGATTTTCAAACTATAATGTGTAGCACATACACGAATACATCATCATACACACGACAAATAAAATTTTAATTAATTCTTTTAGTCTTATGAATTTTTATAAAGAGTTCTCTTCACATTATTATATGAGTAAGCGTGCAAAAGAAAATAGTTGTTTATTTAAATAAAGTTTATTTGCTAAAAGGCAGAAATGTTTGCTTGGCTAGTTGGCTTAACTGCTTAAGACAAGCGCACACATTTAGATGCAGCAGCACAACCGGAACCGGATAATAACTTTATTAAACAAAAACAATGAAATAATTACTCAATTATCTTAGAATAAATAAATATTTTTTTAAAATAAAAATATTGGCAGCAATTTAAGTCGCTCTGGAAGAATCCAAATCCAATTTGGCCACGCACATCAGCCGCCACGCAGCCAATCCTTTCAACCTGCAGCTCATAACTCGTAGCGTAAATCTCGTGAACCCTGTCTCTTTTTCTTTTCTCTTTCCAGCTGCTTAATTAAATCAAACATTTGTCATTTTCTTCCGGATCTAGATCGATCATTAGTCTTTTAAATACATTTATTTAACCTTTAATTCCTTCTTATTATATCTTAATTGGACTCTTCAAATTGATCACGACGTTTATAATTGCATCGTACAAACTTATTATATTTTAGCTTTGATTCAACAATTAATAATCCTCCAAGAAGGACACAAATATATTTTGTTGACAATCTCTTCAAACCTAAGAATTCAACTAAAATTAATCATATTTTTAATTCTATTCTAAATAACCCCCAATAATTTATTTTTAAAAATGCCAAGTCATCAATTTTTAATTTAATTGAATACGATAAGAATATTTAATTATTTTATCAAGAATGATTGACATGTCATCATATATTTATAATTATTTCTTCTTTCTTCAATGAAGTTGACCATATAATCCAATCTACAACAGCGCGTGAGGAAATTTAATTTTTAGATTAAATTCAATTAGCACGGCGTACAGATTGGATTTTGATGGAAATTTGACTATATATTTAACTATATTATCTAATATTTGGATATATTTTTTAAAAGGAAAATATTTGCACATATATTTAGCTTCAATAGCCGTGATTTAAAATTATTTTTTAAAATTTACCTGAAATTATTTTGAATCAAGGCGTTTGGGTCAATTTTTCAAAATGGAAGTAGAAGATAAGTTGAAGATGACGACCAACTATTGCATCTCAGAAAACAAGAAAGTAAAATCCAATTAGCATTAAGCCATCATTGATTTATCTTCTTCTTCTTCTCTTTTCTTTTCCCTTCCCAAATAGAAAATTCACAGCCATGAAGGTCATAATCTCGTTGGAAGCAATCACACGTGATCAGCAGATCACCTGCGCACCATATGACAGCAAACACCAATGGAAGAGTCGCCCCGCGGACGAAACTGGAAGCTTAAAACGTCAGTCTCTCATCCGCTCTCCAGTCCTTGCCATCGACACAAAGCTTCAATTTTCCCCATCCGAGAAGCCGGATATTACGCCGTAGCTCCCTCCCTGCTGAGTTATCCGCGAGAGTGCTGCGGCCTGGGGACGCCATGGCCGTGGATTTGGGAACTGCAGTGTCGAAGCTCCTCGCCCAGCTCCAGACCTCCGATTACGCCTCGGTGGTGTCGATCAACATCTTCGTGGCGCTCATCTGCGCCTGCATCGTCATAGGCCACCTGCTGGAGGAGAACCGGTGGATGAATGAGTCCATTACTGCTTTGATCATTGTGAGTGTCTGTTTGCCTTCTGTTGTTTCGATTGAAGGTCGGATCTTTTGGGGTTTTACTGTTTTAATTGGAGAAATGAGGTAAATTGGGGCGCCTATGATGGCAGGGGCTGTGCACCGGCGTCGTAATTCGTCTAGTCTCAAAAGGAAAGGACTCGCATATTATGGTCTTCAGTGAAGATCTCTTCTTTATCTACGTGCTCCCACCGATAATTTTCAATGCCGGGTATGTTTTCTTTGTGCTACTTCGGTTCTACATGAGCGTTTTGTACTTTCAAAAGACCGTGTGATAGTTGAATTATGCATTCGTTTCTTTCAAAAGACTTTAAAAAGTGGGAGTCGATTTATGAATAGTATTTTGATGCTCCACATGTTTTTTTTTTTCGGAAGGAGACCTTATTTCTTGTATTCATAAATATATGGTTTATTCACATCCTTAATTTGATACATGGGTTTAAATAATCGTACCCTTCCACCCGTACCAGTTACCGCCCGTACCGAACGGTATTTAGTGTGTACCACCCATACCGACACTCAATGGCTATTTTTATAGCCGTTGGGTACCATTTTCAAACGGTAGCCATTTGGGACCTGTTTTAGGGGATTTTTGAAGCTATATAAACACCCCAAACCCCCTGTTTCATCCCCACTCAACCTAAATCTCTCTCAAACTCTCTCAACTCTCAATCTCTCTCAAATTCTCTCAAACTCTTTTTTTTCTTCATCTCCGAAACGCTATTGAAATGACGCCAAAATCTCAATCTGATGTTGCATGGCAGCATGCCCATCGGTTGTAGAAGAAGCATCGGTAGCAATTCCTCCACTGTGATTTCGTTTCCCGTGGTGGAAGCATCACTCGGTTGAAGCAACATTTGGCCGGAGGATATCCCGACGTGGCAAAATGCAACAGAGCACCGGGCAGAGGTCCAAAAGCTCTTCAAAGAATTGCTCGACAATAAGCGAGAGCAACGTGTTCAAGATGCCGAACAAAGACAAGTGTTCGATTGAAGAGCTACTGAAGACGCACGCCAATACGAGGGTCGCCAATATGAGGATCGTGGTGGCGATGCAAACAAGGATCCAGAGCTTGCAGCCGTCACCGTGCTTCATTGGAGCAACAAGCATTTGATCGAGATCGCAAGTTTTATCCGGGATCTCAATTTGAGTATGGCAGTGGCAGCGGTGGCAACAACAACGTCGACTCAACTTCGGTTGCGGGAGCAATGAACCGAAGTGGTTCAATTCCCTTCGGTCCTCATATTGGTCGGAGTTCCAGCATGAGGGCACCTACAACCTAGAGCAGAGGCGGAGGCATCCGGGACTTCTTCTCAAACCTTAGACAAACTAGCAGTAGGAAATCTTATGTTGATTTAACTTACCTTGATCCTAGGGCATATCCTTCTCAATCATCCAAGCAATCGCGGATCGACGATGCTTGGAGCAAGACCAAGAAGTGGGAGTTGGGGAGAGCAATCTCCAAATGGTTAACCAGATTCAGCAAATGCATTAAATAATCTCTACTTCCGATTTATGGTATCTACAATCCAAATGGTCGGCCCAAGTATTGCCCCTCCAACTCCCTACAAAATTTCAGCACCTTGAAGCCAAGGTTTAAAATCTCGGTATCGGTATGTACCGGTACCGTACCGTACCGACACTCGGTATAGCTCGGTACCAGATTTTTATTATTTTTTTATTTTGCTTGACAGCACAGTGCTGTCAACACTGTGCTATTGACAACACTTTTCTGTTGATAACAAAGTGTTGACAGCACTGTGCTGTCAATCGGCCGCTCTCATATAAATACCGCTCAATACGGACGATATTTGATAAATACCGCCCATATCGAGCCTTATCTATCGGTACACCCGATACCGACTGATACCGGGTGTATCGTATACCGATTTTCTAAAAACCAGTAAATACTGACCGTACCGCCTGGTACGATACGATATTTAAAACCTTGCTTGAAGCAGAGGTTGACAAGATCAAACAATGGATCGATGGTTTCAAGAGACAATAGGAGGATTACGGCTGCACTTTGATGTGATAGCTGGACTGGGCCAACCTGGATGAGCATCATCAACGTCCTCATCTATTGAATAGGAAGGTGGTATGTCGCAAATCAGTGAATTTTTCGGATGAGCACCATGATGCAATCTACATTTCCAAGCTGATGACAGACGTGCTCGAGGAGATTGGTCCACATAAGGTCGTGCAAGTTGTAACCGACAATGGCGCAAACTTCAAAACGGCAGATGAGATAATTGAACAAGATTATTAGGACTCCATGTGCAGCACATTGTATAGATCTTATAATGAAAGATATCGGTGATCTGTCATTGGTGAAGTCGACGGTTAAAAAGATACAACAGATCACACAATTTATTTACAATCCACATATGGGTAAATGCCCATATGAAGCAATTTACATAAGGTATTTTAAAAAAAAAATTACTATTTACTAATTAGTTCATCATAAATAATTACTAATAATTAATTCGTTTTTAGGTGAAATTATTCGACCAAGAGCGACTCGATTTGCAACAAATTTCATCGCATTAAGGTCGCTCCAACGAAGAAAAGTTGACTTGAGGACAATGTTTACAAGCCAAGATTGGTCATCCAAATATGCCACGAGACAGGATGGAAAGAAAACCGACAAGAACGTGCTTAACTCGCGCTTCTTGGATTGCGCCACTAAAATCATCGTCGTCGTAGAACCTATACTAACAATAAATACAATATAAAAACTATTATATTTAACACTCCCCCTCAAGCTGGAGCATAGATGTCAATCATGCCCAGCTTGTCACATAGTAATTTGAACCGAGTCGAGTTGAGAGCTTTAGTGAAGATGTCAGCAATTTGGTCCTGAGAGTAGACATGAGGCATGATAATCTTCTTGGAAAGAACAACATCCTGAATAAAATGACAGTCGATTTCAATATGTTTTGTTCTTTCGTGAAAGATCGGATTATTGGCAATATGAATAGCATACTAGTTATCACAGTGCATCATCATAGGCTTATCAGAAGAGAATCCTAGTTCTCCTAAAAAACTTTTGACCCACATTAGTTCACATGTGGTATGAGCCATGGCCTTATAATCAGCCTCGGCACTTGAGTGAGCTACCACATTCTGTTTCTTACTCCTCCACGTGACTAAATTTCCTCCAACATACGTGCAATACCCTGAAGTGGATCTTCTATCACAGATGGACCCAGCATAATCTGCATCAGAGTACCCCTCTATTTTAATGTGGTTGTTATTTCTGAGCCACAAGCCTTTTCCAGGAGAACTCTTGATATAGTATAGAATTTTTAATAGAGCATTCCAATGAGAATATTTTGGCTGATGCATGAACTGACTAACAACACCAACGGTGTAGGAGATGTCAGGACGGGTGACAGTCAGATAAATAAGTTTCCCAACTAACTTTCTAAATCTCACAAGGTCCTCGAAGTCTTTGTCACCTTCAAGCTCACGAGTAGCACTTGTATCAACAGGTATACTGGCAGGTCTGCATCCAAGCATGCCTACCTCACTCAGGAGATCCATAACATATTTCCTCTGCGAAAGTACCACCCCTGTCTCATTATAGGCAAACTCAATGCCAAGAAAGTACCTCGGACGGCCCAAATCCTTTGTCACAAAATATTTTTTCAGATGAGCTTTTACTATCTCAATTTCATTGTTATCACTACCAGTGAGTAAGATGTCATCCACATACACTGCAAGAATAACACAACCAGCAGATGTCTTTTTCATAAAAACAGAGTGATTAGATTTACATTTCTTTAGCCTAATAGTAGATGCAATTTTGCTTAGTTTGTCAAACCATGCCCGAGGACTTTGTTTTAGGCCATAAATTGCTTTTTTGAAGTGACACACTAGATTCTCTCCCTGAGCAACATACCCAGGAGGTTGCTCCATAAAGACAGTCTCATTCAAGTCCCCATAAAGAAAGGCATTCTTAACATCCATTTGATGCATGGGCCAACCCAAATTTACGGCAAGAGAGATGAGAATCCTCACAGAGTTGAACCGAGCCACAGGAGAAAAAGTCTCGAAGTAGTCTACGCCAAATTGTTGTGTGAAACCTTTTGCCACCAAGCATGCCTTGTACCGTTCAATGGATCCATCAAGAAGATATTTTAAGCTGAACACCCACTTACAAGCAACTGGTATAGAGCCAGGAGGAGGTGGAACAAGTTCTAGGTCCGTCTGGTTCTGAGAGCATCCATCTCCTCATCCATGGCACTCTTCCACTTAGGATGAAGTTGAGCATCCTGGTATGTCCTGAGAATGGAAACAGAAGACAAGGAGAAAGCAAACTAGCGAAGCGAGGATGATAGTTGAGCAAGGGATACATGATTGCTAATGGGATGAGCAGTACAACTCCGCTTACCTTTTCGTAAAGCAATGAGAAGTTCAACACCGGACAGAGGATCTTGAGAGTGATTCAGAGCTGGTAGAGTAGCTTGTTTGGAGAGTTCACCTGTATCTTTATGTCTTCTTTGATAGACTAACAAGGGAGGAGCATGAAACAATGACTTATCAGAGTAATGGGTAATAGAAGGAAGAGGTGGAGGTAGGGGGGCTGACTCCCAAGTAGGAGTTCCAGGATTCGGTGTAGAGGTGAAGTAGGGAATATCTTCAAAAAAGGAGACATCAGCAGAGATAAAGAGTTTTTTTGAAATCGGGTTATAACAACGATATCCCTTTTGAGTGCGAGGGTATCCAATGAAGACACACTTCACAGCTCTAGGAGACAGTTTGTCATAACGTGGACTAAGATTATGAACAAAACATATGCAACCGAAGGTTTTTGGAGAAATTTTAAATGGAGATTGTTTGGGAAACAAGACGGAGAATGGTGACTTATTCCCTAAAATGGATGAAGAAACACGATTAATAAGATATGCAGCGGTGAGAACAGTATCCCCCCATAGATACCGAGGAATATTCATGTGAAACATAAGTGTCCTAGCCACATCCAGAAGATGACGATTTTTGCGTTCAACAACACCGTTTTGCTGGGATGTGTAGGGACATGAGGTCTCATGAAGAATACCATATGAGGCACAAAATTTTACAAAATCAGACTGAAGATATTCGCGAGCATTATCAGTTCGAAGAA
Source organism: Canna indica (assembly GCA_034359265.1). Lineage (NCBI taxonomy): Eukaryota > Viridiplantae > Streptophyta > Magnoliopsida > Zingiberales > Cannaceae > Canna > Canna indica. Next base: position 19,028,193 of record CP136893.1, on the reverse strand, counting down.
TTTTAATGGAGGTGTCAAACTGATTTTTTATTTCAAGATAAAAGGTTTGGAAGACATGAAACACATCAAACGGATTTTTTAAAAGGAACACCCAAGTCATACGAGTGTGGTCATCTATAAAGGTAACAAAATACTTGTATCCCAAACGACTCACTACAGGACTAGGACCCCATATATCAGAATGAATAAGTTCAAAAATAGACTCTTTACGAGGACTTGAGCTTTGTGGAAAGGACACCCGATGATGTTTACCTAACTCACAAGCTTCACATTTGAAAGGAGAACAGGACACAGACTCAGGGATGGTGGACTTTAGCTTTTTAATAGAGGGATGGCCTAATCGACAGTGCCATTGAAATGCAGTGATGGAATGGTGGGCGACAGGAACGCATGTGGATAACAGGTAAATTCCTCTAGTTTCAGCTCCCCCACCAATCTTCCTCCTCGTCTCTAGATCCTGTATCACACAATGAGAAGGAAAAAAAAGTTACAGAGCAATTATAACTTTTGGTAAGTTGACTAATGGAAAGTAGATTCACGGGAAATTTTGGAAGATGAAAAACTCAATCTAATTCTAGGTTGCTCGAAATAGTGATTGTGCCAAGACCATGTATAGGAGAAGTAGAGCCATCGGCAATGCAGACATTCGGTGGGTTAGACTCAGGGTTACAGTTAGAGAAAAGATTCATATTACCTGACATGTGATTGGAAGCACCTGAGTCAAGAATCCAAGACATACCAGAAGAAGCAATAGCCGCAGTCCCAGAGGAGGAAGCTATGGCTGAGGAAGTGACTGCTTGCATGAACTTTTCATATTCAAACTTGGAGACCCTAATAGTCTCCTCCTTTTGATTTTCACTGGTACTATTGTCGAGAGCTTGAGTAGATATAGCAGCCTTAGCATGAGGAGGTTTTCCAAACTTTTGCCAGCACCTATTAGGAGAATGATTGGTTCTCCCACAATGTATACACGGAGAAAAGGAATTTCTACCTCTCCCCCTTCCTCCGGTTCTACCACCACCACGACCCTGGTGGCCTCTACCTCCGGCAATAAGTGCTGAGTTATCTCCTATAGGAAAAGAGGTAGGAGGAGGATTGAGTTCGGTAACTCTTAGAATTCTGGCCATAGCATTTCTGAGATCAGGAATAGTATTATCTGCCATGAGCTGGGACTTGACATGATGGAGAGACGGTGGTAGAGCGGATAGTAACCTTGCAACAAGAAATTCCTCTCTTTGTTTTCTTTGCACCGAAACATCAGCGGTGAAATGATGATATTCAGTCAATTCATCTGCTTTTCCTTTCAAGGTGGCGTAGAATTCCTGAATTGATGCACCCTCCTCAAGTTTTATATTAAAAATATCAGAGTACAAAGTGTAAACCTTGGAAATGTTTGCATCTTGAAAGTATGTTATTTAGGGAATCCCACATGCTCTTAGTAGTATCAAGAAAAATAACGGTTGAGGCAATCTGCGGCTCCAAACTATTGATCATCCATGAGAGAACCGCATAATCGTTTGCCTCCCAATCAGAATAATTTTCAATATCAGCTGAGTTAGGAGGATCATCTTCAAAGTGTTTAATCTTCTTCTGGGAACCACAGAAAACACGAAAAACACGAGACCAGATAATATAATTGGTACCATTAAGTTTAATAGAAGAACTCATAATTGTAGTTTTGGGTTCCACCATAGAGTTTGACATTCTTTAAAATAAAGCAATACCAAATGAAGCAATCGACAGAATAAAATTCTGTGTTGGAACCAAAAACGTGGAGTGCTGTAGAAACTCGGCTCAAAAATGGCTTGAAAACGGCTAAGAATCGGCTCGGCTTGGCTGGAGCCGGCCTGGAGCCGCCGGCTTGGAGAAGCTGGATTGGAGAAGAGATGGCAGTGCCCGTAAAAAAAACCCGCCCGGGAAGCTCCTCGTCGATCGAGCCCCTCAAAAAACCAACGAGGAACAGGCGCGTGAAGAAGAAGATGATGCCTCAGACGCTTCTTACATGATAAGGTTCACGCCTGATTCGAACCAGCGACGGCGGACTGAAGAGATGACATGCAGGCACTCGCAGAAGATGACTGTGCAGCGGCGCGGCGGCGGACTGAAGGCGTGCGGGCTGAAGAGATGACTGTGCCTTCTCCACGCGTGAAGACGCCTCCTGCTTGTGCGCTGCGAAGCTTTTGCGTAGACGCCACGTGAAGAAGAAGAACCTTGTGGAGACACGGCGCGCGGCGCAAGAAGCCACCGAGCAAGAGGAGAACGGCACAGGAAGAAAAAATTGGAGAAAAAATATTTTATTTTAGGGTTGCTCTGATACCATGTTGAGCCCCAAAGAATCTCTCATTAATCATAGAAAATGCCTATATATAAGTCAGAGACATCATAAGCTAAGCCTAGGAACAATATAAGCTAACCTATACCAACAATAAATACAATATAAAAACTATTATATTTAACCGTCTTGAATAGTCACTATCCCAATTTTCTTGAGGCCATGTGCAAACGTACATGAAAGACCATGAACTTTGTCTGCATTGTCATCCGTAGCGCAAGCTTTCTAGTGGAATCCACATTGACTTTGATGACTCTGTCGGGCATCATTCTCTTGTACTTCTGCGATGTGGCCAGGAAAGCCGCCGTAGCCCATAAGCACCCCGAACCTTTGAGCATATCCCACAACAATGTCGGCCCCGAACTCGCCCGGTGGCTTGAGCACTGTAAGTGCGAGTAGGTCCGTCGCCATGACAACCTTCAGGCCATGGGCATAGGCATTCTTGATGAACTCCTCGTAATCCAAGATCTCACCTTCGGTGCCGCGATACTGGACCAGCACTCCGCAAACATCATTGGACTTGGGATATGGCGGTAGCTGCAGGTGGCGGAGGCGAAGGAGGGGAAGGGGGAGATGGTGGCAGCTGTAGGTGGCGGAGGCGAAGGAAGCAGCGCGAGCGACATTGTTAAAGAGATATGATGCGTGCAAATTTATGATGTTGGATCGCGTCCTGTGCTAGTCATCGGGCTCCGCTTCTTCACCGTGTACGGGCTGTGGGGCCGCCCGAAAATGACATACTTCTCCTTCACTCGCGGGGCCCACAGTCTTAAGATTTCATCCACACTTCATTTCATTATGTGGAGCCCACAATCTTAGTTGTAAGTGGCAGGCCACGTATGAAGCCGTCAGCCACGCGAGTGTCGTTTTCCTCCAAGTCAGCTTAGTTGAGACGACGCTTGACGAATTGGTAGATGACATAAACGGATGGAAACTATATGCATTTACAAGAGAATTTTGAAAACGCAGATAAAACATTAAAATTTAGCGTAACTTTGTGATTTTTTAGTCTAATTACCCTAATTAAATCATGCAAACTTATAAGTAATGGTATCTAGAAAAGTGAAGTAGAATTGACAACGTATGTGTCATGTGACGTCCTGTTTGGCGGCATCAATTCTCATACTCAACCTAATCTTCAATATGTTGAAGCAACAGCCATAATAATTTTTTGAGCAACAATCTTCTGGTTGTAGGCTGAACTGAATATAGGAGTTCCATGGAGACAGCCTGGTTTAGGTCAATTATATTAAATAATACATTTTTTTGAGATTAGCCCAAACCAACTTGAACCCCTTTTGTTTAGGGATGACAACGGTTTGGTTAACCGCATTATATATGGATAATCGAAACTAAAACCGTTTACAAATTCGATATTCGAAACTATTTACAAATCCAATATGTGAAACAGAAATCGAAACTCAAATAGATCGATTTTTAACATTGCTATCAGAAACGAAAACCCTAGAAACAAATATCTGATGGTTAATCGAACCAAAGTAATCCGTTTGAATATATGTGGTTATCTGATTCCTAAATGGATAGCTGATTACTCAAAATAAAAAAAATCTTTAATGTTCTTGAAATCAAAAATTCAAAACCATCCAACCGATTATGGGGCCAGCCTTATACCCCCCAAGCAGTGCTTATTATCCGGCCAACAATGTGGCAGGACCATCAACCTCTTATAACCCACAATACATCCAAACAAGGGTCAACAATCTGAAAGGAGGATTTGCTAAATCTCGTAATGAGCTATACACACTACCATCAGCACAGAACAATACAGGAGCAATGTTAGTATTGCCTGAACAGTTAGGACTATATGCTGATGTGATTTCCAGGTGGGAATCAATAACCCTAAACCTGATCAACGACAGAACCTGGGTTGATAATAAATCCAAGATGTGTTTTGTGGAAAACCTCTTGGGTGAAACAGAAAAGAAGGCTTGGATTCAATGGCGCATGGCTTACCCAAAGGAATATGACGAACTAACGGGTATTGCTGATGATCCACAGAACATCCTGTGTCAGGTACGACGAATGTTCATGTTAGAGGACCCAACTACAGGCTCAACAGATGAACAAAATAGAGCCTACAATGACCTGGAAAGACTTTCGTGTTCCAATATCAAAGATATTATAGATTATCTGAATGACTACAAGATTTTGGCAGCGAAAACTGGCCGAATGTACGTCTCACCAGAGCTTTCAGATAAGATCTTTAGAAAGATGCCTCCCCTTATAGGCAAAGAGATCGAAGACGCCTTCAAAGCAAGACATCCAGGAAACCAAATTGGGGTTATACCAAGAATCCATTTCACATATCAATACATTGAAGAGCAATGTAAGAGGGCCGCTGTCCAGAAAAGTTTCAAAGACTTGTCAATATGTAGCAAGGTACCAATACCGGGCTACTACAGAAAAGAAGGAAAATACGGACTACGCAAGGCCAGAAATTACAAGGGCAAACCACATGATACGCACATTCGAATTTTCAAAAAGAAATATTCCGATCGTATCAAGAAATGTAAATGTTTCATTTGTGGCGAGGAAGGCCACTTTGCCAGAGACTGCAAGAGAACACAAGGGAACATCGCACGAGCTGCGATAGTAGAAAACCTAGACCTTCCAAAGGACTGGGATGTCCTTTCGGTCGACCTTAATGAACCAGATAGTGATGCTATCTGTTCATTCTCGGAGGGGGAAACAGAAGTGTCACATGCCTTAACTCTTGACGCCGATTTTCCCTATGAAAGCATATTCATGATCACTACCCACACTGAAGGAGGAGGAAATTGGAGAACCACTATTACTCTTCCTGAAATTATGAACACATGTAACCACGCATGGGAAGACAATAGACAAGAGATCACAGAAGGATGTGAGAGGTGCACATGTTGCAAGGAATTTACCAATCCAAACATGCGTGCACACTGCCGTAAATGTCTTCTTACAGCATGCCCTATGTGTTCAAGATTTCATCTAGGGCGAAAACTCAACATTATAAAATCTAAGTTCCCAGACTATCAAGACAAAGATAGTCTCATAAAAGAGCTTCTGGATTACACAAATTACCTATTGGCAGAAAACAGCAACTTAAAGAAAGCAAATGAAGAGCTGTTACAAACAATCCAAGAACTGAAACAAAGTGTAGATCTAGAAGATCTAGAAGAAGAGTTCCACCAAATGAGCATAGAAGAAAGTAGCAGAAAGGGAAAAGAGCCGTATGAAGGGATAAGAATCAATGAGCCTGAGATCGCCAATAAACTCTCTGCAAGTGAACATCAAGAGGAGTATGTATCCATAGCTGACAAGATTGATCATCCTAGAGGCAGAAGGATATTAAACCGATTGTATAATATGGTCATTATTATGGAAATCCCTCAAGTCAAATCATTCCGAGTACAGGCCATTCTAGATACGGGAGCCACCGTATGTTGTATAGACCGGGATTCAATCCCTCAAGAAGCGTTGGAACCAAGCAGCTGCCCCATCATGATCAATGGGGTTAACTCTCAACAGATGGCCAATCACAAACTGAAAAGTGGTTTTATGATGATCGAAGAAAACCGCTTTAAAATCCCATTTACTTATGCCTTCCCCATGAGCAAGAAGGATGGCATACAGATGTTGATAGGTTGCAATTTTATTAGGGCAATGCAAGGTGGGATAAGGATTGAAGAGCAATCAATAACTTTTTATAAGAAGATCACTACTATCATGACTCGCAATGACACAGAAGTATCAGCGACAGTTTCCATCCCAGAATTGGCCCTTACCGAAGATGAGTACCTCGAGGTACTAAACGCAACTATCTACACAGGAGAAATAGAATCTGAAAGATTCAGGGAAAGATTTCAGCCACTACTAAAAAAATTGAAGAATCAAGGGTTTATCGGTGAGAACCCTATGACCCACTGGAACAAAAATCAAGTGACATGTAAATTGGAAATCATCAATCCTGATCTGACTATACAGGATAAACCTCTAAAACATGTAACACCAATGATGGAGGATCAATTCCAGAAGCATATACAAGCTTTGTTACAATTGGGAGTTATCAGGCCAAGTACAAGTAGACATCGAACCATGGCTATGATAGTGAACTCAGGGATAAGTATTGACCCAGTAACAAAGAAAGAGGTGAGAGGAAAAGAGAGATTGGTTTTCAACTATAAGACCTTAAATGATAATACATTTAAGGACCAGTACAGCTTGCCGGGTATCAATACCATATTAAAAAGGATCGGCAACAGCAAGATCTACTCGAAATTTGATCTGAAATCTGGTTTCCATCAAGTGGCGATGGATCCAGAATCTGTGCCATGGACCGCTTTCATCGTCCCAGGAGGACTCTACGAATGGCTAGTTATGCCATTCGGGCTTAAGAATGCCCCCTCAGTATTCCAAAGAAAAATGGATGAGTGTTTTCGGGGGACAGAAAAATTCATAGCGGTATATATCGATGATATTTTGATATTCTCTGAAACAGAGGAGGCTCATGCTATTCACCTACAGCAGATGCTCCAGATTTGTCAGAAGTGGGGATTAATCCTTTCCCCGTCGAAAATGAAAATCGCGGCCAAAGAAATTGAGTTCCTTGGCGCAATAATTGGCTATAACAAGATCCGTCTCCAGCCTCATATCATAAAAAAAATAGCTAATTTCGATGAAGAAAATCTGAAGACCAAGACTGGTTTAAGGGCTTGGCTGGGCATACTCAATTATGCCAGAAGTTACATTCCCAATATGGGAACCTTACTGGGGCCGCTATACTCTAAAACTGGACCCCATGGAGACAAAAGGTTGAAACCTTCAGATAGAGATTTGATCTCTAAGGTCAAGAAATTGGTACAGGAATTACCCGACCTAGAACTACCTCCCCCGAATGCCTATATCATTCTAGAAACAGATGGGTGCATGGAAGGGTGGGGAGGCATTTGCAAATGGAAGTTACAAAAACATGACAAGAGACAATTTGAAAAAATATGCGCTTACGCCAGTGGCAAGTTTCCTATAATCAAGTCTACAATTGACGCAGAGATACATGCCTGCATGGAATCTCTGAAGGCACTGAGAATACACTATATAGACAAAAAGGAAATAACACTTCGAACAGATTGCCAAGCGATTATTAGCTTTCATAATAAATCACATCAAAACAAGCCATCTAAGGTCAGGTGGCTCAACTTCATTGACTTCATCACAGGCACTGGTGTTCAAGTTCAGTTTGAACACATTGAGGGCAAGTTGAATGTCTTAGCGGATGCACTATCCCGCTTAACAACAAAAATGGTTTTATTAGAACACGTTCCTGAATCCTTTGTCCCTCACATAAGAACCATGGAGCAGGCCATTGAAGAAACCAAAGAGGCACCATTACAGATACAGCAAGACCTAGCCACAATGATTGATCAGCTAAACAAAAGTCTGATAGGAGAAGAGTCAATAAATGCCCTCTACACTTGGGATGATGAAATACAAGAAATCCTAGAAGACAACAATGAAGCAGTATCTTTGCTCATGGAAGAATTGTTAATTCAACCCCTGGAGTTCTACGAATATCACCCAGAAGAAGGAAGGTTCCTTCCTATCAATAATCAGCTGGACTGGGATGATCCCTACAGCTACAATTCGAATTTAAGAAGGATAGATGTTGCAACTAGACTAAGAGCAGTCCGTAGAGAAATATGGGCCATGCAAGACCAGGCCCAATGGACTGACAACGATGAGGACACTTGGGCTCTACCAGAATGCACCCTACCAAACCAGACCCAAAGGGATGAACCTGGATGTTCCTACCCATTGGGATATGATAGTGATAACGAAGACGAAGAGATCTTGGACTACTGGCAACGGGTGACTGAAGAAAATAACAAATTAGAAGAGTCATTGAGAAAGATGGAGCTTCAGTCAATAAAATTTCGTGAAGAAATAGAACAACACCACAAACGACCAACAGAAGATGATGATAAAGATGAAAAGGGAAAACAACCCATGAAAGACCCCCTTACAGAAAAAGGAAAGCGTCCCGCAAGGGACTGAAGCAGCAGAATTCTGAATTAAAAAGGGCATAATGGCCATAGCCCTTATAACAAGGCCATGTTAATATTTGTTTTTAATATGTGTGCAGATGATTCTGGACGTCCTACAACATCAGGCGATCACTCAAAAGAAGACCTTATGGAGCACCAAGAAAGACTTATCCACTGCCCAGCACTGGGCTGTACTGGGTGGAGTCACGGAGAGAAATTGTACCGGGATGAACGAACTCGAACGATTAATGGGAAAAGCCCTCTACAAAACTCCCAAATCACCCGAACAACGAACAAAATGGATTAAAAAGATTGAAGAAATCCATAAGGCCCAAGCACTAACTACCATCGCTGAACTAGATAGGCTTATCGCAATGGGCTATCTGCAAAAGGCCCGCATTCAACAGAATAGTTTCAGCCACCAAAGCAGTGTCAGACACCACTGGGAAGAGGATGCAATAGAACTCGTGACACATCACATCAAGAATATGGAGAGGTGTCATCAGATGATAAACAGTGCACGAGAAAGCATATCCGTTGACGTATAAAGACAAAAACGCCACCAACCGCACTCAGGACATCTTTCTATGCATTATTGTACCTCTGCCTTATCTAAAGGGCATCTTATGTGTATTATTGCATGCATTATTGTACTTTCTTAGCTGTAAAGAAAAGAAGTGTGTAAGAAGGAAAACATGAGAAGACACATGAGTGGACCGATGGGGCCCATAAGTGCACCCGCACTCATATCTCCTTATGCCTTTCCTTAGGCTATAAAAACCCCTCAACATGGAGTTGCAAGACACACGGTGAACAACCGAGAGATCTTACTTCTCCCAGCCTTACTTCCACCAGTTTGTAAGAGTCAGTTTGTAAGCTTCCAAGTTTATAATATCAATCTTTTGAGCAATCCTTCGAGTTTTCATTAATATTTACCTACATCCATATTAAATCCCGTGTCTCTCAAGACCTGAGATTTATTTCGTTCAAACATCTACGCTCCGCTCTACGCTCCGCTCGTTTCAAAAAGGACTACCCTCATTTTCTTATTTACCCTCTGGTATCTGTGTAACTGATGATTCTCCTGTTGTGAAAGCCGATTCTGTTTTATCTTCCAAAACCTCTTTGAATTTCTTCAACGTCGGGTACTCTAGATCAGCCATGTATGCTACTGCTGAGGTATCTGCTTCTTCATGGTACATACTTTGACTATATCTTGTCTCAAAGTCGTCCTCTTCTTCTTCTTCAGATGCATTTTCATCAGATCTGTCCCATATAGGGGCATAATCATTGGGTTCTTCATCATCCCATTTGGGAGTGAGGTGTTCTTTCCCTTCGTCGTCGTGGGTGATTGTCATAAAGTTGAGAGTAGTTTCATAGTACTCGTTCTCATGATCTTCAAAATCGCTACTCCAGTCATCACAGTGGATCATTCCTGCAAACTCGTCCTGCAGGTCTTCTTCTTGAGTAGCACTTTCTGGAGTTATGGAGTAATCCGCAAACTGGATCGCTAAAGATCCATCTGTTCTTGTACGGATATTTGAGGTATTCGGGTTTCTGGAGACAACAACTGCGGCAGGCCTAATTACCCATTGTTGGCCTTGCAGAGCCTCAGTTGTCCTAATTTGTCCAGGAATTGCACGTATTCCCCTACTAGCCAAGTGATCAGCCACATGCTGAACATTATATCTAAAATTTGTATGACTAGAGTTGGAAAGTCTTCCCAAGAGGGATCTTGAGAGCAAAAGGTTGCTCTCTCCTCCCTGCCAACTGGTGTAGCCATGAGTTTGGATGACCAACTGAATATGTTCTCTGAAGTCGTGTATACTGATGGTCATATCAGAGGCAGAGTAGGCTAACTGCGTTCCTGTGGTGAGATCCACCTCCATAGAACTTATAATGGCCCTATCGTCGGACCATCTGGTGTCGCGAAGTAAAATCAATGCGTTGACGCCTGCACTGCGTCTATGTAGAGTGTGTATCCTAACCATTATCATACCAATGTGTAGGTGTTGGAGTCCTTCTTGAACTAAAAGGTGGTAGCTCTGGTCCGTGATAAATGGCAGCTCTAGTTGAGATCCTTCTGTTACAAGGATTCTTTCGTCAGAATAGTGTTGATACACTCTGTGGTTGTTTTCTGTCCAACCTGCTTGATATAAGGTTTCTGCGGGCACTTGCTGGGCCCTTTGATATTGAGAGACTGTGAGCTCAGTATTTGGGTCTAACTGTGATTCTAGACTTCTTCTGAATCCAGATCTTCTGTTGTTTGAAGGAAGTCTTCTCCTGAGTTCATGTCTTAGACGATTACTTAAACGGTAATCCCTAATCTGATCGTCAATAGTGGGTTGGCGATTAGTGTCGCCTGATATTGACGGTCTTGGTGCTAAGATCTCAGTCCTTGATGCAGATGTAGTGGGATGCCTGGAGGAAGTCATATTTGAGAATGTTTACGAGCTTTTTCTTTCTCTTGGTTAAAAATCTCTTGTGGATTTTTAAACACGTAGATCTTTCCTGGTGGCTTTGGAGTTGGTTTCTTATCGGAATTGTCTCCGATCTTTAGCTTCTGCAGATCTCTGGTGAGAGAGTCTATGGAATCTGAGATGACCTTCGGTGTTGTATCTCTGGCTGCTTTGAGAGTCTTAACTTCAGCGGCTAGTTCGTCAATCTGCTCTTTAATCTTACAAGTGAGCTGGATGAGGGTGTTTAACTGCTTGAATATGTAGTCAGATTGCTTGGTAATAACTGTTGCTGGTTTGACAAATCCTTCTGATGGTGTGCCTAAGGTGTCGGTGGCTTTAAGAGCTTCTTTGTAAATTGAACTTGCTGCTGTGAGGTTCCAGTCGCTCATATAGCTTAATCGTCATATTAATGAAAACTCGAAGGATTGCTCAAAAGATTGATATTATAAACTTGGAAGCTTACAAACTGACTCTTACAAACTGGTGGAAGTAAGGCTGGGAGAAGTAAGATCTCTCGGTTGTTCACCGTGTGTCTTGCAACTCCATGTTGAGGGGTTTTTATAGCCTAAGGAAAGGCATAAGGAGATATGAGTGCGGGTGCACTTATGGGCCCCATCGGTCCACTCATGTGTCTTCTCATGTTTTCCTTCTTACACACTTCTTTTCTTTACAGCTAAGAAAGTACAATAATGCATGCAATAATACACATAAGATGCCCTTTAGATAAGGCAGAGGTACAATAATGCATAGAAAGATGTCCTGAGTGCGGTTGGTGGCGTTTTTGTCTTTATACGTCAACGGATATGCTTTCTCGTGCACTGTTTATCATCTGATGACACCTCTCCATATTCTTGATGTGATGTGTCACGAGTTCTATTGCATCCTCTTCCCAGTGGTGTCTGACACTGCTTTGGTGGCTGAAACTATTCTGTTGAATGCGGGCCTTTTGCAGATAGCCCATTGCGATAAGCCTATCTAGTTCAGCGATGGTAGTTAGTGCTTGGGCCTTATGGATTTCTTCAATCTTTTTAATCCATTTTGTTCGTTGTTCGGGTGATTTGGGAGTTTTGTAGAGGGCTTTTCCCATTAATCGTTCGAGTTCGTTCATCCCGGTACAATTTCTCTCCGTGACTCCACCCAGTACAGCCCAGTGCTGGGCAGTGGATAAGTCTTTCTTGGTGCTCCATAAGGTCTTCTTTTGAGTGATCGCCTGATGTTGTAGGACGTCCAGAATCATCTGCACACATATTAAAAACAAATATTAACATGGCCTTGTTATAAGGGCTATGGCCATTATGCCCTTTTTAATTCAGAATTCTGCTGCTTCAGTCCCTTGCGGGACGCTTTCCTTTTTCTGTAAGGGGGTCTTTCATGGGTTGTTTTCCCTTTTCATCTTTATCATCATCTTCTGTTGGTCGTTTGTGGTGTTGTTCTATTTCTTCACGAAATTTTATTGACTGAAGCTCCATCTTTCTCAATGACTCTTCTAATTTGTTATTTTCTTCAGTCACCCGTTGCCAGTAGTCCAAGATCTCTTCGTCTTCGTTATCACTATCATATCCCAATGGGTAGGAACATCCAGGTTCATCCCTTTGGGTCTGGTTTGGTAGGGTGCATTCTGGTAGAGCCCAAGTGTCCTCATCGTTGTCAGTCCATTGGGCCTGGTCTTGCATGGCCCATATTTCTCTGCGGACTGCTCTTAGTCTAGTTGCAACATCTATCCTTCTTAAATTCGAATTGTAGCTGTAGGGATCATCCCAGTCCAGCTGATTATTGATAGGAAGGAACCTTCCTTCTTCTGGGTGATATTCGTAGAACTCCAGGGGTTGAATTAACAATTCTTCCATGAGCAAAGATACTGCTTCATTGTTGTCTTCTAGGATTTCTTGTATTTCATCATCCCAAGTGTAGAGGGCATTTATTGACTCTTCTCCTATCAGACTTTTGTTTAGCTGATCAATCATTGTGGCTAGGTCTTGCTGTATCTGTAATGGTGCCTCTTTGGTTTCTTCAATGGCCTGCTCCATGGTTCTTATGTGAGGGACAAAGGATTCAGGAACGTGTTCTAATAAAACCATTTTTGTTGTTAAGCGGGATAGTGCATCCGCTAAGACATTCAACTTGCCCTCAATGTGTTCAAACTGAACTTGAACACCAGTGCCTGTGATGAAGTCAATGAAGTTGAGCCACCTGACCTTAGATGGCTTGTTTTGATGTGATTTATTATGAAAGCTAATAATCGCTTGGCAATCTGTTCGAAGTGTTATTTCCTTTTTGTCTATATAGTGTATTCTCAGTGCCTTCAGAGATTCCATGCAGGCGTGTATCTCTGCGTCAATTGTAGACTTGATTATAGGAAACTTGCCACTGGCGTAAGCGCATATTTTTTCAGATTGTCTCTTGTCATGTTTTTGTAACTTCCATTTGCAAATGCCTCCCCACCCTTCCATGCACCCATCTGTTTCTAGAATGATATAGGCATTCGGGGGAGGTAGTTCTAGGTCGGGTAATTCCTGTACCAATTTCTTGACCTTAGAGATCAAATCTCTATCTGAAGGTTTCAACCTTTTGTCTCCATGGGGTCCAGTTTTAGAGTATAGCGGCCCCAGTAAGGTTCCCATATTGGGAATGTAACTTCTGGCATAATTGAGTATGCCCAGCCAAGCCCTTAAACCAGTCTTGGTCTTCAGATTTTCTTCATCGAAATTAGCTATTTTTTTTATGATATGAGGCTGGAGACGGATCTTGTTATAGCCAATTATTGCGCCAAGGAACTCAATTTCTTTGGCCGCGATTTTCATTTTCGACGGGGAAAGGATTAATCCCCACTTCTGACAAATCTGGAGCATCTGCTGTAGGTGAATAGCATGAGCCTCCTCTGTTTCAGAGAATATCAAAATATCATCGATATATACCGCTATGAATTTTTCTGTCCCCCGAAAACACTCATCCATTTTTCTTTGGAATACTGAGGGGGCATTCTTAAGCCCGAATGGCATAACTAGCCATTCGTAGAGTCCTCCTGGGACGATGAAAGCGGTCCATGGCACAGATTCTGGATCCATCGCCACTTGATGGAAACCAGATTTCAGATCAAATTTCGAGTAGATCTTGCTGTTGCCGATCCTTTTTAATATGGTATTGATACCCGGCAAGCTGTACTGGTCCTTAAATGTATTATCATTTAAGGTCTTGTAGTTGAAAACCAATCTCTCTTTTCCTCTCACCTCTTTCTTTGTTACTGGGTCAATACTTATCCCTGAGTTCACTATCATAGCCATGGTTCGATGTCTACTTGTACTTGGCCTGATAACTCCCAATTGTAACAAAGCTTGTATATGCTTCTGGAATTGATCCTCCATCATTGGTGTTACATGTTTTAGAGGTTTATCCTGTATAGTCAGATCAGGATTGATGATTTCCAATTTACATGTCACTTGATTTTTGTTCCAGTGGGTCATAGGGTTCTCACCGATAAACCCTTGATTCTTCAATTTTTTTAGTAGTGGCTGAAATCTTTCCCTGAATCTTTCAGATTCTATTTCTCCTGTGTAGATAGTTGCGTTTAGTACCTCGAGGTACTCATCTTCGGTAAGGGCCAATTCTGGGATGGAAACTGTCGCTGATACTTCTGTGTCATTGCGAGTCATGATAGTAGTGATCTTCTTATAAAAAGTTATTGATTGCTCTTCAATCCTTATCCCACCTTGCATTGCCCTAATAAAATTGCAACCTATCAACATCTGTATGCCATCCTTCTTGCTCATGGGGAAGGCATAAGTAAATGGGATTTTAAAGCGGTTTTCTTCGATCATCATAAAACCACTTTTCAGTTTGTGATTGGCCATCTGTTGAGAGTTAACCCCATTGATCATGATGGGGCAGCTGCTTGGTTCCAACGCTTCTTGAGGGATTGAATCCCGGTCTATACAACATACGGTGGCTCCCGTATCTAGAATGGCCTGTACTCGGAATGATTTGACTTGAGGGATTTCCATAATAATGACCATATTATACAATCGGTTTAATATCCTTCTGCCTCTAGGATGATCAATCTTGTCAGCTATGGATACATACTCCTCTTGATGTTCACTTGCAGAGAGTTTATTGGCGATCTCAGGCTCATTGATTCTTATCCCTTCATACGGCTCTTTTCCCTTTCTGCTACTTTCTTCTATGCTCATTTGGTGGAACTCTTCTTCTAGATCTTCTAGATCTACACTTTGTTTCAGTTCTTGGATTGTTTGTAACAGCTCTTCATTTGCTTTCTTTAAGTTGCTGTTTTCTGCCAATAGGTAATTTGTGTAATCCAGAAGCTCTTTTATGAGACTATCTTTGTCTTGATAGTCTGGGAACTTAGATTTTATAATGTTGAGTTTTCGCCCTAGATGAAATCTTGAACACATAGGGCATGCTGTAAGAAGACATTTACGGCAGTGTGCACGCATGTTTGGATTGGTAAATTCCTTGCAACATGTGCACCTCTCACATCCTTCTGTGATCTCTTGTCTATTGTCTTCCCATGCGTGGTTACATGTGTTCATAATTTCAGGAAGAGTAATAGTGGTTCTCCAATTTCCTCCTCCTTCAGTGTGGGTAGTGATCATGAATATGCTTTCATAGGGAAAATCGGCGTCAAGAGTTAAGGCATGTGACACTTCTGTTTCCCCCTCCGAGAATGAACAGATAGCATCACTATCTGGTTCATTAAGGTCGACCGAAAGGACATCCCAGTCCTTTGGAAGGTCTAGGTTTTCTACTATCGCAGCTCGTGCGATGTTCCCTTGTGTTCTCTTGCAGTCTCTGGCAAAGTGGCCTTCCTCGCCACAAATGAAACATTTACATTTCTTGATACGATCGGAATATTTCTTTTTGAAAATTCGAATGTGCGTATCATGTGGTTTGCCCTTGTAATTTCTGGCCTTGCGTAGTCCGTATTTTCCTTCTTTTCTGTAGTAGCCCGGTATTGGTACCTTGCTACATATTGACAAGTCTTTGAAACTTTTCTGGACAGCGGCCCTCTTACATTGCTCTTCAATGTATTGATATGTGAAATGGATTCTTGGTATAACCCCAATTTGGTTTCCTGGATGTCTTGCTTTGAAGGCGTCTTCGATCTCTTTGCCTATAAGGGGAGGCATCTTTCTAAAGATCTTATCTGAAAGCTCTGGTGAGACGTACATTCGGCCAGTTTTCGCTGCCAAAATCTTGTAGTCATTCAGATAATCTATAATATCTTTGATATTGGAACACGAAAGTCTTTCCAGGTCATTGTAGGCTCTATTTTGTTCATCTGTTGAGCCTGTAGTTGGGTCCTCTAACATGAACATTCGTCGTACCTGACACAGGATGTTCTGTGGATCATCAGCAATACCCGTTAGTTCGTCATATTCCTTTGGGTAAGCCATGCGCCATTGAATCCAAGCCTTCTTTTCTGTTTCACCCAAGAGGTTTTCCACAAAACACATCTTGGATTTATTATCAACCCAGGTTCTGTCGTTGATCAGGTTTAGGGTTATTGATTCCCACCTGGAAATCACATCAACATATAGTCCTAACTGTTCAGGCAATACTAACATTGCTCCTGTATTGTTCTGTGCTGATGGTAGTGTGTATAGCTCATTACGAGATTTAGCAAATCCTCCTTTCAGATTGTTGACCCTTGTTTGGATGTATTGTGGGTTATAAGAGGTTGATGGTCCTGCCACATTGTTGGCCGGATAATAAGCACTGCTTGGGGGGTATAAGGCTGGCCCCATAATCGGTTCTCTTGGTATCTGTGTAACTGATGATTCTCCTGTTGTGAAAGCCGATTCTGTTTTATCTTCCAAAACCTCTTTGAATTTCTTCAACGTCGGGTACTCTAGATCAGCCATGTATGCTACTGCTGAGGTATCTGCTTCTTCATGGTACATACTTTGACTATATCTTGTCTCAAAGTCGTCCTCTTCTTCTTCTTCAGATGCATTTTCATCAGATCTGTCCCATATAGGGGCATAATCATTGGGTTCTTCATCATCCCATTTGGGAGTGAGGTGTTCTTTCCCTTCGTCGTCGTGGGTGATTGTCATAAAGTTGAGAGTAGTTTCATAGTACTCGTTCTCATGATCTTCAAAATCGCTACTCCAGTCATCACAGTGGATCATTCCTGCAAACTCGTCCTGCAGGTCTTCTTCTTGAGTAGCACTTTCTGGAGTTATGGAGTAATCCGCAAACTGGATCGCTAAAGATCCATCTGTTCTTGTACGGATATTTGAGGTATTCGGGTTTCTGGAGACAACAACTGCGGCAGGCCTAATTACCCATTGTTGGCCTTGCAGAGCCTCAGTTGTCCTAATTTGTCCAGGAATTCTTGTAACAGAAGGATCTCAACTAGAGCTGCCATTTATCACGGACCAGAGCTACCACCTTTTAGTTCAAGAAGGACTCCAACACCTACACATTGGTATGATAATGGTTAGGATACACACTCTACATAGACGCAGTGCAGGCGTCAACGCATTGATTTTACTTCGCGACACCAGATGGTCCGACGATAGGGCCATTATAAGTTCTATGGAGGTGGATCTCACCACAGGAACGCAGTTAGCCTACTCTGCCCCTGATATGACCATCAGTATACACGACTTCAGAGAACATATTCAGTTGGTCATCCAAACTCATGGCTACACCAGTTGGCAGGGAGGAGAGAGCAACCTTTTGCTCTCAAGATCCCTCTTGGGAAGACTTTCCAACTCTAGTCATACAAATTTTAGATATAATGTTCAGCATGTGGCTGATCACTTGGCTTACTTCCACCAGTTTGTAAGAGTCAGTTTGTAAGCTTCCAAGTTTATAATATCAATCTTTTGAGCAATCCTTCGAGTTTTCATTAATATTTACCTACATCCATATTAAATCCCGTGTCTCTCAAGACCTGAGATTTATTTCGTTCAAACATCTACGCTCCGCTCTACGCTCCGCTCGTTTCAAAAAGGACTACCCTCATTTTCTTATTTACCCTCAAAAAGGACTACCCTCATTTTCTTATTTACCCTCGTGCACCTCTCACATCCTTCTGTGATCTCTTATTTACCCTCTGGTATCAGAGCCAAATTGTAAGGTACTTGTTTTTGTGCTTATTATAGTTTCTTATATGCTTATCCTAGAACTAGGCGATAAAGGGGATAACAGTAACCAACAAATAATTGAAGAAATATTATTCCTTAAATAAATTGATGCAATAATAATGTACCTTATCTTTTAATCTTTTGCCTAAAAAGCATCACACCAATAGTATTAAAACTGCATATTTTATTAAATTACATATATTATTAATTATATAAGTTACCGGTTATTTGCTAGGCGATAACCGAAACTGACCGATTTAAACAGTTTTCTAATCTACTAATTGAAATGGAAACCGAACCGCAAAATTACTATCTATAACCGAATTTTATGGTTCGGTTAGTCGGTTAATGGTGGTTAATTGGTTTAAATTGTCATCCCTATTTTGGTTCTTCGAACCAATATAGCTCAATTTATGTTTCCAAATAAATAAGGTAAAACAAGAAGCATGTTCGTTAACTATTTCACATTTTTTGAATTTAGACTTTTCTTTTCATTTGTTAAACACATGCATACCAACTTCAAGGAAATCCCTGCTTCATGCTCAACCATTGGTTTCATAACAACCTGTTAAAGTAGAAACTTAGTTTATGCAAGGTTAATGCTTGTTATCTTATACCCAGTTGGCAATTCATTTCAATTGGAAAAGGTTCATTCTTCTTGTTATCTTTCCTAAAATCATAGTTCTTTTATGTTCCATAGATTTTTATTATTATATGTCATCTCATCAGTAGTTCTCTATGTATTTATGTTCTATACGTTTTTATGTTCCATAGGTAGGTCTTATTTACCTACATTCATGTAACAAATCAAACTTAAAATCATCTTTGTGCTTCACCATTACTGTATCATATCTTTATTTTTCTGTACAAATATATTTTATTAAAAATTTTCATTTTGGAGATCCTGACTATGTCAAATATATTATTATTTTTTTGCTTGCTTGTTGACCAGGTTCCAAGTAAAGAAAAAACAGTTCTTCCGCAACTTCATAACAATTATGCTGTTTGGTGCAGTAGGGACATTAATCTCCTTCGTCATAATTTCACTTGGTAAGGGAAACATTCTTTAACATTTATTGGCATGCATAAGCTAATCTAAGTTAACAAGAAGAGCGATTAATCAGTATTTATACTGCTACAGAAAAGGTATCTATCTCCACCATTTCAATATCACATCAACTTCTTTAAATAGTTGCATTCCATAAATTCTCTCTCTCTCTCTTTCTCTCTCTCTCTTAATTAATAATAATGATGACAGCTTAACTATAAGAAGAAAATATTATATGTTAGATTTATCTAATTTAGGAGAAGTCATCTGGCTTGCTGTCAAGACAAATATTAATTGCAGGTGTTTCTGGTTTATTGCAGGAGGAAAAAATATAGGAATGAACACAATTTTTAGTACTTGTTTGTATACTTGTTCAAGATTGTTAGTGTATTTTGATGCAAACAGTGAAACTGTCTTGTTGTTGTCAATAGTTGGTTAAGTTCAGCACCACTGAGTCACTCACTGGCAATATAATAAATAATAATACAGAATTTGGAAGTAATTTTTTCAATCCATAAAAAATTCATATTCTTATTCTTTAGATCCACTTATGAGGTAACCTTTTTTTTATAATAAACATGCACTTATTGCATAACATTCTCCATTACAGAGTTAATACTGAGGGGATTAGACTCCCATTTCCTATTGAAACTGTAAGGGAAGCAAACTTAGCTAAAACGTGAGTATGGAAATTAAATTCATGCTTGATGTGGTACCAGCGGACAACTTTCTTAATATCAAGCACAAGGCTCCTTGAGGCTCAAGGGAATTCATCATTCCCATTCAAGATCCTGATAGCATTAAGGCAGCCGGTGCCAATCTGAATTCTCTCTCTTCTATCATACTTAAAACAATTTATCACTTTCCATATTGTCCAAGAATTCTGCATGTTCTTCCGAATCAAATTCTCCAGCTCCATACTCAGCAGTAACCCAATTACCATTTTCTTCATCATAGATCACATACCCTTTTTCTTCATTTATTGTCCAAGTCCAATTAGCCTCCTGAGTAGCAACCATTTGAATTAATATTGATTGGGTCATTCCTCGTTTTTTTTCTCTTGTTCCTTTATTAATATAATCCATAGTGCCAACCAATGCAGCATCGCAACCAGTCGGCAACTTTTCTTATTAAATATCTTATTATATTGCAGGGAGTTTGCCATAATGTGATAACCATGTAAATGCTGTGAAGTTAAGCAATTATTTCTTCAATGTAACATGTTTTGTTGATTTTCATGATCAGGATGATTCATTTATATCTTTTTTTAATAATATAAAAGAATTTAACAATATTTCATGATGAACTTCTATTTTGTACCTTTATTTTTGGTCCAGGTGCCTTGGAATTTTTCAGAAAAATGGATATAGGTACTCTGGAAATTGGAGATTATCTTGGTAAACTACTTTTGCAGTGCATTTTTTGCCTGACCCTTTACAAGTTCCTTTTTTGTTCATCCTATTCCTTTTGAGACTAATAATCTCTTTGATGTCTTGTCTGGTTTGCAGCAATTGGGGCAATCTTTTCTGCAACAGACTCTGTTTGCACTTTGCAGGTTCTCAACTCTAGCAGATTTCTTTTACAGATGTGCTTTATCACAGCATACTGATTCAGAAATTTGTTATTTGAAAATCAGGTGCTTAATCAGGATGAGACACCTTTGCTTTACAGCCTGGTCTTTGGTGAAGGTGTCGTAAATGATGCTACATCAGTGGTGCTTTTTAATGCAATCCAGAAATTTGATCTAGTTCATATTGACGTCATCGTCGCATTGCAATTTGTTGGCAACTTCATTTATCTTTTTCTAACGAGCACCTTGCTTGGAGCAGTTGTACGTCCCTTCTCCCTTATCTTTGTTTATCATGTTGGCTGTTCATTTCTTCAAAAAAAGGTCTTTATTTATCATGTTACAACTTTTATAGATATTTCTATCTCTTTCTTGCAGGGAGGATTGCTTAGTGCTTACATTATTAAAAAGTTGTATTTCGGCAGGTATGTGAAAGGAAAATCAACCTTCTCTGTAATCCTTTTTTTCTAAATAGTAGTCAGTTGGTTACATGTTGCTTCACCATGAACACCAAAGGTTAAGACAAACAGTAGTCTTCTGCATATTGCTCAAGTGGATAAAACTATTAGTAACATAGCACAATAAATAATCAAATTTTACATTGAATCTCCGCGTTGTTTTATGTTTTTAGCAACTATTGCAAATGGCTGAAAATACAAGGTACTCTAAGTTTGCTTTTAAGCCTTCCAGTTCTTACTTTTGCTTCTGATTCTTATTCAGACATTCAACTGATCGAGAAGTTGCTCTTATGATACTTATGGCTTATCTTACTTATATGCTGGCTGAAGTAAGTTTTATTCATTCCATATTGCCAAGCAAATATCAATTTTCTTGTATATCCATATGCCTGGAATTCTTTGAGTTTGAGATTAGAATTAGATTATTGCTCCTAAACTTTATTTTGTTTTGCAGTTGTTAAATTTAAGCGGCATTCTTACAGTATTCTTCTGCGGAATAGTAATGTCACACTATACCTGGCATAATGTGACAGAGAGTTCTAGGGTCACCACAAAGTACATTATTCCTTCTTTCTAATTAGCATGAATTGCCACTTGTCTTAAACTTACCTCCTTTTCGGGCTTATGTAGTTCACTAACACTGTATTTATCTTTTTCTTGCTCTTCTCAGGCATGCCTTTGCAACATTGTCATTTATTGCTGAAGTTTTTCTTTTCCTTTATGTTGGGACGGATGCATTAGATATTGAGAAGTGGAAATATGTCAGTGACAGGTTTGTTATGTTTCTGATGACTACATATTCTTCACACTGCATAAAGTATATAGCTGATTATGAAACAAAAGAAGAAAGCTGGTTGATTAGGATAACCTTTTTTTAAGTTTTCTTGTGTTAACTTGTAAATGCCAGTTTTACCTGGGGTCAATTCTTTGTTACAATACATTAAAAATATAAATGAACTAGGTTGCTACTAGTTCATTCAATATTATATACAAAGTTAAACCATAAGTGAAACATTGTGCTTACAACAGAAAGGTTGTCCAAGAACTGTACCAAACTTTTGTGCCTAATCCTTACTGTCCTGAATATTAAGAGTGATAGGTCATAGGATACATGTCTGCCCTGATATGACTTCTGCCATGAAATAACAGTGAAGTTGTATTCTGAGTTTTCTAGGGGATACCTAATTTAAAGTTGTACTTCAGAAATCTCCATTCTTTCAGTAATCTATTGCAAAAAGTACTTGATAGGAACATATTGTCTGCATTTACTACTGAATTACAATTGTTTGCTTGGGGTATCTTAGCAATCCTCCTGCTCTACAGCCCTGGCAAATCTATTGGTGTTAGCTCAATTCTCCTAGGCTTGGTATTGGTTGGCCGAGCTGCTTTTGTCTTTCCACTTTGTTTCATCTCCAATTTAAGCAAGAAGTCTCAGAATAAGAAAATTACCTTTAAGCAGCAAGTGAGTATTTCTTTTCCACATTTTATCACTTCTCAATATTTGCCAATTGTTCAACAGTAAATCTCACATCTTGACTTATTGACAGGTAATAATTTGGTGGGCAGGTCTTATGAGAGGAGCAGTATCCATTGCACTTGCTTACAATCAGGTCAACATGATTTTTCATAAGTAAAATGAAAAGAATTATTTTTTTAGGAAGGATTTTTTTACATGTTTACAATTATACTGATACTGATCGTTATTTCATCACATACTGCCATCACTTTTCTTTTTCTATTATATAAAAACAAAATCATTATTCTTCAGCTACTCAGAACAAAAGCATTTTTTAGTCAATGATTTAAATGTGCAATACCAACCTGTGCCAGTCCCCTATTGGACCTGTACAGTGGACTGGTATTATGAATCGTGATTAAAAATTGATGCAATTGTTAATGTTACCTTGCATATATTCTATAGCACTTGTGCTGCTACATATGGTACCATTGACACATTTGGTATACCACAATATTGTGAATCCTTATTTGTCGTAACTCGTAAAGGCAGAAAATTTATTACAAGGGAAACAATGCTCAGATTTAAACTAACAGATCGTACTTGCATGATTATATCCTTTTTCTGAGGTAGGATATACATCAAATTTATGATTAGATACTGAAAAATTACTTGTAAAATTGTACAAGTACTTTGCATGTCATACATTCTCATCATATTATATTCATTCTGTCAAACAAAGTCCATTGACTCCTACGTGCTGACAAAGGGATTAATGATACTGCTGCAGTTTACTAGATCTGGCCATACTCAAGTGCGCGGAAATGCTTTTCTGATCACTAGTACCATCACAGTTGTTCTTTTCAGTACAATGGTAAGTCACATTTTAAGTCTTCTGTTAGATGTCACAATTGTTCAGTTCAAAATGAAAATTGTATTCTACTTGTTTAATTTTAACTTACCATTCCTAGGAACTTGTAACAGTAATGAGATGGATTTCATTGCTTATTGGATTTGTTAACATAAAAATCTTATTTTGCTATAGTGATCATGATACTTAGTCATTTTCATAGGTGTTTGGTTTATTGACTAAGCCTCTCATCGACTTATTGCTGCCTGCAAGCTCAAAACATCTCACTAGATCTCTAAGCATTTCTTCTGATCCTCCAAGTCCAAAATCCTTCCTTTCTCCACTACTCAGTAATGGGCAGGGATCCGAGGTTGAAACAGCAGAAAATTTACATCGCCCAACGAGCCTCCGGATGCTTCTCACAACACCGACCCGCTCTGTTCACCACTACTGGCGCAAGTTCGACGATGCCTTCATGCGCCCAGTGTTTGGCGGGCGAGGTTTTGTTCCATTTGTTCCTGGCTCGCCTATTGAGCGCAGCGTCAATGCTTGGGAATGAGCCAAAGTACCATATTAAACAAATGGAATTGTCCTACAACAACAAGAAATGCAGATTCTACTGTCGAGGGTTGTCGGATTTGTCACATTTTGCTGGTTGACGTCATTAGCAACATAAATTTCTATTTATACTATTGCACGTATATCGATTTTGATATCAGCAGTGAAGGATTCCATCTGTATTAATTTTGTATCAACTATCAATCAGTAGCAGTGTGTATATTGACCCCTCCAAGGCAACTTGTATATCAGTACCTGTACCATAGTACTTGTACATGTAGATGTTCTATGCTGTTCTTTCATTCAAACTTGTATAAGTGCAAGGTATGATGGTCTTCATAAGCATTGTTCTCAAGATTCTCCTATGGTGGAAGATAGCATAAAATAAAGAATAAAATGTCTGTTTCTGAGTTTGGCTTGACCTTAGGTGAGTTCAATCATTGAATAAATTGCTGCTGGGCCAATAGTGTGTTGTGGTTGAATACTTGAGTGTCATACTTATACCTATAGGAGGAAACTGATTTATTTTTTTGAGATTTTTTTGGTGCTTATACCAATGATTCGACATTATAAACATGTTTAAGGTTGCCTAGCCAACCTTCACCAGGATTCATTTCAAATGCATCAAAAAGTAGAAAATGTCACCGAAGACTTGAAATCTTCTTCACTTCAATATCTCCTATGATATGTTTGCTTCATTGGATATGATATAATTGGATTGAATAATAAACGATGAATGATTGGATATAAATTTTTTAAATTTGGTGTACATAATATATAATATCAATTTTATATTTTTCTATTATCATTTTCTTCTAATTCATGCACTAAACAAATAATAAATATTAATCTATCAATTATCTTATCCTATGAAGCAAACATGCCCCTAACGTATTTGCGAGGTTCTAATAAACTAAGTTGACAACTTGTGCATAATGCGACTGTATATAAAGAACAAATAAATTAAATAATTAAAAGTTATAGCTAATTTATATAAAATTGTGAATAAAATTTTTAAGAAATAATCTGAAAGGTTAGTTTTTCCTATCAAAATTTATATTTATTTTAAATAATAAATATAATTTTGATTTGACATACTATTTATAAAAAAATACATAATAATTCAAAAGTAAATAACAAAAATCATAAGTGTGAAAATTTGATTCCATGAATATTAAAAATTCTAAAGTAGCTTAAATATTCTAGAACAATTTATTTAAAAATATGAATGATTAAATGTGGAATGTTTTGAGACATTATACCTACAGTAAATACTATAAGCCATAGATATTAATTTTCCATTTCAATTGAATAATTCATTAATTTTAAAATCTAGTGATGTTTTACTTTAAATAATATCAAGTAGTATTCTTGCCTGAAGTCGGAGCGATGCAATCCGATCCGATACAACTCCCATAGGGGGAGGGGGGACCTGCAAAAGACACTCCGATGCTCAAGTAAGAATGTGTTCAAGATGGGTGTTACCTGAAGAACGTGGCGTCTGTATATATTGCAGGATGAGGAATGATTAGCGGTGATATCGCCGAGTAATCTCGTAGGGATGTTACTAAGAATGAGTCGAGGCTGATTCCGAAGATGTCAGGCTCGTGATGGCGAATCTCTTGTAATTAACGCGGATAAGAATATAGGAGTATATCCTTATATGGTCAGGTGGAGCCCTCAGGCTAAGCCATCTAGCTTGGTAATCTACCATAATAATAAATCATAAAAAATAGTCCAAGAATCCTACAATTAGGGTTCAAAAATTCAGTCCTAGCCCTTCTAGGGCTGCCCTACACCATCGGCACAATTATCACACAAACCGGCACAAGGAATTCATCAAGAATCCATTAAAACATCACAAGAAACTAATAATTTCGAATTTAATTCATCCTTGAACTTGGGACTACCCTAAAGGTAGGCAAATCCCTAAAATTTTATGGCCACTCACCAAGAACAAAGACTCTACCTCTCCCTTAGGAAAAGGCTTTGATGAACATTGGAAATCTCGCACCGGAACACCTCCGATCGTCGGCACCCTCAAGCGTCTCATCGGTTTGCGTGCACCCCTCCTTGGAATGAGTGCGCAAGCCACTAGGTTCAATCCCCTCTTCTAAAAAATACATTAAATAAATTAATTCTTATTTAAACGTCAAATGACCAATTTGCCCCTTCACTTGAGTTAGCCCCCAAACAAGTCCAAATTCCAATCAGATCGCAGTGATCGACTCGTGACACTTTACTCAATCCAATAAGCTCAAAATTAACTTAATAACTTAATTTGGCATGCGCGAAAATCGTACCTTAGACCGCAGTCTCTGACAATCTCCCTGACTCGCTCTGACACGCGACTGAGTCTCAGCCCGATATAAAAAAAATACATATTACATTGATACCTTTGATTTTTATAATCCATGGTCGATATTTTCTCACTCTTGTTTAATTTGACAATGATATGAAATTTTTTATATTACTTGAAAAAATTAGTGATCTACAATTTGGTACATCTTAACGCCTACTCGATACTTAGTTTTCATGTTCCACTGTGACATCTTCTCTTGTTATCAAGATTAAAATTTGAGTTTTTTTTCAATTTATTACGGTTGACATCTTCTCTTAGCACAAACTTGATATCTATGTCAGGTGTTGGTACTTGCATCCAAGCATATATATTTTCTTGTAGGTGCAAGTTTCTTTGTCTATTGGATGTGAGTTTATGTTAAATTGCTTTCAAATATTTCTTTGAAAAATTCATTTAATTAATCAAGTTTTCAACCTTGCATTAACAATAAACAAAACACTACAAAAGAAGGCACAACCTGGAACTGGTTTTGCATGTACTTCAACTAACTCACAAAATTACATCTAGTCAATAATCGATCAAATTTTGCTCAAGTTGATCGATTCCAATTCTTTTTAATCGACTTTTACCGTTGATAATGATCTCTTTGCAACCGCTTCAAAGGACGGTAACAAATTAATGACATATCGAGATGACAAAACAGTTGGCGACATCTCTTTACGGCCTTTACTCCTTAAATACCAGTATCCGTTTCACTCATTAAAACGGTTGTTACAATCATCCAATAGCGGGACATATGCATGTCGTGTAAGACGAAGCTAGAAAATGCTATTAAATTCAGGAAAACCGAATCGAGAAGCAACAATGATTTTAAAACGTGAACACTGCAGCAGATATAGCGAGCTACCATTTCCCTTCATCTACTTCTTCCTTCACTCAAAATCCAACGGCATTAAAGACCAGAGTTCTTCCTTGTGACCCTCTCCATTGCCATCTTCATCTGACTCACCTGCATTTCTGCTCTCGGAGCTGTTTTCCACACGCATGTATCACCCATCATCTCTCCCTCTCTGTAAATAATAGTTCTCATCATTGACAGCTTGCATCGAGTTCAGCAATGGTCGCAGGCATCCTGTTTTACGAATACAGCTCGACGTCGAAGGAAAGTGGGGAGATGAAGGGTACATAGAGTGCAAAACAAGGACCTTGCCACGTAGCCATGGTCCATGCTACATCACCACATCCTCCTGAGAAAAGGGGAAATGCAAAAAGTGAACTTTGTAATTTATATATGGTGGTAGAATTCATAATGTAGAGAAAAAAGATCAAATTAGTGAATCACCTCTTAAGTTACTGCTTCTGAAAAATTGCTTGTGTAATGAATGTAATATTCCCATAGAAATATGCAAATAACAGAAGTCATCGATGATAAAGTAGAAGAATATTGATGGCTCGTAAATCTTCTGCCATGGATAACCTTTTCACATTTGAGAAAATTGCAAGCAACATAAGCTTTTACAAATATGATATTCAAAATGGTTCTGTTGACTTAAATAGACACTGTCAATAATCTCATTCAACTATGGGCCAGTTACTAAAACTTGATTCCACCAAGTCCAATCAAAAGATAAACAAAAATACAACTTGAAGTATGTGTAGAGCTCCAAATGACGCCCTTTTTTATTCATTACACCCACGATTGTAACACTGATGGAATGCTTCATGAGCTCATGCTACAAAACATTAGCAAAATACTGGTCCAATATATTCTCTAACATAATAACATTATACTATACCAGATAAAACATCATATAGAAATTATATACCTGTTCTGTTCTGCTGTTCATCAATAAACTCTCTAGCAATGCTATTAACATTCAGCAACTTACAGCCATAGGCTTCTCCAGGACTTTGATGGGAGTCAGAATAGATAACTTAAGGAACTAATATATCAATGACAAAAGAAGATATGTCCCATGGAAATAAAGAGAACCAATCAACCCAATGGGCGATTACAAAGAGGCAATTAACATAATCAACCAAGCTCCAAGGGTAGCAGTCTATGTTAGGCTTCTTTTTGATGCGCTAGCTGTTAAAACATCCACCTCTGCTTCATCTAAATCACCTCCATCAGATTTGATTACAAAGATAACTTAGAAATCAATGTCAAATTGATTGGATTGCCGATAGAAAGATTAGTATTGGCTAAGGGTAAAAAATGCAGTGAGGTTCCTACCCTACCCTACCCTAATCAACCAGCAATGGCACATTTAAATAACATTAATTACAATCTTCGAATTTTCCTACATTAAATGAGACTCCATTTTTTAGAATCAGTTGATTCGGGCTTGGTCACCTTCGGCCTTTTTTCACTGAATGGCCTGTTTTACGCTTGTGACGGCTAAAGTCTGATACAAACCGGAACGTCTGTCCACACCCTGATTCTGAGCAAACATAGGGGCGATCTCCAGTATGCACTCTTATATGTTCTGTCCGTGCCCATGGCCACTTGAATGTCATCTTGCAGCCCTTCCATGGGCAAACCAATGGTCGGTCATCCATATGCACCTTGCGGTGCTGCACCAGGTACTTGTGCGAGAAGAACTTCTTCCCACAACCTTTGACAGGGCAAATGTCACGTTTGTGCAAGGACAAATCTTGCTTTGTGCTGAAGCTCATACAGCAGCCCTCAATATCACATGTATATTGTTCCTCCTGATCCTTGGTTGCAAGATCCGAAGATTGAGAACTTTTAGCTTTCCTCTTTTTGGATTGCTTCTTGATAGCCAGTTTATTCTTTGGCTCTTTGGATGTAGATGATCGTTTCCTCAGACGTGTGCTAGGTCCTCCCGATTCATCTTTCAAACTCGATTTAAGCAGGCTAGTGTTCTCACTGCATTTGGTATGTTTGCTTCTCAGAGTCCTCCCAAGTGGAGGTGTAGAAGTTCCAGCACACGCATCTTCAGTTTTTGAATTTCTTTCTGCCATGGTGCACCTGGGTTTCTTAGATTGAGCTTTCTTCAAAGGCTTTTTCTTCCTCTTCTTTCCAGAACTTTTAGCTTCCACATTGCTACCTGATGGATTCGTTTTATAGGATAATTTGCTTGAACGGTCAATATTCATCTCAATCAAAGGCTTCTGATCAGCATCAAGTGAAAAAAGTTCTTCAGTCTCTTCTTGCTCCTGATTCTCCTCGTTATGGGCTAAATATGGATGTACCTGGTTTGACATCCAAACCTTCCCACACCATCTACCAGCAACAATTATTTTCTTCTGTCTGCCTGGTCGCTTCCTAGAATCCTTCTTCTTTACAAGGGAATTATCAGTGGAAATGAAACCAAAAGCCTTATATACAACTGGATTATATGGCAACTGCTTACTATAAAGGGGTGATTTGCTCAGGTTAGCAGTATAGTACAGGTTAATTCCCAATTTCACCGACCAATCACTATTTGTGGGCATGACTTCTTCATCCTCTAAGGCTTCTTTTATTTTTTCCTCATCATCTTTATCAGCATCCCTGTATTTGACATTCTTCCAAATATAACCAATTCCCAATTCTTTTGCTAATGACTTTGCTTCTGATTCTATTTTGGGATAATCTGCATATGTCATTATGCTCAGGTCACATACAACAACTAGAAATAACTACAGATTTTCTTCAGAAAACAAATATAAGAGAATATTGTTAAATGATTACGAGAAAACAATTATGCAGCCCGAACAATTTCTTTTACTTCATGAAAATTTGTTCTTCCGGGGTAGAGGATATTAATTATGTACACATTCATAAATTCCATCAATGTTTGAATGTTCTTGGTAATGAAACTTTTAGCACATCTACTCGGACATCGTTACTGGTAATCTCCATATACTTGCTCAAGTTTATGACTAAAATACAACCAATGCAAAGGCAAATAAAACTATGTAAATTTTGATAAAACAATGTGTTTCAGATCAAGAATGTTTTGCTGCAACAGAGATTTAGCAACTGTTTCTAGTTTGCCAAATGAGCAAACAATCTGTCATACTCAGAAAAGTTATATTAAACTCATAGGTGCTGTAACATGAGCTGAGACATAGGATCTGTTGCAATATTTAACCATGGTACTTTCAAATTTCAATCATTGTAAAACCAACTCTTTCACCACTTATGCAATTACGAACATCAAAGTATATTACAGGGCTCCAAAGGAAAATAAGCAATGTTGTCAGAGTCGTGAGTCAAACCTAAGCTTCCCCGATACTATGACTAAGTAGGCAGGGCTGCCTGGATTGCATGCTGGATCATTTTTGGAGTGGAGTGTATTGATTCTTAAAACATAAGAGTCAAATCATGGACACAGTGGACTCACGAGTCCAACCAATAACTCTTCTCTCTTACTGAAACCTAAACCTACTTAGTTAAGATTTAACAAATTTAAATAACAAATTGGGAACTTAACATTTTATGTTGTTGATTTTAGTTTAGTTTAATTAATTCATGTCTACTTTTTTTTGTGAAATTTACAATTAATTTACAGATTTAATTATTGTATTATTTAATTGGGTTAATTTCACTTTGGCCACTGAAGCTTATTTCAATTTCCACTTTGGCCCCTATAGTTTAAGAAACCTTTTTTGGCACCTGAAATTTATTTCTAGTTTCACTTTTAACCCTAAAGTTTGGAAAGTTTTACTTTAGTTTTGTTTTGATTCTCATTTTAGTCCTTACAATTTGGAAAAAGAGAATCTCACTTTGGCTTGTTAATTTAAATATTGTTTTGCTTCATGGTCACTCAAAAATCACTAACTAGTTGATGTCCGTCTCCGTACTAGAAGAAACTCTCATAATAGTTATCCTAGATTGTATTTTGAGTAAAGAAAAAATGTTACCCTTATAACAATAATTATCAATATGTCGCTAAAATACAAGTACGAGTTCATTGAATATCTCAATTAATCGAGCCAAGAAGACATGAGAGTTTCATTCAATATGGAGATCACATCAACTAAATAGTAATTTTTGGGTAACGATGAAGCAAAAACATATTTGGGCCAGAATAAGACTTTTTTTCAAATTATAAGAGCTAAAATGAGAATGAAAAAAAAAACTTAAGGACCAAAATGAGATCTTTTCAACTTTAGGGACTATACTGAAACTAAAAATAAGCATCAAGGGCTAAAATGAAATTTTTTAAACTTTAGGGGACAAAGTGAGAATCCATAAACTTCATGGACCATAGTCAAATTAACCCTATTTGATTTTAGTTTACTTCTTGAATTAAATGAATTGTTATTCAGTTAATTTTACTAGTTTAATTAGTTTAGTTAATTGAATTATTATTAGTTTACAGGTTTAGTTTACAAGTGTAGTTTCCTCTAAATAGTATCATCATTTTGGGTCATTAGTTTACTATTTATTTTGTATATAATTTTGTATTTTTTTTAAAAAAAATTTAGACACTTATGACTGTATGCTTCAAGTCCACAGGAGGTCTACCAAGTCTGAAAACCTTGAAAAGAAGCAAACACAAACATGTACAAGCAAAGTCATGTGATATGAAAGCGTAAAAGAGAGAACATAGGAAATTATAAGTACAACGTTTTCTATGGAGATGCACAATTAAATAATTCAAGTAATCACCTGGATGACACAGAAGCATCATATGCACCCCACCTACTGATTGAAGTTGCTTTTCAACTTGTGCAGCATGCTGAAGACAGAATACATGCATTCGAGAAGAATCTTTGTCAGATCTTTTCATATCTAATAGTGTTGAGCTTGTTACTGGTGGAACAGCATTTCTTATTTCTGGATGCATCAGTGCATTGTTTGCTTGCACAATTCGGTTGCCACATATATCACGTTTGACTAAGAGGTCTGCTGAAACAGAAGCTTGTTTTCCTATTTTCAATTTACTGCAAAAGATTTCAGCAGCTCTATCATTCTGACAACTATTATCTAGTTCATTGAAGCTTATAACACTAGGCTCCCCCACAAACTTCATGGATGTACTAGAAGCTGCCTTCACATTGTTATCCTCTAAATCAGATGTATTCACTATTTCCCCATTTTCTGGTTGGTACGCGCTAGACAAAACTGATTTTAGTTGGCACTTGTCATCAGCAACATCATCAGTATGTCCATTTAGATTCTCTGAAATATCAGCAGATTGAGAACTTTGAGAAGATATACCAATTTGACTATCTGCTCCAACCAAGTGCAAGTATGTTTCCACATGAGCAATCTCCGCTGAACCGAGCATCTGAGATGCAACTGCACATCTAAATGAGTCTTTCACATCATTTTTGTCTGAGCACATCGACTTTTCACATTGAACATCTTGGTCCTCAATGTCTGACGTATCCGCATAAACAGAAGCTAAAAGCTCAAGTGCAGAAGCACCTCTGGGACATGTAATTTCAGAAAACATTTCTATGCTCTGGTCCGAAACCTGAACTGAAGATGCAGTAAAACAAACTTATCATCCACTTTATCCTCAACTTCCCTTACAAGTTGTGTTACAAGGAAAAATGTAGCCAACAACACAAAATAGAATAACTGCGCTGAATAAATTTCCAACCAGAGAAATTCAAAGAAGAAATATAAGAGAAAGATATTATACATAATACCCAAAGAAATTACAACAATTTCTCGAGCATGCAATGAAAAACCAACTTAAATCTCAGTATCCAAGTTTTATCCCAAAAGGACAGCCATATATTTCCAAAGTTGTTATGTTTTCTTTTAATTAAAAGACCTACTGAACGTGTTTCCTTTACAAAGAAACAGTGTATTACTATTTGTATATTGACTTCCATCTTCCAACAAAAAATTAGTAAATGGTTTGTGTACTAAAAATAGCAATCCCACCTTATAACATAAGAGAAAAACAAACGTTAATATATACAATAAAGTAACCAATGGAATTGACTATTCTAATGGTAATAAAATGTAGCAAAATATATAATATGCCATACACCTACAAGTCTACAACAATAATAATGAAAGTGATTCTAATACTTTGGAAGTATTGCCGCCAGACCATCTAAGTATGACTTGAACTGCTAGTAACATTAACTATCATATTCAATGAGAACTTTCCACGGGTGGTAAATTAACAAATTAAAAAGATGTTTTCCACTTTGTATTCAGATACAAGCTTGTATTTCATAATTGCTTTTTGGTCATTATCACTTATTTAATGTTGAATTTGTTCAAGAATTTTACAAGTGCTTAAAGACTTCTTATACCTAGTCATCTGTCTATTTGAGGCTGAAGTGCAATGAAAACCCCACACAAAACGCAGAAAATAAGATCTCACACAAGACGGAGTGTAGGATGCTATAACAGCAATGAATTAAGGCAATTTAGAAATATTTTTCATTTGATACCTCCTTTTTCTTTGCCCTTTCTCCCTTTCTTCTCAACAAACATCTAGATTTGTATGTCCATAAACAAGTTACACCAACATATATTGTCTACTTCATGATCTGACCTATACAGCACAGTTGCTAAAATTGTTGGTTATAGACTTCCAGTGATGCTAAGGCCTAAGTTTTATGATGTTCAAATGGAGAGTCTAATGACTACTTATGAAGCATTTCTACAAGACTACAACTGTGCCACTTGCACTTCATAATCTTGCATGCATTCTAACTTTCACAAAAACTAAATTCAGAGTCTTCTTCCAAAAGAAACTTTCCAGTCCTTTTTTCTAATTGAACAAATTTTAACAGAATCCCCCTCATTGCCAAAATTTAGAAATTCCATAAATTTTTAAATTTTATAAATAATCTTTTTTATTAAGGTAGATATTTACTAATGATGAGCTATATAGGTTTAGAATAGATTATTAGGTCCAATGGGATGTTGAGTACTATCATATGCAAGAATTAAGATATTGAATATTATAAAAATTATTTTTCATATAATTATAGATACATAACGTTCTTGTTTATAATTATATATATACTAATACTTAAGAAGATGTCTTGCTACAATTAGGGCAAGCCATTTTTTTAAGTGCCTAGCAATTTTAGGGGTATACCCCTTGAGGGTGCCTTTCACCTTTACAACCTCCTTGTAGACCAAATCCATGCATAAATCTCAGAATTTCCCTCAAAGTAACAATTTACCAAGAACAGATTCTTATACTTTGCTGAAAGGTAATTTTAAGACCAAATCTATGCATGCACATTTGTCCTGTTATTGCCATCCACTTATATGAACAAACATTTCCTTATATGTATTTAAGTTCAGAAATATTAAGGTAATCACGAAAGTGTACCAATGGACCACCAGATTGAACCTTGTACCAATGGAATAATAACGAAAGTGTGCACTATTCAACTCTTTTAACTGATGGACTTCTAAATGATCATCTCCAGAGAGTTCTAAATTCTCTTGTGTAGACCGTATCAAGGTTTGAAGTCTGAAAGTTCTCTAGACTTTAGAGATCCACAGTGGAAAACAGAGTCACTAATTAATAATGAGGTTAACAGGTTTCACATCAGACATCTCTCACCCAATAGTCCTTCATATTCAGCACAGGTTAGAATATTAATAGCCAATAATGAATCTTAGAAGACCTATTATTTGAAAGGATTTTGATTTAAAAAGTAAAAGAATTGCGACAGTATCCTATATATTAGATTAAGAATTCTGGTAGTACTTCTTCAATAGTTCCAATAGTTAAGCATTGATCTCATAGAAGTGGAATCATTGCTAATGTACATGCTTAAAAATACAATCTTCCATGTCCAAAAGACAACTCAAACTCAAGATATGGAAGCTATTTATATTTAACAAGAAAATGGAATGAATTGTTCTTTGAAAAGATTCCATGTATGTTCTTTAGAAAACACAAATATACCCACATATGGATACAATCTCTAAACTGTCATAACAATGCTTAATAATCACTTTTAGAAATTTACAATGATGGCATAATTTAAGAAAAAAAGTACAAATAAGGTTGAGGTTAGAGCTTACCAATGTCTTTAACCAGATTGTTTCTGCTAGCCTTACAATCTGTATCTGTACCTAAGGCACTAACTTCTCCTGAACCAATAACATGTTCATTAAGGAAACCACAATCTGCAGACATCAGATATTTGGCTGTTGTCTCTCTTGGTTGAATGACAGCCACACATGAAAAGCTTAAAATTCCACATGTGACGCATGCCAATAGTCCTTGATCTAGCAGCCCATCATCTTGCAGTATCCCTTCTTTTTCACTTTCCAAATTTTGTGAATCAGATGAAGAGTGAAGATCAGCACCAGTCAGTTTGTTATGCGTGCCTGATGAAATCACTTTACCATTTTCTGCAGATGAATTTCCTTCAGGAAACAAATTATTGAAGTCTCTAATCCTTGTGTTCCAGCCTGGGCCAACATCAGTAGAAGGTAGAAGTCGTGATGCTTCTAGAGCTTCCTGATGACTGCATAGGCCAAGTGATAGTCTAGGCTTTAACTTGAATCTGCCATGATGATTTGAATATAAAGGGCTTTCAGGTGTTTTTCGCAGGAGAACGACACAGGATGCTCCAATATCAAGAAGATTATTGAGGAGATTATTATTTTGAATCACACTTTGAACAAATGCATTTTTTATCATCTCTTCTCCTTCTCCTTTCATCTTATCTTTTAATCTAGAACTTCGTGGCTCACTTCCATCACCTATGGGCATCCTGTAAAAGGAACAGCAACATCAGTCCTGCACATCAATAGAACCATTCAATCCATTAAAATTTTCATATACTTTGACTATTTTTAAAAAACAAAACATTTTTTTTGCTGATATAGACAATACTACACCACAAGGGAAACAACATCCAGGATATTAAGATTTATTAAACTAAAACGCAAACCAGCAGGTATTGGCATATTACGTTTCATGACTAAAAAACCTATGGGCTACAATTTTATATTCCATCATGAAAAAATAACAATGTTAGAAAAACGAGCAATTCGGTGAAAGAGATAATACACATCAAGTTAAAGAACAATGACCATTTACCAATACCTTCTGATATGTCAAGGAACCAATGAGCCAAACCAAGTTTCAACAAATCTTCGAAGCTACAAAAGCAGGATGCTAAGTAGGCAGTCCAGCACCACCAGAAATAACATAGAGTGACTAATGGTCAATGAAATAGAACAAATGTGAAATGAGGTGAATAAATCAGAAAAAACTAAAAAGACTAACTTTTATTTGTCATCAATTAAGGTTCATGAAATCCTAGAAGGATTATGAATATGCAAAAAAACAACATCAGGAGAATTTTAGATAAGAATGTTTTGTATCAACTTGTTCTGGTTCCTCAAATATCATGCACTGTGTTGAAAGAACTAATTTATTCCCATTCTAACAACTTGACCAAGTGAAAATATTTTATGAATAAGAAAATCAATTCTAAAATATGCATAGTTAAGTTCTCGCCAAAGGATAACCATTCTATTCTTTGGAAAAAAAGTATAGTGAATGTAAAGCTTGACATTATCTATAACCTTTTATGAAGAAAATAATTGTTAAACCTAAGTATAAAGATACAAGGCATGACGTTAAACTTACATCAGAAATCGAAATCATTTGAGATCCTTAGGAACAGAATATATATATATATACTGCCAAACAAACACTTGTAGACTCTAGAAACCAGAAATGGTAATCATCATTGCGTAGAATTGTAGCAACCATCCTAGATAGCATATGATATTATGATCTGGTATGATTCCACTTGTTAGACTGATTCACATGCTGTTTGTCTTTTATATCGAGTCAACTCAATGGTTAGTAATTTAGTATTATCTTTTACCTAAAAGGTATTTTTGTGCAGTTAAGCTTCTGTCCATTAGGGTTTCTTTTGTTCAAGTCTATTAAGACGCTTCCAGTGTATTGGTTCAATGCTGATTAACACATTGAAATTTGGTTTGCATTCCCCATCTTTGTTCTACCTCTTCTGTCTTCTTCTCTATCTTGGTTCTGCATTGAGATAGTCTGCCCTTATCTTAGCACTGCGATTGCCAGATAAAATCCCTATGGAATATA
This sequence comes from Canna indica, assembly GCA_034359265.1. Lineage (NCBI taxonomy): Eukaryota > Viridiplantae > Streptophyta > Magnoliopsida > Zingiberales > Cannaceae > Canna > Canna indica. The sequence goes on along the minus strand of CP136893.1, from coordinate 18,990,983 downwards.
TTTTCTCTCACATAACTTTTTGTTGTTCAGAGTTCCATTGATCTCCTTTTAATCCGTCTTGTTCAACAACTAACAAAAAAATCGAAAGAAAAACTTGTACAAAAAACAGTAAACACTTTAAGCCAAGTAGAAACAGAACAAACATCATACAAGTGATAACTCATATAAAAATTGTAAAATAAAAACACAACCGCAACAAATGTCATCAAGCAGAGGCAGCAAACCTTTTGCATAATGGTAGTGCAAGTGCATATAGCAATTGAAAATGAGACACCATAGGAGGATAGTTTATTGAAGCCCTCCGTAACGCAGCCTCTTTGGCAAATCTCAGCCATTCAGGGGTAGCAATATTTGCTGCCTCCCCACAATTAAATCCTACAACAAATAAGAAAGAACAATTTATAGTAAATGCAAATAATGAACACTCAATGTAAGGTTTACATATAGTCAAATTACATTCAGAATCTATCAGATAAATTATATGTACCAAAAACATTCATAGAAATCTCAGTGAAACCAAGTATTTGTATCTTCAGAGATATGCATATCAGTGAGTGCATCAAGGTTAGTTGACTAGGAATCGACAATGCAATTGGAAAAAGTAGGTAAAAGATCTATTATACATTAATATTAAGATCTTAAAAGACTACCAATACAAAATTGTTAGTCAAAATTCTCATACGACAACCAAATCTTTATCATTGAAATCAAGCTCAACTAACAAAAGAATATCACCAATACTATAAAAAACAGAATAACACCATATATAAATTCATATCTCATGTACCCTTTAGATTTCCTTCTAGCTTTATCTATTCCCGTTCCCTTTTGCCTACAAACTGATCTCACTAAATCTTCTCGCAATCTGAAAAAAGGACAATTTCTTCCTCCTCTGAGCCAGAGTACCCCAATGGTCATCATCAACAAGGGAAAAGAATGGATAAAATTCAACTCACTCTTCCTAAAAGAGATGTCTTTCTGAGAAAGGTAATTCCAAAAGAGAAAAGAAAACATAGCAAGTTGCTATTTCCCACGTGTGTGTGTATGCTCCAAATTACTACAATAATTGCATGATCAAAATCAGTTTATTTTAGAAAGTCTGTTACGAAAACAAAAGGCAAGTTTCTTATCCTATGGTCATTAACAAGATACTTGTTCATCACTTCATTATTTGGTTAAGCCTCATACTAAAAAGACTAGTTTCATCTGTATTTTACCTCCAAAAATCTAACATAATTCTAATTCCTAAAGATTTTAGTTTGAGGGCATATCCCCTGCCACACAATTCTATATGTCTTACTATATCCTTTATAAACTAGCATATAAGAATGATATATGATATTATCTTTTCCCATTAGTCTGACTAAAGAAACTTAGTAAGACAATGTTAGTGATCCCGAGGACATTTTTTTATCAAACAGTTGAATCATCCCCTCAGCCACCACAAAACTTCACTAGCTCCTACCCAAATCAGACCAGGTTAAAAATAGTGCAGTAGTAAATTGCAAGTTCATGCAAATTTTGGCAGTGTCAGTCTTTGCTTACCCACCCCCAGTAAAATCGTGCACTATAACATTAATGCACATGCATTAGCAATAAGTGAAGCTAGCTGGGGAAATTGCTTGTATGAAATTGCCAACAGAAGATTTTTGGCAGAATGGGGCAGGCTTCAAGGCAAGCATTGTAATATGACTAAGATCTTCCACTCCCTAGTAGGCTAGTACGAATCAGTTCTAAAAATTATACTATGGCCAGTGCCATGACACCTCTGTTCAAACTTCAAACTTATCAAACAAGGTCCAGCCAAAAAAGTGGTAGGGCCAGTGAACTGCAGGTTTTCCTTGTCACCTGTACATTAATGTAAACATATACACCAATTATATTAATGTTGTTTGTATATATAGTTATACGACTGCCAAAATACCTCAGTATATAACTACATATAGTTACCAACACTGGCGAAGCCACATTGTTGGTTGGTTGACACCCATTCATAAATATTGTTGCACCTATATTTTAAATTTTATCAATCTGTTTTAATTTGTTTATAATTTATATATTATTTTAGTTGAATTAATTAAATACTTGTTAAATATTGTATGATTAATAGGCCAAAATTAACCGCTTGTTAAATTTGATTGGATGACCACTTTTAGGAAAGAGACCAATCTATGTATTTATATTCTTAACACTCCCTCTCACTTGTGGGCGGATGAACTTGAGGAGACTAACTCAAGCCCAACAAGTGGATTGACTTAATTGAGGTGGGAAATATTTTTTTTTAATATTGACGATAGGAGGATTCAAACTTAGGACCTCCGCTCTAATGTCATGTTAAATTTGATTGGATGACCAACTTTTCTAAAATCTTAAGCTTTTAAGAAAGAGACCAATCTATGCATTTATATTTTTAACATCGCTTAATAAATATTTTGCATCATTACATGCATAGATATAGATTTGGTGCCTTATTCTTTTTATATATAACACAATGTGTATAGGTTTTACTTAATTGATATTTTATTAATTACCATAGGCTTTAATTAATTAATTATTCTCTTTTATTTGTCTACTTTGATTGAATTATAATTCAACTATTATTTTATTTAAATTAATTACTTTACATTAAATTTATATTAATCAAACAATTTATTTTAATATAATTATATGTTAAATTAAATTATATTAACCTACTTAGATTAAATCTAGATAAAATTTAATAAATTAAATTAAGTTAGGTTAATTAAATTTTATCATAATTAACATGCTTATCATATTGACTTAGTATCATAATATAATAATATAATGTTGCAACCCTGACTCCAGGGTCTTGGCTTCCCCATTGGTTATCAAAATAATCCATGACCCCTTTTTCATCTATTAATTATATGACTGCCAAAATTACCTCAGAATATAACTACATATAGTTATCAAAATAATCCATGTCCCTTTTTCATCTATTAATATGGGTCAGAAATTCAGCACAAGTTGACATCCGTAGTAGAACTCAGAAAAGGAAAAATCCCAGGAAAAGATGGCTTACCATGACTAAAGCCCATATGATAAGCCCCAGGAAAAGTGACAACAAAATCTCCAGCATTTTGGACCAACCTGCTTTGACAAACATAAGATATAAATATTAACGGGTTATAAAGCATTGAAGGAAAAAAATAATGAATTTGCTAAAAATATCTTCTGCCTCATTATTACCTGCAGCATGGGATTCCTGCTCCAACAAGTACTTCAGGAGACATAACAGTGGTCTTCTCACTCAGAATTGCAAAAGTTACTGTCATGAACTCAATCATATTAGAAGATAATTTACCAAGCCATGTACACAATAATAAGGTATATTGAGTAGATAAAAAAATGTCAGGAAGACAGTCTTATTGGAGAAAATATCATTTTAACAACATCTTAAGCTATAAAGATGCATGCTACAACAAGGTGATGAAATTTGGAAGAAAACATTTTGCATCTTTAGCACTCAATGTGAATCTGCACATCCTCCTCAGAGCCTCAGATAAATGGAAGGGGGAGGGACACTTCCAGTCACTACCGCAATAAGACTTGAATTCCAAACAGAATGCAACCAACAAGTGGTTATGTTTATATTCAAAAGGAAAATAGACCCTCCAGAAGGTACTTCCGTTGGTTTCCTATCAAATTCGATTACCAAACAAGACAAACTATTATGACTGGACGATAAGTTTGGTCCTATAATCACTGACAGACTTCTCCCTGGTGAAGCTTCTCCTAATTTCATATATTAAAAAGTAAATTGTGGCCCACATATATCAAGAAAACGTAGAAACAAGACATTTTGATTGTCCACTTAATCTAAATTGAAAGTTTACTGCAGATCTGAGGTTTCATTTTCACTCAGAATCAAGCAAAAGCAATATGTGAGCATTTTTAGTAGCTTCTAGTTGAGTTTTTCCAATTTCAGTTATATCCATATTGTAAGGAAAAAAACAACAAAAAAGAGAAAAGATATATTTCACGTCACAAATATAACTAACAAAGACTAGTTCATAAAAATTAGAATATTTTTATGAACTCAATGCCCACCTTAAGAATCTATTCAACACAAGTACATACCATTCAGGTTTTCTTTTACTTGTAAAACGAAGCATGAAAGAATTACCACGATCTAGGAACGTTAGGAATATTTTTAGGATAGACTAATTTATTACGATTTTAATGAAACTAAGCCCCTGATATTTGTTGGAAAGAACCTAAAAACACAGATTTTTCAAAAACATAAAATCTTGGTGTCACTAGAAATATGGAAATTTAATTCAAGTGAGCTCCAATTTGAGAAGAAAATGTCAGTGGAGAAGTTTCATGAGGAAACTAAATAGCTCCTTATATTCAAATAATCAATCAAAACCTGAATTAAAACTTCTTTGAGTCAATGCGAGTTAAAACCATCAAGTTAGCTGAATAATAAAACCAATTTGTTGCAGGACTTATGGTCAATAAGAAAGAAAAAAATGTTTCAGAAAACTTAGTCCAGATTTAGCTGAATCTTCAAGTTTTTAGGCAGATGCTATTTAATGACACATTGTTTTAGCTACTTTAGAGGACATCAGCATACTTTTTCTAGCTTGAATAGTGGTGACCTTGGTCATGGGCCTTCAAGTTAATCACAGAAGCAGAAATTTAGTGGATCGACAAGCCTTCCATGTTACATTGGCTGGTTCTTTCACGGGTTTCCAGGCATGAGCGATTAAAAAATCTGCTATTTCCAGTTTCCGGCATGTCACAGTTTAACACTTTTTCCCTGTGAGACAATAGTTAATGTCCCCTTTAAACATATTGGGCCTCTCGTACAGTGCATCTATCTAGCTCATCCAAATTTCTTGCTTCCCTCTTTCAATTTAAAAGTTTCCATTAAAAGTTACACTTAAGTCCACCCTACCTCCAGAAAAGAATAATAAGACGAAAGATAGAAGCTACTACAGAATAAAACAGAAACACGAAATTTGGCAGAAAATGCATGTTAGACTTACCAACAGGATTCACCTCCCCGCCATAGCCATGAAACCGGACCACCTGTTCGAACGCAAGCCCTGCATCCCTCGGCACTCCATACCATGTCTTACCCGCGCCCATATGCAGGTAATTCAAGCTATGTAGCTCGTGGTCTTCCACATGCCAAGCAAACCAGCTGAACAACATGGCGACATACACCATAGGAGACGTCACCCCAGGGATCTCCTCCTTCATGAACCGGAGCAGAGAGCTTTTGCCCCGCGACACGCCCCGCATGTTCCATGCTGACTCCCCAACGTTGGTCGGGACCTCCTCGCGCCAGCGCCTGCCAGCAGTGGTCAGCGGGGCGAACCCGGACCCAGGCATGTCGTTGGCGTACTCGACCGAAAGGGGCTTGTCAGCGGAGGCCCGCCAGAAGAGGGCCTCCACCTCAAGCGGGGAGAGAGCATCGGGGGCAGCAGCAGCCTTGCGGCCAGCAGCGCGGCGCAAGTGGGAGCGCTCAAATTGCCGGGCCTTCGCCTCGAACTGCTGGAGAGTGTATCGCTCGCCGCTCTGCCAGACGGGCTTCTGGACGGGGCGGGGGCGTCGTGGGCAGAACCCGATCTGCTGCTGCCGAGTGGTGAAGGAGGGGGGCTTCCGGCCGCCGCCGGCGGGGTTGCGGGCGGCGAAGGAGCGGTTGAGGTTGGCGATGGCGGTCTTCTTGGGGGAGGCGGGGAGTGGGGGCACGATCTTGCAGATGCCGAAGGGGGCGGCCTCCTTCTCGATCTTGAGTATGTAAGCGATGGGATCCTGGAACTCCTGCAGCGTGGGGTGGAACTCAGGCGCCAATGGCAACGATTTCAGCCAAAGGGGAACCTCCAGTGGGGGTTGCTCCGACGCGACCATCCCCGGCGCGGACGACGGTGCTGCCGACTTCATCAAAGTAGGCGAAAGTCACTCCCCATTCCTAGAGAGAGAAAGTGGGTGCCCTTTTTTCACTGTGGTTTTCCCCTTTGCGGAGAAAAAGCAAGGGTTTCGCGGTCTCCCTCACTCTTCACCTCCTCTTCCTCTCTTGCTCTTCTGGGCAAAGAGTGAAGAAGAGAGAGAGAGAGAGAGAGAGAGAGAGAGAGAGGAAGAGATGGGGGAGATTTTATTTTAATTTTCTATAATTTTATATGATGAGGAGGGCAAAGTGTAGGGTTGGGAAGATCGATAATTTACATTTGTGCCACTGCGAGTGTACATTGAAAGAGATAGAATCTATCTTTTCCTTTTCTATATATAATTTTAGGTGATAAAGGAGGCGCCGTTAAATCTTATCAGTGACACTAATAATAATAAATAATAAATAATAAATATATTTATATTGAGAGAATAAAGGCTGTTAAATATTATTAGTGGTAAAAAAATAAAAATATTTATGTTTAGATATTTTATACACGATAAAAACAAACTCGTTTTGAAACCACCCCTATATTTTGTTTATCCAAGTTGACTAATAGAATGATTACAATGGACTAAACAAGAAAATTTTGGTTGACAACTTAGCAAACTCCTCGGGATAATTTCACTTTAGTTATATAATAGTTTCAGCAATTTCCCAGAATCAAAATTTCCTCAATGGAAATTCTCAGCTCCGGATAAGGAAATCCTAAATTCCCAGAACCGGAATGCATCTTTTTAAAACCTCAAAATACCCTCAACTAAATTGGTTCCACCGCCAGCTCCCCGGTGGCACCTTCCCAGTCAATTACCAATTTTCCCCCGCTCCCCGCCCGGTCAAAATTTTTTTCCCCTCCCCTTCTTACCTTTTTACACCGAGCCCTAGATTTTACCACGATTTTATTCGCTACCGACGGACGTCGCAGTTCTCATCCGACACTCTTCTCCCCTCGGCCAACTTCCTCAGCTCGACGACAGGTTCGAAGCTCTCCATTATACTCGAGCCCTAGAAGTTACTGCTTTCCACTATACTCGCCACCGGCAGCCCTGCGACACTCTCGTCGGCCAACTTCCTCCTCTCAACGGTAGGTTCGGATGATCTCTCCTTCAATGCCCCTAGAATTAGGAACCCTAGTAATGATTTTTCCTTGAGTAGACTATAGTTGTTCATTGAGTTCAATACTTGCTAAAAAATTTATGTAGTTGTTCATTGAATAGACTATTTGGATAGTAGACTATTTGTGTAGTGTTTGACAGTAAATTAGTATGTGTTTGAGAGTTATGGCCAAACTCTCTAATGAGTTAGAGACTTTGGCCAAAATTGTCTGTTAGTAGTCTAATTTTTAAAACATGTATCATTGACATTCTATAGTATTGTGCACAAAAAATAATTATTGAGTAGTATAATTTTAATAGTTTTATAGCGTAATATGAAAACTCTCTAACTCATTAGAGACTTTTCCCAACACTGTTTAAAGTGAGTTTTTCTATCTTATTAGTGTTGTAAACATAATGTGCATAGTATTTCCATCATAATAGCAAGTTAATTCTGTGCTGGAGACTATTTGAAAAAGTCTATAATGAGTTAGAGACTTTATCAAAACTCTCTAGTTCTTTTTTTGATAACTAACCAGTGTGTATCTTTATCATTATTGTAGTTATCATATATTATATCTTGGTGAATGAAACATTAAAATTGATTTAGCAGTATGAAAGCTTGATATATTCGTCAGAGGTAGAAAAAGGAAGCGTTCAGGTTTGATGTTTATATTGTGTGCATTTGCTTTAATTTCATTTTTTGGATATTAAATGTAATAAGTCCCCTTATTTATATATTACAACTAAGTCAGAAAAAAATGAAAAAAAAATCATATAAAGATGATAAGTCTCAATTGGTTTAATGGACATGTTTTGTCCATCGCTTCCGCAAGTTTATTTCCATTGGAGTAGATAAAAATTGGGGTGGATTTTTACAATCGGTTCACATCCAAGATACCCAAAGAGAGATAATTGAGAAAACTTCATTTGGAGTATTCCTGAGAATGCAAGACTTCCCTGCCCTAAGAAATGTGATCGATTTGCTTGATCATGAATCACTCGGTTAGGGAAACCACTTTCAGATTTAAAGGTGTTAGGGTAATTTTTTTGTCAAACAATATTTCACTGCCGCTTGGCATTCCAGATAATGGAATTATTATACCAATGCCCTCATCTGCTGTTGAACCAAGTGGAGAAAGCTACATGAAGTCAAAAAAAATTTATGATGGTAATCCATGCAACCGATCTGCAATCAAAGATCATATGTTGTGGTTACACACATCAAATGATCCGGAGGACATTATGGACTTCTGCAGATTATTCATATTGTATGTTTTTTGTTGTATTTTATTTTGTACCTCAGCCTACACTGTTCCATTATTTTTGTTGCCTTATGTGGACAACTTAGAAAACATATGTAATTATAATTGGATAAGATGTATATATTCTTACTTCTCTGCGTAACTCCCCTCAATTGGGGAGAAAATGAGAGCTACCAGGAAGAATCCAGGACAAATTCAGTCAGCAACCTACATGAGAGGTTGCGTCATTCTACTAATTGTAAGTATTATACTATCAAATTTATTTTATATTTGAAATTTAAAATATTTTATTATATTTTATACTTCATAATTTGTAGGGATGATTCTTTGAACATGTTCATATTATGGAACCTAAGAAGCTAGAAACTCTCACTCGAATCCTTAGGTGGGAGTTAAAAAATTGGCAAAGCAAGACCCTCCAAGCCCTATGGAAATCCTTGGACCAAAACTCTGTAAGTAGACTTGTATTAATTATTAAATATATAGATTCTCAATACATATGCTTTTGTTGTGTATGTTATCAAATATTTAGAGCCACAAGAGGGTGAAGATCAGTTAAAGCAATATGACCCTAGAAATGATCTTGCAAAGGTTTGTAATTTCAGTTTTTTATGAATTGATTTGATAATGTTAGCCAACTAAGATTTATTTTCCTTGTCTTCAGGATAAATCTGATATTTTTAGAGTTCTTGATGATTTTGTTGTTGTATATGTTAATAAACATGTTGAAGAATGTCTTCAAATAGAACTTTCTGAAGATGACACCCCCCTTGTCAATGTCTCTACTCCTATATATCATGAGTACTATCCTTCCCCTGCCCTTACCCCTGTTGTAAATATTTTTTCACCTCCTATTCTAAAGAGTATTGTGAGAAGTATTATTAGATCCTCTATTTTAACCGTAAGACATTGTGTTAATAAACCTAACCACATATATGCATTGAGGGACCGAATAGGTACTCCATTGTGGGTGAAGGTTTATATGAAGAACAAGAAAAAGAAGAAGAAAATTCAACACATAGTCACTGAAGATTTACAGCAGCGAGAAAAAAATAAGAAAAAGAATGACAGAAGACCTAGGAAACAAGTTCAAAAGGAGAAAATCAAATACTTGAAAGAAATAGAGGAAGACAAGGACCAAGAGAAAGAGAATGAAAAAGAGAAAAAGAAAGAAAAGGAGAAGAAACTACTTGAAGATTTGAGACTTCAGGATTATGAGCCTCTAGCAACTTACAAAAGCAGAAGATTAGGATGTGCGAAACATTTAAAGCAAGAAAAACAAATTGAAGATTTGATTGTACATGACAAACAAAGAGAAGAACGGGAAAAAATAGCAATTCAAAAGAGGAATGAATTGTTGTTGAAAGAAAACAAGGGTAAAATGAATCAAATAATTCACAAGGTATTTTTTTTACTAAATCAAATACAGTTTCTCATACTTGCAATACATGGATATTAATGTGATTTGTTTTGATGCAGGTTAAATCTTCACATGAGCTTGATGCAGCAGCCATAATAATGTCTCTCAATAAGATTGAGTGAGTGTGTTAACTTATTTTATGAATAACTCTCGACAACTATAAAACATATTGTTTAAACGAATTTATTGTATTGATGTTTGATTATAGCATCCAATGTTGATGAGCCAATATTTTCAATAGTTCTAAAAGCGAATTTAAGCATTTCGATTGAAGTCTTTAACCAATGAAGACTTGACCTCAGCTTGGAAAATAGTCTAACCCCTTCACGAGTTTTGGGTGAAAAGTCTATAAACATTTATAGAATTTTTTAGTCTATAAACTTTTAGAGACTTTTAAAAGTCTTTAAATCTTTAAAGAGTTTATAAATATACTAACTTTATTTTGTTTAATTTTGTATCCTAACCACGGAGTATTTGTGGTCTGATGGGCTGATATCTTTACCGGTGAGAAATTTGTTGAACAATTTTGACTTTGACGCATTAACTGGGGATGATTCAATTGATGCATATACGTTTATTTTATTGAGAAAAGCAAGCTAGTCTACCCCAAACTACATCTACATGGGAACAATATTTGAGGTAAATTATCTATGCAAGTGATGCTTTTAAATTTAGAGAATATTTTTATGCAAGTGATGTTTTTAAATTATTTGTAGAGACACTATCGAACGATGGGAAAATCAGTGTTAATGCAATTAAGGAAGTCATCACTTGTTGCATTGGAGATCAAATATATTTTCGTTCCAATTTCTAGTGGTAGGATGAGACATACCAACCCTCGAAATGACACGGGTGGACATTGGCATTTGATGGTGATCGACATTAACCAAAAAATATTCTTCCATTATAATTCATTCAGTACCTATGTAAACTCCAAAAGAGACTTTGAGGAGGCTGTAAGTGTTTGAAATTTAATTTTTTGATATTGAGCTTTAATAATGTTGATGATCCAATATTCATTTTTTATACAGTGCTTGCTAATAGAGACGATGGAACCCGAGGACTTGAATATGATCAGCCCAGGCTTAAACTTCAAGAGCCCCAGTTGGAGTCGAGTTGTGGTAAATTGTCCTGAACAGGGTCCTTCCGTAGATTGTGGAATATTCATAATGAAATACATGGAATACCTATTGGAAGATAGACAAATGAATTGGTCCTAGGCAGACATGAAAAAATTTAGAATAGATATTGGGCATCGCTTCATGGATGACATTTATTCTCTTGTTAAACAATGAATGGAGATGTGCTACTGCTGACTAATGTTGTGTGGTTAAACTAATGTTATGGTAATAACATAATCTGATGTAGTTTATTCATATTTGCTAGTTTACTAATGTTGATGTATTATATTGAGCTATTATTTGGTGTTAATTTACTGACTTAGAATAAATGTTGAGGTATTAACATCATCTGGTGTAGTTTATCCATATGGTGTCATTTATATGAAGGTTATAGACTTTTCAACCAAAATAGCGGGTTATACGAAAGTCTCTAATCGGTTAGAGACTTTTGTAGTTCTTGACCAAAAAAATTGATATGATGATCTATATTATTCCAATTTCAAACATAATGTTTGTGAACATGAATTAATATCAGCTGGGATCTATTTAACCAAAAATATTATTTTATTTCAATCAAAATAGCGGGTTATACGAAAGTCTCTAACCAGTTAGAGACTTTTGTAGTTCTTGAACAAAAAAATTGATATGGTGATCTATATTATTCCAATTTCATAGATAATGTTTATGGACATGAATTAACATCAGCTGAGATCCATTCGACCGAAAATATTATTTTAATTCAACCAAAATAGCGGGTTATACGAAAGTCTCTAATCGGTTAGAGACTTTCGCAGTTCCTGAACAAAAAAATTGATATGGTGATCTATATTATTCCAATTTCAAACATAATGTTTGTGGACATGAATTAACATCAGCTGGGATCTATTCGACCAAAAATATTATTTTATTTCAACTAAAATAGCGGGTTATACGAAAGTCTCTAACTGGTTAGAGACTTTTCTAGTTCTTCAACAAAAAAAATGATACGGTGATGTATATTATTCCAATTTCAAACTTAATATTTTTGGACATGAATTAACATCATCTGGGATCTATTAGACCGAAAATATTATTTTATTTCAACCAAAATAGCGGTTTATACGAAAGTCTCTAACCGGTTAGAGACTTTTGTAGTTCTTGAACAAAAAAATTGATATTGTGATTTATATTATTCCAATTTCAAACATAATGTTTGTGGACATGAATTATCATCAGCTGGGATCCATTCGAACGAAAATATTATTTTAATTCAACCAAAATAGCGGGTTATACGAAAGTCTCTAACCGGTTAGAGACTTTCGCAGTTCTTGAACAAAAAAATTGATACGGTGATGTATATTTTTCCAATTTCAAACTTAATATTTTTGGACATAAATTAACATCACCTAGGATCTATTCGACCGAAAATATTATTTTATTTCAATCAAAATAGCGGGTTATACGAAAGTCTCTAACCGGTTAGAGACTTTTGTAGTTCTTGAACAAAAAAATTGATATGGTGATCTATATTATTCCAATTTCAAACATAATATTTGTAGACATGAATTAACATCAACTAGGATCCATTCGATCGAAAATATTATTTTAATTCAACTAAAATAGCGGGTTATACGAAAGTCTCTAACCGGTTAGAGACTTTTGTAGTTCTTGAACAAAAAAATTGATACGGTGATGTATATTTTTCCAATTTTAAGTTTAATATTTTTGGACATGAATTAACATCATCTGGGATCAATTCGACCGAAAATATTATTTTATTTCAACCAAAATAGCGGGTTATACGAAAGTCTCTAACCGGTTAGAGACTTTTGTAGTTCTTGAACAAAAAAATTGATATGGTGATCTATATTATTCCAATTTCATAGATAATGTTTGTGGACATGAATTAACATCAGCTGAGATCCATTCGACCAAAAATATTATTTTAATTCAACCAAAATAGCGGGTTATACGAAAGTCTCTAACCGGTTAGAGACTTTCGCAGTTCCTGAACAAAAAAATTGATATGGTGATCTATATTATTCCAATTTCAAACATAATGTTTGTGGACATGAATTAACATCAGCTGGGATCTATTCGACCAAAAATATTATTTTATTTCAACTAAAATAGCGGGTTATACGAAAGTCTCTAACCGGTTAGAGACTTTTCTAGTTCTTGAACAAAAAAAATGATACGGTGATGTATATTATTCCAATTTCAAACTTAATATTTTTGGACATGAATTAACATCATCTGGGATCTATTAGACCGAAAATATTATTTTATTTCAACCAAAATAGCGGTTTATACGAAAGTCTCTAACCGGTTAGAGACTTTTGTAGTTCTTGAACAAAAAAATTGATATTGTGATTTATATTATTCCAATTTCAAACATAATGTTTGTGGACATGAATTATCATCAGCTGGGATCCATTCGAACGAAAATATTATTTTAATTCAACCAAAATAGCGGGTTATACGAAAGTCTCTAACCGGTTAGAGACTTTCGCAGTTCTTGAACAAAAAAATTGATACGGTGATGTATATTTTTCCAATTTCAAACTTAATATTTTTGGACATAAATTAACATCACCTAGGATCTATTCGACCGAAAATATTATTTTATTTCAATCAAAATAGCGGGTTATACGAAAGTCTCTAACCGGTTAGAGACTTTTGTAGTTCTTGAACAAAAAAATTGATATGGTGATCTATATTATTCCAATTTCAAACATAATATTTGTAGACATGAATTAACATCAACTAGGATCCATTCGATCGAAAATATTATTTTAATTCAACTAAAATAGCGGGTTATACGAAAGTCTCTAACCGGTTAGAGACTTTTGTAGTTCTTGAACAAAAAAATTGATACGGTGATGTATATTTTTCCAATTTTAAGTTTAATATTTTTGGACATGAATTAACATCATCTGGGATCAATTCGACCGAAAATATTATTTTATTTCAACCAAAATAGCGGGTTATACGAAAGTCTCTAACCGGTTAGAGACTTTTGTAGTTCTTGACCAAAAAAATTGATATGATGATCTATATTATTTCAATTTCAAACATAATGTTTGTGAACATGAATTAATATCAGCTTGGATCTATTCAACCAAAAATATTATTTTATTTCAACCAAAATAGCGGGTTATACGAAAGTCTCTAACCGGTTAGAGACTTTTGTAGTTCTTGAACAAAAAAATTGATATGGTGATCTATATTATTCCAATTTCATAGATAATGTTTGTGGACATAAATTAACATCAGCTGAGATCCATTCGACCGAAAATATTATTTTAATTCAACCAAAATAGCGAGTTATACGAAAGTCTCTAACCGGTTAGAGACTTTCGCAGTTCCTGAACAAAAAAATTGATATGGTGATCTATATTATTCCAATTTCAAACATAATATTTGTGGACATGAATTAATATCAGCTGGGATCTATTCGACCAAAAATATTATTTTAATTCAAACAAAATAGCGGGTTATACGAAAGTCTCTAACCGGTTAGAGATTTTCGCAGTTCTTGAACAAAAAAATTGATATGGTGATGTATATTTTTCCAATTTCAAACTTAATATTTTTGGACATAAATTAACATCAACTGGGATTCATTCGATCGAAAATATTATTTTAATTCAACTAAAATAGCGGGTTATACGAAAGTCTCTAAACGGTTAGAGACTTTTGTAGTTCTTGACCAAAAAAAATGATATGATGATCTATATTATTTCAATTTCAAACATAATGTTTGTGAACATGAATTAATATCAGCTTGGATCTATTCAACCAAAAATATTATTTTATTTCAACCAAAATAGCGGGTTATACGAAAGTCTCTAACCGGTTAGAGACTTTTGTAGTTCTTGAACAAAAAAATTGATACGGTGATGTATATTTTTCCAATTTTAAGTTTAATATTTTTGGACATGAATTAACATCATCTGGGATCAATTCGACCGAAAATAGTATTTTATTTCAACCAAAATAGCGGGTTATACGAAAGTCTCTATCCGGTTAGAGACTTTTGTAGTTCTTGACCAAAAAAATTGATATGATGATCTATATTATTTCAATTTCAAACATAATATTTGTGAACATGAATTAATATCAGCTGGGATCTATTCAACCAAAAATATTATTTTATTTCAACCAAAATAGCGGGTTATACGAAAGTCTCTAACCGGTTAGAGACTTTTGTAGTTCTTGAACAAAAAAATTGATATGGTGATCTATATTATTCCAATTTCATAGATAATGTTTGTGGACATGAATTAATATCAGCTGAGATCCATTCGACCAAAAATATTATTTTAATTCAACCAAAATAGCGGGTTATACGAAAATTTCTAACCGGTTAGAGACTTTCGCAATTTTTGAACAAAAAAATTGATATGGTGATCTATATTATTCCAATTTCAAACATAATGTTCGTGGACATGAATTAACATCAACTGAGATCTATTCGACCAAAAATATTATTTTATTTCAACCAAAATAGCGGATTATACGAAAGTTTCTAACTGGTTAGAGACTTTTCTAGTTCTTGAACAAAAAAATTAATATGATGATCTATATTATTCCAGTTTCAAACATAATGTTTGTGGACATGGATTAACATCAGCTAGGATCCATTCGGTCAAAAATATTATTTTAATTCAATCAAAATAGCGGGTTATACGAAAGTCTCTAACCGGTTAGAGACTTTCGCAATTCTTGAACAAAAAAATTGATACGGTGATGTATATTTTTCCAATTTCAAACTTAATATTTTTGGACATGAATTAACATCATCTCGGATCTATTCGATCGAAACTATTATTTTATTTCAACCAAAATAGCGGGGTTATACAAAAGTCTCTAACCGGTTAGAGACTTTTGTAGTTCTTGAACAAAAAAATTGATATGGTGATCTATATTATTCCAATTTCAAACATAATGTTTGTGGTAGAGGTGGCAACGGGCTGGGCCAACCCATGGGCGGCACAGCTGTGCCCAGAAGACGGACCGGGCTCACCTTCTGGGCACGTGGGCCGTGCTTGATACGGCACGCGGGCCGACCACGGCCCGCGCACCGTGCTGGCCCGAACACGGGAGGCCTGGCGCGCGCCAGACGTAGGTCGGCCCGAGCTAGGTCTGGCTCGGGCCGACGAATCCTTTATTATTAATAAGAAATCCTATAAATACCCCCTCTCCTTCTTCATTTTTTCTATCTTCATCTTCAACTCTTTCTCTCAATCCTTAACTCTCAACTCTATTATACTCTTACTCTCAACAATCTAAGTTCATTTACAATCATTCTCAACAACATGTTAAGCTCATCGAGAAGATAAAGATTCAAGATTGTTGTTAATTTTTTTTAATCTTTTCAATTTATTTTATTGATTAGTATAATATTTATATTTTTTATATTTTTATTTTTTACTAATGGCGGATGGAGATTTTTCAGATTATACTCCACAAATTGGATCAAATATGTTAAAAGAAATGTCTCATGCTACTCCTATCACTCAACAAAATCAAAACATAGAGATAAGTTCATCTATTAGTTTATGTCCATCAGGTAGGAAAAAAAAGTATGGTTTGGAAATATTTTGAGAAAATTATTGAACCTGATGGCACCATAACAACAGCCCGGTGCAAAAAATGTCAAAAAAATCTTTCGGGTCATGCAACAACCGGGGGAACTGGTCATTTATTATGTCATGCAAAGGATCATGACACTAAGGTTGCACAAGCTCAATAAATTCTTAATTTATCTTCTTTTGGTTTAACAACTTTTTCATATGATCATGATTTTCAACGTCGAGAACTTGCAAAATTAATTGTTCAAAGTGAATCTCCTTTTAGTTTTGTTGATCAACCAAAATTTTCTAGTTGGATTCAAAATACTTTACAACCAAAGTATAAAAAAATTACTCGAAATACAATGAAAAGTGATGCTTTAAAATTATTTTTATATATAGAGAAAATATAATGACTAGTTTTCAAAATAATAAATCAAAAATTTCTTTAACATCTGATATTTGGTCTAGTTAACGTACTACTAATTCTTACATTTGTGTTACAACACATTGGATTGATGAAAATTTTATTTTGCAAAAATGAATAATTAGTTTAAAAGTTTTTGAATATCCACACACTTCTGTTGCCATTTTTTCTGCTATTAGATTTGTAACATTTTTCTATAATATAAATGATAAAAAAATTCCGATTAGTTTTGATAATGCTAGTAATAATGATGCTGCTATTCCTCCCCTTATATAGTTATTTAAACCAGTATTAGATGGTGAATTATTTCATGTTCGTTGTGTTTGTCATGTTCTTAATTTATGTGTACAAGATGATTTAAAACAAGTAAATATACATGTAGAAAAAATAAGATATGGTATTAGATATATTCGTTCTTCAAAAACAAGAACACAAGAATTTAAAAAATTATATCAATCTTTTAATAAACCATTTAAAAAATTTAATGGTGATGTTATTACTAGATGGAATTCAACATATCATATGCTTATGTCTACTATAAGATATCAAGATATCCTTATAATATTTTACAATCAAAATATGTCTGGTGATCCAATTAATAATAATGATTGGTTAGTTGCTGGGCATATTACTCAAATTTTAGAACTTTTTAATAAAGCTATCGAACAACTTTCCGGTGTTTATTATCCTACATGTAATTTAACTCTTTCACATATAGTTCGTATTAGTGAAGTATTTTCTTCATATAGACATCATCCTTTATTTGCACAAATTATTTCTTTAATGGAATCTAAATTTAAAAAGTATTGGTCAGATATACTTACTTTATTTTGTTTAGCAATATGTTTAGATCCTAGAATGAAAATTAATGGTTTAAATATGTTGTTAGATGATTATTATAACAATATGGAATTAGATAATGTTGAAGAAAAAAAAATTAAAATTTCGAATTTATTGAATTATATGTTTGTATTTTACGCTTCAAAATTTGGTGATACAATTAGAAATAAAACAACATCTTCTTCTAGATTAAGAGCAGATGGTGGAAATAGTATTAATTCTCAACTTGGTCGTAGAATAAAAAAAACTAAATCTACTAATTTTAATGAATTACTTTTTTTTCTAGATCATAATCATTCTGAAGAAATAGATGATAATGAAATTTTAGCATGGTGGAAAAAACAAGAAAATATGTATTCTATTATTTTCATCATGGCACGTGATATACTAATTGTTCTTGTATCTACAGTAGCTTCCGAGTCTTGTTTTAGTGTAGGAAATAGAATTCTCGACGAAAAAAGGAGCCGAATGAGTGAAGAAACGGTTGAAATGTGCATTTGCTTAAAAGACTGGTTAGATACTGAAGATAGATTACAAGATAAGGGAGGACATGACACTTCATCATCGGGAGAGGAGGAAGCTCAAACAAGCGAAGCTGGTGCTGCTGGTCCAAGTACAAGTTAAATCACCGGGACTACGAGTGATTAAAAATGTAAAAAAACTACGTAGACCTGATCCTTCTATAGTTAATCATTGGAGAGTACAAGTTTAGCTATAGAAGGTACGTAGGCAACCTTTTAAGGTGCGATCTATTATAATATTAAAAAAAATATTTTATCATTGGATAAATTTTTTTGTATTAAAGATAAATAAAAATTTAATTATAATTTGATTTTTTAAAAAATATTTTTATTAATTTGTACTGCGTTACATATAAAAAATATGTTAAAAATATATAATAAAATTTAGTACAATGATTAATAAAATTAGTGGTCCAAGTTCAAAATTAATCCATAATCATTAATTTTTAAAATTAAATTTTAAACTTTTTAAAATTAAATTTTAAACTTTTTAAAATTAAATTTTAAACCTTTTAAAATTTAAAAATTAAAATTAAACTGGCCCGAACCCTGCCGGAGCCCAGTTGGGCGGGCTCGAGCTCGGGCTGGGCTTGGCTGCCAATTGTTCGGGCCGTGCCAGGCACGGCCCGAAATGTGGTCGGGCCTGGGTCGGCCCTGGCACGGCCCGTTGCCACCTCTAGTTTGTGGACATGAATTAACATCAGCTGGGATCTATTCGACCAAAAATATTATTTTATTTTAACCAAAATAGCGGGTTGTACGAAAGTCTCTAACCGGTTAGAGACTTTTGTAGTTCTTGAATAAAAAAATTGATATGGTAATCTATATTATTCCAATTTCATAGATAATATTTGTGGACATGAATTAACATCAGCTGGGATCCATTCAACCGAAAATATTATTTTAATTCAACCAAAATAGCGGGTTATACGAAAGTCTCTAACCGGTTAGAGACTTTCGCAGTTCTTGAACAAAAAAATTGATACGGTGATGTATATTTTTCCAATTTCAAACTTAATATTTTTGGACATAAATTAACATCACCTAGGATCTATTCGACCGAAAATATTATTTTATTTCAACCAAAATAGCGGGTTATACGAAAGTCTCTAACCGGTTAGAGACTTTTGTGGTTCTTGAACAAAAAAATTGATATGGTGATCTATATTATTCCAATTTCAAACATAATATTTGTGAACATGAATTAACATCAACTGGGATATACAACCAAAATATAATATACATAAAAGAAGTAGGGGGGCCAAACTGTCAAACTGTTTATAATATACAAAATCTGGGTTCTATATATAATATACAAAAAAGAGTTTTTTGCAAAATATACCAAATGTTATCTAACTATTTGTTATGGCCAAACTGCCATATCAAGAAGTAAGGGGGGAGCTTTACATGACCATTTGTTATGACCAAACTATTTGCATATACCATACTTTTTTGGCACTTTACCATTATGACGAGATTCTCTTCGATTCTTCCTCTTCCGACCTGCTTGTATCACGGCTTGTGGTGGTTTTACCAAAGGATCAAAGGATTCTCGACGCCAATATTGCTTGCTTCTGGTAGAAAATATTTTGTCTTCATATATTTTCTTGTACGTTTCGACGGTAAAGTAATACTCACAAAAAGGATAAGGATCTAGACTACGATAACCAATAACTGCCATAATATGCGAGCATGGAATACCAAATATTTGAAACTTATTGCAAGAACAAGATCGGTGGGGTAAATCAACAATGACAATTTGATTTGATGTGTGTACTTGGTAGCAATGGTCCGTATGAGGATGGACTAAATACCAACGACACTTGCTCCTATTTTCAACAAGGATATCTTCAACTTTTTTTGTTAGAATTCCAGACAATTTGAGTGACACTTTACGGCGCTTATAGAACCATTCGGCAACTTTGCCTCTCGTCAGTTCAATTAATGTTGTAATAGGCATCTCCCGTACTTCCCTAAACAAAGAATTCATACTTTCTACTGCATTAGTAGTAATGATATCGTACCTACGACCAGGGAAAAATAACGTTGCCCATCTCTCCTTTTCCAACCGGGTTACCCATTGGTAACTAGGCTCATGAATATCCAGCAACTTTTGCATACATCCATTGAAGTTATGTTCCGTAGTGGCTCTTGCAGCAGACCAAAATAAAAGACAACCAACATTTGTTTTCACATAGTGTATTAGGTTTTTGACTAAGTGCACCATATAATATTCATGCGATGCTTCTGGGAATACCTTTCTCACTGCTGCTAAAATACCAGGATTTCTATCACTCATAATGCTGAAACCGCGGAAGCTAGGTATACAATGTGCAAAGTCATCCAAAAACCATTCTCGTGTGTTTTTTTTTTCAATCTCACAAACTCCAAATGCCACCGAAAAAAGTCTACTCTCAGCGTCAACAGCCGTCGCTATCATTAGAGCTCCAGTATATTTTCCCCTCAAGTGTGTGGCATCAATACATATAATGGGCCTTAGATATTCTCTAAACCCACGCAAGCATGCACCAAATGCCCAAAATACTCGGAGAAAACGAGAAGATACAGAACATCTCAACAATTTAACCATTGTTTCATTATCATGTATCTTCAATTCTCTAAGGTAAGCAGGTAGATCTTTGTAGCACTCATCAAAGTCCCCACGAACTGATATAAGAGCTAATTGAAGTGCATTGTATGCTTTCTTATATGAAATACGAACCCCAAATGCTTTTTGAATTTCGATCACAATCATAGCGGGTGTATACTTTTGATTATTGCTTAATTATCTAATATTTAATTCTGAAATTCCATGATTTACAGCATGCTAGAAATTTAAATTTTGTTATGGCCTAGGGTGGCCGAGTAACCCTAAGAGTGTAGGGTACCCTTAAGGGTAATTAGATGAGCTTTTCCTTGATTAAATATTGCAATCATGTTGTGCTTAAATTATTAAAGTAAATATTTTATATATGCTAAAAATTATGCTATGTATGCTAGAATTTCCTAAGGGTATGCTGAATTTACATTTTGTCTTGTCGAAAATGGTACGTATTACATGCTGTAAAATGCTGGTATAATATATTGATCTTTATGTACACTACATTCTATGAATTTTGAGTATCATATTATGACATGATCAGTTGTGTATGAACAATAATCAGACTGGTCAAGTAGGCTGGAAATTATGTACTGCTTATTAAATGAGTTGGTCGTGAACCCGGGATGACACTCCTCGACTTTCTCTAAATGTAGTGGTTGAACTTACATGAACAGCGGGTCGTTCAGACTTTTCTATGCTCGGGTGGAAATTAAGGAAAGTGACCCATAGAGGTTTAAAATTTCGGCTACGGATCGAATTTCCGTGAGACTTTGATAAATTAAGAAACTGAGAATATTAGGATGTTTCATTAAATCTGGAAACTCTTGGACAGGTGTGGTATTTCTTTTCGTTATCCGGGATTTTCCACAAGTTCGGATGGGATTTTGAACAAGCATGTTGTGGTGGGGAGGTACGTCGTGCAAAAATTGCTCGTCAAAACATAGCATTTCGCTACGCAACGACCGCCACGAATGTTAGGTTCTTGAATAGAAAATGGTAAGACGATTTATTGAGGTGTTAGTGGAGGGTAATATGGCGGTGAATAATTTAATTGGGCCGAGTGGAGGCCGAGCAGGTGCTACCTATTGTGCATCGAGAAATGTGAATTATGTCGTATTTACCCGAGTAATTTACCTCATTACAAATGTATAATGTGTTCCCTTAATGGACATGGTTTTGGATGTACATGTGATTGGGACAAGTAGTGTGCATCACGCACGAGTTGACTTTAGGTCGGATTGGGTTGAGTGGTGTGCATCGCGCACGAGCTGACTTTGGGCCGGATTGGGCAGAGTGGTGCGCATCGTGCATGAGTTGATTTTAGATCGAGTCATACGTCGGTGAGCCACGCTGACGACTGACCCGAGTGGCATGGGTCGGAGGGTCTTTCCCGACCGAGTTTTGGGCACTTATACTAAAGGGCCTTCCTAGCTCAGTGAGCTCGAGGCGGGAAGTTCGCTAGGATGGCCAGCCTAGCGAGCAACCTACGAGTTGTAGGCGGGTAACTTGAGGATTGTTTTCAATTGGGCCGGGTTAGACCGTGTAGTGCGCGTAGCGCACGAAACGACTAGTGCAAACCGCTATTATGATTTACATCTGTTACATGAACATTGAGTTACTTACTGTATTTATTTATTCATGTGGTTTGGCTTGGTGATGGTTAAGATGACTACTCACTGAGTTCTTTTGAACTCACAATTCTTTTCTTGGCACTGTTTTGCAGAGCGTGATCATTAAGGTATGGCGCGGATGGTGGTGTAGTCGAGTCGTGTTTGGTCATGAGTTTGTTTAAGAGATGTAGTTTATTTGAGACATGTAGCTTTCTTTGAACATGTGAACTTATGTAGTGTTGACGCTAGTACCTTGGATATGTAGTTCATGCTTGAGTTTGGTACTTGGTTTGCTACTTTTATAAATAAATGTTTGTGTTATGTTAACCTGAGTTGTTAAATTGCATGATTGATGTGGTTGTATGGTCTAGGCTTCGGGGTGCTTGTCCGCACTCTGGCCGATCACGTAACCCGATTTTGGGGCGTGACAATAATCCTCAAAGATCAAGTGAATAAATTAGAAGATAACAAGAATAAGTTGGAGAAGCAATATGAAGAATTGGAAGTGTCAAGTAAGAGAATGAAGATGTATCTTTATGTGATCATTTGTGCTTGGATAGTTCAAGTCTTCATGTCATGTCATGGGCATGAATTGGATGGTTCAAGTATTGAAGTCTTCATGTCAAATGAAGATGTATGTTGATGGTTCAAGTATTTTAATGTATTTTGATGTCAAATGAAGATGTATTTGGATTATTAGTCTTGAAGTCTTCATGTTTTGGTACTAGTTGATGTCAAATGAAAATTATTGTGAAACTGAATTGATTGTGAGATTGCTTATTGTAAAACACTAACTTTGAGTTTTTTCAAGTCATATTTTATTATTCTGGGATTGATTATCAATGATTGGTTAGAGATGATTGATTATTGTGAGCTTGTTTATTTATGTCAATCAAAATTAGGATATATATTGTAAGTGAAATGATCTACACTAGAGGGGGGATGAATAGTGTGTTTACTAAACTTAAGCTTAA
This sequence comes from Canna indica, assembly GCA_034359265.1. NCBI lineage: Eukaryota > Viridiplantae > Streptophyta > Magnoliopsida > Zingiberales > Cannaceae > Canna > Canna indica. The sequence continues at coordinate 18,967,634 of CP136893.1, read as the reverse complement.
ATTCGATTTTAATCATTTCTTAAACTACTTAGGCAAATTATCAATCCAAGTCTAAATGTCGAAGCAAGTTAATAACAATTAAGCAGCCCAAGTAATATCAATGCAAACACAAGTATCTATATACTCTTTGATACCAGAAGAGTTTATCAAGTTAGGTGAAATTAGTGTTTTAGCAAAAAGATAATCAAAGTAAGAAACAAGCTAATCACACTCAATCAATGACAATGCTAATAAGATAGATTTATAGTGGTTCGGCCCCAATACTTACTCCACTACCTAAGTACCCCCGCTTAGGATTTTCAACTCTAGTTTACTAAATTAAAGTGTTTTCTTACAATGAGTTTCACCGGAAAGTCTCTGCTCTCACACCAAGGCACTTTCACACCCGGAAGTCTCCGCCTTCTCACCGAGAGCACTCTCCCACCTCAAACCTAAGGACAATACAACTAATCATAGTGAACTAAGTTTACACCGATTGATTTACGCCTCAACACCAAGGCAACCACCAAACTCAAGATCTACAACTAGATCTTAACAAACTTGAGAAATGCAACAAGTAAATAATAAAATACACAAGTAATGGTGCAATTAATCAAAACAATAAACTACTTAGCTCTAACACAAGATCATAGCTTCCTTTTGATGCCTTTGATGATGAAACTCAATGTTGAAGGCTCGATTAAGAAGGTAGAAGCTCAAAGATAGGGGGTTTCCACAAAGAAATGGCTCAATCAAAGCTCTTGAATGTTAAAAGATGTCTCATGAAGTGTTAGGTGATTTGGAAGGCAAATTTGGGGTCTTATATAGAGATCCCAAAGGTAGCTCAATTTTCAACAAGCTCAACGGGTAGAAATTCAAAATAGAGCCATTAGGGGCATTCTGGGAATTGTGCTAGAAGTACTGCAGAGTATCGATACTTTCCAGGCTATTTCGAAATGTCAATCCGGGTTGTTTTGGGTTATTTATCCATGTTGTTTTGGGTTATCCATCCGGGTTATTCCGGGTTGTTACAATATCTCATTCGCAATGTTATTTATGACTTGAAAACTCTTGGTAATATTATAGAGTACTGGTATATTCCGGTTGAAGTCTGGTCGATCGAACCAACAAGGTATTTCTTCTTGTTCGGGTTTCGGGTATGGTTCTTTAGGGATCTTTGCATCATAATTTGGATTAATACGATTATTCTAGATACCCTAAACCTAAACTCTATTATTCCCGACGAATCTAAGCACGTCGATCAACGTCCTTCTGATTTACCAATTTTTCAATATTTTCGATCGAGAATGTTGCATGCAAATCGATATAAAACCTAAAAATATTTCTCCATGGAAGCATTAGTTCCATGCTTGTACCATCAAAATCGAGATTAAGATCAATGTTGAAAATCTTAGGCCAGCATATATGAGACTCAATAAAAGATATATATGAGACTCGATAAAAATTCAGGATATATACGAGACTCAATAAAAATTCAAGATACATATTAGACCCCTGCCGATTGACTTTGTCTGTAGCTATTCATAAATCAAGATGAGTTAACCACAATAATTAACTATAGCTCTTCAACCATATTGAATCAACCACAATAACTATTCACATGTCAAACACAATAATCAAGCACAATAACCACATATCAAACCCAATAATCAAGCACAATAACCACACTACAATAAGGTCATTAACCATCACAATAACTAAAATATTTACTATCAAATATCCTAAAATAGGTCATTCAACAATAAGGTCATTCCAAAATATTTACTAACCACTATCAAACCACAGTATAGTATCCATAGTATCCATAGTATCCACACATTATCCACAGTATCCACAGTATAGTATCTATAGTATCCACATAGTATAGTAACCAATAAACTCCATCACAACATAGTATCAATCATCTCTTTGTTGTGTTACATTTTGTCCAACATTAGGAGAAGTCTGAGATGCTTGTGTTACATTTTGTCCAACATTCAAGTCTTCTTGTAAAGCACGAATTGTTCTATTGCGTTCGCAGATGACTGATCCAACTCCAACTTGGACTGTCATTGGTACTTCATTGGTAGTCGCTTCACTGGTATTTGCTTCATTCCAACCACTCCAAGATGAAGATGTTGTAGGGACTGATACTTGGTATGGCATCATGTCAGATCATGACAGAACCGCTAGAAAACTTATAATTTATTTCTAGACATAGAGACAATATGCGTAGGGTGACACATAGAAATTAAATGACAGTAGTGATATATGTGACATGTAGGATATGATATCATAATATACCCTACTAGTAGATGATGATGAATAGAGGAAATAAAATCCTTAACCTCAAACCTAGAAACATCATAGTATGAACACAATATTCTATGCTATGAATATGTTAGTCTTAATCTGCAGCCAATAAGGAAGGGTGACACTTTAAGGTTTGACTGAGAGAGCCCGGAAAGGGGCTAGGAACAGGTGCATGTCTGGGTGTGGAATGAGTAGGAAATATGTAATTGTAATGTGTGATGTGTATTGTGATTGTACGACTGGTCGAGATCGATTATTGCACATACGATTGGTCAAGATCGAATAACGTGCAGGGTTATTCGGCTGGTCGAGGTCGAGAATAACCCATGATAATCTGGCCGGTTGAGGTCGAGATTTGATCATAATGATGTGGCTGGTCGAGGTCGCTTATGATTCATGATGATGCAGCTGGTCGAAGTCGCTTGTGATTTATGATACACGGCTTTTCGAGGCCGAATTGTATATATGTGATGTAGCATGTTTGGGCCAAATGTATTCCTTTTTGTGGGTAGGCCAGTAGGTTGGTTATCATGTGTGATGTATAGACTAACTGTGGCCTAGAGACTATGTGTTGCTTAGGGGTCATGGTGGCTAAATTTTTATATCTTCTGATAGGCCAGATATGGCCGAACGTTCATGCTCTTGCAGGTTGGCCGATTGTCCATGTTTTGTATCAAATCCTTGACATAATATTATACTGCTTATGTTATTTATATTCTGAGATTTAGGTGGAGGTTCGGTAGAACTACTCACTGAGTTACTTAGGGACTCACCACTTTCTTTTATGTTGTTTTGCAGATCATGGCTTGTAGAAGTGTGATTGTACCTATGTAGCGCGGTTGGGGTTGCAAGCTCAGGCAGCGGATCTCGTGACGCGTTTGGTCGTAGTCGTGTAGTAGGATGTCATGCGTACTTGCATTTGAGTCATGTTGTTTCAGTCATTGCACTTGGTTCTTGTACTCATATTTGATATTTTATTATATTCATGAGTATATTGCACGGTTATTTTCATTTTCTTTCCACATTGGTTTGTGTTGGTAGGCTTTGGAGTACGGATATGTACTCTGGCCGATTACGTGACCCTAGGATTTGGGGCGTGACATATGTATATTCACTTAAGTTGCTATCCTGAATTTTCTTAGCATCTGCAGCTTCTTTCTTAATTGCTCTAGCTTGCATGTATTCCTCATGAGAACTATCTTCAAATTCATTTAACATTAAATCATGATCACTTACACCTATAGGCAAATAATCAGAAGGCAAATCTGAATCATCACTTTCTTGAGGAGAATCTGCCATTGCTTCACTACTGTTGAGGAGAATATGTCATTGTTTCAAACTGTTCTTGTTGAGGAGAATCTGTCATTGCTTCAAATTGTTTTTGTTGAGGAGAATCTGTCATTGCTTCAAATTGTTTTTGTTGAGGAGAATCTGCCATTGCTTCAAACTATTCTTCTTTGGGAGCATCTCCAATTGGTTCAATATATTCTTCTTGGGAAGTATTTGTCATTGTACAAACTGACTTTCCCTTTTGCACAAATTGATCAGAGTTTAAACTACTATTGGAACTCTTATCCATTTGTGTTGACTTTTCCAATCGAACAAACTCATATTGATTTGAACTACTTCTGCCAGAACCAAAACTACTACTAGAAGGTTGGTTGCTCATGTGCTTGCACTTTTGCATTTCCATTGGTTTGCAAGGTACTGTCCTTCTAGTAGTATAATCAAGGCTATATGAACTAGTACTATTCAAAGCAACCTTAACAATTGAATAACACTTAACTTATGCTAATAGTTAACTTAAGTAATTCAAAATTGAATAACAATTAAGAGTAATCGATAACAAATTGAATAACAATTAACTCAAAATTAACAGTAACATATAACACTTAATAGCTAACAATTTATTCAAAACAGCTAACACTTAACACTTAACAAGGATTATAAAAATGCTAACAACTAACACTTATTGAACAAAGCATATTGAACAAATGCTAACAGTAAACAAATGCATGTTGAATTGCTCATCTTGAATGCTAACCGCTACACTTACTGTAAACAAATGCTAACAGCTAACACTTACTGTTAACAGCTACCGTTAACAAATGCATATTGATTTCAATCCAAAAAAATCTATAACTTTGGAAATAGCTACTGTAAACAACTACATTTACAACTACTGTAAAAAATCTAACACTTAACAAATACACTTAATAAAAAGCAATAACATCAATACATAAATGAAAATCCAAAAAAATGATTACATAAAGCTCAGGTTACTAAAGCCCTAACAACATATTACAAGAAATCCTAACTTTGATTTCAATACATAAATGATGAATCAAACACACACGAAAACAAAAAAATGGAACTTACAACATTTTTCGTTGTCGATTTGTCACCCTTTAGAGGAACGATGGTCCTGCGATGTCGAGTAGAACGTCGCAGGGGTTGTTTCCCATGACTAACCATGCTGCGAGCACTCGCCAAGTGTTGTAGTCGGGGATTCCTCACCGCCGGAGCCGGAGCACTCGTCGAAGAAGTCCAGTATCGTCGATCGCCGATCCTGAGCATGGTGGTCCACGGGTGGGGCAGTCAGGAAGGGTGGGTCGGGAGTCAGGGAACATTTGGGGCTGCGAGGGTTAGGTCAAGAAAAAAGACAAGGGTGACTTGTCCACATGTAAAGCACACATGGACAAAAAACAAGGTTTAAAAAAAAATCCACATGTGCAAGCCACGTCACACAGTTAACAAGGTAGGCGACGAAATTTTAACATAGTGATACAATTGATACAAATCTAATAGTTTAGGATACAATTTGGTGAAATGAAAGTTTTGGATAAATTTGAGACAAAGTCCAATGTTCAAGATATATTTAGGTAATTACACTATCGATAAATGTATGAAAGGGAATGGAAGAACATAGAGGAGAATAGTGAAGGGAATAAAGAAGACGAGGAAGAGAAGGGAAGAAAAGAGAAAGAATGATGAGTTATCTTCTCTTATTTGGATGCCATAGAAAGGAAATGTTATGTATGTCGTTAGGATTCTAATTTTCTATTTTTTATAGATTTTTTCGGGTCTTGCAGATTTTCATGGATTAAAATCATAATAATCAATTTTTTAGGAGGCTTTTATGCAAAATAGCTCAAACGCTCACTTATAAATAATGATTCACCCCACTTTTTGTCCTTATCTTGAGCTCGTAGTCACATAGTTTGAGGATGCGTAATGTGCGAAGGTGGAGAACTCACATGGACGGAAAGAGGATTTTGTTATTCGATATAGGGTTCTCCCCTTCTTATTCCTTTGTGCTTCTTAGAGTTAAAATATCATAAGTGTGAGCGGGTCCGGGTAGCCTGTAATTTTTATGCATAGTACTCGGACCCTATCGTGTGTAGGACCTATTCAAAGGTTTTAGATTCGACCTTATTATAGAACCGAACCCTACTCGAAACCTAAATTATACCACAAATTTTAGGTATTCGTATGAAACTTGTTCGTTTTTTGTTTGTCTCTCTTCACATTTCATAATTATATAAATACATAGGACTAAAAATCTAAAAGTAAAGCTGAATATCCAAACTGTTATGACCTGAAAAATTGGGGACCTTATTGTAAATATTTGTCTTGGAGGGGCCTTTTTGCAAAAGTGCATAATCCTATTTATTTAGTCCTAATCTTCCCTGATCCTCGTTTTGTGTTTACGGCGACTGAGTTGGAGTCGAGGGATCAGAGGGGCGGTGAAGACTCCGGCGGACAACCGGAGTTTGGTGGATCGTTATGGTAGGAGTCTTATCTTCTCTTCCGTCTGTTGTTTTCTATTGTTACTATTTCTTGTTCATCGGCGGCAATGGCGACGAGTTGAGGAAGATCCGGCTCTGCCGGATGGAGGGAGGGGCGGCGGTAGCCATGGGTGGTTCGTGGGTTGCCACCCTGCGAGCGACTGCTGCCGCACCGTGGGGCGGCGACAGCTGCTGCTGCGAGAGGCCATCGCGGCCTCCAAGACTCGGATCGGCGACCTGTCGATGCCGGGGGCCGTGATGGGGGCTGATAAGAGCCGGCGGGTGGTCGACGGAGGCTGGGAGGTTCGTCCGGCGTGGACATGAGTGGAGTGGAGGCGGTGTCGAGGAGGGGAGGCCGCCGTGGCCTCCCACTCGTGAGCCGATACCCGACGGCGTCGGGGAAGAGGCGGACAAGGCCGGCGGGGGTGGTTGCCGTCGGCGGAGAGGGTGACCGGTGTGGGTCCGAGCAAAGCCGGGGAGAGCGGTGCTCGGGCGGGCGTCGGGCAGGAGACGAGTGAGGGGAGAGTTTTATCTTATTTAATAAATAGGTGTTTAAAGAAGATAGTTGTATTGTATGAAATGAGGTTAAATTATAAAATATTAGGGTATTTTTGTAGTTGATCGTAGGATTGTCGGATCGAGTCGAGGTGAATACCAAAGTTATAGGTTTTCGCATTCTGAACATGATGGTGGTATCGGATTTCTGATCAGAGGTCATCTAGTAGGTCTTTTCTATGTTTCAGTGTTATTTGGTAGAAGAGAGTTATTAATTCACTTGATAAATAATTAAGCGCTCGTATAATGTAGAATAGTGGTATTCTATGTTAAGTGGTGATTTAGAGTATAGATAGTTGTATTGGGTGCAAGTTGACTCCTGTTGTAGCCGATGAAAATTGAATTGGTAAATTGACGATTTTACCCCTTGCTTTTATTTGATTGAGTTGCTTCTGAAATCCGTTGATCTCCTGTTGCATTATGTTGTTGAACATGTCATGTTGATAATTGCATGAGTCCGACTAGCTGTTATGGATTGATGATTATTAAGCATGATATTATGTTAGACATTGTGCACACTGTTAGTATTGTCATAAGTTGTATTTGCTAACATGAATTATTTTGATTACATCTTTAGTTGATAGCTGTTGTAGCAATTACTGTTGTTAGCATTGTAAATCAGTTGTGATGTGTCATGTGGTGAGATCTAGCTTTCATGCTTCTTATTGTTGTTGATCTCTTTTTGGGCGGATGCCCTGGACATTGTTGATTGTTTGCCCGAGTTGTATGGGCAGTGACACTGGTGATCACAAAACTTTCACTCGAGTTGCTTGTGCGACGTCGCGCTGTTAGACATCGACGGGCTCGTGTGCAGCGTCGCGCTATTAGATGTCGGTGGACTATCATTGGATGGTCGCACCTCCAACTGGAGCGGACTTGAGGTGCCACTCTCAAGGTGCGAGAGTGCGGGGGAAACCCACTTGTCCACTACGCTCTTGATTGGTGTGAGTTGTAGTAGTTGATAGGTGGAAGTGTCTTGTTGTTGACATGTTGCATTTTATTGCAGAGTCATTTATTGTTGCATTCGGCAGTATCATCGCATCATGATTGTTGTCCTTATTGTTGGCATATTATTTCTCCTACTCAGCTTTCCGTTGATGTTTGTTGTTTTTGCTTCAGATCTGCAGGTTCGAGTGATAGCTGAGAAGGTCTAGTTAGATAGAGTAGATGAGGCAGACTTTGACATTGATTTCCGTAGAGATGTATAAAGTTTCTTGAATAGCATTTTATTATTGTAATAAATATTATTCTAACGCAAGTGGTTAAGGTTTATGTTGCAAGTTGTTATGAAGATTTTGGTGTGTTAGTTGATAGTTGGTTACGCTTCTCCTAGGCGGTGTTCCTTATTTAGGGATGAACCTAGGCGGGGCGTAACACAAACAAATATGGTAGAATACAAATAAAGATGCTTCATACAAAATAAATGACATCTCATCGACTAAAACAAAAGTTGCATCTCATCCACCAAAATAAAGAGTACTATTACTCATCATGCTCTGGTTCTCGATTCTGATTCCTGTTTTGGGTACCATGTACCTTGTACCCTAAAATCGGAACCACAATTGGTTTTAATCGGTTACTAATTTTTTTATCTGGATCCTATCCATATTTTATTAGGATCTACCCAAATGGGTAGGTTCCTACCTGTTTCGAGTATACTTTGTACTTGTGCACACCACTAAAATACCATGTATTTGGGAGGACCAAACTTTTTTCCTTGGTTTTATCATGGTTTTATCTTCTAGATGATTCTATGTTCAACATGAGAGGTGTCAACAAAATTTTGATAGTGTTTGATGCTCCAATATTTATAAACTCTTAAGGTTTGGCGGGCTGCTACGCTCATCTATGACCATCAATGCCATGTTCGGCATTTATTACAGTGCCAAGCCATAGTGTGGCATGCAACACCATGTGTGGAACTACTTGCAGCACCTGCTCGAGTGAGGTGTTGCTTGCAATGTCGCATAACTCACAATGGCAATGGCAGCGCTGCTTGCAACGCCACACATAGGCGATAACAAGCCTTCTCGCAACCCATGTCGATCAGATCTGACGAGGCCAAGGTCGGAGGAAACCACCAGATCTTGATTTGATGGATGCTATTATTGGGAATATATAGATCTAGCGCAATAGACAAGAAATGAGAAGAAAATGAAACACATACAAGAACACGCAAGATTTACTTGGTTCGACGAAATTGCCTACTTCCACGGCCGCACTAGAAGTTCTTGACTATTAGGGTTTTCTCAAATACAAGACAAATATTACATGTGAGTTTATATAGGGCGACACAATCCCACAATCCAAAAGGCCCAAAAAATCTACGTAGCGCAACATAAAAGGGTTTGGGCAGATCAGTCGCCACACATCCCAACAACTATTTTGGGGAAGATGGCGTTTTAAAAAATAGCGATGTTATATTAGTTATAACAATATTATACCATTTGTAATAGTATTTTAAACTTCATAATGATGTTTTAGTATATATTAAAATTATAAATTAAATTGTGTTTTATTATTTTAAAGTAAAGTGTTGTGAACCTTAGGACAATGTTTTGTAATAGTGTTACAAATCTTTGTAATCATGTTATATTCTCTTTATTTGATTGATTAGAAAGAATACTTTTTAATATTATTCTAAGAGTTTTTATTAAGCAAACATATACATATTTTATGTGAAATTTCATATAATCGATTAGGGGTGTCCATTATTCGGTCTACACCGAACTGAACCAAAAAATTGAACCAAATTTTTTGGTTCGGTTCGGTTCAAACGCCGCGGGGTTCGATTTTTGACCCAAACCGAACCCGATCAATTATTTCGGTTCGGATCCGGTTTACGAAATTCGGGAACCGACCCGAACCAAAAACCGAATACCCGTCAAATATTAATTATTTTTTCCAGATATCGGGTTCGAGTTAGGGATTGGGGGTTCGCCGATTCGGCGCCGTTCGGGTCGGAAATTGGGTTAGACCCGTTAGGTCATTAATTGGATTTCTCTGGTTCTCCCTCAATCCCTTGAATACTCGATCCCTCAATACCTCCCGCCTCCCGTCGCTCTCGAGTCCCGAGTCCCGACTCCTGACTTCCCGAGTCGTCTTCCGTCGACTCGTCGTCTTGTCGAGTACTCGAGCCATCGAGCGCCGAGCGAGCATCGACTCCCTATCTCCCTCAATCTGAGACTCCCGAATCTACTCAACGAGCGGCAACTGGCGAGCGCATCGTCCATTCTGACGCAGTGACATCTACTCCAGCGCGATAGCGCTTCATCCCCACTCCCCAGCACTTCATCCCCTCCGACGCGGCAACACACCACGTGACGCGGTGACACACCACACGACGCGGCAACATACCACGCGACACACCACCCGAGTGATCATGTTTCCACCTCCTCCTTTCATTTCTTTCTCCTTTTCCACTCTCTGTTTTCTTTCTTCCTTGTTTCTTCCTTTTCCATCTTATGCATAGAGTAACAAAGAAAGTTTATTATTAGTGTTTATATTTTTATAGTGAAAGCTCATCTAGGCCTCTAGCAAGGTCCACCTAGTTATGGGTCCAAGGCAGGTACACCTCAATTCCAATCGATCCAAAATTTCATGTTTAATTTCAGTTTTTTTCGGGTTAAAATCGAACCGAACCGAACAATTTTGGTTCAGGTTAAATCGGGTTAGGAATTGTTCTGTTCAGGTTCGGGTTGAAGATTGAGTTAAAAAAAATTCGATTTGGGCTTAAACCGAACCGAACGGACAGGCCTATAATCGATGCTTCGGATTCACTGGTGGAATCAATTTTCACAAATGAAGATCTGAGTTGCTTACAATAGTGCTTAAATTTATTTGGGTTTTCTTGCTAAATCTAAAATAGTGCTCTAAATTCTTTTTATTGATCAATCAGAGTTGGGAAGGTCTTGGAAAGTGTTAATCCTCACTTGAATACATGAATTTATTACTCTGATGAAGTGTTTTTTATTATGCTCTTTCGTATTAGAATTGCTTCTGCTATTATATATTAAACTCCTTGCACATGCTCCTTGATACATGAGCATGTTATGTTTAGCGTACTTATTCATATGGTTAATTGGTGTTGCATTATAATGCTTAAGATTAATTATAATATGTACCTGTTATTTATATTGTATACAAAGTGTTAGAATGTTATAGGTAGATACATGAGTTACATATCAAATATATAATGAGTGGAAGTTGTTTGTCATTTTAGTAATAGTTTAAGTGTTGATTTCTTTAGGGCTCTTAGCCTTTAGATTATTAGACAGAGACACTTTTGCAATCCATTGAACCTGAGAGAGTTCTTGGGCGAGGACACAGGTGATCCAAGGATGACCTATGATGTAAAGGCACATGCGTAACTATCTTCAGATAGTCATTCTTCTTGTACGAGTGGACAAGGATGACCACTCTTAAGTGCAAGAGTATAAGGGGAAACCCATAGAGTTATTATCTGTTGGCCTAAGGTTTTCTACCTTAGTCTTAATCTCGGTTTTAATGATAATAAATATGAAATTAATGTTTCATTGAGAAATTTTTCAGGTTTCAAGTCGGTTAGCGCACGACGTCCCCGATTGGAAAAATCGGAGAAATCGAAGAAATCGGCAAGGACACTCGTCGACACTCGGGATTCTTCGGGAAGTTTAAGTTTAGGTCTAGGGTGTCTAGTTTATGTTGTAAATCCTCATGATGATGAATATGAACCCAAAAAACCAAATCCGAACCCCAAAATATGAAAAACTGGCAAATTAGAAAATGGCACTAGAATTCACTAACCGAGGGAGCTCCTTGGAGGGCTATATAACCTAGACATTTTCTTGACACAAAAATATCAGTAATTATTCATTGGGTAAAAACTAAATAATGAGGTATTTTAAAGGAATTTTTGGAAGTTATTAGCATACCCATATTTGACCCGGAAGATTAGAAAATTTCTATTTTTCGAAAATTTGTACTATATCCCAAAAACTAATTTTGATTCTTAAGGAGTTTGATTTTTTAGATATTTTTATTGAATCCAAATGTGGGGTAATCCTTATATAATATTTATGTTTTAAAGTTATTAACTTAAAGTTAGTAAATATTATATAAGTAGACTTAGCAAAGACGAAACCCAAACGAGCAAAAAATACAACCTATCCAAACTGCCCTGCCCAGATTCGGTCGATCGATCGGTCGATCGAACATTCCCCGGAACGGGCAGAATGCTCTGATCGCTTGGTCGATCGACCGACGATCGATCGGACAAGCGATCGGCGGTCAGTAACGGGCAAAAATTCGCCCGTTGAGAAGAGGGAGCTCTCTCTTCTCTTCATGACTTATAAATAGGAAGCCATGAGAGCCTTCCTTCATGATGTTGATTATCTCTAACCTCCTTGAGCCATCTTTTGATCAATTCTAAGCATTCATTGAGCGAATCTTATGAAAACCCTAGCTTGAGCCAAAAATCTTGATCTTGCCTTCATTCCTTCATTGATTAACCATCAAATGCATCAAGAGGAAGCTATGAATCTTGTTTTGGAGCTAAGTATTTTATTGTTTGATTTATTGCTCCATTTAGTGTTGTATTTTTTTGTTTATTTCTTTGTATTTGAGTTTGTGTAAGACCTAGAGTGTAGGTCTTGAAATTGGATGGTAACCTTGGTGTATAAGGTTTAAATCCACCAGTGTAAATAGAGTTTGCTAGGATTAGTTCTTGTTGTCTTTAGGTTTGAGGTGGGAGAGTGCTCTCGGTAGGAAGGCGGAGACTTCCGGGTGTGGAAGTGCCTTCGGTGTAAGAGCGGAGACTCTCCGGTGAAAACGTCCTCGTTGTAAAGGAAACAATATAATATAGTAAAGCTAGTTTGGAAATCCTAAACGGGGTGCTTAGGTAGTGGAGTAGGCATTGGGGTCGAACCACTATAAATAATTATGTTTGCATTGGTTCTACTTGTGTTTATTTCATTATCGCATTTACTTTGCTTTCGCTTGCGACTCAACTTGTAATTTGTCTAAGTAACCAAAGAAATGATTAAAACCAGATTTAGGCGAATCGATTAGTAAATATACTATTCACCCCCCCTCTAGCGTGACCATTTCACCAACATTATCTAATTCCTTTCTCAATTTGTAGAAGTGTTAGATAGTTCTAGAAAGACATCGTGAAACTCACTGACAACCGATGTCTCCTCTATTTTTTTGGTCATCCCCTCAGTCACAGATACAAAATCCAAAAATGACTAGCAGCCCCCGACAAGTAGCTTCCGAGTTTTAAGAATCGAAATGATCCTCAGTGAATCCTCTTTTCCCTCATCCTGGAATGTAAACTGCGGTAGATCAGGCTTATTAAAAGTGACAGTCTTCGCTCAACAATCCACCGATGCAGTGAGTGGATAAAATCAATCCATCCCTAAAATCACATCCAGCTCAAGTGATGGTAACAACACCAATTCGGCCTTAAGCAAGTCTCCACACACTAACACATCACAATCCAAAAAGGCCACCTCCGCCAGGAGGGCATCGCTCGTAGGTGTCGACACCACTAAGGGCGTCTCAAGCATACTCTCCTTCGTACCCACCCGAGAAGCAACAAAGAAGAAATTGACGAGTGTGTAGCACCCAGATCAAACAATACGACTGTAATACAAGAGCATACATGAGAGTTTTGGCCAAAGGTCAATCGACTGATGGTTTGACTAGTGCAATGACTTTTTCAACTGCATGTTGTCACTCGTGATCCTTGAGCCTCCTTATCACATATCCTTATAGATAAGTTTGATTTTCCTTTCTTAACCTACCAGAAACTTTACTAGGTCATTCTATAAATATCTTTGACCTTCATTGTGCCATTTCTTGAGAAAAATTATAGCTTGATCTTCACCTTCTTGATTAAGCACTTGTTCTTGAAAGATTTATCATTAAAGACATCAAGAGGATGTTAAAAGCTATGGAAATGAACTAAGTAGTCTTTGTTTCATTTATTACTCTATTTGGTTGTATCTTAAGTTGTTTTTTCGTATATACTTGTGCTTGTTAGACCTGAAATTGATTAGGTCTAGTTGAAGTGGTTGCCTTGGTATTGAGGCATAAATTCACTTGCATTCACTACTGTATGTTAGTTTCCTTAGTCTAGAGGTGATTGGGGTTCCCTCGGCCTTGAGGGTGAAGCCTCCGATTATAAATCCTCTTGATCGAAATGTTTATACTATTGAATTTTGTTAGAAATGCTAAACTAGAAGCTTAGGTAGTACATGTAGGTAAGGTTGTCGAACTACTATAAATTTATTGTGTTAGCATTATTTTATTTATGATTGTACTCATTGGTTTATTACTCGGCTTGTTATTAAAATTGTTGAAATTGACATTAATATTCACTTAGAGAAAATTAAAATCAATATTTAACTCGCATTTTGTTATACATACTATTCAACGTGGCCCCCTTCCCTCTAGTGTGCTTGAAACCACACTAGCAACCCAAAATTTAGGATTTTGACTGATTTTAAACTATATATTACAAAGAAAACACATACATACATTTTTTGATGGTCAATGGAAGGAGGTGAAGACGAAGACAACGTATTACAATGACAACGACAACTTGTTGTCAGAGGTAGCAATAGTGTCTACATGACAAGCAGAGGGAGGAAAAGAAGAGAATGGAAAAGGCAAGTCATGACGCGAGCAAAATGAAATTACTCATATACAACAATTTAAGTCTGTCGTCAAAAAACTATCGCAAATAGCTATTGTTTGAGACGACAAGAGGCGGTCGTCTCCAAGCCATCAAATATGTTATTATGTTTTTCACATTCGCGATAAAAATTTGTGGCTATCACTAGGCCGTTATTAATTGCAATGGCTACAATGACCACTGTAGATGACCTATAGCAACCTACATGTTTTTTAGTAGTGAAAGACTTTTTCTTTCTTTCTCTTATATTCTCTTGAGCTCCCCTTTACAAACAAGGTCTTAAAGTATATGAAGTTATGAATGTTGGAAAGTGTTGATTTCTTATTTTTATTTTATTTTCACAATTTGAGATAATGCTTTTAATTTGAATTGATAATGATTTTAATGAGTATATAAGATTGTAATATTTTGTTGATTTTAATGGTTTTGTTTTATTTTAAAAAATATGCAGAGTTTGTGATTTTAATGTGTGTATTATATAATTTGTTATAATTGTTGTAAGTACGTACGTTTGTATGTATGTATGTATGTATGTATTTTGAATTGTTAGTATTTATTTGTTTTAGGATAACACTAATATGTATTTGTTGGTATTGTATGTATTTGTGTTGAACATTTGAAAATTTGCATTAATCATTCAACATATGCACAAATTTTTACCCAGCTCGATAGCCTGGCATAATAATATCGTGCTTGGACCGACCCTTAATTATCGTGTCAAGCCACTGACAGGTCGGCCAGTTAAGGCACACACAATTAACGGGTCATGTCGGGCTAGGTGATGTAAGCCCGACACGACCAGATAACTCGATATATATATATATATATATATATATATATATATATATATATATATATATATATATATATATATATATATATATTTAATTAAAATATATTAAATATATATGTTATTGTGCAAACTGGTTGATTCAGAATATTGTGTTGAATCAGGTCGATGTATTATGATCCAATCATTTCTTTTCTTTTCGTTATTGTGCGAACGGGTCGTGTCGAATGACCCCTTTTTTTGCGTGTCGTGTTGGGCTCGAGGGTCCCAAACCCAAAGTTTTATCGAGTCAGCCATAATTTTTGTCCCCCATTAGCTCGGCCCCGACACAATTGGTCATGCCTAATTCAACACTAATTTCTTAGAGATACGGTGCGGAGTCTTTGATGTAATGAGAGCCATGAAGAAAAGGCAAGAAGAAGCACCATCTCACGAGTTTACCTTGAAAGTTGAAGCTAAAACCTCCATGTAAACCTTCTTCCCTTCTCTTTCCTCAACATTCCTTCTTCTTCTCTCCCCAACGCCGATAGACTCACATACACATATTCCTCCCATCTTCGTCCTCAAATCTAGAGGCTTCAAAGTGTGCATTAAACTACCAAGAGAACCTATCACCAAACTCAACTCACATTCTACCTATGTAGGTTGATCTATAAAAAGATCAAGAGGTGTTGGGAAGACAGCCGAGTGGACGTGGCGAAGGTGCACAAGCTGATGCCGACATCGTTCCTGACGAAGATGTATTAGTTGGTGGACATCCTGCCACATACCACATTGTGTCATGGGGCGACGATCGCGTCTCCACTTTCATGGTGTGGCCTCCGCCCGAGTTCGCCCGTGACATCATGCCCAACTATTTCAAGCACAATAACTTCTCCAGCATCATTTGCTAACTTAGCACCTACGTAAATATTTTTCTCATCTTTTGCTATATCTTCTTTGCATCTACATCGTTGAACTTGAAGACAATATCGACAGGGATTCTAGAATGTGGTGCCAAAGAGATGTTAATTTGCGAACCAGTTCTTGGTGTTTATGCGAGATCCACCGCTACAAGTCCTCTTCATCCTCTTCATCCCTCATTTTCAATGTCTTCATCTCCTCCTCAATTCCCTCTCTACCACCACTTTGACAACTACCACCTCGCCGGCTCTCGGACATGGTAGGATGCTGCTCCCTTGTTACCCATCCTCCTCCTCAAAAGCAATGATGCCAATGCCATTAATCCGAGCAGTATAAGCGGCAATAGTGGCGTCATTGATGGAGGAAAACAAGATATTACGATGAAGTAATTAACAGGTACTGCAAATAGAATTTGTGAAATATGTTGAGGGCAAGTGATGCACGGTATTGGGCAAAAGAGCCCTAAGTTTGCAGGTTGCAAATAAAACTTATGAGCTTTATGGGCTGCATCCCAACTTATAGTTTCTAATCCCACAAAAGTTAAATGTTGCAATTACTTTAATTGTAGCTAACCAAATAACAAAATTAAGTTAATGTTGCAACTATACATTCTAGAAATTTATTTGCAGCCAACCAAACAACACCTAAATGTATACAAAAAATAAGGTGAGTAAACAGGGTAATGAATCAAGTTGATGGAGCAAGGATACATTTGAGTAGGTAAGCAAGGTGGATACATATAGAGAGAGGGGCGATAAATTGTTTAGGTTTTATTTTTATACTCTCGTGAAAGGTACGAACAAATTCAAGCACATCCACATGAGTTCGGATTGTCAAATTCATTCCATTGTCATTTCTAATCAATAAGTTATGATTGATGACTGCATTGTAGCTTAATTCCTTATTATTAAATAAAAAGAGTGGAGTGGACTAAAAAGATTAAACATGATATGCTATGATCTATATCTTCTTTTTAATTCTATCAATAACACATCATTAGTAGAAATCATGTATGTTTCATTATTGTTGGTAACCTTTCCTCTTCTTTTCCTTTAGTCTTGCCAATAATTTTCTTCTCCTTTCTTCTCTAATTGCCTTCATTCATGACCAACTCTCATCTTCCTCTTGTAGGCCTTGTTTGATAAATGATTGACAAATATAATTTCATTTCATTTTGCATTAGCTAGCAATCAAAAAAGTGTATAACCCGATGTCATCGTTTTATCAACTCATCTTTTGGGGCAAATAACTAACAATTACTTCTATTTGTGTTATAAGCTTAATGCTCTTGAATCATCTCTTCTATCACTTTCATTGTTGAGCACTCCTTTTATCCTCTCTATTATCCCACAACTTTTGTTATTAATCCTATCTCTTTTCTTGTTAGCAACCATCCCTCTACCCCACTACCCCATCACTAACCTCCTCAACTCCCTTTGTACTAGCAACCATCTTTCCTCTTATACCGTTAAGGCGGAGAAAGAGCCAATGATAGTTAGTGATGAAAATAGTGAAAGATAAGAGTTGATTGTTGTCCAGAGAGGACGGATGAATCATTAACGACGAAAGCATTGAGAGATGAAAAAATTGATTATCATCAAAGGAGGATAAGCAATTGACCATGAAGACAATTAGACAAGAGAAAAAATTATGGTTGCCGGTTAGGGAAGACGAAAAAATAAGAATGAAGAGGATGTTGATTTTTTGGTAGTGAAGATGGTGATAGTGGCAAAGGATGGGACATAATTATGAAAATATCATATTTTAAGTGTATACATCCAGTGGCAAAGTTAAAAATCAAAATGGAGAGAGGAGGTGGGTAGGGCAAACGCAAATTGATAAGTGATCAACAATATTATAATTGATAAATAAATATATTTTTCAAAAGATAATTTATTATATTATATATTAAAAATCAATAAATACTAATTATAAAAAACTTATATGCATAAAACATAACTAAAAATCTTAAACTTAGAAAAAATAATAATTCTTTTTGATGAATTTTCATGTGTTGGTAACATTCCATAATAATCACATTATCAATTATATTGAAAATATATTTCTTAACAAATGTGCAACGAAAGTTGACATGCTACATTGCACGGCTAGCACTACGTGCATCGTCAAGGTGCAAAGCCATGATAGTGTGTGGGTAGGGTCGAGGTGTGAGAATAATAGTACACGGTAGTGAGGATGAGATAATTCAATGACATCGAAAAAAGAATGAAAAATAATGATAAAAACTACGTATTGTGTTTAGTAACTTTAATTATTAATTTTAATTTTTTTTAAAATATAATTATACAAAAGAATTGTATTTTAGAGAGAGGAAAAAAATAATAATATATATATGAGACAATTTTGACTTTATCTCTCTACAACTTTTTTTTAAAAAAAAAGAATTTAATTGGGAGACCCTAAAACGTAGCTCCGCCCATATATATACATTACTTTTATGAGAATTGAAAAATATATATACTATTATATTAAGAGAACACCTCACTCACTTTGGTGAGACTTTCTAGGTCACAAACAAAAGATAAATTTTACCCTTAACATTAAAAGTAACTAATAAAATGAACAAAAACATATAGTTAAAGAGATAAATCCAAACAAATCTATTTAATTTTAGGTTAATTAGATCTTTCATTTAATTAATAACCAATTGAAATTAATTAAATATCCTTTTCACTACCAATTAAAATTAACTAAATCTTCTTCCCATCATATAAAAAATGATAAAATTAATAATTTCAAAGAATTAAAAAAAATGCATAATTAATAAGTCATGCATGCATAATATATTATGTCTAGTCAGTGTCAGTGTACCAGCGGCAACCTATGTTTACAATTAGAACAAATGGAACATATTGGAGGAGGCTAATGTTTTTTTTTAATTCACTTTTATTTGTGAATTATATTGTTAATTTTGATTTTTTTTAAAAAAAAACAATGAGGCATTTGAAGATCCAAAACAATGCAACACTTTGTGATTATTTCCTTTTCATTTATCAGCTAAATGTTTTGAAAAGAACTAAATATTTTGTATTATACTAAACTTTGTTGTGATTGTTTAATAAGTATTGCAGTATATTCTTTTACCCTAGGATGCATCGACACCGACACGGACATGGGACACAACACGGACACGAATACGGGGACACACTCACTTCAAAATTTTACGGGATACAGACACGACATATATATATATATATAATATATATTAAAAAATTTATTAAAAAATCCACAATTCATATATATATATATGTCAAACTTCAAATTTTCACTATGAACAAAATACTTACTACGTTTAACTTCTAAATCTTTCCAAAAGCATGAGGCACGAGTACATGTTCTCCACCTCGTCCAGTATCCGGAGGAGCGGTGATTCTCACAGAGGAACAACGGTTCTCATGGATGAGCTAGTGCACGCTATTGCGAAGGAGTCGTTGAGGAGTAGGATGGGTAATCGGGGTTGGGATTAGAGCGACTGGGTGAGCGATCGGATTAGGCATTACCGGATTAGAGTAGTGGGCAATCGAGTTTTGGGTCTAAAATGAAAATTTCTATTATTATTATTATTTAAAATGTCAGGCTGGCTGTGTCCGAATTTTTGGGTCGTGTCGGAGCCATGTCCGGGCAAAAAAATAATTTGACTGGTCAAGACACTCTATGACATGTCAGACACGTGTGTCGGACGAGTGTCTTCGCGTGTCGGTGTCCGCGGCGTGTCGGACACGCGGACACAACAATCCTTGGAAGTGTTCATGCTTCCTAGCTTTTACCCAATTGTTGGGTTAAGTTGTTGAATAGCTAGTAGTTGCTAACCATCAGCTCTCCTTGAGTACCTAGTGATTATTATTTTTTCAAAAAAATTAGAGCAACAGTTAAATTCCAAATATTCGCCAAATATTATTAGGGGTTAAAATTCTTGATATTAATCAAATATCTTTAATGGTATATTTCAATAATAAGATAGGATATTAAATGACGGAATATTGATAAGAATTTTTTAAAATTCGATGTATATTAAATATAATATATATTTTTTTATTTTCTTTTAATTTATATATTAAATAAATAATAAATATAAATTCTATCTCTTATTATGAAATGGACATGCTCTTGGAGTTATTGGAGATGCAATGCTAATAGCATCCACCCAATTAACTCAACCAAACATCTCTCACAGGTAAGAGATTGAGACATATCAAACTTTGTACTAGGTCCTATCAACTTTTCATTTATGATACAATGAGAATATATGGAAACATTTATTTCGGGTCACTCCCTGATTTAATTGATTGTCACCGTGATTTCAAATATTGTACCGTACCGTCCGATACGATCGGTATTTATCAATTTTTTAAAAAACTGATATACGAGATACTCGATATTGAACGATACCGAGTATTTCAGTAAATACCGCCCGATATAAGCGATATTTATTAAATACCGTCCGATATAAGCGGTATTTATCAAATACCGCCCATACCGGGCGATATTTGATGTCATACCGGGCGGTATGACGTAACGACTCTTAAAAATATTATAGTTGTTTGAGGCCGTTGCTACAGTAGCATATAGATGTTTGAGGCCGGATTAAAAATATAATATTCATGTATTTAACATTTGAATTTTAAATTAAAATATTTCTTGATCAATTATGTGTTATTTTTAATAGCAAAAATAAAAAAAATTAGCCGGTATACTTTTTTCGTACCGGCCCGTACCGTGTCGGTATGGTACGGTACCGATATTTTAAATCATGATTGTCACGACAATGTACTGACTGATATGACAGTAAACATTTTTTTTGCAAGTAAAATGAAAAGGGTTATCATAAGACTCATCACTATTAATACTAATGTGGAAAGAAATGCTATTTTCCTCGTCTAGTATGATGATAAATAATAGTTCTTCCATCACAAGTGTAGACTTCCTGGACCACTACCAAGTTTGGCCCAGCAAAAAAAATCAATTAAATAGGCTAGATGTTGTGCCAAAAATAAAAGGTTTGGTATTCTATTGAACTTTTACTAAATTTCTAGGCTGTCGTAGAATTTATAATGCAGATAAAAGAGTTAATTCCTTTCCATGTTGAACAGATGGAAAATAATTATATCAAGAAGAAAATGTCATTAGAATGAAGGTTAGCCAAGGTTAAGAAAATATTGAATGAAATTGCAATAATGGTGAACATCTGTCAAAATTTAATCAACCAAAGTGCTGGAAACTTGCAAAGTTAGAGAATAAATCTTTTCTAGGTAACCATTAAATTAACACAATAACAACCAAATATTTCGATATCTTTAGAACAATTAGAAAACTTTGGGAAAATGAAGAAACTGAAATTCCTTTAAATTCAAAAAAAAGGTAACAAGTATGAAATTATCAAAACCTTATTAAATTAAATTTCACAAAGTTGCATATGGAAAAATACATGTAGATGAAGGGCCTAATTGGCGCATTCTCATGTTAATACAACCGAATAACCGAAGAAAAAACTAGTTCAAATGAATATCTTCTACCCCTGCTATATACCTGGTCGCTTGCTGTAAGTTTCTTAATCTTTATCATGTGATTAAAAAGTTTGTCATTCAATCAAATGATTGACTTTTGCGGGGGACTTGTATATATGTTGCATGCCTTTGGAAGTGAAATCTCGAGCAACAACACTCTCAATTCTGGTACAAATTTGATTAAACCATCACCAAACTAGGAAACTTCAGCGATAAATGCAAGATATTTAGCTCTTTCCCTCTTATATCTCTTTAGTTCTCTGGAAGCTGCCAGAAACACATGCAGCGCAACAGGTGCAAAAAATGGCTGGCAAAAAGTATCAAACAGATTAAAAAAAATTTAGAAAGCATGTGTATAACAAAAATAAAAATAAAAATAAATAAAGCAAGCACTAGACATCAGTTATTTCAAAAAACACTGAGATAATCTGTTAAAGTTGCATGGAATGTTATTATTTCATGTTGATTAAAAGCCCTTTTTTCGTTCAGATAAGCATCATTACAGCTAATTGGTTGGTTGTAAAATACGATAAAAATCATCCATTCCGGAACACAACATCCACTGCAATCATCCAGCCAAAAGATATGCATACAGGTTAACATGATCATCTAGGACCTAGTCAACTAAATCACTTACCATGTATATTGCAAAGTAATGCTCAGTGGATGAATAACTGATTGACATGATGGATGGATGGAAAAATGCATTCTCCGCTAAAGCCTTAGCTTGCTTAGACGAGTCTACAGACAGCACAAGAGCCAAAGATGAGCAGGTGGATAAGCAAAATTGGAGCAAATAAAAAAATTGGTTCAGTAACACTTACCAGCTGAAGCATCATATATTCCAAGAGTGGCGTTCCTCTGAGCTAAAATTGCAGCTTCAAGTGAAAACTTTACCTGAAAAAGAAAATAGTAAAAAGCAAAATAGCATAAGATCCCCCTTCATTGAACACAACGAAATAATTCTACTATGATGTTGGAAGCAAGAATTTAGACATTAGCCTTATTTCAGAAGCAACAAATTATCTACATTGCTGCCTAATGCAAGGAAAATATATTATTTCTCAGGAACAATAGAATATTCTCAATAAGAATGGTAAAATAATTCAGTATTAGTTATGGTGGGGACTGTGGAGGATGAAGACACAAAGAGGCAAAGGGAAAATGGAATTTTATTAAATAAGGTGTATGTGCGGTTATACCAAAATCCACACTTAAACCTAGACCAACACTAATATAAGAAACAATATATTCTAACAGGAACATATTTTCTTAAGATCACATGGGCATTTTTTACAATTAAAATTAGAAAGCTAAATATATTTAGTTAGGTGAAAATACTAATTGTGTAACAAATAAGCAGAGCATATATTGTATATGTCATATTCTAATCTATGCAAAATAGGATTTGATCCGTACACATGCAAAAGAGCATTACTGCATGAGTATGTCCTATATAGAAGGAATACAGAAACAGATCTTTGACAAATTCTTTGTACGTTACAGGTTCCATGCTATGGAAGTTCATTCATGCTCTAGGATCCTCAAAGTAAAAGGCACGGATAGAAGTCACAAACAGTATACAACTTTTTTTGGAGGGAGAAAACAATATATAATTTGGAACCAACACTAATAAAAAGTTGCTGTAGATGATAACAACCAAAACTAAACTTATTCATGTATTTAAAGGTTATCAGCTGTGTAGTTTAACATTTTTTGTATTCTTCCCAAAAAAGCTTTATAGATCAAATGATTTATACAGCTTTGTTTTGAAGAATCTTAAATTATAGATTGCACAACCCAATAACTTTCGAATACATTAATAAGTTCAATAAAATTGATGTCTTGCATGGAAGTGTTGCATGTATGGTTTATTTCCATACTTAATGAAGGTAAATATGTTGCATATAGCTGGTTAGCAGGTTGATATCAGAAGAAATGAAGTATACCTGCTTGCCTATTTCATCCATGACAATCATTCTTGGAAGTGATTTAACCTAATATTCCAACCAACAAAAAGGAAAATGTTAAGGAAATGAAGAAAAGATTTTCTTGCTTGTATGTAACAAAAGAGAAAAAGAGTTGTAAACAAAGTTGATGCATACTAATTTAGCAAGTGACTCAAGTGTAGTAACACATGAATGTAGATTGAAACATGCATGATGCCTATATAGCACATCCAACTCCCTGCAAGACATGGAACAGCAAAAAAAATCAGCAGAGAACTTCTTTTTTCAAAAAATAAATCCAAATTTACGATAGAAACCATATTGATACTTTAACTATCTTGTATTACATACAAAATTCAAAATCCTTATGGATTGAATATGTATACTACTTTAGCGCACAAAAATATGACAACATATTCTACTTGACAGTAACCAGTGAACATATACAACGTGGTGCTGTCATTTCATGAAAGGAAGGAATTAATTGCAACCTACAACCCGTATCCATACACTTTACATGCTATAATTTTTGCTCTCTTACCATTCTGTAAAGCCACTTCTGCTATCCAGAAATTTTGGCACTCCTGTCTGTAAAGAACCAATATAATTCGACTCAAGACCGAAAAGCATCCGAAGTTGTGCAACAAAAATTTGAAAGATTTTCTGAAGTTCCTGTTCCAAGGTTTGCAATTTATTAGTCTTTGCACGTTATAGTAGCTCTATTGGGTGCATAGCATTTAAAGAATCATGAAAGTAAGTTTCCTTAGGCATGAATTATGTACATAATGGGGGATAAATTCTAAAAAAAATTATTTGTGGATATCCCATTCTTCTATAGCAAAAACAAGGTGACTCCTCTGGCTACTTTGGAAGTTGATATAGGTTACCTGGTCAAATAATTTTCACATGCCCGCTTAAATGTAATCAGAGCAGAAAAATGAAACCATAGTATTTTCATTGAAAGAGCTGTGTACTGACTGCTGTTTGTCTTGAATCATGAATTACAATTATGGAAGCTCAATCCACAACAACATTTGTGTTTTCTATTCAAAAACATTTCACAGTCCACTGTTAATGGTTTGATATATGCAGGAGCACCTAGTCTTATTTCAGGGAATCAGGACGTGTGGAGACATGATTCCATAAATTCACCACAAATCCATGATGAATGTATTATGTTAAGTAATCTGTTCAGATCCTAATAGTTGGAAACCAACTGCCAGAACAATTAAGCTAGCAGATTTGCTAATAGAAGGGCAGTCCTAGTAGGTTGTCTTCCACTAAAATTGGTCCGTGCAGGGTAGATATAGTACACCTCTATCCCTTAAAGCAAAATCACTAATTCCATGATTCAGCGTACCAAATCACAAGGGTGAAGAATTGTCATGGCAAGACCTAGGGCAAGGTTTTAACCTTTTGGGATTCAATTAATTGAAACTAGCAAGATCTTGAATAAGATCTATGTCCATAATGACAGACCAGGAATTGTGTTGTGTCGCCCAATATCAAAATATTGGGTTGGACTAAATTGAACAATGCACTCCCATGAGAAAAGAATTTCAATTCCAATAAAGAAATGAACTTTTAATTCTAAGTTTCTAACTTCAATTTTGGATTTGCAATTCCAGAATTTTTAATTCCAAACAAGCTGTACGTGAAAGCCCTACTGTATGCAGCCAACGAAACCATTAGCTAGCCATAAGTTACATCGTAAGTCATAAATATAGCATGTTAAGCATAAGCTGTAAACTGTATTGATAGTAATTATAACCTGAGGTGACAAGGTACTTTTGGCAACAAGCTTCTTGTGAGAATCTCCACCACAGTGAGGTGGGTTCCAGATAATGACACCTCCCCACATCTAAAAACATCATAAAGGGGTCCCAGTTAAAAGATAAAACAGATTCTGACTTGAAAACAAGAAATGAAGGTATTGTAACTTACTGGAGATATAAAACCATTGGTGTTGGATATCTCTCCATTAGGAAGCTGTAAGAGAAGTGGGCATTCACTTGCAGATGGTACATATCTAGTGACAGAAAAATAATTTCACATCACTTTCTTTAGGAAAAAAACAGTGAGTTATGAAATGCATGGTTTAAAATACCGATACCGGTCATCATCTCGGTGGATGACCGGTACCGGTACGGTCCGGTACGAAAATTGCATACCGAGCCTCTTTTTCTTTTTCTTTTTAAAATACCGGTATACCGGTACATACCGGGCGGTATTTACCGGTATACCGGTACTTTTAAAATTTCGGTCTTATGCTACAGTGCAAAATGTCATACCGGGCTATACCGCCCGGTATGATAGCAAATACCGCCTGGTATTTGATAAATACCGGGCATACCGGGCGGTATTTACCGAGATACCCGGTATTTACCCATACCGGGCATCTCGGATACCGGTTTTTTGAAAAACCGGTAAATACCGGACTTACCGTACCGTACCGACCGGTATTTTAAACCATGATGAAATGTCATTTTCAGCTTCAAAACAATCCTTTTCGACAAATTATTTCAAGAAAGAGCCCAATTAAATTGCCTGCTAGAACAAACAAACAATTGACAAATTCCTCATCATGGTAACAGGATGAGCTGGAAAATGGGCACATTGTAATGAATATGTGGCACAGGCTAAACATGGTGCCTGTCAAAGAACTACATAGACGCTAGCTCACACTTAAAAGTTGCATTTTCCAATAATAATATGTATTCTTCAGAGGATCAAATCCAAAATGAAGCATAAAATGGCATGAACAGATACCAATCTAGTTAGTTGTTATCAGAATGGAGGATAATCTTATCACTTAAAGGACATGCTAAGAAATTTATTCAAGCAACTACAGCAAAAAAGATAATAATGGCACAAGAGAGCTATTGAGAGAGTTTGAAGGCAAGAGAAAACTCAAATAAGGATTTAGAGAACTTTATCTCAAACAACTAAATACTGGATTTACACTTATTCAACTTGTACTCTTGCAACAAACTACCAGGAGAGCCTGGAGATGTAAACAAGATGTGAGTAATGAGTGCAAAAGCCTTCTATAGAAATATGATCCAGAACTTTAAATAAGCAAGGTTTAATTTCCACAGTTGTTAAGAATATAAAAGTATCTAGTGGAGAACCCCAAATAAAGAGGTTTCAGGTTACATAGTTATTAACAATTTTAAAGTATCAATTGAATCCTTCTCTAATAACTTAAGCTTTCAAAATAAGTGGTCCAACAATCAAATTATTATGGCAGAAGGTCCTCCATTCAAATCCTACCAAATTCACATATTAAAAATGTATTCCCCATTTCCCCCAAGTTAAGTCACTTCACATACTATAAGAATATAAAATTATAAGTTGGATCTTTTCCTAACACCTTAATATTTTGGGGATAAGTGGTCATCAATCAGACTTAATAATAGTTATAGTTATCTTTGGTTCGTAAAGAATTAAAGATCGTTTACAATAAAATAAATCAGTTTATAATTCTTGACTCTCCAACACACACACTGATGTAAATTTTCATTTACAAACTTGTACAACATAAAATTGCTACAATATAACCACAGATCGAAAAGATTAAAACATTATCCCTTCAGACAATTTTTTAAGATACTAATGCATTTGAAGCTAGGAATAATAACAAATCATCGACGATAGAAGAAAATTCCTTATTTGAAAACGAAATAATCATTTAAAAAAGAACTACTGAAATTAACTTGTGAGGAAACAAATTAGAAAGCAAAATAAGGGACAAAAGAATGTACACCACAAATTGCAGAACTTTTGATCTTCCAGCGGCTGTAATTGAGGTGTCCAGGTGCCACTCATTTGAATTGACCTATCGATAGATTCAAAATTTCCGCAAAAAAAAAAATAGAAGCATCTTTGTGAGAATCATAAAAAAGATAGTTACTCAAAAAAATTATAGCTTTGCCACTTCAGAATGACATCTTTTGGAAGGACTGTCAATTTTTTTAAAAAATAAATGAATTCTAGAAAACTGTCACATGAAAGTAAGATTATGTAAGATCCCCCATTAGGCTGGAACACAGGATGAAACAATCTTGCAGTTCTCAGTATGACATTGCACCATGATCTTTCTTAGCCTCTTGGCCTCTTGGGTATCTTGATTCTTGAAGAACAATCATAAAAGTAAAATATGACAAGCTTTCACAAAATATGCTGGTTTGCTACAAAATCTCAAGGTTGATTACTTTGACTATGACACATTTTTCCAATTTGTAATGATAGACTGTTTTTAGTAAATTTAGTGGAATATATCTAAATGGTTATCTGTTTTGTTTAAAACTAAATGCCTGAGGATAAAAAAATTTGAATACTTTGCAGTAACGATTAGGTTAAGGGTGAACTCGTCATCACCTATCATAAGATAATTTATCAATAATCCAATTTGTGCTCCAAAGGTAAGTACCACAAGGAAACTGTCGAGTGTTGAGTCAACTATGTTTAGACTTGACATGATATTCCTGTCACATATGAGCTTTGACATGTGTTAATGAATTCTTGTTCTTTTACATATAGGTAGTGTAGGTTCACAGTTATTTATCCTTCTTTAGGTTAAATAATACCTCGCCTACAATCCATAGGTTGCAGATTTAAAAGATTAAAGTAAGCTCAGTGTGCCACTAAAAAAAGGTCAATATTGACATAGCATCAGTTTTAAATTTTCTAAATTTCTAAAAAAAAAATAAGGTAGAATTGCAAAGCAGCAACAACAGTATAGTTGGTTAACTGGTTGAGATGCATACAAAAAAAGGAAGGTCTCTTATACTAAAGATGTAGCTGCGGAGCTTCTCATCCCAAAAAGAATTAGATGACTTTGGAGTATGGTACAAGACCTGCCAATGAATAGCAAACTATCAGAAAATAAACTCAATGTTTGAGACACAAATATCAAAATGAACCAACATTACCTGACTTTCTATGCTTATATTTGCTATTGGAGTTAAGGCCTTCACCAGAGGATCCAACATGATTTTACTCATTTCTTGGAATTTCCTGTGTAGCATAAGATATGGTTACGATAACTTCAACATATAAAAGTATTGTGACTATCTACTTTTACTTGCAGAATTTAGGGCTACAAAAGAATAGATCCATAAAGTCAAAATGACAGGTACTAAGTTATTGGAGTGGATAAGATACTACAAAACAATGAACCTGCTCTGTCATGTCATAATTTAGAAATCAAGCAGAGAACGACAAGACTACACAAGAAACTGAAATTTTCGAAGGGTTGATCAAACTCGAATATCATGCTTCTATTTCTAAACAAATGGCTTTGACTATTGTTCATCTCTGGTGAATTGTCATGATTACTTAATGGAAGATTGTGTCATGAGATAGAATATATACATACATACATATATATATATATATATATACATCACTAGTCAATACTCAACAAGCTGAAGGAAAGGATTTGAATAGAAGAGTAAACATTTCAACTAGTCTGGACTTATTTTTATTAACTAGCTAACACTGTATGTATTTCGTATAAATGCAATAAATTAAAATCCTAAAAACCTTATCTCTTTCTAGCTCATCTCCATCAAAACAAAAGTGCTTGCTCCACATGTTCAGGAAGCTTTCACCCCCGAACTAACTACTGTCCAGTGAACCATGCCAAAGCACAAAGAAACTACACAATCAATATGTTCAAAAACAGTATGGACAAAGATGAGAAACAATATGGACAAAAAAAATCATCAACAAAACTTCACTGAATGGACTAAATTGATCAAACCAACAATATATATCTAAAAGATGGCCTAAATACTTCATCAAACCAAGAATATATAAATATATGAACTGACCTAAAGTACTAAAAGCTTCGCACACAACAATTGTAGTAAAAGTTTATCTTTTCACCAATCTATAGAAACCTGAGACTAGGCTGCTTACCAATCATAAACCCAGTCACTTGGATCAGCATTCAACAAACTAAAGGAGAGAGTGACACTGCCATCTGCCCCAACTGGCACGAACTTCCCTATTCCTTTTGCCAACTCCCCCTTCTCCTTCCCTCCATTCATGAAATATTTGACAAACACATTTCCGATGATCGAGACAGCATCCATCTCTGAAACCTTACCCACAATCCAAGCATGCCGATGCTTCCCCACTACAACCCTGACTCCCTCATTATCTTGCCTCTCCATCACCACAATGGTATACACCCTTCCACCACCGGCTTCCACGCACTCCTTGCCACTTGATTCCCTCAGCACCGAATAAAGAAACTCATCGACAGCAGTATCATCCCCGCCAACGCCATCTAAGCTCACTGCGCCGCAACTCCAAAGGCAGGAACCAGAAACGCCGCCATCAACCCTCGCGCACTCCCCGCCGGAGTCGACGGTGACGGAGACGGCGAAGTCGCTGCCGCAGCCGCCGCATGCGGAGCTGCCTCCGGTCCGACTCATAATGTCAGCAGCGAGCGCAGAGCGGATACGAGCAGGGAGAGAGCGGTCGAGGACGGGGCGGAGATATACGACCTGGAAGCGGCAGGGGAGGGAGGGCGGGTCGGATTGAAGTCGGCGGGAGAGCGCATCGATGGAGTCGAAGGGGAGCGGCGACCGGTAGATCTCGGTGGACTTCAGGAAGAAGGGTAGACCTGAAGCAGAAGAAACCAAGACAAGTTAGAGAGAAAGTGTGTGAGAGGAAGTGAAGGTGGTGGAGGAGGATTAAACCTAGGAAGAAGGAGAGGAGGACGGAGAGGGTGAGAAGGAGACGCTTGCAGCCGGGCATGGTGGGTCTTCTCTGTGAGGCCGCGTCGCCGTCGGCGGCGCAAGGAGGCGGAGTTGGAGGAGGAGCATCGTCGGAGATCTCCGCCATCGTGGTTGGAGCTGGAGAGAGGAGGAGCAAATCAAGTGGGCTTAGTTTTGGACTTTGAACAATTATTACATGCGGGTAAAAGCCCAATTAATATATATTTTTAATTCCTCTAACAAAATATTTCTTGTTTATTCAAAAAACACTGCTTCTTTTTTGGATTTAAAACTAAAGTATAATTGTAAGCATTATTATAAAAATATATATATAATTATAAAATACTATTTCAAGTATAAATAATTATATACTTAAAATATGTATGATTTTCAAGCAAGAAAATTCAATAAAAAAATATCTTTCCTTTCTTTTTCAATTTTAATTCAATACCATTTTCATGATAATATTGATAAAAATGCACAATAGTAGAAATTATTTTTTTTTCGTTTATACGTAAAAATGAATCTAAAATGTTGTAGTGGTTTTGTGAAATACATCTAACAATATTTAATAAATGGTGGATCGGTGCACTGAGTAATCTCATTCTTATTTGTCTTATTTTCTCTTTGCTTTTTGCGAAAACCTTTTGTTTTTTTTTCAAACACATGATCTCATGGCTCAAGATTATAAGTCGATAATTTTATCTATATGTAATTGTGATCTTAAAATTCCTTGCATATAGTAGTAGAGTTTGAATCAAGCAAATAATAAAACAACTAAGTTGTAGAATTAATATATATACTTAGGATACATTTGAGAAAAGAAAATGTGAAGAAAGATGATGATGATGATTAAACATAATATTTAAAGAAGGTAATATTTATGGGGTATAATAGGAGAAACGGAAATATTATACATTGCGACCAAACAAGTGGGAGAGTCGAGCCTCGCAACAGGCCAGGGACGGTGAGGAAATGGGTCGTGAATTGGGCCCACTCTGATGAAGCAATAAATGAATGACAATCTTTCATTTATACGTGAATGAAAAAGCTGATCACTAACTTTTCTTTTGAATCCCTTGTCACGATTTATTAATAATTACGAGCAATAATAAATATATAGATATTTTTATTTTATTTTTGCAAATATATATAGATATATTAATGAAGCATTTTTGCCACTTTCCCTGCTACGGTGGGGAGAGAGAGAGCAAGAGGCATGTGAGGAAGTGGATACACTTTCTCTTACATAGGCACGTGACACACATCAATGCGTCATGCATGTGAATATGTAGCGATTAAATACGGGGCTTGGAAATTCAATAAAGAAAGGCCTCGGTGATTGAATTAAGTTTTTTTTCAAAAATTATTAATTTTTTTTTGTTTAGCCCTTCATTTTAAAAAAAAATTGTTTAATCTTTAAAAATTATTTTTCTTTTCGTTTGATCCCTCCGTTAACTTTTACTGTTAAGTGTCAACAAAACAATGCTGACATAAATTAATGAAGAACCAAATAGAAAAAATAAAATATTTTAATAGACTAGATAAAAAAAATATATTTTTTAATAACTTAAAACATAATAATATATATTTTAATAACCTAAAACAAAACAAATATATAATTATACTTTAGATCTTATATATATATTTATTCCTTAAAGTTAAATTTGTCCCTCTATATAATATCATTCTTTTTTTATTTAAAATAAATTATATTTGCATTTATTATTATTTTTCTTTTAAAATAATTTAAAAATTCATAACTAAAATTGCTAAATTTAATTTGTTCAATCCTCATTTCTTATTTTTTTTTCTTTTTAAATATTGTGTGAGTTGTCTCATTCTTTCGCTCACACTATTACATATTTTTATCCTTATACCTAAGTCTCACTCACAAACAACTACAATCATCGCCCATGCACGCACAATCACAGTTCTCCACATCAGTCCGATGCATAACCCGTCAACACCCACTACTAGAATTTAGCCCAATTGTTACGAGCTAAAAGCAACAACCAATGGTGTCATTGCTACCAACAACGGCTTAGCAAATGTTGTTTGCAAACGTTGCTAATGTAATATCATTAGCGACAGCTAACAATGACCACTAGAGTCGTTGTGAATTATATACTCATCACCGACGCCCTGGCAAGGGCCGCTAGGGCCATCGTTGATAATAGTGATGGTCGCTCAAGCCGTCGCTGATAATAGCCACTTAAAATTTAGAATAAAGTTAACGACTAAAAATAACACTTAGTGCAATATGAATAACATGAATTCCGAATAAAATATGACTATCTCACCTAAAGATGTTAACTGGAGATTTGATTAATTGATAGAATCATGTCAGATGACCGAAGTTTGATGTACTAACGATTTGATTGTGGAGCTATAACGAATGAGTTTCGAGTATGCATAACTTATTTCTTAAATTTTACCTACATGAATAGAGAATTTGTTAGTCGCGATAAAATTTGATGTCTGTGTCGTATTTGCTCGAACGAAAGATTTTTAGATCGAGAAAAACTACCACAATGCATTTGTATTCAAATGGATTCACACCAGATATAATTAGTGGATTTGTTACGGGAGAGTCATATGATGTCGAAACGTCAAGCAATTAATCCTATTGCGTAAACTCATGGTGAATCTTCTAGTGTTGGTACTGTTCCTTCATCTCATCTTGGAAATCCATACACAACGGCGATATTTGATAGTCTTGATTGTCAATTCCATTTTAATGATAACATCAGACCAATTCTTGAGACGTCAATGGTGTATACTAGAGCAGTTGATGTCACAGAATTGAGAACAACATGTTGTGATAGAGATTGACTTACCGAATAAAGATTGCCACAAAATTTTACGAGTTATTGAAGATTGTCGATGAACATTTGTATGAAAAATGCGATGAAATACACTAGATTGGGGCCCAACGCACATTTGTTGAGAGATATCTTTCAATACAATTGATAATGAGATTATTATGCAATGTTATCAATAATAATTATCTTTTAAAAAATAATTTAAGATATATTTTATACTTATAAATTATGTATGAATGATATTTATTGATTTTATAAAAATATAATGAATTGTCTTTTAAAAATATATATTAATTATCTATTGCTTTAAGTCTGCCCCGTGATTTTGATTCTTGGCTCCACCATTGGAGTTGGGTAGCCACTCATTTCACGAATATTATCTTTTGTTCGGGCTCTTATGCGTCCTCTTGAGCTTCAGGCTCTTTTTGTTTTGACTTAACACTTAGTGTTTAAATTGTTTTTATTTTTGAAAAAAAAAAGTATACTTCTTCGTAAGTATATACTTGAAACGAAGCATAATATATAAAGTTAATTGAGTTAATTACATGATATATTATGAAGTTTTGAGATTTTTACAATTGTATCCCAATTTTTATTTGTATCAATTTTATACTTCAACTTTTATTTTGTATCAATTATATTCTGACGTTTACTCACAGTTCACTTTATCGTTGGAGAGTTGACATGGCATTGCTGACGTGCATCGGCAAAAGCACACGAAAATAAATTATTATTGTCACATCATCAATTAAATATTATAACCAAACACAAATTAACCCTTAAAGGCTAATATTTAATTGATTATAATATTTAAGCAAGTTAAATTGACATGAGATAAATTAAACTGATTATACCATGTAATTAAATTGATTATAAGCAAATTAAAGTTCATTTGATTATAATATTTAATCGATGAGATGATAATAAGGATTTTTTATTTCATTTTCATGTGATGGCGTGGAATGTTGACACATTAGCAAAGTTACGTCAACTCTCCAACAATAAATTAAACGGTAAGTTAACGTCGGGATATAATTGATACAAAATAAAAATTGAAGTACATAATTAATATAAATAAAAAGTTGAGATACAATTAGAAAATCTCCAAAGTTGATGATATACTATGTAATTAACACAAGTTAACTCATGAAAAATTATAATTTCCTTATTACCAACGAAACACAATTTTAGTATTTCTTAGGAAGTTCATATGATAATTACTTTCCATACGGACTAAATTAGCTTTTTCATTTAATCTATTTCTTGTGGTTAAATTTGTTGGTGATGTGAATTATTTGTTTAATCAAATATTTGTTTAGTCTCAAGGCTTGTGGCTTGAGGAAGGGAAAAATCTGGAACCTAGCATAAGAAACAAGATTATTGAAAGCATTGCTACGTATTTGGTATTTGTGGAAAAACAAAAATGAATATTGTTTTAAAGAGAAATGTTATGGATGTAGTTCTCTAGTTTATAAGGTCCTTGTGGAAGTTGCAAACTTCCATTCATTAAAGAAAATGATTTCTGAAGAATCTGTCAAACATAATGAAGAGGAAATGGGCCAAGGGCATAAGCAAAAAGGTAAACACTACTGTAGTAGCAAGGAAGCTTTGACGAATACCTTAAATGAAGATAAAATTACAAATTTCTGGAGATTATGTGATGCATCCTGGCTCAAACAAAGTGGCAAAGCTGGGTTAGGATTTAGATTTCTGAATAGAAATCAAGAAGTGTATCATGGGGTGTTGTAACACAGTTACTACTGATGTGTTATCGGCAGAACTTAAAGCTATCTGGCTATGTCTAATCAAGGCTGAGCAATTAGGTTTTAAACACCTAAAGATCTTTACTGATAGCATGCAAGCAGTGGACATTTTACAACGAAAATCTAATGTTCCTTGGAATCTTAAAGCTCTCACAAATGATATCTTTTCCTTGGCAGAGAAGCTTGATGTTAATGGTTGATTCTATCTTACCGGGGATGTAAATGACAAAGCACACCAAATTGCAAAGGTTGTTTTACTTCAAATGACTTGTCAATTACAAAACATGGAAGCTGAGAATGTTTTGAGGAAGTGTCTTCTATGCTTAAAAACTTGAAGATTTTCATCAATAGAAGCTATGTTACCACTCTTACTAAGGA
Organism: Canna indica; assembly: GCA_034359265.1. NCBI lineage: Eukaryota > Viridiplantae > Streptophyta > Magnoliopsida > Zingiberales > Cannaceae > Canna > Canna indica. The sequence goes on along the minus strand of CP136893.1, from coordinate 18,932,457 downwards.
TGATTCATTGTTAGTTTCAATTCGTTTTCATTCGTTAGGCAATAGGCTTCTATAATTGTCTTATTGCATATAAGAACTCTTACCGGTATGGTTGTAAGGTGGGTGAATCCACTTCTTTGATTAATAAATATTTGCTCTACCACAAGGAATATGGTGGCAAGCAGGATTTCGACGCAAGGTGCACGGTCGACGGCCCTCTGCCCTTGTCACCCGGATACTGATTGCTACCTAACTTTTGTGAGAGCAATTGTGTGTTTTTTTTAAAAAAAAATATTGTAAAAAATAGTATTATGTTTGATTTAATCCATTTTATTTATCTTTATTTTTCTTACTATCAAAATCTAAAATAATTTACGTATGGTTTGGCATAATTTATTATTAAAAATTAAGAAAGTTTATTTTCTAATAGTTGAGATAATGGTATCTACTATATAGTGATTTTGGAAGCGGACAAAAGGCGTACAAGCGTGTTTTGTACGGCAACGCTAAGAGCTCTCAACACTGTATTTGTTTCTTTTTTTAATTTTTTTTTTTTGAATTTATACGGTAGCATTGTTGTCTGTCGTTGCTTTTTTTAAAAAAAAATGAGAAAGGAAAAGAGGCAGCGTCGACAATAGCCCCTTTCCTTTTAGGTATCGTTTGGTTGACATAATTTTATGTAGGAAATTGTACTTCTCAGAAAGTTATACTTTTTGGCCTTGTTTGGTTGACACATTTTCTGCATTTTGCATGTACGTGCTAAAATAATAATTTACAAATAAATTTTAATTTTTTCATATATTCTAATATATATTTTATTTATAAATAATTTTTTCATATATTTTAATTTATAAAAAGAAATATATATTGATCATTTGATGAATATTTTCTAGAAAGTACTCATGTCAATCAAACATATTATGAGTAAAAAATTACACTTTATATTTAGAATTTTTTTGTCAACCAAATATATTTTTGATACTTTCCAAGAAATATAGGTAGAAATTAATTCATGAGAATTATAATTTTTTATAAAAATTTACTTCTCATGTCAATCAAACAAGGACTTAATTTTGAGAAAAAACAGTGCTGAGTCAGCGCTGCCCTTTTCTTATATATATATATATATTTTATTTCATTACAAAAGTAGCGTTGTATCAGCGCTGCTTTGTGGGTGTGTTTTCTACTTTTTTTAAACTTTACAGTTTTACTTTCATTATATATATAAAAATTTCTTTCAAGTTTTGTTTAATTTAAAATTTTAATTTTAGTATTATTAAATTATATACTTTTTAATAATATTATTCAATTTTATTTGTTGCCGGTCAAATTTTAGATTTTATAACATAATTCAATTCTTAGATTTTATTTTTTGATTTTTTCAATTATATTAGGTTATTGCATTAGAAGAATTTAAAAATTTAAATCAAATCGATATTTTTACTTATAATATTATTATTTATCGGTATTATTATAATTTAAATATTGCACATTAAAAGTTACCTTTTTCTAATTTGATTAAATTTGAGTTTTTTATTCGCTTTGACTTTAACATTTCAAAAAATTTAAAATTTAAAATTATTTTTAATTTTGATTCAATTTTTAAGAATGTATTTATTTATTTAAGCTATTGCATTAAAATAATCTAAAACTTTGATTCAGACTTATATCTTTTGTATTTTTTTAATTTTTTTAATTAATTTTGACCATCTCATTTTGAACAAAAATTTTAAACTTTAAACTAAATTAAACTCATATTTTCTGCTTATATTATTATTTAATAAATATTTATTTTTAATTTTATTTAATATCTTAGTTTTTTTTACGTGAACATCTTTTTCTTTTTCTTTTTACAGTAAAAAAAATTATATTAGGTCTTTAGCATGTACAAAGAGAGCTCTGTTATCGAGCTCGGGAGGTCTTATGGAACTCCAAAAAATAGATTTTTTATGACTCCTAGTTCTATTTATTGCCCCGTGAATAATTTTGTTGGCATTTTTAGATACATGAGACAAATTTACATTGCGAAAATTTGTACAACGGTTTTTTAATTTTTGAAATAGTGAACCCAAGTTCCAAGGGGCTGGACATTCAAGTTAATTTGAATCGATAATTTATTTGCAGCATGATTCCACAATAAAATTATCCAATTTTCCGCCCAAATCATAAGAGAGTGCATGAAAAAATAAAAAATAGTTAGAGGCTAAAATACACTCGTCTTGTGAATTTAGCGTGATAACCGCAACACCACAATCTTGATTTAAAAAATGAACTTCTATTTAGTAATACATTTTTTTTAAAAAAAAAAATTAAATGGAATAGAATCATAAATTATATATTATATATAATTTTATAATATCACTACGGTACAAAGTTATTAATTTAGTTGGGCTCAAATGAAATATTTTATTTTTCAAATGGATTTGAAATTTAGTCATAGTTTATTTCAGTTAAATCAACTTTTTAAATTAATTGAAATTTTTATTAACCTTCGATAACAAAAAAAGATTTTAGCATTATAATTTTTTTTGCACACTTTTAATATATATTTTTATTTATATAAATATACAATTTTCACGTTATATATTCTACTTTTACTTTTTAATTTTTATATTATTATTATTATTGTTATTGTTGTTTTGTTCTCGTCATCTATTATTTTTAATATTTTTTTAAAAATTTTGGTTGTATTGACTCATATTATCTTTTAATATATATATATTTTCATATATTTTATTATCTTTGTTAGTTTGTTTAATATTTTTATTTTTTATTTTTCTATTGAGTTTCATTATGTATTTTAGCGAAAATTCAATACGTCAACTTATGATGATATAAAAAAACTTATGATAATATATTTTTGATTATATTATTAATTACATATTTATTTTTTCTTAATCTAGTTTAATTTCTATTTTTTCATTAATTTCTTTCTAACTTTTAAATTTTTTAAGAAAATTTAAATTCTTGAACAAATATAATTGAGTTGATGTAAGTAGATAGCTTTGTATAGTAGATAAATATATAATATATGTAAACTAATATTTAACTTTAATTTAATATATATACTAATATATGTATGTAATTATATATTTTAAAGTATATTATATAAAATATTTATATATCATATTATTTATTATCTTATTGTATTTTATTGTTCATTAAACATCTAAACTCTTTTATTATTTTTGATTCCGTTCAAGTCTCTAACATATGCTAATTAAATATTTGCTATATATACTATTTAATTTATTCTTTTATTTTTATTATAATGTTTATATTTTTATAGCTTTTATATTATTTATTATATATGAAAGAAATTATATTTTTCATTAATTTGATTTATTTTTCATGTTTTTTTTTTAATTTTAAAAATTGATTTAAGTTTTTATTTTTGGAAAAAAAATTAAAACTCGGAATCAAACCAATTATAAATACTATATATGAAAAACTAGTGAACGTGTATGATAATCAAATAATACGTGAGGAATTATATATTTTAAACTTTTATTACTATTATATTTATCATCTTTTCTATTACATATTTATATTTTAATATTTACTGAGCATCTAAACGTTTAGCTTTATTACCTTTAATATTGTTCAAGTTTAAAAAAAATTCAATAATTTTTTTATTTAGGTTGGTATTTCATATTTTTCAAAATTAATTTAAAACTCTAAAACAAACTAAATATATAATTATATATTATTAATTTTCTTTTTCTTATGTATTTTTGTTGTCCATACGATGATTATTTTAAATTAATATTCTATTTATTTTTCTATTATTTACTAGGGGTGAGCACGGGTCGGGACGTCCCGGCCGTCCCGACTCGAAAAGTCGGGATAAATCTCGTTCCGGTTCAAAATCGGGACGGGACCGGGACAAATATGTCTGTCTCGATTAAAAATCGGGATGATACAAAAAAAAAATCGAGATTGTCTCGTCCTGGCCCGGTTTATAATATAAGTAATATTAAATGTATAATATTATTTTTTTAGAAAAAAATATTAATTATTGTAATGGAGATATTGTATTTTTTTTATAACAAAGATAAAAAATCACAATAGGTGTCCATACTAAGATTCAAACCCTAAATATTTAGGCAATATTCAACATGTTGCCACCAACTGTGCTATCCACAGTTGGCGTATTTATAGCCATATCTCATTTCTCTAGCCAACTGTGGGCAGCACAGTTGATGACAACATGTTATATTTATGTTGTATTTTCACTTTATATATTATATTGAGATTAATATTATAATTAACCTAGCGATGCATGAGAAATGAAACATTTTTGTTATTTTTTATTTTTATTTTATTTTAAACACTTTTATTAAAATAATAATTTTCTTAAATTATTGTTCTTTTTTTACTTATGGAGTGTGTTAATTTTGAGTTTTATGTTTAATATAATTTTTTTATTAATTTATGTTTATCTTTTTTCTAAAAAAATGATATCAACCTCTATTAAATATTTTCTATTTTTTGTTGAGTATATCGACGTTTACTATTATTGTTGAATTTAAATTTGATAATTATAATTATAATTTTTATTTTTAAATATATTAATTCATGATTTTATATTTATATCATAATATTTAATTATTTTTTATTCGTTAAATGTTTTAATATATAATCAACTTCTTATTTTTTAATTAAATATTACTTTATAAAAAATTTAACACCATAGAAAAATAAAGTAATTTTTTCTTTTCAGTAATTGTAGTTTCTTTCATTATTATTCTTGTTAATTAGCAAGTAGAACTTTTAGAGTGATTTTGCTTATTTTTATGGTTTTTATTTTTTTAAAATAACTATATCAGCATTTATTGTATTTTCACTAATTTTCCAATTTAAGATATTGAAATTTTACTACCATCATTTGATATAATTTGAGATATGGTAAGATTAATCTTTATATTTATCTTTATTAATACATTATCTTTTTTTAATCTTAATATGTAACTATTTGTTTAATTCATTTTATGTATTAATATATAATTAATTCCATTATCATTATTATTTAAAAATATTTTATAATTATTTTATCCTGTTGCAAAGCACGGGAATTTTTTCAGTTATTTATAAAATAAAAGGGATGAAAGTGAAGTTGACTTTATATATATTAATGCTGGATTCTTGTGCAGTGACATAATAGGAATAATAATTAAAGTGTTGTTGAATTTACTAAAGCGTAGTTAACTTTATGAGAATGATAATTAAATTGTTGACTATAGTCTATAGCAGTGCGCTTTTCTATAATTATAAAAATCAAATGGGGATAGAATTGTTTGTCTAAAATCACAATTTAACTATTTACACTTAAGTTTTAGTTCTTCTCAAAAAAAAGACACTTGAGCTTTAGTTTTTATAAAAATATATTATTTATTTTTAACTAAGTACAACATCGTACTATATCTTATTATTATCTTGAAGACTCAAGTTGTCTCCGCTCTCCAGCACTCCTTCGAGTATATCTAAAAAAATGATTTTTTATAAGGTGTTATAAGGGTGAGCGAGTCATTATCTTATATTTTGTAGAGTACTCGAATTCTATCTTTGTATAGAATTAATTTTCAAGTTTTGAATACTTTTGTTAGAATCTACAGTACATCACATATTTTGAGTATCCACGTGCCGTATTAGAATTTTTTTATTTTTTTATCTCTTTTCATATATGGCAAATTCAATAAATTAAAAAAAAGCTAAAAATATAAGAATTATATCGGACAAATACATAATGAATTATGCGATTATGATAAGTAAATATTGGATTTGAATAATAAGTTCGCATACCGGGTTAGCGAGTTTGATGGTAACAATTTGAATATATTTTAAATTATACAAGAATATATGCATTATATATACTACTCACAATTCCGAATACCAATTTCTATTCCATAAGGAATAAATATAACAAAATTCTTAATTTTTTTATTTGGATTTTATCCAAATTTAATTTCAATCTATTCAAATTTCTAAATCTATCGGGTGCCTGTGCACATCCCTAATTTCTTATTCTCCACTACTCGTGGTCATTAACTAAACATGAAGCGACAAGGAAAAAGTTACCAACCACACCTTGCCCCAGTTAGTAATGTTAACCTTAAGTTCTTATGCAAAGGGTAATTGTTAAGATGTTGGGGACCAAACTGCAAACCTAACAGTTATAGATCGTATAGTTACTTTTTTACTTTACCCAATGTAAAACCCTGAAACATAAATCGCAGGTCCCACACTGTACAAAGTACACTGCCAATATAATTATATCCCTCCCGCATCTTGTTGGCATCATGCATTTTTTCTCGGCCGTCGCTGTGTCGTCTCCATAGCTATGGAGCAGTTCTCCTCCTTCGTCGCCCTCCTCAGCGCTCAGCCCTCATGGCTCATCTTCCTCTCCTCTCTCGGTCTCCTCAACCTCCTCAGAGCTGCCGCAGTTGTCCTTGCCTTTCTCCACTGCACCTTCCTCCGCCCGCCCAGGGACCTCAAGTCCTACGGCTCCTGGGCCGTCGTCACCGGCGCTACCGACGGCATCGGCAAGGCCATCGCCTTCGAGCTCGCCCGCCGGGGTCTCAACCTGGTCATCGTCGGCCGGAACCCCGCCAAGCTCAAGCAGCTCGCCGACGACATCGGCGGCGCCGCCGTGGTCAAGCCCGTTGTCGTGGACCTCGCAGCCGACGACCTCGCGGCGGCAGTGGGGAGGCTAGAGGCGGAGGTGGCGGATCTGGACGTCGGGGTGCTGGTGAACTGCGCCGGGACGACGTACGCGCACGCGATGTACTTCCACGAGGCGCAGGAGGAGGTTTGGCGGGGAATCGTGCGGGTGAACGTGGAGGCCACGACGAGGGTGACGCGAGCCGTGCTTCCGGGAATGGTGCGGCGGCGGAGGGGCGCCGTGGTCAACATCGGGTCGGCGGCGTCAGTGGCGGTGCCGTCGTTTCCTCTCTCCACGGTCTATGCCGCCACCAAGGCGTAAGTCTTCTCCTCACTCCCTATCATATCAGAATACAATTTGTATGGAGCCGGACTCCACAATTAAAACACACATCTCAAAGCAACTTTTAAGTTGCTTTGAGATTTGTGTCACTTATGGAGCCCTGCTCCAGCCCTGCTCCATAAGAAAAAGTTAATTTATATATATATAAAATTAATTTTATATATATAATTTTTCCCAGAGAATTAACTCTGAAGTAATTGAGCCAATAATTTTTTAAAAAATGATTTTATAAATCAGCTATTATAAAATATAAATACGATAATATAAGCATAAAATTTATTACAAAATATACAAAAACTTAAAAAATACACGCAACACAGTGGGGTGTAAACGAGCCAAGCCGCTCGCGAGCTACTCGAGATCGATTCGGTAAAAACTCGAACTTATCGAGCTCGAGCCGAGCCGAGCCGAGCCAGACATTCGAGCGAGCCGAGTTCGAGCTAACCTATACTCGGCTCGAGCGGCTCGCGAGCCTAATCGAGCCTTCTATATATATTATATACCGGGTTTGATTTTTAAATTTTATGAACCCGTTACCCTCTAAAATGAACCCGAGCTTAGTCGATCTCGAGCTCGATCGAGCTCGCAAACGAGCTCGGCTCGTGCGGCTCCACTCATGAGCCTTGATTTTTTTCTCGAGCCGAACCGAGCCAAGCTCGAGTTGCTTGAATGTAATTCGAGCCGAGCTTGAGCCGATAGACTAAAGCTCGAGCTCGTTATTTTCCAAACGAGCCGAGCTCGAGCCGAGCCAAGCTCGGCTCGGCTCGGCTCGATTACACCCCTGAACACACTACAACTAAAAATTAAATTCAAGATACGGACAACCTACCCGACCGCTACTACCGTTTGAGGGGTTCACATTGAGCCAACAAATTAACTGCTAAGTTTAATTGAGCCAACGAGTCACATTAACTGCGGAGTCATTCTGCAGTGTTGACACGTTGCATGCAAAGTAATGCATGTATGTTTACCCATGACACGTCACCCATAAAAGTTACTCTACCCGACGGGCCGGGGTCCCGGGGACCTGAAAAGTTGGCATTAAAGAATGTAATTAATTATTTTGTGAGTTATTGGGAATCTAAATTTAATATTTCGGCATTTTACGGCTGACGTTGCGGAAAAGAATATTAATTGGTTGAAGTAAACAAATTTATTGCCAAATAAAGGAAGAAAAAGACGTCCTGTTGCATTTAATTGGCTCAATCGCGTAAGATTTGAATTACCTAATTTAGTTGGTTGACTTTAGTTAAATTAATTATGTTGATTTTTATTATTATTAAATTACTTTAGATTTATTTTTATAACTTAAATTAATTAGGTTAATACTAATGAGTTAATTTGATGTATTTTCATAATATGAAAACTCATAAAAGATAATCATAAAAGTAATTATTTTATATTTTTATTTATTAGGAAATATTTTATTTTTAATTAGTGAAACTTTGATGTGTATTTAAATATTATTTGATGAGTTTTTTTTTACTTAAATTACTCTCTTCGTATATTATTAATATGAATAAAACTTATGTAATAAAGCCATGATTGCATTCAAAATAAGTACAACTCGTGCCTATAGATTGCCATAGATTGCCAAGTAGTAAATATCGAATCCCAAAATTTCTTCTTCTTTTTTTCCCTACTAAAATCAGTTTAAATGGATGAACCTAATTAGAAAGTGGCCAAATATGGTCAGGAATTGGGTGAATCTAACCAAGAAATGTGTGGATCTGATTAGAAAGTGAGTATTTCATGTCATGAAGCGGGTAAATTTGATCAATTTGAGGAGAAAAAATAAAAAGAGATATTCATATTCATATTTTGACATTCGACAAAAGATGAATATGCATTGATCCAATTTTAGGTATATAGTCTAAATTTTACCTAGGGAATTACAACGGTTTGATTAACGGACTAAAATCATTTATAAAATTGCTATCTGAATTTAAATAAAAATCAATCAATTTTTAATTTTGCTATATAAATTAATTTTAGGTATATAGTTTTTTTTAGCATCCCGAGCAATAATTCCTAAGCCAGCCTGAGAATCCATCCAAGCACCATCACAATTAAATTTGATAAAAAGATAATTTGGAGGAATCCAAATAAGAGCCCGGCCAGTTTCTGAGTTGGATATATAATTTTTCTTAGGCACCTTAGGGCTAGCTATCTGCGCAGTGTAAGCGAGAATTTTGAGTGCGAGGCTGAGAGGGGAAAGCTGCCTTACAAGATGAACTTGCTCATTCCTAGCATGCCAGGTGAGCCAAAAAATCACAGCAATAAAGAGTCTAAGAGGGACAGTCCCAGTCTAATCATTGGATAGCAAAAGTCATCCATCATTAATCCAAGAACATCTATCAAGAAGATTCAAACCAGTTTTGAAAGAAATAGTTGTCCAAACTAAAGCAATATGATTGCAAAAGAAGAAGATGTGATTAATGGTGACAGAAGGGGCAATTATAAGAAGTAAGTAAGCCAATGTGGTGAAGGTAAACTCTCGTGGAAAGTCTATTATGAAGGAATTTCCAAAAAAATATTAGGATCTTAGGAGGAAGCTTAAGTTCCCTAAGAACAGACTAGGACATAGAGGAGTTGTGATCACTAAGGCTACGGCTTCTTAGGAAGTAGTAAGAGAGCTTGTGGTAACAGACCCATCATCCTCAGCAGCCCAAGCCCAGGTGTCATCATCAGGACAATGGGGCAGACCGAGCATCTTAATGGATTCCCACATAATTGGATGAAATAGCAGCATTCCACAATTATCATTTCAAGCATTAGAAGACATTAGATCACTTACATTATAAGTACTAAGATCCAAATCAGTATTCACAAAAGTAAGTTTAAGAGTAATGAAAACATCAAAGATCCAAGAAGCTTTCATTGAGTATTTAGACTTCACTAAAGTAACTCACAGAGAATTATTTTCTTCTAAATAAGAGTAAATGCGTTTAAGCTGCAAGGACTTGACCTTGAGGTGAAGATCTTGCATACCAAGATCTCCAAGAGGCTTAGGCAATGTAATAGTACCTCATTTAATTAGATAAAGATCCTTATCATCATCTTTAGATGTCCAAATAAAGTCCCTTATCAGGAGGAGATTTTCTCAATAATAATGATATTTCATAATATATAATATTATATTACCAATTATAATGTAATTTTTTAACTATCTTGTATATTTTATATAATAATGATATTTCATAATATATAATATTATATTACCAATTATAAGGTTATATTACATAGAATTGATATTACTATAATTAATACAGTTGTAACCATAAGACCTTTTAATCATTTTAAGTGTACTTTTTAAAGAGTAATTAGTTGAATAAAATAAAATATTTGTTGTTAGATTTTATTTTGTGTTATCAAATTATTATTGCAAATGATTCGCAAGAGTGTTCTTCCAAGTTATAATTCACCCGACAAATCAATTAATTGAGTAGGGCAGCAGGTATTTCTTTTCTTATTGTTAGTAAGGATGTAATCGAGCTGAGCCGAGTCGAACTGAGCTTGCATCTGCTTGAGCTCGGCTCGTTTATTTTTCTCATGCTTGACTGAGCTCGTTCAAGCTCTGAAATATTAATATTTATATAATTATATATAAGCTCAGTTAGGTTCGCGAGCCGCTCGAGCCGAGTATTGGTTAACTCGAGCTCGGTCGCTCATATGTAAAAGCTCGGCTCGTGCGAGTTTGGCTCGAGCTCGATAAGATCGAGTTGAGTTCGAGTTTTCATCGAGTCGATCCTGAGTAGCTCACGGGCCGCTCGGATAACTTGCACCCCTAGTTGCTAGTAACAGATCATTGATTTGATGTACTCCTTCCTTCATTGCCTGCTACTGGCCATTACGTGTCTTCTTCATTGCCATTATGATCAAATCGGTGCAAAACATCAATAATTTGCTAGTAACATAATGGCAAGTAGCAGGTAATGAAGAAGACACATGAAAACATCAGTGCAAAAGCATCAATAATAAATTTGAAGAAGGTGCACCACAAAAACCTACAAAAATAGTTTTCATGTGTCATCTTCATTGCCTGCTACTTGCCATTATGTGAAGATGACTTCAATCCTCTCATCTTCACAGTTGGGGTAGATAGGTATGATTAATAAATAGGTACTCAGACTATACAGTTTAACATTTTGAACCCTGTAAAACTAGCGTGAGATTAGGTTAAAATTTATAAAGTTTATAGTATTCAAAGGTAAATATTTCCTTTTTTTTCTCTTAAAAATTATGATTTTCTAGAGAAAAAGAACCTTGTAATCTCTATTTATATATTTATTATCATACGAGTAAATTTTAACTCCTTAAATTTACTATATATTTTTGAATTTTTAAAATGGAGTTTAACTAATAGATTCTATTAGCTAGGTCAACTATAGTTAAGCTTAATTGGTTAGGTCCAATTAAATTTTGTTATATTAAATTATCATTGAATTATTTCAATTTGGAATTGGATTCAATTAGTTTGGTCAAATTAGGTCATTTGAATTGGTCAAAATTATTAATTCTATTTGATTAAGGAAGATCATAAATCTAGCGCAAGGGCCGAATCGATTATATTAAATTGGATCAAAGTTAGGTTGAATTCATTAGAATCAAGTTGGATTTAATTTGATTAAGTCGAGTTTAGTTACATTAATTAGGTCTGAAGTCACTCCAAGTCATTAACATTAGGTCAAATTTGATCATAATAAATTTAATCAAGTAGGGTTAGTATAAAATTGAGAAGAGCATAAGGAAAAATAACATTTGCATGGAGAAACTTTTATTTGAGAAAATTAGACTCATTATAATTCTAAGGGGATTAATATTTTTGTCATATATATCGCTTCCTAGGTTAAATTTTATCAATCCTAAAGGCAAGTTTTAACCTTACAAAATTTCAGAAGAGTAAAAGAATAAACTACATGTCTACCAACATAAATAAAATGAGTAAAATTTAAGGAGATAATTTTTACTTTCATTTAACTCCTTGGCGCATATTTCCTTATGATATGTTTATTTCGTTAGATTAGATAATAAATGAAGGAGTATTGAATATGAATTTTTTAAATATGATATGTTTATTTCGTTAGATTAGATAATAAATGAAGGAGTATTGAATATGAATTTTTTAAATATGATGTACAATAGATTTATATTCTTTGATTTGATTATAGTTAAATTTTTATAGTTAAAAAAAATTTAAATTATAGTTAAATTTTTATTTATCTTGAATACAAAAATATTCATAAAATAATAAAATAATAATATTATTATAATATATCGTACCTTAAAAAGTTGTCTACGTATTTTCTATAGTTAAATTTGTACTCCCCAATGATTAAACTATAGAATGATCAGGTCTACGTAGTTCTTTTTATATTTTTAATCACTCGTAGTCCTCGATGATTTAACTTGTACTTGGACTAACAACACCAACTTCGCTTGTTTGAGCTTCCTCTTCTCTCGATGATGAAGTATCGTATCCTTCTTTATCTTGTAATCTATCTTCAGCATCCAACCAGTCTTTTAAACAAATGCACATTCAACCATTTCTACACTCATTCGGCTTCTTCTTTCGTCGAGAATTCTATTTCCTGCACTAAAACAAGACTCGAAAGCTACTGTAGACACAGGAACAATTAGTATATCACGTGTCATGATGGAAACAATAGGATACACATTTTCTTATTTTTTCCACCATGCTAAAATCTCATTATCATTTATTTCTTCAGAATGAGTATGATCTAGAAAAAAAAAACCAATTCATTGAAATTAGTAGATTTAGAAAAAGCCAATTCCACCTAGTTTGGCTCGGCGCGTGTCTGGCCAAGTCTAACGCACGTCAGACCTGGCTTTGACTGGGCTAGCACGACATGCGTGCCGTGCTTGGCCCGCATGTCGTGCATGGCACGACCCGCGTGCCCAAGGGGTGAGCCCAGCCCGCCCCTTGGGCATAGACGGGTCGTACCCGGCCCGACCCAAAACTAGGTCGGGCCCATGCCGCCCATGGGCGGGCCCAGCCTATTGCCATCTCTACGAAGTTGAGAAGATTGCGAGGAAGATTATATTTGTTGATTAGCTCAGCAAAACTCTTATTGGAATTAAAATTTTTACTTATATTTATCACTATGCTAATATTTATCCTCATCCAAAAAAACCATTCCATGAAATTTTAAAAAAATTAGAAATAACACAATTAAAGAGGGCGAATTCTTATCAATCAATCATAAATGTCTCAATTTGGACCAATTTGGCAATATAGGAGGTTGACTCTCTTGGTCTTAATTTATTTGTAAATTAATTAATTTTATAAAGAATATATTTATAATTACAAGTTTATCATTATATTTTGATATCGAGTCTCAAAATTACATAAAATAAGCTTATGATATATTCATTTTTATTAAGAAATCTAATTTCATTAAAATCTAATTTCATTTTAGTTTTGATTCAATTTTATGAAAACGTTAAATCAAACACGTTTTTGTAAGCAGATTTGATTTTAGTAAAACCGAAATCATGAAAACATATTTGATTTCGCTAATCCAACTAGTCTTAATTTTCATGCAAAATAACAATTTAATTTGTTCTCAGATACGTTGACCAGTTCTCAAGGAGCCTATTTATGGACTACAAGAAGATGGGAATTGATGTACAATGTCAGGTTTGTCTCTCTTAAACCTAAACCTAATCAAACAATTTATGATCTAGAACCAATCAAACACAGTCAAATCTGTGAAAAACAAACAAACCAAAGAAAACTAATAGATCCATGCCAATTATGAAAATGATTGGAATGGTCAGAATCATTGGCCCAATCAATTTAAAGCTCAGTGTTAACTAGAAACATAGTAATCCAAGCAAGCTCTGTAAAGATTGCTCAATATGATTGAAGTTGGGACATGTGGTTCTTTTCTTTTATTTTCTTGGGGAGTTAGACTTTCTTCTTGCAGATACCTTTCTATGTGGCAACGAAGATGGTGTCATTCAAACAATCCTCCACCTTCATACCTTCTCCGGAAAGGTATGCCAAAGCTGCCGTGAGAAGGATAGGATATGAAGTAAGATGCATTCCTTATTGGTCTCATTCCCTGCAATGGTGGGCCACTTTCTTCATCCCAGATTTTGTTCTCATTAGTCGGATATTGCATGTTGGCATCAACGAGAGAAATCGAGCAAGAGGACTCAAAGAAGCATGAGTATCAGTGCATCAAATTTGTGTCACGTCACATAAATAGGTCCATATTAATGGAGCATAGATAGAATAAATATTGCAAAAGAATGACAGAAGTTATGTGATCTTGTTTCTTGTATGTTTTATCTTCAAGTTCAGTGCCAGTGAGTAATTCCTTGAATTGAAATCATTTTGAGATTTGAAAAAGCAAACCAGACAACTCTAGTATGGAGACATTAAGAAGAATTCAAGGAAAGAAAAGAAGTAAAATGAAGTGAGAAGCAATCGAACTCAATAAAACCTGAACCAAAAAACTGGAGCCAGGAATACATAGCCCAACCATTTCCAAGTTACCATAACACAACATAGCCTTCAATAAGTTTCAGGTCATTATTCTTGACTACAGTCAGATACTGAGACTGATGAAATCATAATCAACGAATGTTACTGCTGCAAAAGTAACATCATTTGCAGCAAAATTTACCTACCGAAGTTGAAGCTTTTTGATAGATTCAATTTCCTTTGCAGGGTTCAACCCCTTGGGACAGGCATGGGTGCAGTTTTTGATTGTGTGACACCGGTATAGCTTGAACTCATCGTTTACAGCATCCAAGCGCTCCTTTGTATACTGATCCCGGCTGTCCTGTATCCACCTACACCATATAACAAACTCAGGCTATGAAAATAATATCCATACAAAAGTATTCGAACTAGACGAGATACTACTGAGAAACAAAGAACGGAAATGTAAACGGCCGGGTAAGAAACAATTTGAAAGGCTTTTAGTTGTTCATCAAGTTCACTGGAGATAAGTATTGCATGAACACGTCCTTAACCAATTCTAGGGACTCGTAAGAAATAAAGAATCAGAGTTGAAAAGAAAAGAACTTCAGAAAAAGAACCAGAAAGGGAAAGGTTGCAAAGTTTTTACTAATTTCTAATGTTCATTGAGAACTACTGAAGCAATTTATCTTATATTCTTACATTACATAAAGTCTGACTTGATCTCCAATGTCCATTTAAAAGACAATAGGGTTATTTTTGAAACCAAACCATCACGATATAAACTAATGATGGGACACCACCACGATTTACTGCTAGTTTTTCACTCAAGACTGCACGTTCCAGAAAAGTGAATGCATCTGTGCAAACCAATTGCACTATATATGCTTTGCATCTCATAATGTTGGGAGTGTTATAAAATTACATTGACAACAGAAAAGAGATTGTCCTTGCATCTACATCTCACAAGTTTGGAGTATTACCAAAACCACATTAGAGTAGGCTTGGGCATATTGAACTTATATTGATATATAGCAATGAAAAGTTGCATCCACATTCTAGTCCAAAATAACATACAAAATGACAAAAAAATCTCAATAACAGATACAAAAAACAATCTAACTGTAAAGTTCATCTTAAAGAATCGTAGCAGTAGTATGATGCCACATCTAAACTGCTCATTTTAGAACAACAAATGCATCACACCTAGCTGAATGATGAATTAAAAGGTACCCATCCCAATGTGCCTTAATTGATAAGTAATGTCTAGGTCATCTTAATAGCAAATTTCTCATATTACCCAATAAACATGAGTTCAAGGATTTTGTCTCAACTGATATAATAGAATTAATTTCACTGGACACTACACATATCTTGGTAACTTTTGTAGCATATAAAAACTAGTAATTGACGTCATTTGGAGGTTCCAACTAGGTTATAGAAGGGAGAAAAACTTTTCCACTGCAATAAATCACAATGTTTATCGAAAAACGTACAGCAACAGCCCACACCTATACAAAGATATTAGTTATCCCTCAAATAACATGCCAATCATATTATTTAAAACTGAACTCCACAATAAGCATCACCAATCACCAAAGATGACCCTCAGCTACACACGACCCACTCTTCCTTCTAATCAGACACGGGCTTGCTGTAAGCATCACCAATCATCAAACACAAAATAGTAACACATATATGGCCACAAAATAGTAACACATATATAAACGTAAGACTCCCTAACATGTTAAAAATACGATAGAATTTCTGAACACGCTAGAAATTTTATAGCACCTTCACAAATTGTCCAGCCCAACCAAAGTGTGGACAGTAACCCCGAAGCCAAACCCATTCGTCCAGTATCATGTGCCCACCTAGGTCATGATCATGACTTGGGTTGAGGTCATTCCAAGGACAAACCCTGGCTAGGTTCAGTGTTGAGCACACAACCACACTTGGTAGGGAGCTCAATTACGACTCGAGATCATCTTGCCACTGCCAACTTTGTCTGATGGAGTTCCTTTCTGTGAGACCAACTATCCCTTTCAGATTGAGCTCATCAAGGACACGGTGAAGCTAATCCATTTAGGTCCAATCCTAAACTCATCCCTCAGCAAACAAGCTAATGCCTACTTGCACAAGGCCCTTATAAACTAACTCCAACAGAAGGTCATTATCAACGCTTGGTGCCAAGACTGCATTTTGATGCTTCTCTTCTTTCTGTAGGTCCTTTGATACCAAGCAGCTGAGTGAATGAAGTTGGCACATTGTGGCTCACCTTGAGGATTGATTGAACTCGACGGAGTTGAAAACCTGCTTTTGGGGCCTCAGAAGTCAGACCTCCCGGCTCAGACCTGTCCTCAATACCAAGCACACCCTAGGTTCCATGCAAACTTCCCAAGTCACTCCGCTGAGGACCTATCAACCATATATGATTTTCCAAAAAGTGACCGAGGTTGGTGCTAATGTATCATACTTACATCACCATAAATGCAAATCTCCAGTTGGACTAACCAAAATTGACAACATGTCAACAACAACACGAAATCACAGACATGCTTCCTGTCCAAATGTTATTGCCTATCATATGTGGCTGTTGTGTGCAAGCTGCTACATATAAGCTATATCATAAGGTCTGAACTTAGGAGGTCCATCAGAGGCAGCAGATGTGTAGTGATTTCTACATTCAAATTCCAATTAAAACATCAAAACAATCATTGATAACATTCGTTCAGCTTATCTACATTTATATTAGTGGACCAATGCTTACAAAAATAACCGTGTTGCTATTCAATTAAAGCCTTTTGGAACTTAGATACATATGACAGCTTACAATTAACAATCGCCAGAGAATCTTTTCATGCAGGAAGGAAAATGAACTCAACTATATCTTTCCTCTCCAAGAATCCAAAACCATCAACACTCTGAATGACATAACATTCAAACACTCGGCCTCAAAACACTGAATAACAACCAACATATTATCTTCATCATGACATCATTTCCATGGATCAATCATTAAGCAAACAGCAATAATCGACAACAGAATGAAGTCTAATCTATATATAAAAAAAATATTTTACGCTACTTGAAGCAGCTCAAAGGTAAGAACAAGTTATACCTGTTGGCGTGGAGGAGGGCTGCTGGTCCGAGATAGGTCTCAGGATTCCACCAGTAACTAGGACATGAGGTGCTGCAGCATGCGCAAAGGATGCACTCGTACATCCCATCCAGCTTCGCGCGGTCCTTCTTGCTCTGGGGAATCTCCTTCCCGGGCGTGGGCGGCGGATCCTTCCTCTTGAGCCACGGCTCGACGCTCTTATACTGGCTATAAAAGTTGGTCATGTCCACCACCAGATCCTTGACAACGTACATGTGCGGCAGCGGCGTGATGGTGGACGCGTCCGAGGAGGACGAGATTTTGGTGAGGCAGGCAAGGCCATTGTCTCCGTCGATGTTCATCGCACAGGATCCGCAGATGCCCTCGCGGCAGGAGCGGCGGAAAGTGAGGGAGGGGTCGATCTCGTTCTTTATCTTGATAAGCGCGTCGAGGATCATGGGGCCGCATTCCCCGAGGTCAATCTCGTAGCTGTGGAGCTTCGGCTTCTCCGGCTGGTCAGGATTCCAACGGTAGATGGAGAAGGTCTTGATGCGCTTGGGCTTCGCGGTGACCGAATCGGGCTGGGAGGAGTGCGTCTGGACTTGTAGAAGGCGCGCTGCCGTAAAGGAGGTGGGTGTAGGCGCTGGGGAGTGGGCGGGGAGGAGGCCGCCCGCGGCGGCTGAGCCTCGTCGGAGGAGAAACCTCATGGCGGCCATAAGCGTATAAGCAATGCAATTTGGTGAGCTGGGAAGGAAGCCGATCGAGGAAATGAAGAATAATTATTATTAGGGCAAATTTTATTTTCCTAAGTAGGCTTTTGATTACAGTTTAGCTTCTCAATTATTAAAAATCACGATTCGATCCTCAATTTAGATATTTTTTTTTTAAAATTATTTCAAATTCTCTAATGTTAATCAACCAAAACAATTTTGTGTTTTTTTAAAACAAAATTAGCTCTATATTCAGTCATTATAATGAAAAAAAAAAATCCATACAGCTAGAACTAAAACTAAGCTTGGCAAAATATTTTTATTTCAGTCAATAATATACTGTAATTATAAATTTAATACGTGGTAAAAATAAAATGTCTTCACTCACAAAAAGACCTATCAAACATAATTTAGAAATTGTCAACTGTGAGTAGTAAAATTGATGACATCTTATTCAAATTTTAGTAGGATCAATTATTATAATTATATGAAAATACTAAGAGAGGGTATTATTGTAGCAACACATTGGATACACCTATATTGGGGCCTTGGATATAGGATCCATTAAGCCTTGTCATTTCAATGACCTTAGTGGGCCTATGAAGACCATGCACCCAACGAGGGATCAAAAGGTTACCACCATCTTAGGCATGATTATGAACAACTCAACGTTCAACCACTTCATCGCGTTCAATGATTAACCGTTCTACTGAACCATAATCCTAAGGAAAACATTATTAGCTAACTTGTATTTGGACCAATAGCACTAACACTCACACCCTCACACTTTATTACCTTCGAGGTTCAGCTCCACCCACACATGGCCGCAGTCCTTCCCACACGTTAAATGATTCGAAAGAAATTAGATTCAAATTATTTTTATTATCAGAAAAATGTTAAGAGACATGAAAAATTAAAAAGTGAATTTGTTTATGCTATTCGAAACAAATTATTCTAATTTTACCTAAAGGACAATTGAGCAAAAAGTGAGGTAATACAAGATTCCAACTTTTTGTAAGTGTTCTTCCTCACTCCCCTGCAGACAAGAGGTAAAAAAAGTACAGAAACTGAAACAGGAGACAAAAGCTGGGCATTTGTTGGATATTGCAGCCAGCGACAGTGAGAAGAGGTGCTACAAGATCTGCATCATGTGGGGAGCAAAAGTTAATTACCCATTTGTTCACATTAAAACTTGGACATTCAAAATTATTATTATTTTTTGGATTTTCATAAACAACATATTCCATATATTATTCTAATAAAATAGTCTCATAAATATAATAAAAATAATAATAATTAGTGTTTGTTATTTTATTTTATTGAAACTCATTTATTATTTTGGACTAAGGCTTAACTTGGTAGAAATTGCTTACACACCCTACTCCCTTAAATAATAATAATGCAATGGTCTGAACAAAAGTTTGTAGTTCAGGAAAAACTCACATGCAACAACACCTCAGGAAAAAGCATGATGAGCCACATGTAGAAAAACTTGCACTTGTGGTTAGGGGTGACAATTTTATCCGCATCCGCCAACTAAAAACCGCATCCGCACCGTATCCAATCCATATCCGCAAGTAAAAATGGATATGGATACAGATATGGATTTAAAAAACTTATATCCGCGCGGATATGGTGCGGATACGGATATGACTGTGAATCCGCACCGTATCCGCACTGTATCCGCACCGCCTATCCGCGTCTCTGAATTACTATTTTGCCCATATAAGTTATTAATATATATAAGAGCTCTATGGTAATTTCATGTCAAGATGAATTTTGAAGTATATTATATATTTATTTTGGATCAATGAATTGGTAATTTATTAATTTTTTTAATTAAATATAAAATTTTAATATTTTTTTATTAAATACGGTGCAGATACGAATGCGGTGCGGATATCCGTATTTGAAGCGGTGCGGATATGGATATCCATATTCATATCTGTGGCGGATACGGTGCGGATACGGATGGGCGGATATGGAGTGCGGTGCGGATACGGATAATCCGTATCCGCACCGTATTCGCTCCGTTGCCAGCCCTACTTGTGGTTCTTGTTGAGGGACCTCACCTTGGTTTATTGTACTAACTTATGTAAGTCTTTTGGTTCAGACTGTTATGATTGTTTAAGAAAATGAATATAGATATAACTTCATCTTAAAAATTAACTCATAAAAAAATATATTTAAATCATTATAAGAAATATTTTACATTTATAATCGATTGGTGTGGAATATCTACAACGATGCAAAAGTATATATGGTTTGGTATATTTCTTTCTTCGCAAATTTAAATAAGATAAATGCATTAAGTTATTTTAATAAAATACTAAATTTTTTTTTGATAAATATATTATGTTATAATTCAATTGAAGAGCTTAATAAAATAAATTAAATATCAATCAAATCATTTTAAATAATCTCAACTAAACATTAAAACATAACTACATTATTTTTGAAAAATGATATAAAGAACTCATTCTAAAATATTTAGAAAAACAAACCACATTCAAAATAATTAAGACAAATCAAATATATTTTTTTATAAAAAATCTTATAATTAAATCAAATCAAGATGAAAAAAATTAATTAATCAATATGTTAAATCATTTTTTTATAAATTAATTATACAAAATTAAAATTTAATACTTTAACATTTATTAATAGTATTTCTGTTTGAGATGCTTTTTTGAAAATATATATGAATAATTAATTCATAAAAAGTGTAATTTTTTAAAAAAAATTACTCCGTGTTAACTAAACGAGTATGCGTCCATATTATACATGAATATTTAATTCATAGAAAGTAGAATTTTTTATATTAAACGAGTATGCATATTTTTGGTTTAAAATAACGATTTTAATCCAAGAATTATATTAAAATTAAAATGCAAAAAGTTAAATTGACACTGAATTTAACACACTAACACTATCTTTGGATAGATTAAAAACATACCAACTCATCTGAATTTTGAATAAAATCGAATCTTTTTATTGGTGTTTTTTTTTCAAAAAATACTATCTTTGGATAACTTAACTAATGAAATTTGTTAGGAAACAAATTAAAGAAATTAAAGGAGTTTTGGAGCTTTGGTGATTGTTAGTGTCACGTAGTCCTCATCGTCCAATGCAACCTGCTAACCTCGTAATAATTTTGTTTAAAAAGATTTTCAAGGCCAGTGACAATGATATTATTATGCAATATTATTATCACATGAAAACTCATTAATTTTTTTTGTAATTTTTAAGACTTAAGTTAACGTTTTTATACTTATGAATTATGTACAATTGATATTTATTTACTTATAATATAATTACTTATATTTTAAAATATGTTTAATTATTTTGTCAATTATGATACTCTTGGTGATATGTCAATTTGAGTTAAGTCACCCCCTTGAATTTTTTTTTACAACTAACAAAAAAAAGTTTAAAAATTACAAAGTTATCCCCGATTTTGAATCCGGATCCGCCTCTAAATAGGAAATTATAGAGATACGAGAAGGAGGGATATAAGTTTAACAAATCTTTAATAAAACAAGAAGGGTAAATTACACGGAACCCCTCTCGACTATAGTCATTGTGTGCAAAGACTATCTAAATTACCAACTATGCACGGAGCCCCCATCGACTACACTTCTGGTTCGAAAAGCCCCCATCCATTAGTTCGCCCATTAGTCACTTAATGGTAAAAGTCATTCGTGTCGCCCGGCCCGTTGCAACAGAGCCGTGGCAGAAACACGTGTTGCTGATAATTTTGCAACGAATCAGCAATGGCTCGAGCTGCCGTTGCTAATAATATTATCAGCAATGGCTCTGCCATGGGCGCAGTGTCGTTGTTGATAAAACTATTAGCAACGGTCCGAGCGGTCGTGGCAAGGCCATTAGTGAAAGTCTGTTGCTAAGTCATTGTTGAAGGTCATCAGCAACGGCTTACGATATACTTTTAGTAACGACTTTCCCACGGACGGCTGTAGGAAAGCCGTTGCTGATGACCTAGACATGCAACAGAAAAAATTTTAAAATTCCAAATTTTCATTAATACATTGACACATTATCTGATACATAACTCACACACACCCATACACCCATACACACATCTATTCAAATACACATCACAAATACACTCAGATATACATCAAAATAATTATACTTATATTTATAATTATCCACAATCGTATAAAAACTATTCAAATTCAAAATTGAAGTATCAATATCCAAACAAAACAAATTAATCAATTATAGTATCTAAATAACAAAGTCAATATAAAAAAATAATAAATCTCACGATGACGATGGAGGATGGTCTGGATTATATGGCGGGGTCTGGAGTGCTTCGGTGTACACCGGCGTGGACTGACTGAGGATGATGGATCAGATGATACCGAGGCGATGCCTGCACTGGTATGAGCTGAGATGTTGCGTAGCATAGCATGCATCTCCGCCATCATCTCACCCTAACACACGACCATCTCCTCCAGTGTCCTTATCCTGCTACTCTGATCATAACTGGACCTGGAGGTAGACGGTCGCTCATCAGCGACCGGAGGGATCGGTGCCCCAAGTGGCCCTAGCACGGCTCGCGCATAACCACTATCTGCAAAGTCATATACACGGCCTAGCCACCTGCATCCTCGGGGTGCCCCCGCGCTGTATCACCGTCTGAGTGTAGGTCTCCTACTCGAGTTTGATTTTTTGTTTAATATTTTTCATAAAACTTAAATTATAAATATATAATGAATAATTTAAACAAATATACTTATCATAATGTATGCAGTGCGGTTGTCGATGTACTCCCATGTACTCGACGGTGAGTCCGCTCAAACACCGCCATTGGGGAGGGTCGCTGGACAGTCTCATCGTCCGACACCGTCATCTACATTTACAAAATAAATACATTAATTAGTACACAGAGTAACAAATAAAATATATAATTAAAAGTAATATATAATACTTACCATACGATTTGTGTGCACTGCAAATGAAATAGAGCCGCCAGTGTGACACGCTCCTCCCCCCCGACATGCGGTTTCTAGCCGCAGTCCTAGAAACCTCCTGCCATCGATTCGTCGACCATAATGCCACGAGCTGGTCCCATATATCCGGAGTAATCCAATCGAGGCCGTATCCCCGAGTCCCCGTGATGTTTGTGGTCCCAGCTCGGGCCATCGCCTGGGACCGGGCCTGCCCCAGCTGTCTGTTGTACCTCTGTCGGGAAATAACCTCCCAGGCAGCGTAAATGAAGGACCTCTGGTCCTCAGCCCATGTATAGCGAGCCTGCGAAACAATAATATCAGTACCAATATTAATCATCATGCATGTATAAAAAAAAAAAAAATGCGTGCCTCAAACTAGCGCCATAGCATGTCGACGTACTAACTGGGCACGTGAGACCACGTGGGCCATGCCCCGTGCATGTATCGTCGAATGGTAGAAGATATGGTCATTGGCACTTCTTCTTGCTCGAACCTGCACAACAAAAATAAAATTTAATATTATATTATGATATAATGAATTTGTAATGATTCATAATTCATGATATATTACCGCTCCCCAATCACGCTAAGGAATCTACGTGAGTTTGTGGCTGGTGGAAGCTGCCACCTGTTCGGCCCGCGTGACCGCCTGCGTCTAGATGTACTAGCCTCAACGGTATCATCAGCAGGAGGATCAGCAAAATGACCAAGTGCCGGAGTCTGACCGATCGGAGACTCCCTCCTGCGACGATAACCACGACCAGACATATCTGTCGAATAAGCATATAATTAAATTATTATATATATAGTAGAGATATATTTAATATAAGATATACTTTACAATTATTCCTCATCATCTGAGTAATAGTCTTCGAATTCTTCCTCTTCTTCATCTTCTTTATCTTCTTCATCTCCAGCTTCCTCAATTTCATGATCGTCATCATCAACATATTCAACTTCTAATTGAATTAACGTTGTGTTTGCATCCTCGAGTATTGGAATAATACGATCTACAGCAGGAGGATCATCTTCTTGATAGAAATTATCTGTCACATCAGGTATCAGCTCATTTTCTCCCGCTATCAGATCAATTCTTCCTCTACCTTTAGTCTTACAGACTACACGACAATTTGCTCTATCTTTATTTCGAGCCGAATACTTCGCATAATATACTTGTTCGGCTTGTGATACCAATATAAAAGGCTCATTTGTTGCCAATTTTGATTTGTAATTAACCTCAACAAGTTTGTATTTTGGATGAACTTTCATGCCCCTTTCTGTAGGCAGCATTCCATTAATTAATCATGCAATCTGATCATACGCAACCCCGCTGATATTATAATCGGCCTTCATGTTTAGGAGCTGCGTCATTGTCGAAAACCTAGTGTATTTAGGATAATTCTCATACAAAGGTTCATCGGCAGTTTTCAACATCTCGTAAAATTCTGTAATTTCTTTATTCGGCAAATCAATCTCTACTGCAGTTTGTACTTCTGTGATATCAACACTTGTAGCATCTGGTGGCACTGACGTCTCAGTAACTGGCCGATCGACATTATCATTCAGGTGGAATTGACCCCCAAGACTATCAAGTATCATAGTTTTATAGGGATTAGATTGACTAAATGAAGAAACACTAGCAGAGGAAGATTCACCATGTGTCTGAATGATAGGATTGTTCGACGTCCCGACTTCACGTGACTCCCCGTGACAAGTCCATAGAAAATATCTTGGTGCAAATCTTTTGCTACATAGATGCAAAGTGACAGTTTCTCGATCCAAAAATTATCCATTCAAGCAATTGTGGCACGAACATCAGATTTTATCACCGACACTAACGAATTTCCGATTCGAATAGGCAAAATTTAGGAAGTAAATTATGCCTAATCGAAACTCATTCGTTAAAGCTCCACGATCAAGACGTCGGTACATCCAACTTCGATCAGCTGGCATGATTCTGTCAATCAATGACAATTTCTTCGATTAATGCCTTTAGGTGACATGGTCCTATTCCATTCGGGATTTATGTTATTCATATTGCACTAAGTATTTCTTTTAACTGCTAACTTCATTCTAAATTTTGGCAGCATCTCCCTACAATTCTCCGAATACGCATATCATCTGGGCGCGTAACGGAGAACAAGAGAGATGCTGTCGAAATTTAGAATAAGTTAACGGTTAAAAGAAAAAATTAAGTGCAATACAAATAACTATATTTCCAAATTATCCAATTAGGGATAATTCAAGGGTTGTACATCGTATAAAAGATCATCTACTTCTTTTACACGAACATACAACCCCCGAATGAATCTAAGATTTTGCTCAATCATATTCGACTCGTCGATGCGTACGTGAAATGTATCAACTCGTCGAATGGATGATTATTTTCTAAATATTTCGAGTCAGTTCGAGTCCATAGTGGATAATTCCGACGCGAGTCCAAAGTGGACGATTCCGGCGCGAGTCCGAAATGGATGATTCCAGCACGAGTCCGAAGTAGACGATTCCGACGCGAGTCTGAAGTAGACGATTCCGGCGCGAGTCCACTGAGGACGACTCCGGACTAATTAACATTTTAACTAATTAATTAATATTAATCTAAAACATAGCATTTATTTAAATAATTAACATAACATTATTAATCTAAAACATAACATTAATCTAAATAGATTGATCTAAAAATTAATCTAAATCATAACAATTAATCTAAAAATTAATCTAAACCCTAAAAATTAATCTATAAGTTAAATAATTAATCTATAAAATAAATATTTAATCGATTTTCGACGACGGAGTCCACCGAACTCTGGCGCCGGCGTCCAGTGTCCGGACACTAGACAACGATCCGGCCGCCAACCATCGGCTGTCAGCCGCCGGCCGAAACCCTATATTTATGGTTTCGGCCGGATCTATAATGAATGGGGAGGAAGAAGGCGACGAGAAATACCTGGAACAAGATGGTGCGACGACGGTCGAGGACGAGGCGGCGGCGTCAGCAGCGGCAGCAGAGGAAGAGGAAGAAGAAGGAGGAAGGGGCGGGCGCGGGCGCATGCCCTATATAAACTTATCAACAACGGCTCACTAATCCGTTA
Organism: Canna indica; assembly: GCA_034359265.1. NCBI lineage: Eukaryota > Viridiplantae > Streptophyta > Magnoliopsida > Zingiberales > Cannaceae > Canna > Canna indica. Next base: position 18,906,144 of record CP136893.1, on the reverse strand, counting down.
GAACGTCATTGCTGATAACACTACTAGAAAAATGGTCATCAGCAACGGCTGATGCCGTTGCTGAGCCGTTGCTGAAGAGCATCAGCAACGGCTGAGCCGTTGCAATAGCGCCGTGACAGAAAGTCGCGTTGCTGATGACTTCGCAACGGATCAGCAACGGCCGCTCGGGCCGTCGCTCAAAACATTATCAGCAACGGCCGCTCGGGCCGTCGCTAAAACTATTATCAGCAACGGGTTTGCAACAGACCCGGAGCCGTTGCTGATAACATTAATAGCAACGGCCTCGAGTCCGTAGCAAAGCCGTTAGTATAAACCCGTCGCTAAGCCGTTGCTGTAGGTCATCAGCAACGGTTGTCGATACACTTTTAGCAACGGCTTTCCCACGGACGGCCGTGGGAAAGCCGTTGCTGATGACCCATACCTGCAAACAGAAATATTTCAAATTTCTAATTTCCGTTGATACATTGATACATTTATCTGATACATAACTCACACACCCATACCCTCATACACACATCACAAACATCTCATACACATTCATTCACACATCACAAACACACCAAGATATACATCAAAACAATTATATTTATATTCATAATTATCCACGATAGTATAAACACAATTCAAATGTAAAATTGAAGTATCAACATCTGAGTAACATAGTCAATATAAATTAAACAAGTTCAATATCTGAGTAACAAAGTCAATATAAACAAAATCTCACGATGACGATGGAGGATGGCCTGGATCATATGGCGGGGTCTGGAGTGCTTGAGTGTACACCGGCGTGGACTGACTCGAGGACGACGGATTAGATGATGCCGAAGAGATGCCTGCTTCGGGATGACCCGACAAGTTGCGTAGCATAGCTTCTATATTCGCCATCGTCTGACTCTGACGCGCCATCGTCTGACTCTGGTGCTCCATCATCTCAGTCTGACGCGCGACCGTCTCCTCTAGAGTCCTTATTCTGTTACTATGATCATAACTGGATCTAGAGGTGGACGGCCGCTCACCAGCGACCGGAGGGGTCGGTGCCCCAAGTGGCCCTAGTACGGCTCGCGCATGACCACTATCTGCGAAGCCATATACGCGGCCATGGTCCCAGCCACCTGCGGCCTCGACCCACGATGCTGCGTCAAAGTCCTCGGGGGTACCCCCGCGCTGCACCACCGTCTGGCTGTAGGTCTCCTACTCGAGTTTGATTTTTTGTTTAATATTTATCATAAAACTTAAATTATAAATATATAATGAATAATTTAAACAAATATATAATTACCATAATGTATGCAGCGCGGTTGTGGATGTACTCCCCAGTCCCATGTGCTCGACGGTGAGTCCGCTCAAACACTGCCATCGGGGAGGGTCGCTGGACAGTCCCGTCATCCGACACCGTCGTCTACATTTACAAAACAAATACATTAATTAGTACACATAATAACAAATAAAATATATAATTAAAAGATATACTTACCATACGGTTTGCGTGCACTGCAAATGCAACAGAGCCGCCGGTGTGACGCGCTGCTCCTCCCGACATGCGATTTCTAGCCGCATTCCGAGAAACCTCCTGCCATCGATCCGTCGACCATATCCCCACGAGCTGGTCCCATATATCCGGAGTAATCCAACCGGGGCCGTATCCCCGAGTCTCCGCGATGTTAGTGGTCCCAGCTCGGGCCATCGCCTGGGACCGAGCTTGCCCCAGCTGCCCGTTGTACCTTGCCCGAGAAATAGCCTCCCAGGCAGCGTAAATGAAGGGCCTCTGGTCCTCGGCCCATGTATAGCGAGCCTGCAAAATAATAATATCAGTACCAATATTAATATATCATCATGCATGTAAAAAAAATAATAATACGTGCCTCAAACTCGCGCCATAACATGTCGACGTGCTCGCTAGGCACGTGAGACCACGTAGGCCATGCCCCGTGCATGTATCGTCGAATAGTAGAAGAAATGCTCCTCGGCACTTCTTCTTGCTGGAACCTGCACAACAAAAATAAATTTTAATATTATATTATGATATAATGAATTTGTAATGATTCATAATTCATGATATATTACGTACCGCTCCCCAATCACGCTAATCAATCTACGTGACTCTGTGGCTGGTGGAGGCTGCCACCTGTTCGGCCCGCGTGGCCGCCTACGTCTGGATGTACTAGCCTCGGCAGTATCATCGGAATGAGGATCAGCAACAGGAGGATCAGCAGCATGAGTAAGTGCTGGAGTCTCACCGATCGGAGACTCCGAAACTCTCCTGCGTCGATAACCACGACCAGACATATCTGTCGAACAGACATATAATCAGATTATTGTATAAATAGTAGAGATATATTTAATAAAATATATACTTTACAATTATTCTTCATCATCTGAATAATAGTCTTCGAATTCTTCTTCTTCTTCCTCTTCTTCCTCTTCTTCCTCTTCTTCATCTTCTTCATCTTCAGCTTCCTCAATTTCATGATCGTCATCATCAGCATATTCAACTTCTAATTGAATTGACGTTGTGTCTGCATCCTCGAGTATTGGAATAATACGATCCACAGCAGGAATATCTTCTTCTTGATAGAAACCAGGAGGATCATTTTCTCCTACTATCGGATCAATTTTTCCTCTACCTTTTGTCTTACAGACTACACGCCAATCTGCTCTATCTTTATTTCGAGCCGGATACTTCGCGTAATATACTTGTTCGGCTTATGATGCCAATATAAAAGGCTCATTTGCTGCCAATTTCGATTTATAATTAACCTCAACAAGTTTGTATTTTGGATGAACTTTCATGCCCCTTTCTGTTGTATCGAACCAATGACATCTAAATAGGATCACTGATTTCAAGCCGAAGTAGTGCAACTCTATCACTTCTTCAATCAGTCCATAAAAATCCATATCACATTCAACATAGGTTGTCCCTTTCACGCAGACCCCAGCATTCATCGTCTTCTTTGCAAATGAATATTCAACCGTGTGAAATTTATACCCGTTAACAAAATATCCGCTATAGCACGACACAAGTCGCGACGGTCCACTAACAAACTCAAATATTTTTTCATCTATTTCAGCTCTGTGATCTTTGCTGTAAGTCTGAATCCAAGTAGGGAAATCACGATTCCGTAATCTCTCCAATTCTTGATCGTTGTGAATAGAGTATTTTTGCACCATCTCAATGTCAAATATTTCAATGAATTGTTCAATCTCTGGACAATTGAGTAATACATACAAGTGTGCCAAATGATACTCTTCATCGCTTAAGTGTCGAGATGGACGAGAACCAAAAGCACGACCAGAGTGACAAAATATATTTAAACGTCCATCTGAATGTCGAACACCCCCATCGTCGTTACGTGGAAGACGATCAAATCTTGTCTGTACTGTCGATTCAAAGTAAAATGAGCAGAATGTTGAAATTTCTTGGATGATATACGATTCAGATATTGATCCTTCAACAGCTGCGGTGTTCTTTACTTTTTTCTTCAGACGATTCATGTATCTTTCAAATAAGTACATCCAACGATATTGAACGGGGCCACCAACTCGTGCCTCGTATGCCAAGTGTATCGGTAGATGCTCCATCGAGTCAAAAAATGCAGGAGGGAAAAACTGCTCCAGCTTGCATATGATTTCAACAATATTATTTTCAAGTGTTGACATATCTTCGACTCGAAGGACATTTGCACAGATGCTTCTAAAAAACATACTTAATTCAGTCAACGGACCCCAAATATTATCAGGTAGAAGATCTCGAAATGCGATCGGAAGTAATCTCTGCATGAATACATGACAATCATGGCTCTTCATCCCTGATATTTTGCAATCATCGACGTTCACACATCGAGATAAGTTTGAAGCATATCCATCGGGTAATCTGAGTTCTTTTACCCATTGACAAACATCTTTGATCTGTTGTTTATTTAACACATATAGGGCCTTCGGTTTCAGATATCGTCCGTTGACCTCTTGTAACTCCAACTCTGGTCTTTTACAAAGTATTTTCAGATCATGTCGGGCTTTGACATTATCTTTAGTTTTTCCAGAAATATCCATCACAGTGTTGAAAATATTATCAAACACATTTTTTTCAATGTGCATGACATCTAAATTATGTCGAATCAATAATGAACTCCAATAGGGCAATTCCCAAAAGATACTTTTTTTCACCCAGTTGTGTGTTTGGCCAAAACCTGACACTCTTTCATTGCGACCGAATACTATATCTGGAAGTGCTGAAACACGTGCTAACATTTGTTCACCAGACAACATCGGTGGTGGCCCATCTCTTTCGACTCTGCCCTTAGTAAATTTATTACGATTCCTTCGATACTGGTGATGAACCGGTAGGAATCGACGATGACAATCAAAGAATGAGATTTTTCGTCCGTTCTGAAGACTGATTGATTTAGAGTGTTCCATACAATACGGGCAAGAGAGTCGGCCGTGAGTGCTCCAACCCGACAACATGCCGTACGCGGGGAAATCATTGATTGTCCACAAGACCGCGGCCTTTAAATTGAAGTTTTGCTTCCGATGACAATCATAAGTGACAGCTCCCTCAGTCCACAATGTTTTCAATTCATCTATCAAGGGTCTGAGAAATATGTCAATTTCTTTTCGCGGGCCCTTAGGACCCGGAATAATCATCGAAAGATAAATAAATTCATCTTTCATGCACATTGACGGTGGCAAATTATAAACTGTCAACAGCACTGGCCAAACTGAATAAGGAGTTGCAGAATGCCCAAACGGATTAAAACCATCTGTGCACAATCCCAATCTGATATTTCTAGTATCCATAGCAAATGAAGGATAACATGTATCCAAATGTTTCCATGCTTCACTGTCAGATGGATGAGTCATTACTGTATCATCACGACTTCTTGCATGCCAACTCATGTAGGGGGCTGTCTTTTCCGACATGAATAATCTTTGAAGCCTCGGTGTTAGTGGAAAATACCGAAGCACCTTAAACGGGATATTTTTCTGTCGGACCGATTTCTTCTCCTTGTAACGAGGGTGTTGACATACAGGGCATTTATCCAACTGCACATTTTCTTTATAATATAAAATGCAGTTATTTTGGCACGCGTGTATTTTTTCGTACCCAAGCCCCAATTTTCTCATTAGCTTTTTAGTCTTATAAAAAGTAGGCTCAAACTTGTTATCAGTAGGCAGCATTCCATTAATCAATCCAGCAATCCGATCATACGCAACTCCGCTGATATTACAATCGGCCTTGATGTTTAAGAGCTGTGTCATTGCTGAAAACCTAGTGTATTTAGGACAATTCTCATACAAAGGTTCATCGGCAGCTTTCAACATCTCGTAAAATTCTGCAGCTTCTTTATTCGGTAATTTAATCTCTACCGTAGCCCCTACTTCTGTGATATCAACCGCTGTAGTATCTGGTGGGACTGATGTCTGAAGAACTGGCCGATCAACATTATCATTCAGGTGGAATTGACCCCCAAGACTATCAAGTATCATAGTTCTATAAGGATTACATTGACCGGATGAAGAAGCACCAGCAGAGGAAGATTCACCATATGTCTGAACGACAGGATTGCTCGACGTCCCGACTTCGCGTGACTCCCCGTGACAAGTCCATAGAAAATATCTTGGTGTAAATCCTTTGGTATATAGATGCAGAGTGACAGTCTCCCGATCCAAAAATCGGCCATTCGAACAAATGCGGCACGGACATCGGATTTGATCACCCATGCTAACGAAATTCCGATTCGAATAGGCGAAATTTAGGAAGTACGTTACGCCTAATCGAAACTCATTCGTTAAAGCTCCATGATCAAAACGTCGGTACATCCAACTTCGATCAGCCGACATGATTCTGTCAATCAATGACAATTTCTTTGGTTAATGTCTTTAGGTGAGATGGTCCTATTCCATTCGGGATTTATGTTATTCGTACTGCACTTACGTTTTTATTTTAACTGTTAACTAATTATTCTAAATTTCGACAGCATCTCCCTACAGTTCTCCGAATACGCATATCATCTGGGCGCGTATCGGAGAACAAGAGAGATGTTGCCGAAATTTAGAATAATTAGTTAACAGTTAAAATAAAAACGTAAGTGCAGTACAAATAACTATATTCCCAAATTGTCCAATCAGGGACAATTCAAGAATTGTACGTCGTATAAAAGATCATCTACTTCTTTTACACGAACATACAATCCCCGAACGGATCTAAGGTTTTGCTAAATCATATCCGACTGATCGATGCGTACGTGAAACATATCAACTCGTCGGATGGATGATTATTTTCTAAATGTTTTGAGACAGTTCGAGTCCATATTGGACGATTTCGGCGCGCGTCCGAAGTGGACGATTCCGGCGCGAGTCCGAATTGGACGATTCCGGCGCGCGTCCGAAGTGGACGATTCCGGCGCGAGTCCGAATTGGACGATTCCGGCGCGCGTCCGAAGTGGACGATTCCGGTGCGAGTCCGAATTGGACGATTCCGGCGCGAGTCCGAATTGGATGATTCCGGCGCGCGTCCGAAGTGGACGATTCCGGCGCGCGTCCGAAATTAATCTAAACCCTAATAATTAATCTAACAAATTAAACAATTAATCTAAACAATTAATTAACATTTATAAAATAATTAATTAACAATCTCAAAAACAATATATATATATATATATATATATATATATATATTCCGGCGCCGGAGTCCACCCTCCGGCGCCGGCGTACAGTGGCCGGACACACTGTCCGGCCACTGTAGAAGGTCCGGCGGCGGCCATAGGCCGACCGCCGCCGGCCGAAACCCTAGAAATAGGGTTTCGGTCGGATTTTAATATCTCCGGCCGAAACCGTATAGGCCGGCCGATCAACATACCGGCAGCAGCGGCAGCGGCGCGGCGGCGAGAGGCGTCGGCGAGAGGCGTCGGCGAGAGGCGTCGGCGTCGGCAGCAGCGGCAGCGGCGGCGAGTGGCGTCGGCAGGAGGCGGCGGCGGCAGCAGCGGGAGGAAGAAGGGTCGGGCGCGAGAGCGTGCCCTATATAAACTTATCAGCAACGGCTCACTCGCCCGTTAGAAAGCCGTTGCTGATAAGTTATCATCAGCAACGGCTCACTTATCCGTTAGCAAGCCGTTGCTGAAAATTAAAAAATCAGCAACGGCTAGCCTTTCCGTCCGAAAGCCGTTGCTGATAATTAAAATAATCAGCAACGGCTCGGTTTTCCGTTAGAACGCCGTTGCAGATACAGATATCTGCAACGGCTAGGGCGGCCGTAAGAATGCCGTTGCAAATAGCAACGGCTTGAGCGGCCGTTGCTGATAGCCGTTGCTGAAGACCAAGTTTCTAGTAGTGTAAGTAATTATCAACAACGGTTCACTTGTCCGTTAGAAAGTCGTTGCTAATGTGATTATATATCTGCAACAGCTCGAGCAGCCGTAACAAGGTCATTGCAGATACAGCATATCTGCAACAGCTTGAGCGGCCGTAAGAACGTCGTTGCAAATTGCAACGGCTTGAGCGGCCGTTGCTGAAGAACCTATTTCTAGTAGTGAAGGATCCAGTTGGTGGAACATGACGAATAGCGACACTGTGTAAGTTTTAGGGCTTTTTGAGTTATAGATTAGCTTTGAGATTATCACATCAGATATCCAATTTAGGGCATTGAAATTAGTTTACTTTCATTGTTTAGTGCATTGAGATTAGGGCATTTTTACTGCATTGTTTCTAGATTGCTTTACTAGTGCATTTTTTATAGTTTACTATATTGTTTAGGCCATTGTTTACTGTATTATTTAGTGATTGTTATCTTCAATTTTAAATAGTTTAGTTTAGTTTACTAATTGTAAGATATTGTTTCATTGTTAACTTCAGTGCAAAAGATAATGTGGGGTTACTGTATTGTTCTTTATTGTCAGTGTTTTTTGTTTCATGTTCTTGGTATGATACTGCATTGTCACATGGGTGGGACCAATACATTTTTCAGGTTTTATCCCATTCTAGAGGGGACAATTCCCTTGAACTTGTACATGGGTGAGGAGATTGTTTTGAGGCCAAAGCCTCAATATAAATGTGGGGAAACCAAGAAACTATGGTATGATCTTGATTTATTGTCCACCACACACCTTGCAAGAGATGTGGAGAAAGTTTATGGCTACCCAAATGCAACATATTTCTAGTGGAAGTTTGGGGATGAGCCTTTTGATATACTTAGACCTTTCTTAGGTGATAAGGATGTTTTTACTGTGTTGAAAGGACTACAGGGGAACAACAATAGATGATTGGATATTCTTGTACAACATAGGATTGATGACCCCATTACTGTATCCCAGGCTCAGGAACCACCTAATATTGTACCCCTGGATCAGGAACCACCACAGGCAACACAAGCACCACAGGCAACACCTGCAACAGAGGAACCACATGCAACACCTGCAACACAGGTAACACCTACAACACAGGCAACACAGGTAAGCACACAGGCTGAGAGTTCATCTAAAAAAAGAATAAAAAAACTAGAGGATTGAGCAAAAAGTCAGTTAAGATCCCAAGGAAGGGTATGAAGATTAAGATGACAGTGAAAAAGCCACAGAAAAGGAAGGAACCTGCACAAAATGAAGAAGAAGTGAACCTGGATGGTTGTGACTTCCCTGACAGTGAAGATGATGTTCCTGATATATTCTTTGATCATAATTCCATACAGGTTGAAGAAGAAGTTAATGACATATTCAATGATAAGAAAGAGTGTGTGAATGACAAAAAAAAAGAACCAAGTGATGAGAGTGAATATGAACCAAGTGATTACTTAGATACTGCTAGTGAGAGTGAGAATGAGCAGGGAAATTAAAAAAAAAAAAAAAAAAAAAGTTTGCAACTTTCAATGAGAAGATAGATTTTTATGGAATGGTTGAACTGAAAGTGGGAATATGTTTCAATGATTTTAAAGTGTGCAGGTCAGCACACAGAAAATATGTAGTACAGAGAGAGATTGATTTTGTATTCATCAAGAATGAAATAAGAAGGATAATCATTGCATGCAAGAGGGGCTGCGGAAGGAAGGTTCATGCATCCCCCTCCCATAAGAATGAGGCTTTTCAAATCAAGACATAGATAAATATGGAACACGAATTATGGATGAGAATTTGAAAATACAAAGACTAGTTCAAATTGGTTAGCAGGGGAGTATTTGGAGCACATTAGAGACCAATCTCATTGGGATAATAATTTTTTTCAAAATCAAGTGCAGGAGGATCATAAAGTGACTATGTCTAGATACCAATGTTATATGGAAAAGCAAAAGGCAATGTCGAAGCTACAAGGAAAGGCAGCTGAACAATTTACAAAGTTATGGGATTATAGTGCAGCTGTAAAGAAGTACAATCCTGACAGTAATTGCAAGGTAGATCTCAACAACGGCTTGTTCAAGAGATTTTATGCATGCTTGGATGCATTGAAGACTGGGTTCAAAGCTGCTTGTAGACTCATCATTTGCATAGATGGGTGTTTTCTAAAAGGGCCTTATGCAAGACAACTGCTGTGTGCAATAGGAAATGATGAGAGTGACAATATGTATCCCATTGCATGGGCTGCAGTGGAGGTTGAGTGTTATGACAGTTGGAAGTGGTTCTTGTATTACCTACTAGAAGATATATGTTCAATTGAAGAGAATGGCTGGACTTTTATGTCAGATCAACAAAAGGTAAGTATTATAGACCAATTCTTGTTATGTGGTTCATGTTAAGTGTTTTATTGTTTAGGAGGGTCTTGCGCACACAACTATGTTTAGGGGATTCTTGCGCACACAACTATAGTTTATGGAGGTCTTGCGCACACAACTATAGTTTAATTGTTATGTGTTTTTATTATTTAATTACATCTTCAAATATATGTAACAGGATTTGGAATCAGTGTTGGAGGAGTTAGGGGCTGATCATAGAATCTGTGTAAGGCATTTATATGCCAACTTCAAGAAGAGTCATCCTAGCAAGACTTTAAAGGATGAGCTCTGGAATGCAACAATGGCAACAACATTTAATAGTTTCAAGACTTGCATGGAAAGAATCAAGAATATAGACCAATCTGCATATGATTGGTTGATGAGAAAACCTCCAAGAAAGTGGTCCAGATATGCCTTTAGAGAAAGAACCAAGAGTGATATGCTATTGAATAATATTGCAGAGACATTTAATGGTTTCATACTAGAGGCACATGACAAGCCAATATTGACTATGTGTGAGATGATTAGAAGGATGTTGATGAAGAGACTAGTTGCTAAGAAGGAGGGTATGATGAATTATCTTGGTCCAATAACTCCACGTGTTCAGTTGAAATTGGAGTCAGTAAAAAAAAGATGCTCCCCTATCCATAATAACTTGTTGTGGAAACCTTCTATTTGAAGCAAATCATGTTAGAGATGGACAAAAGGTAGTTGACCTCAAACAGAAAACATGCAGTTGTGGAAAATGGCAACTTACTAGCATTTCATGTGAGCATGCAATTTCTTGTATATACAGGTTGGTTTTGATATTTTTTCCTTGTATTTATTATTAACTTTGATTGTTATGTGTATTAACTTGATTGTTTTAATGGTATTGACAGTGTTGGGGACATACCTAAAAACTATATACATCAATGGTATTCCAAAGATATGTTTATGATGGCATACTCAACATTTATAAAACCAATTCCAGACGAAGAAGATTGGCCACATGAGGATCATGTACCCATTGGTCCTCCAACATATAATGTACTGCCAGGGAGACCAAGAAAATAGAGAAAGAGGGCAGCAGATGAACCTATTAATCCTCATAAGGTTACTAAAAGAGGACAAACACTTAAGTGTGGGAATTGTGGACAGACAGGGCATAATAGTAGAAGATGCAAACCATCATCTTCAGCCAGGACAAACCCCAATCAGACAAGGGGAAGTAGAAAGATTACATCTTCAGCTCAACCATCATCAGCTCCACCTTTCAGCAAGTCTCAACCATATTCAGCTAGGCCAATCAGCATGTCTCAGCCATCTTCAGGTGAGCCAAGCTCTCAGCCATCATTCAGAATGTCTCAGCAACCTTTCAGCATATCTCAACCAACACCATCAGCATTTGACACCTTTCAGCACCAACAACCATTTAGCATGTCTCAGCCAACAAATTTTGGGACAGCTCAGCCAATAAACCTTGGGACAGCTCATAGAATGAAGAAAAAAATATGTGCTAGAAAGAGGACCAAGATGTAAATGTTTGTATATTATTTTCAGCTTAGTGGATCATGGTGTAAACTAAATGTCACTTAGTTGATCATGGTGCAAACTCAATGTTTCAGCTTTTTTGTTTAAGTATGGTGTAAACTGAATATTTTAGTATTATATGAATTAGTATGAATGATGTTTCAGTTATGTGTATTAACAATATTATGTGTATTAGTTGATTCACATTGGAAAAACTGATAACAGTATTATGAATGATGTTATGCGTATGAATGATGTTTGTGTATTCAAACTAATAATTCAAACTGATACAAAGTGGTAATTCAAAGGGTTTGATACATATATGATAAATTGCAGTTTTAAATTCTCTGTCCTTCCCAGATTCAATAATAGATTACAACATCTTATTTGAAAGATAAACCTACAACAAAATCAATGAAAACAAAAGCTACAACTATAATTGATAGCAGCTTAAATTCTCTGTCCTTCACAAATTCAATCTGCAGTATCAATTCTTTGTTCTTTATATCTAATTGTTGTAACTCATCAATCTTCCCGATCAAAGCCTTATTTTGTTCAGTTAAAACTATATTCCTTTCAAGCAGATCTTCAAATGTGACATTACGATCTTCAAACTCTAAGCATTTCTTGGGAGGGTCTACCCATTTGAAGTAACTACAATGTGGATCACCAATCTGTACATGTAGCGATTTAAAATTAGGGATTTAACTGAGATTGATTCAAAATCAGGAATTTAAACACTAACCAATTTTGCAGGACATCCAAAAAATTGTCTTCCTGCGTTGGCGTTAGTGCTTGCAGTCTTCAATAGAAAAATCATTTCACAATAACAATACCTCACACCCAACCTATTACTACCGTCTGAGCTGCTACCTGCACTAGTGGAGCCTAAAGTTCGTATCTTTCCCAACAGATCATTGGCGTCTTCCTTCTGTGGACGATTAGGGTTCCTCGTTGATTCAAAAGTCCGACGTTTGGCTCTTGATTTGGACGATTAGGGTTCAATCGTTTTGGTCGCCAATGTCGTTGGGGTGGAGAGTCGAAGGGGTTGGAGGAGGGTTTTTCACATGGGATACTTTTAAAGTTAATTTATATCGAAGGGGTCGGAGGGGAGTTTTGCGCACGAGTGACTTTTCATGTTAAGTGACTAACGGGCGGGCTAACGGATGAGGGTTTTTCAAACCAAAAGTGTAGTCGAGGGGAGCTCCGTTCACACATGGTAGTTTAGATAGTCTTTACACACAATGACTATAGTCAATGGGGGTTCCGTGTAATTTACCCAAACAAGAATAACTTGAGAAAATATCAAATGAAAAAAGTACTCATCAATTATTTACTATATATATTGTGATAATATATTACTATATTAGTTATATATTATAAACTAATTACAAAGAAAAATAGTAAATTAAAATATGTACCTAATAATACATAAAAATATTATATTCATAAATTATCACACACCAAACTCGGGCATGACCAGTCAGAGTACTACTCGTACCCCGAAGCCAACCAAGAAAAACAACTATATGGATATCCCGAACAATCTCATAAAATAGAAACCATCTTTCTAACATTAATTTTTTAATTAAACAAAAATTCAAATAATAGTCCAAAGCCAATAAATATCCGAGACTCTTAAAAACAAATCTAATTAAATAAAATGAAAATTTTCATTAAATGCGGAAAACAATTCTAATACAGACTCATATGACTAAAAATAAAAAGATCCTACAGACTTGGGTTTACATCCCCAGACCACGACGTGTCACGAGATTTGTGTCCCCGGCGTCACCAGATGCGCTACTACATCCCAGTACTTATTTGATCACGCTGAGGTGCTGCAAGATAGTAATATAAACAGTAAGTTCAACTAGGACTTAGTGAGTGACATAATTCCTTACATCCATATCCATTAATTCGAACCCGCAAGTAAACAAGTTATGAATCAAATATATCTCTATACAGTAGTAAAATATGCCAAGAATAAATTCCAATAAATGCATCTACTCATCCACATAAACAGTAATTAACATGAGCACATCTATAGAACCAGCAAGATATAAACATCATAATAACTAATTCAATCATTCATATAAGCCATCTGAATTGGTCGTCAGTGTGGCGGTGCTGACGAGCTTCCCGATCCAGGGACCCGTCGATCCTACGAGTCGGACGCTGATCACTCAGCGTACCTCCCACCCACGCCACCTGAGTTGGTCGTCAGTGTGGCGGCTGACGAACTTCTTGGTCCACAATCACAAACACACTTAGGCATTTATAATTTAATCTACAATTTAAGTACGATAATGAAAGAAAAATACATAATACCCTCATGCTTGTAAAACCATTCTAGGACAATCAGGGCCTTGATAACCACATATAAACAGACATATAATCCAAGTTACAAGTAGCATGCAATTAAGAACAATTCCCAATAAGAGTTAAATTAACTAGTTCCATAAGCTCAACCTTAAATAAACAAGACCAATCTCATTCACAGAACTTATACATGACATAGCAAATAAATATACCAAATAATTCATAATTCCAAGCAAGAAAATATTTAATTTCTATCCTAATTTATCTCCCTAGGGCCGGCCACATAGGTGTGAAATTTCCCTATGGAGGTATTCGGCCCTTGCCAAATTTTCTCTTCCCTATAGTTTATTAACCTTAAGTGCTCAAACTAAGGGGTGTAATGAATATGTAGATGAGTCTATGTTCAAGTGTTCCTCCATTCTTCCTATCTTTAATTTTACCCTATAATATGTCTAAGATAAATTACTAGGGGGAGGGGGTGGCATGGCAAGAGTTTAGGGAGGTTTCAATCAATGTCATCCTAGTTTACAATCCATGCTATCATCAAAGAACCCGAGAAACACCTATAGGGAGGTGCGATCGGCAACCCAAACTAATCTACACCATGCGGCCACACCTCTATCCGAGCAGCCCTTCTAAAGAGGTAATAACAATAATAGGCAAGGCTTGATGATTGGGTTTAAGAGCCTACGGAATGCATCATTAAATCCTCGACAAGAAAAATCATCATGAAGGGGGCGACACACCCCAATTTTGACATTACCCATGCGGCAAGGAGAAAAGAAACGAGGACAAACAAGAGATCATATTTATATGACAACAATATAGCTTCTAGAATTACCAAGAACTTCAAAATTACGATATAAAAAATCCTCGACAAACTTTTTAGGGAAGGGGGCGGCGACATGAATCAAAGAACAAGGAATTAGGGTTTAAACCACTCATCGGCTTGAGGAAACAAGAAGGAAGAAGTGTTGCAAGGTTCCTCGACGATCAACTCTGGCGAACTCGTGAAACTGGCCTCGAACTCGTCTCCCTCTCCAAGAGTCACCGCCTCCTTCAATGCCTCCGGTGTTGTGCGGCGCCCCCTATAAATAAGTTTTGGTAGAGGGTGAGCATGGACCAGTTAACCGATCCATTAGTAATTTTATTAACCGGTGCATTAACTTCGGTTTTTCAAAATTATTAACCGTAAATTGGTTCATTAACTTCGGTTAACCGTCACTTCGATTTTGGTTTTTTCGGTTCGATTAACCGATAGTTTTCGATTAACCAATAATATTTTTTAACCTACAAACATAGTAATATTATACAAATCACATATGGAGAAAAATTCAAACAAATATCGAATCCCTATTGGGAAAAAAGAAAAAAAATGAAATCACTTGAGCCAATATAATGTGATGCAAAAATTAATAATTTATATAATTTAGAGTAAATACCCAAAAAAACACGAATTTTGGACCTTTTCTCATTTTTAGCATAAACTTTTTCCGTTAGCAAGAAAATACACGAACTTTGATTCCGTCACCCTGTTTAGCAAACACTGTCATTTCTGACGGTTTTGCTGACATGGCCGTTAACGGCGACGACGTGGTAAGTTACTTTGACAACGTGACATATAATTTCAACGGACGAGTAAAGGGTAACATAAAATTATGAAATTACCCACCCCTGATGCTAATGTTTTTTGAAACGGGGACAAGCAAAATGGTAATGTTCTCCTCCTCTCCAAATTGGGCGCGCTCGATTCCCTAGTCCTCATTTTACCTGCTTGCCTGCTCGAACACTGCGAAGAGGAAGATTTTTGTCGCCTTTGTCGCCGAATTAGGGCACGCCTTCTAGAGTGTTTGTCACTGGATTAGGGCACGAAGGGACGAGCGATGGGAACATTGCGAAGCTGTGGTCCCAAAAACAACAGGTATATTTTTGGTTTCTTTCGCATGTGCCATCTTTTTTTTAAATCCATGTGATGTAGTCCTAATATACATGTGAATCCATTTTTTTCATTATTTTTTCACTCTTTGCCATCTGTCGCATATTCATTTTCATGTATGATGGAAAAATTTGAGATTATAGTACATCATGGTGGTCAAATGATTTTTGATCCCCATGTGCGCTATGTGGGGGGTGAACTGCTCTTAGTCAGAGAAGATGATATGCTTTCAAATATAGTTACATTGTCTGAAATGAGACTCTTGGTAGATACATTAGGTTACTCTCGAACTAAATTATGGTACAAAGATCCTAAGAAATCCTTATCTTCTGGACTGGTGGAGATAAAGACAGAAATTGAAGTTAAGGAGATGTGTAAATTGGTGATAAATTATGGGTCTATGCACTTCTATTCAGAAGGAGTTAGAGACTATGCATTGAGGAAAAAGAAACTAGAACATGCTCTCAAAAATCAGAACCAGAATGAGAATTTGGAGCCTGATCATGAAGGAGCTGACCAAGATGAGGCTCATGAATATACTGATTTTGATGGAGATGATGGCACAAGTGATGAAGATGATGAGGAATACAGAATAGTGAAGAGAAAGAAGAGAATACAGAATAATGATGAGCAAGATACTAGTGGTGGAGGAGATGAGCACAGGGAAGCTGAGCAAGGTACTAGTGGTGGGGGAGATAAACACAGGAAAGGTGAGCAAGGTACTAGTGGTGGAGGAGATGAGCAAGGTATCAGTGGTGGAGGAGATTAGCACAGTAAAGATGAGCAAGGTACCAATGGTGGAGGAGATCAGCATAGGGAAGCTGAGGGTGGGAACAATGATTCATCAAGTGATAATTCAACTGAATCAGTGCAGATATCTAATAGTAGTGATGATGAAGATATAAAAAAATTAAGAAAATCGAAGGGTAAAGGATTTAGGGGCAAAGAATCTGAAGAATTTTGCCTTAACATGAGGTTTGAGTCAGCAGGACAGTTCAGGCAAGCTGTTCAAGACTATGCTTTGAAGAATGAGAAGGCTATTAAGTTTACTAGGTCTGGTGAGAAAAATGTAGAGGCTAGGTGTAGTGTCAAATGTCCTTGGAGGATTTATGGAAGCTTAACACAAATGAATGAAGCATTTGTGATTAAGAGATATGATTCATAGCATAAATGCTCTAGACTAGCAAGAAACAAGCAAGCCTCATCTAAATGGCTTGCAAGGCACTACATGAAAACTTTTAGAGAAAAATCAGACTGGAATGTACTTGAAATGCAAAAGAATATTGATAAAAAATTTACCATATCAGTCACTAAGAATGTATGTTATAGAGCAAGAGCAAGAGCAAGGGCATTGAAATCTTTATCAGGCTCATTGAGTGATCATTATAAGATGTTGTCATCTTATGTAGCAGAACTGAAGAAGGTGTACAAACATGGGCTATTTTCCACAATGATTGAGGGTCATAACAGATTCAAGAGAATATTTGTTGGTTTTGATGCATTGAAAGAAGGGTTTTTTGGTGGTTGTAGGTCTGTGATTTTATTGGATGGGTCCTTTTTGAAGTCAGAAGCTGGTGGCCAACTATTGTCTGCAGTTTGTAGGGATGGAAACAATCAAATATTTCCAGTATGTTGGGTTGTGGTTGAAGGTGAGAATGAAGACTCATGGAGGTGGTTTTTGATAAGATTAACTAAACGCTTAGACATTGTAGATGGTTTTGGATGAACAATTATAAGTGATCAACAAAAGGTATAAGTGAACACTTAGACTTTGTTTTTTTTATCTCATATTTTTTTATCTTATGCATGTATACTCTACTTATGTTTGTTTGTCTCTTATAGGGTCTTCAAAATGCAGTTAGGGCTTTTATGCCTAATGCATAATATAGAAACTGTGCAAGACATTTATATGCTAACTGGAAGAAGAAGCATGTGGATTATATTTTGAAAAACCTTTTCTGGAAGGCTGCAAAGAGCACCACAGAAGCTCAATTCAATGAACACATGTATGAGATGAATGTACTTTCTCAAGTTGCACATGATGATTTCATTAAAATTGGTTTAGACAAGTTCTGTAGGTTTAAAATCAGTACATTGCCAAAATGTGTGATCATTGACAATAACATGTCTGAATGTTTTAATTGATATATTTTGAGGGCAAGAAATAGGCTTTTGATTGACATGTTAGAGGACATTAGAAGGACAATAATGAAAAGGATGACAGAAAAGAGGAAGATGATAATGAAAAGTGATGATACCGTATGCTCTAAAATTAGGGAAAAGGTAGAAGAGAACAAAGTTGCTAGTGACTTCTACAT
This sequence comes from Canna indica, assembly GCA_034359265.1. Lineage (NCBI taxonomy): Eukaryota > Viridiplantae > Streptophyta > Magnoliopsida > Zingiberales > Cannaceae > Canna > Canna indica. The sequence goes on along the minus strand of CP136893.1, from coordinate 18,888,362 downwards.
AGCAACACATGCTGGATATAAGAAGTTTGAGGTTAAACACATAGATAACAACTATGTTGTAGAGCTAGAACAAAATAGTTGCTCATGCAGGATGTGGGAACTTAGTGGCATCCCTTGTCCTCGTGTCATTTCATCAATTCATTGGTTGGGAGAGGATCCCACAGAATATGTTCATGAATATTTTAAGAAGTCCATATACCTAAGGGCATATGAGCATCTTATTCAGCCATTAAATGGGAAAAAAAATGTGGGCAAATATTGAGTCTGAACCTATCTTACCTCCCATTGTGAGAAGACAAACAAGGAGACCAAAAAGAGCAAGGAACAATGATATTAGTGAGAAGGAGAAACAAGAAACAAGACAAGCTAAAGATTCCTCCATTCGTCCCACGATTTCCCTTCCTGACATGATCGTCCCTTCATGCCCTAATCCGGCGACAAAGACTCCAGAAGACGTGCCCTAATTCGGTGACAAAAGCGACAACAATCCCCCTCTTCGCAGTGTTCGAGTAGGCAAGCACGTAAAATATGAACTAGGGTATCGAGCACGCCCAACTTGAAGATGACGGGAAAATTACTATTTTGCTCGTCCCCGTTTCAAAAAAGAATTAGCATCGGGGTGGGTAATTTCGTAATTTTATGTTACCCTTTACTCGTTCATTGAATTATATGTCATGTTGGCAAAGTAACTTACCACGTCGTCGCCGTTAACGGCCATGTCAGCAAAATTCGTCAGAAAAGACGGTGTGTGCTAAACGGGGTGACAGAATCAAAGTTCGTGTATTTTCTTGCTAACGGAAAAAGTTTATGCTAAAAATGAAAAAAGTTCCAAAGTTCGTATTTTTTTGGGTATTGACCCTATCATTTATATATTTTTATAATTTTTTATGAGTTTTTATAATTTTTATATTTTTCACAATTTTTAGAATATTTTAAATAATTTTTATAATTTATGAATTATTATATATATATATATAATTAAAAATTAATAAATTATATTGAACCGGCCGGTTAACCGAAATCGGTGGACTTTTTAAACCGCGGACCGAACTCGAACCCGAAAACATAATTTTTCAAAAATATAATCCGAAATCGAAAAAACCGATTCGGTTAACCGAAAAAACTGGTTTTTTTTCTCACCCCTAAGTTTTGGGGTTTTATTGATACCCCGAATTACTATTTTACCCATCACTTATAACCCGGCTAGTAAAACCCGTTAATTAAAAATCTATTTTAAGTTCGATTCGAGTTTCGATCGAACCGTTGGACTCAACTTAGAGTCTATTATCATAATAACATACCAAATTGCAAAAAATAATAAATATAAAATTTCTCTAATTTTTTCTATGTTAAAATTTACCAAATTTCGCCCAGAAACTCTGCTAACTCACTCAATTTACGTCATTATTTTCCTGCTATAAAACCAATTAAATATAATAAAAAAAATTTGTAAATTAATTTTAATTTTAATTTTAAATTAAATTTGTAATTATAATTTAATATTTTTAATAATTAAAAAAATTTAAATTTAAATATTTGTATACTTAATTGGAACTGACCTATTTAATTTAATGCTCGAAAAATTTCTAATTAATCATGCATAATTATGGAGAAAAAATAAAATTCAAAATTGAACATACATAATATAATATATAATATTTTAAAATTAAGCTGACATAATTAATTTGATTATAACTAAATGGAAATTAATAAAATTCAAAAGTAAGCATGTTTAATTAAGCAGACATAATAAAATTCAAATTTAAAATTTAATTTATTTTCAAAAAAATTGAAATTTCATAAATAATTCTCAACATTTATAATTAATTAAATTTAAAAATTTAAAAAATTAAGCATGATTAATTGAAAGAAAAATAAAATTGACGATTAATAAAATTCAAAATTAATTTAATATGAAAATTAATTTTAAAATTATAATTAATTTAATTCAAAAATTTAAAAGTTAAGCAAGATTAATGGAAGGGAAAATGAAATTCTTAATAAAATTCAAAATTAATTTAATATGAAAATTAAATTGGAGGGAAATTAAATAGTTTCATGTGAAAATTAAAGTTGAAAATTTTGAAATTAAGCATATAAAAATAAAAATATAAGTGAGGTGAAAATAAAGGTAAAGAATTGAGGAATTGGAGGTAGATTTAAGCGAGAATGAGTTATTATTTATTTATAGGGAAAATATCTAAAATTATCCCTAAACTATTTTTGAATTTTTACTTTGGTCCCATAACTTTTTTCGGCTCAATTGGGTCCCGAAAGATTTGTAAATGTTACTTTGGTCACTGATCGTGACCCTACTGTTAAAAAAATCCTATGTGGCTAACGTTTCGACGACGTGACATCTGGTTTAGTTGACTTTGCTTACATGTATTAATAGATGCCTACGTGGATTATTTTATTATTTATAAATTAAAATAGGGTTCACTTTTTTTCTCTCCCTCTCACCGCTCTCATCTCCTCCTCCTCCGCCGCCATCGTCGGTGTCTCCTCCTCCTACTCGGCCCCTACGAGATCCTCGTCACTGTCGACTCGGATCCCATCGTCCGCCCCCTCGCCTCCCTCCTCCCCCACCCCTTCGGCCCCTACGATCTTCTCCACAAGGGCGCCCCTCGCCTGCCCGAGCCGCACCACAACGAGCTCGGCGCCGTCGAGGCAACCAAAGACAATGGAATCGCGGGAGGGGGCTATCATCGCACGCGTCATACAATGGTTGCCCCCTCCGAATTGGCGGTGACGGACGAACAAGGGAGGGTGTACGCCGGGTAATACGTGGAGTCGGCAGCGTACATCCTGAGCCTGGGCTTGGTGCAAGCGATGATGATAGCCTGCCTAGTCACAGGCAAAGGCGTAGGTGTAGGTGAGGGTGGAGAGTACTGGGATGTGGCGGAGGCAGTTCCCTGAAGTAGGAGGAGGAGGATGCGACGATGGCGGAGGAGGAGGAGGAGACGACGGCGAAGGAGGAGGAAGAGAATATGACAGCAGTGAGAGGGAGAGAGAAAAAAATGAATCATATTTTGATTTTTAAATGATAAAATAATTCAGGTAAGCACCTATTAATATACATAAGCAAAGTCAACTAAATCAAATGTCACGTCGTTAGAACGTTAGCCGCGTAGGATTTTTTTTAACGGCAGAGTCACGATTAAGGATCAAAATAACATTTATAAATTTTTAGAGGTCCAATTGAATCGAAAAAAATCATAAAACCAAAATAAAAATTTTGAAATAATTTAAGAATCATTTATATATATATATATATATATATATATATATATATATATATATATATATTTATGCAATTTGTTGGTCTGCCTTACTGATCGAGATGGGTCTACCTCTTGATCCCTCTGATTTCCCACCCCAACAGTGTACTGATTTGTCCGTCAGATGGTGTCACTACCTGTTGTCTCGTTATAAATAATTTCCACTTTAAATGACTTGTTTTCTTTATTTATTCTTTTTTCAAATACTTTCATCCAAACATCCTCAAGCATTGCAAAGATGGAGTACTTTTAAAATAATATAATATGTGATTTATAACACAGTAGTTGGCAGGCACTAACTAATAATATAATTTTATATATGCGGATAATATTAGTATTTCCAGTCTACGCGGACAATTGTCTTTCAATATCAGTAATTTGTTAATTTTTTGAAAAAATATATATCATGTATTAATTAATAAATTACCATCCTAGAAAATGACAATAGTCAAACTATTATTTTGTCTCATCTATTCTTTTATATATATATATATATATATATATTATTATTCCAAACACGTTCTTTTATGCATTTTTAAACCAAAATGTCAAACCTACTAATACAGGGGTAGCCTAAAAATACTAATTAATTATCTCCCGTCATACCTATTCGCCTAACTCGAGAACGTAGGCAAAAAAAATAGTGATTAATTATCTCCAATTTATGTTACATCTAAGTGGCTATATTTGTAATAATCAAAAGGATTATTTCCAATTTAATTTTGATGTGAGTTTTAATTTATTTTTTTAATAATTCAAAAAGTCAATTCAATCTTAATAGTTCAAAACAATTAATCTTCAGATGTTACATTTAGTTAATTCTTAAATCAATTTTATAATATTTTGAAAGAAAATGCACGTGAGTTGTATATCCAAACGACAAAGTAAGTTGAGCAATTATTCGAATTCATATATTTTTGAATTTATTATGAATTCAAAAATTTTGGCATTCATATTTTTTTATACAAATGATCAATTTTATCATCAGCTTATGCACATGCTAACCCGATTGTTCAGAGGTAAAATCAATATTTTTGGGTACAAAATTATGGATTCGAGAAATTTTTAAATTCATATTATGAATTAGGATAATTTTTGTTTACATATTTTTTAATTTATGATTGTAAATTATTTTGGATTAATTCTTCTGGACTCGCACTACATATTGTGCATGTTTTTCTCTAACTTTTTTTAATCTTTATCTAATGAAGATATAGAAAAAACTAGACATATGCGGATGTGTGAGTCCAATTGACTCATACCAACCTAGATAATTTTGCTCATAGAATGTGCAAAATATATATATATATATTGGTTGGTTAAAAGTAATGACTTTAATACAGGAATTATATTAAATTTAAATTTAAAATGTAAAAAGTTAAATTGACACTGAATTTAAACACTAAAGGAATAAATAATTTTTTGTAAAAAAAAATCAGATGAATAATTGAAACTCGCATTAAAATATAATTATATGGATCAAAATTAAAATTAAAAATATTTCAGCAATTTCTCGGATTCGGATTTTGGGAAGGATAAATTCCCTAAAATCGGATTTTAAGATGGAGAATTTTCAAAACCGGAATTGAATGGATCAGATACCAATTTTATCTGGTTAGATACTTTGGTCAAAAATTTTTTAAAAAAATTATAAAATAATTTAAAATTATAAAATATTTTTTATGATAAAAATAAAATATTAGAAAATAAAAAATATATTTTTCAAACTCTCTAATGTATTAAAGACTTTTGCAAAAGTCTATAAATTTAAATTTAAATTTACATTAAAAATTATAAAATATTTTGATATAAAATATTTTTCTAAATTATAATATCTCTTTTTATCATTAAAAAATTATTTTATGAATTCAAATATATTTTTAAAAAAATTATCAATCTATTATAGACTTTGTACAAAAGTCTCTGATGAGTTAGAGACTTTTGTTTATAATAATTTTATAATTATAAAAAAAAAATTAATTCAAAAAAAATATATGTGATATAAAAAATGTGCTAGAGTCTATCAAAATATTTTACTATTTTTAATTAAAAATTAAATTTTATAGACTTTGGACAAACGTCTCTAATGCATTAGAGATTTTTGCCTAAAGTCTATAATAATTTTATAATTAAAAAAATAATTAATTAAATATTTTTTAAAATATAAAATATTTCATCAAAAATATTTTATAATTTTTAATTTAAACTTAGATTTATAGACTTTACGCAAAACTCTCTAATGATTTAAAGAATTTTTTTTAAAAAAAAATTAGACTCTAACATTTCACTTTTATTATAGATATTTTTTATAAATTAAAAATTATTTTTTATATTTTTTATATATATTTTTTAATTTTTGATTGATTAGAGACTTTAAGTAAAATGAGTATTCGATTCACTCAATTTCGATTTTGAAAATTTATCATATTCAAATTCGGTTTTGAAAATTTATTCTTTTCAAAATTTGAATACGAGAAATCGCTGAAAATATTTAAAATGCCGATATTTTATTAAAAAACCATAAATAAATCTCAAGGAAATGCATTATTGAGACAGGTCACGTAAAAATAGCAGCGGTGATATAAATGTTCAGTTTACCATCACATGTCATATATAAATAAAAGCGCCGAATAGTTGCCGTATAGATTTAAGAACAGTTATTGTCAAAAATAAATACATACATGCAATATTATAATAATTTCTTAAATTATTTTTCTGACAGCAACAGTTGGATTTGACACCAGACATATATATTTATGAATAATGCAAATTTGATTTTTCATTTTGCTTCTTCGCATTTACTACAGAGGGTCATAAAGTAAAAAAAGAAAAAAAAAATTACAAAAATACTCCTATCATTCTCTTAAAATGCCTTTATAATTTTTTTGAAATTAAAAATACTCTTTACGTTATAAAATTGGATAAAAAATACTCTCATAGATAAATGACGTTAATTGAAAGATAACGGAGCTGACGTGGTTGATGACTGAGACTAATGACGTGGACATATGGCGTGCATGCAAGCTAAGCCGTTTTCTCACGGGTACTAAAATATCTCTAACGTTTTCTTACTGGTATAAAAATGTCTCTAACATTTTCTCACGGGTATTAACCCCTAACGTCTGTTTTGGAGCTAAAATACATATGAGGTTATTAAAAATTGTACAAAAATAATATCAAGCTAACTTCTGTTAGATGAGACTTAACAAAAATGTCGTGGATACTGATAGAGATATTGACTTTACACGTGGTGCACATGCAGAGAGCAACTTGCCACGCAACCGTAGGGGTGAGTAAAAAAATCAAAAATTCGATTAATTGAAAAACTAATTTGAAACCGAACTAAAATTTTCGATTAACTGATTTGATGGTTTCGGTTTCGGTTTTTATTTCCTAAATTTTCAGTTTTCAATTTCAATTTCGATTTCTTATGTGTCGCTTATGTGGTAAGTTGCTCTCTACATATGCGTCATGTGTAAAGTTAATATCTTTGTCAGCATCCACGATATCTCTAATAGGTCGATCACCTAACAAAAGTTAGTCTGGTGTCATTTTTGTACCATTTTCAATAACCTCGGGCGTATTTTAGCTTTAAAATAAACGTTAGGGGTATTTTACTACTCGTGAGAAAACGTTAAGGGCATTTTAGTACCCATGAGAAAATGTCAGAGACATTTTTGTACCCGTGAGAAAACATCTTGGCCTGCATGCGCACCACATATATGTCCACGTCATCAGTCCCAGTCATCAGTCACGTCAGCTCTGTTATAATTAGGACAATTCTCATAGAAAGGTTCATCGGCAGCTTTCAACATCTCATAAAATTGTGCAACCTCCTTATTCGACAATTCAATCTTTATCGCAATTTATTCTTTAGTGACTTCAATTGTTGTAGTATCTGGTGGCACTACCGTCTCAATAACTGACTCAATATTAAATGAAATTGTTCTTCAAGACTATCCAGAATCATTGTTCTATAAGAATTAGGTGGATTGGTGAACCCACTTGTGCTCAAGTGGTAGTAGCATCCGAATATGTTGCCTAGGTCTTGGGTTCAATTTGTAGTTGTAGTGCTTTGTGCGTATTTTTCACGTCTTTGTAAGTCTTGTAATACGCCTTATGCATATATTATTGTGTTTGCGATTTGTAATGGCTGTGTTATAAAGTCACTTTTTTTTTAAAAAAAAAAGGAAAAAAGAGAGGATTAGGTAAGTTGGAAGAAGAAACAGCAGTAGAAGAAGATTCACCATGAGTTTGGACAACAGGATTGCTTGACGTCCCGACTTGACGTGACTCCCCGTGACAATTTCTTTTAGAAAAATATTTTGGTGTGAATCCTTTTGTATACAGATACATTGTGACAGTTTCCCGATCCAAAAATCTTATGTTCGAATATTTCCGGCACGGACATCGGATTTTATCACCACTAAGAAAAATTTTATTCGAGTAGGCAAAATTTAAGAAATAAGTTACGCCTACTCGAAATTCGTTAGTTATAGCTCAATGATGAATTCGTCGGTACATCCAAGTTCGATCACCCGACATGTTCTGTCAAAAAGTTGGTAATATCTTTAGGTAATGTCTTTGGGTGGGATGGTCATATTTCATTCGGGATTCATGTTATTTATATTGCACTTAGAATTTTTTTTAGTCATTAACTTCATTCTAAATTTCGGCAACATCTCCCTACAGTTCTCTGAATACGCATATCATCTGGGCGCGTATCGGAGAACAAGGGAGATATAAATCAAAATTTAAAAATGAATCATGATTAAAAGAAATAAACTAAGTGCAATATAAATAACTATGTTATCAAATTATCCAATTAGGGACAATTCAAGGGTTGTATATCGTATAAAAGATCAATTACTTCGTTTATAAGAACATACAACCCCTGAACAGATCTAAGATTTTGCAAAATTAAAACTTGACTTGTCGATGCGTACGTGAAACATATCAACTTGTCATGATTATTTTTTAAATTTGTGGATGCCGGTGCGAGTCCACAGTGAACGATTTCGGCGCGCGTGAGTCCGAAATGGACGATTAACATATAAAATCTACAATTAACACCTAAAAAATCTACAATTAACAAATAATTAATCTAAAATTAGTCTACATTCAACACATAAATTCTACAAATAACAGATAATAAATAAATCTAAAAAAAATTAAAACCTAAGATTAGGGGTTAAACCCCTAATCAAACAGTAGCTGACAGCTACTGCTGGCTACTGTTCATTTGGTTGGGGCCGAAGGATTCGGCCCCAAAGTTGGCGTTGGCGTCTACACGCCGGCACCGTTCGCCATTGTCGCCGTCCCGATGTGTAGACGCCGATAGTGGTGGCGACCGGATCAAAAAGGGGATGGTGGATAGCTAGCTCACGGAGAAGAAGGGGTCGACGGCGACGGGCGGCGAGGGAAGCGAAGAGGCGCGACAACAAGATGGGCGACGACGGCAGCGGTGAGGCGCGGCAGCAAGACAGGCGGCGATACACGGGAGAGAAGAAGAGAAGCAGAAGACGAAGGATCGGGCGCGAACGCAAATAAAAAGGATTTTCACCGATAGCTCGCCAACCGTCGGAAAACCGTGGATTCGTAATTTTTATATCACCGACGGTTCACCCTCTCAAAGCCGTCGGTGAAGAGTGTTTTATTTTCGCGTTGAGTTCGCGCCATTAATTAATAAACGACTGCCGCTTCTAGCCGTGACTAATGACTTATTAATATCACTAACGGCTCCCGCGCCCCTGCTAAGCCGTGGCTAATAAATTATCTTATTTTGCGCCCCGTGCGCGCCATCAACTATGAGCGACGACCCTATGAGGTCGTATGCGAGCCGCGACTAATTTGTTTACATCAGCCACGATCGCTGGAAACACCGTGAATGATTGTATTTTTGTACCCAATTTCATAACGTAAAATGAGTATTTTTTATCCCAAAAAAACTTTAGGAATATTTTAGTACCCGTGAAAAAATATCAAGGTCAATTTTAGTCAAATCCAGACAAATCATTTCAGGTTTGTAAGATTATTTATTTATGTTTTTACAGTAATTAATTATAGTATAATAATACGCCAATACGGCAGATTTTACATCAGCCACTCCAGTGGATATATAAATTAAAATAGTTTAATTAATTGTATGCATTTTCCGCATGCTTTTTTATTTTATTTTCAAAATATAAGATTACACGAAGAAATGCTATAACTTATTTAAAACAATTTTTTAGATTATAAAAGACAACTCAATAAATTAATATAGTGTATTATCAGTAATTTTTTAAAACTAAATTGTAGGAGAGAGAAATTCTCAAATTCAAATTTTGGAAATCAAAATTTTTAAAATCGAAATAAAGTAGATTCGATACCCATTTTATCAATGGGCGAAAATCTGATTAGAGATTTCATCAAAAAATAAAAAAATATTTAAAAAATAATTTAAATTTATAAAATATTTTTTATAATAAAAATGAGATATTAAAGTATAAAAAATATATTTTCAAATTCTCTAATGCATTAAAGATTTTTGCACAAAGTCTATAAATTTAAATTTAAACTAAAAATTATAAAATATTTGGATGTAAAATATTATTTTGGATCATAATATATTTTTTGTATCATTAAAATATTATTTGATAAAGTCAAATATTTTTTTAAAAAATTATTAAACTATTATAGACTTTTGTTTATAATAATTTTTTAATTATAAAAAAATAAAATTTAATTCACAAAAAATATATATGTGATATAAAAGATGTGCTAGAGTCTATCAAAATATTTTGAACAAAAAATATTTCAATATTTTTATTTTAAATTTAATCCATATTCGTATTCATTTTTACTTACGGATATGGATCGGATACGGTGCGGATGCGATTTTTAGTTAGCGGATGCGGATAAAATTGCCACACCTAGTCGTGGGAGGAGCAAAGAACTTGTAAAAAAGCTAGAGTTTAAGGAGGACAATTTTGTCCTAAAAATTAATTCAAGATTACCACTTCAGAGGTAATCCACATAGACACCTCTCTATTACGCAATCTGGATTACCACTTTGATGACAATCTAGATTACCATGGCAATCCACGTTACCTGCACAAGTGAGACACCAAACAAGGTAATGTGTGGGGTCCAGGTAATTTAAAGACAAGATTGTCAGCAATCTGGATGGATTGCCTCATACCAAATGCCTCCTAATGTATTAGATATAGAGGCAGCATATATAAATGGGCACGGCACGATAGCACGACACGAGCACGGTACGATAACTGCGGGCCGGGCTGGAAAATTTAGCCCAATAAATTTATCGTGCCGCCCGTTTGGCCCGCTAAGTATTAAGAAAATTAATTTCATGTCTAGTTTAGTGCTTTAAAATTGAAGGTGAAGTTAATCTATGTAATTTTTCATGTGAAATATCATATTTGGTGCTTATTTAGTATCTCAAAAATTTTAAATTAATTTTTTAAATAAGTTTTTAGCAATTTTTTAGTTGATAATGGGCTCGCGGGCCGGGCCGGGAATTTTCGGCCCACGGAGCTAGCGGGCCGGCCCGTTTTGCCATTCCTAATTAAAAACTTTTGCCCAAAATTTATAATAATTTTATAATTAAAAAAATAATTTTAATTAATGAAATATTTTTTTTAAATACAAAAGATGTGTCGTGGTTCAAAAAAAAATATTTCATCAAAATATTTCATAATTTTTAATTTAAATTTAATTTTATAGACTACGTGCAAAAGTTTAATGAATTAAAGAATTTAAAAATATATTTCTTTAAATTTTAACATTTCAGTTTTATTATTTAATTTGTTTAAATTATTTTTAAAATTATTTATTTATATATATTTATTTGAATTTTTAATTAAAATTGTTAGAGAGTTTGGCCTAGGGATAAAATGAATATCATATTTATTAGATTTAGATTTTGAAAATTTTAAACCTCAAAATTTGCTAATTTTTTTTTTCTGATTACGTAAAATAATTGAGGGACCCATTTGAAGTTTCAAAAATAAGTGAGGACTAAAGGGTAATTAGCTAAATATTTATGTATTAAAAGATAATATTAAGTATTATTATTTACAGCTGCCCACGTAGCTACACAGACGGGCCGCCATAACTGCTACGTAACGCTCCCTAATTCCCTCTCTCTCTCTCTCTCTCTCTCATCTGCGGCGACCGCCGGTGCCACCGCCCTATGCAGGACAAAACACAGTGCGTTCGCAACTGTTCCCCTTCCTCGTCTCCTTCCGACATCTGTCGCAGGCTCGCAGCTTTTTTCTCCTTCGAAATGACCCATATGCCCCTACTCGCCGCGCGTCTCACGAGGCAGAGCACCTCTGCGCTGACCTCCGTGACGCCCCACCGCTCGCCTGCTTACACGCCTCACGTCACGGCTCTCACACGCCTCACGTCACGGCGCCGCCATGGCGTCTTCGCCCCTCCCCGCCCCGCCTATTTACCCCCCTGCCCACCAGGCCGGCTCCGTTCCCGCTGCTCCCCAGGCCTAGCCGCGCCGCAGGCCCCGCTCCTCGATTCTTCCCTACGGGTCCCGGGGTTAGGGTTTCGATGGGCGGCTCATAAAGTTACGGTCTTTATTGTTGTCGCGGTGAGCCCCTCATGTTTACTCTCCGGTTTGCGTTTTTGGGCAATGACAGCCTTTCTTTAGTTTCCGTTTCTGCATTTCGCCTTAGAACTGAGGTGTGCACTGGTGGATGTGCTTTTAGTGTCATCTTTTGATGAATGCAGGAAAGGACAAGGTTTCCGGATGCTTTTCTTCTTGCCGAGTTCTTTTTTCAGTTTTGGAAATATTTTGTCTTTGACTTGATGTTTCTACCTGTTTCGAATCGTCGTCATTCATCACTTTCCCTTTTCTTTGCTCTGTAATTTTTATCTTATTCAAATTTGCATATACTCTCATTTAGACTCATTGTTACAGTGTCCCTGCGCTGCAGAATGTGGAAAACTGGTTCATTGGTTTCTTGGAGAGGATGAAATCACAATGTGACTAGGCCGGTAAGAAAAAATGATGGAGGTAAGAAGACATTCTGTGGATATCCCTCTCTCCCGAACTCTGGTGGCTCTCAAGCGGGTTCGTTCTTTAAGAGATCCTGATACGAGCTCATTGCGGAAGATTGCTGCTTTAGTTGATAACATGAATTTAGAGACGAGCTCCTGCAATGGCGTAATGTTTGGATTGAGCAGTGGCAATAAGCACAATCTGAGGCTCAAGGGGACTTGCCCTTGGCATGGAAGAAAAGTTGATTCTGGAGCTGAGAGCGAGTCTGATCGCAATCCTCTGCCATCTGATACATCTACGAAGCGCTCAGCTAATGGCACACGAGTTCGTGGATCATGTGGTGGCAATGCCTACAGATCTTTAGATTCGGATTTGGTGCCTTGCTCTAATTTCTTGGAGAAGGAACTAGATTTGCGCCGTGATGAGAAGTTAGAACAAGTTGAGCTGTTATCAGCTGCATCTTTGAAACAATGTAGGCTTGACAAATGGACAAGACCATGCCGTTCTAAAGAAGATGATGCTGTGTGCAATGCTGGAATTCCATCCATCTGTGCTGCTGAAGCTTGTACAAGTGCTTTATGCCACAGATCGTTACACCCTGCAACTGAAAAATTCGATTTTGTTTTTCCCAACAATAGTAGATGTGGAGTTAGCTGCTGCTGGTCGGGAGTACCAAAGTACGATGATCTAAAGCTTCCTTGTCATGTTGAAGGTAGGGAATCTTATTTGAATTCCCAGTTAAGTAAAGAATCAGTTTATGATGGAAGTTCTCCATTTCAAGGAAGCTTGATGAGCTTAACTGAAAAATATAGACCAAAATCGTTCCAGGAGCTAGTTGGACAGAATGAGGTAGCTCAGTCCTTGTTAGAAGCCATTTTGAAAGGGAATATTGCACCTATTTATCTGTTCCACGGTCCTACGGGCACAGGTAAGACCTCAGCCGCGAGGATCCTTGCTGCTGCTTTGAATTGCCACTCTTGCATAGAACGTCGGCCATGTGGATTCTGCCAGGACTGCATTCTGGTGTTCTCCGGAAGGTGCAGAGATGTCACAGAACTAGATGCTTCAGAAGAAAATCACAGAGAATGGTCGAAAGTCCTTTCTGAAAGTGCTCCTGTTCCAATTTCCTCATGCTACAAGGTCTTCATCATTGATGAATGCCAGCTTCTGGAAAGGAGTATGTGGGCTGCTATTTGTAAGAGCATTGAAGAGTTGTCTCGGCATGCTGTCTTCATCATGATTACATCTGACCTGGATAAATTGCCTAGTGGCACAATGTCTTGGTGCCAGAGGTATCAGTTTGTGAAGGTAAAGAATGAAGGTATAGTTGGCAGGTTGAAAAGAATATGCATAGAAGAAGAATTGGAATTTGAAGAAAATGCACTCGTCCTTCTTGCTAATGAATCCAGTGGTTCTCTTCGTGATGCCATCACAACGCTTGATCAGCTGGCTTTGTTGGGAAAGAGGATAACTACCTCTCTTGTTTATGAACTGGTGAGTGATATACACTCTCTCCTGTAGAGTGTTATTTAAGTTCTTGCTCACAGTGTTAGTTACATGCACTTCTATACACTGAAAGGCTGCTAAACTGATTTGTCTTCTTTATTTTTAAATTCAGATGGGAGTTGTTTCAGATGATGATTTGCTTGATCTTCTACATTCAGCACTATCAGCAGACACTTCTGGTACTGTTAGAAGAGCCAGAGATCTTATGAGCTCTGGAATTGATCCTATGCAGCTGACATCTCAGCTTGCAAAACTTATCACGGATATTCTTTCTGGGGGATTTCAATTGGGGTCTTCCAGGTTAAGTAAGTCTTTGTGTGTTTGCTGCTGTCTTGTGCTTGCGTGCTCCCTTGTAATTTTCTCTGTTGTCTTCCTTTTTTTCCGCTCCATCAGGTCACAAACCTTGATAATTGCTTTCAGTGGTACTGCTCTTGTTAGAAATTAGACTTATCAACAAATTTGTTGATCGTCTTACTCAATTTATCAATCATGTATCTTCTCTGCATTTTTATTCATATCTATTATCTCAGTACATGCTGATACTATTGCTATGCTTACAAATGATTTGATGCCTTGCATTAGCAAATATCAATCAACTCAGACAAGACATCACAATCTACAGTTCCCAGTACAGTCAATTTGTGTGGAAGATCTTGCATGCATACTATAAAAAAAAAATTATGTTATTTTCAGGAACAAATAACATAAACTAATAAACATAGTTGCTAACAGGTTTCTTGGTTTTTTCTTTCACAATAGAAGTCAAACCGTAACAATAAATCTCAAAGGTATTAGAAAAACTGAAAACATGTTATGTTTTGCACATTATTCATTTGTTCTTCTCCATCATTGAAAGTATTACCAATGCAGTTGCTGAAGCTGGTACAGAGAAATTGAGGCATGCACTGAATATACTGGTTGAAACTGAAAAGCAATTGAGAACTTCAAAGGATCGATCCACGTGGCTTACTGCTGCACTTATACAGTTCAATACAGGAGAATCATTGCCCCCAGCAAACATGAATGGTTACAAAGCACCTCAAAGAGTCTCATGCACAAGAGGTAGGCGGATATTTTGGATAGTATTTATTAATGAACCAGAATCGTAGTTTGCTTTTTTGGTAGTGATAATGGAAGAATAACCAGGATTCAATTTATAGACTCTTGAAATTGTGATGTTTCTAAACATCGTGGTAGATGACTTTAGTATGTTTTCTAAGATGCAATGGTTGCTTGTGTGCAGATGATGAGCCAATGACAATAACATCACCAAAGGAGACTCTGAAAAGTTCAATGCTATGCAGCTGTCAAAATTCAAACGCACAAGCATATTGTGATGGAGCAAGGGAACTAGAAAACATATGGAAGAGAACCATTGAAAACTGTGAGCCAAGTTCACTAAAATCCTTCTTAAGGAAAAAAGGAAAATTGTCATCTGTCCGTGTATATGAAGGTAACTTGGTTGCAGTTTTCCTCCACTAAAATGTTGCTTATTTTGCCTTTCTTTTGCTTTTTCTTAAATGGCGGTTCAAGCATTCTTTGGGTAAAATTTTGTCCTGGGAGTGAAAGCATGGAGTGCCATGATAATACTGTTTTTTTTAATGAGCCATGATAATACTGTTTGATTATGGAAAATATAAACCTGGAACTTTCATGCGTTTCTTGGACTTGATGGTCCAAATCTCTAATTTCCAGTGGTTCTAGAACTGTGCAGCCATAAGAAGCATGTGCTGAAAGAAGTGAGATAGAGCAAGCTATATGTTTGTTATGCTCTTCTATCTTTCCTTGCTTGAATTGGTTTGGTTATGCTTCAAGTGCAAGAAAGGAGGATATCATATATGTCATAAAACTGCTGCAATAAATTGATTTTTCATGAACTTTGTTTTTCTTTTTTTCTTTTTAATGTTAAGCACATCAAGTAAATGCCTACTGCCCTGAACCTCCATGAATCCTATAGAATGATTAAGGTCCACTTACATTTATAATAATTCACTAACACTTTCCATACTATTCTAATATAGTATACTGCATTATTCTGTTTATTTATGTTCTCCAAGTTGTCTCTTTGCTCTTCTTTAGTGAATGTAAAGTTTATCAACTTTAGTACACCTTATTTTTCAGGTTTGGCTCTTGCTGAAGTACAATTTCGTCATCCTGACCATGCAACAAGGGCAGAAGAATCGTGGAATTCAATTGTAGGTTCTCTTCAAACTGTTCTTGGATGCAATGTGGATATTAGAATCAGTCGTGTCCCATCATTTATATGTAGGAATTCAAGAAAGAAATCTTTGGTTAGTTTGTTTTGCTGCTCTGGTAGAAAGCAAAAAACATCAGAGTCCAACGCAGAGAACAGAAATTATTCCCTATCACATGGAAGGGAAAAGAAACTCGTTGACCTTTGTCCATCTCACCAAAAAGGGTTACCGTGTATGATGCAGCAGTTGCACTTTGAAACAATGCAAAGCTCAAATTCTAATTGGAAAGAAGAATCAACTACGAACAGAAGTGATGTTCATTCTCTCATCAATGCAAGTGCCACATCTAATAGACGAGTGCAGAATCTTTTGTCAAGAGGATGCAATGAAGAAGCTGATCCATCGAAGGAAGTATGCGAAGGTGGTCCATACGTAAACATCCAAGAAACTAAGGATCAACCTGGCTGTTTTCCTTGTGCTTTAAAATTGTCCAAAAAATCTTTTTCAGCTAACACAGCTCATGCCATCAATCCGAGAATCCAAAGGCATGAAAAGGCAACTGAAGAAAACAAAGGCACTAATGATCCCCATATTTTCTGTTCGAATTTAAATGAACAAGCTACCTATGCTACTGTAGGGGAGAATAGGTGAGTGACTGAATTCCCTAATATCGCCTTTACAAATGATCAGACTCATCTTCTTATTATAGAAAGAAACTTTTGTTTCTTAACTAATAATAGGTCATGCCATTTATCTGTCTGTTTTACTAGCTTGTTATTTTCCATGTTGCCTATATATTCTGATCTATTGTATATTCTACTGGTGTATTGAAGATGAAATTAATTACTATTTTTCCTCGTGTCTTTTCTGTTGTATGCATGCCCATGCAATTTAACACAACTATTCAGAGTTTAATAGTAATAGGCAATTGTGATATTTGTCTTGTTAAGGAAAACCAAAGGCAGCAGCCAGAAAAACATTAAGTTATGCTTTCTGAAATTCCATGGTTGGTGATGCTAGACATGTATTACTTTGGTATTTAACAAAGGATTTTTCATGAGACTAAGGACTTTATGAAGTCTGACTGAAAACTGAATCTAGAAAGTGCAGATAACAAAGGTAACTTCAATATCCATGCTTCACATGTTGAGGGAACTTTTCCCAGGTTCCTCTGGAGATTTTGAAAGTAAATTCAATTAAGAAACTTAAATTCTAGACTGAAAGTAATCAAGTTTAATGGTGGCCATAATTATTGCATTAACTGGAGCATGTCAATTGTAAAGTCAGACCATGCAAAACAAATAATCAGTTAATGCCATTGCGCTAAGAAGTAAGATTATAAGAGAATTAAGAAGATTAACCTAAATGGGGTGTTTGGTTAGAATGAAATTACAAGGAATGATAATAGATAACGATGACAAAGATAAGGAATAATGTTACTTATTTGGTTGACATAAAGAATAGGTTAGGGATAACTACATGGATTAGTGTAAAATAGTTTTTAAAAATCAAATATTAACTTAAAAAATATAAAAAATGCATTAATTGAAAAATAATTCATTAATCTTAAATAATAAAATTAGGCTTGATATATTCTTGATGTACAAGGAATAATATTTTTCATCCATCGTATTATTTGCCTATTCTTGGTGACCCACTTATTCTTTGTCATAGTTTACAATCAAATAAGGAAATCAGTAGAGCATCAAGAATACTAATTTATTCATGATCTCTTCCGTTCAACCAAACACCTCTAGAACTCGTTTTTTAATTTGTATTATTATCTAAAATGATGGAATCCCATAGGATATTCATATTTGTGATGCTTCAAATGACCATGAACTTGACAGATGATTAGTAACAGAGATGGCTTCCTGTTTAATTTCTCTTTCCCAAGAAATAAGGTCATCTGGTGTAACATTTATCAGTTGCCGTGTCATTTCACCCAGGACTTGAAACGAGATTCTCTCCAGCACACTTCTGATGCGCTTTAATTTTCAACGATGCTGTCATAGGCTTGGGAACAGAAGCAGCCGGATCGTGGAAGATCGCAGCGCTAGTTATTGCCATGCTCTTCTGCATCACTAGCTGACGGCAGAGATGGAAGCTCCATGTTTCAAAGCAAAAGGCAAACAGTTGGAGGTAACATCTACGTAGATCTCACTGTACATAATAGTAGTTTGTTAAAGGAAAGAAGGTAACTGACAGTATTCTGATGTTTCGATTTCTCGGAGAAAATGATTCACACATAGAAAGAAAGGAATGTATTTGCCAGATTGTACTTTAAATTAGATAGGATTTAGATTATTGTATCCAGGAATCTATGTACTGGCTGATATTTTGTTATTTTACTTGTCAAATACGTTTTCGAAGTTGATGTTGTTGAGATCTCTGAGCACGTGAGTTGTGAGTTCCTACTTCCAAATGAAGAACAAAAGTAGCCCATGGACGACTTCTTTGAGACGGGAGAAGTGAATGTGGTCCTTTCACCTTTGGACGTTGACATTTGCTGTTGTTTAGGGTCCCAAGAATATTGTTGAATAAATTAATGGTCAAGATTCTTCGTGACAAGAGTCAGCATGTGAGGCAGGATGCTTGATGTGCCATTTTGGTGGCATTCGCGTGGCCTCTTGTCAACAGCAGTAGCATTGTGTATACGTGTTATATTATTGAAGAACAATGCTCTGTTGTCTGTTGGCCAAAAACGTCTCTTGCTGAAAGGCCGGACTGTTTCAACTTTTGGATATTTGCTTAATTGCTTCCGTCACATGCCTTTTCTACTCTTCAACGAGATATATATTTTCACTAGCGAAAATTGATCAATCTAACTCACGCAATAAATAAATTTAACGTACATTTTAATTTACATTAATTATAATTTATATTTATGAATTTATATTAATTTTAACTCTATTTATTTGTTGTTAATCATCCTGTTAGTTGCCGACGTGGCATCTTATTCAGCAATTTAGTTTACATTTTTTTAATATGAACTTATCACGTTATTTCAAGAGAATTTAAAAAAAATATAAACTAAGTTAAATTTTTTTAATTGAAACTTGCCACGTCAGCCTATTGGTGTGGCCACCAGCACCATGATCACCCCCAACGATGCGCTGGGGCACTTCCGATGTCACCTTCACCCTACACGCGCAACACCGACATCGACGAGTTCCGACCGGAGCGGCACCTGCTGTCGACGGAGGGTGAAGGCGAGTAGTAGAGAGTGGAAATAAGCCACGGGCCTGACTTCAAGACCTTGCCCTTCAGCGCTGGGAAGTGAAACTGCCCCAGCGCACCGCTGGGGGTGATCATGGTGCTGGTGGCCACACCAATAGGCTGACGTGGCAAGTTCGGATTAAAAAAATTCAACTTAGTTTATATTTTTTTAATTCTTTTGGAATAACGTGGCAAGTTCAGGTTAAAAAAATATAAACTAAGTTACTGATTAGGATGCCACATCAACAACTAATCGGACGATTAACAACAAGTAGACAAGAGATTAGAATTGATGTAAATTCGTAAGTACGGGTTATAATCGATGCAAATTAAAAGGTGGGTTAGATTTGTTAATTTCGTTAAAGTATGAGTTAGATTTGTCAATTTTCCCAAAAAAAATCAACTTAATATTTTTTTTATATTATTCTTTTGGAATAGGCTGACGTGACAAGTTCAAATTAAAAAATATAAACCAAGTTGCTGACTAGGATGCCACGTCAGCAACTAACGGGACGATTAATAGTAAGTAGACGAGAGGTTAGAATTGATGTAAATTCGTAAGTATGGGTTATAATTGATGCAAATTAAAAAACGGATTAGATTTGTTAATTTCGTCAAAGTATGAGTTAGATTTGTCAATTTTTCCTATATTTTATTGCTTCATGAGAGAAAGTATATATAAAGGATAAATTAATATTTATTATTTGTTTAGTGTATAGATTAGAAGAAAATAAGTATAAAATTAATATTAGGGAAATTAGACAAAAAAATTATAATGTTTGCAGAAATTTTACGTTTTACCCAGGATTTCAAAATTCGCTTGTAAATGCAAAACTTTTACATTCGTTTATGTCACCTACCAAATCGTCAAGCGCCGTCTCAACTTAGCTGACGTTGAGGTAAACGACGCTTGCATGACTGACGAATTCATAAATATATATATTTTTTAAAAAACTATATATGACCCCACTTTCTTCTCTCTCTTCTCTTCTTCCTCCCCACATTTCTCGTTCTTTTTCTTCCCAATTGCTACCACCTTTCTTCTTCTTCCTCCCCACTTTTCTTCTTCTTCTTCTTCTTCTATCCCAACTGTTGCAATCTTTCTTCTTCTTCCCAACTGCTACAACCTTTCTTCTTCTTCTTCTTCTTCCCAACTGCTGCAATCTTTCTTCTTCTTCCCAACTGTTGCAATCTTTCTTCTTCTTCCCAACTGTTGCAATCTTTCTTCTTCTTCCCAACTGCTACAACATTTCTTCTTCTTCCATGGTGAAGAAGCGGAGCCCGATGACTAGCACAGGACGATGCTGGCTGCCAACATGTAATACCCGCTAAAACATTTTATGTATATTTATTTCAGCGGGTTGCATGTGACGTGAGATGGTGCGCATGGGCTTGAGCGTTGACGCTTAACTTGAGGTGAGACCCGGACACTCTAGAAATTTTCTTAATTATAAATTTAAATGACAAAATATTTTATTCATCACGTATTTAAAGAGGGCTCAGACTCTCAGAGTGGAGTCCAGCGGTTCAATCAGATCCGAATTCGAACTTGGATTGGATGAGATAGAGAAGGTTTAGTGAACCACTTAAGGTAGAGGCAGAATTGTAATTTCAACCAAAAAATAAAAATAAAATAAAAACACTACTAGAAACTTGGTCTTCAGCAACGGCTATCAGCAACGGCCGCTCAAGCCGTTGCTATTTGCAACGGCATTCTTACGGCCGCCCTAGCCGTTGCAGATATCTGTATCTGCAACGGCGTTCTAACGGAAAACCGAGCCGTTGCTGATTATTTTAATTATCAGCAACGGCTTTCGGACGGAAAGGCTAGCCGTTGCTGATTTTTTAATTTTCAGCAACGGCTTGCTAACGGATAAGTGAGCCGTTGCTGATGATAACTTATCAGCAACGGCTTTCTAACGGGCGAGTGAGCCGTTGCTGATAAGTTTATATAGGGCACGCTCTCGCGCCCGACCCTTCTTCCTCCCGCTGCTGCCGCCGCCGCCTCCTGCCGACGCCACTCGCCGCCGCTGCCGCTGCTGCCGACGCCGACGCCTCTCGCCGACGCCTCTCGCCGACGCCTCTCGCCGCCGCGCCGCTGCCGCTGCTGCCGGTATGTTGATCGGCCGGCCTATACGGTTTCGGCCGGAGATATTAAAATCCGACCGAAACCCTATTTCTAGGGTTTCGGCCGGCGGCGGTCGGCCTATGGCCGCCGCCGGACCTTCTACAGTGGCCGGACAGTGTGTCCGGCCACTGTACGCCGGCGCCGGAGGGTGGACTCCGGCGCCGGAATATATATATATATATATATATATATATATATATATTGTTTTTGAAATTGTTAATTAATTATTTTATAAATGTTAATTAATTGTTTAGATTAATTGTTTAATTTGTTAGATTAATTATTAGGGTTTAGATTAATTTCGGACGCGCGCCGGAATCGTCCACTTCGGACGCGCGCCGGAATCATCCAATTCGGACTCGCGCCGGAATCGTCCAATTCGGACTCGCACCGGAATCGTCCACTTCGGACGCGCGCCGGAATCGTCCAATTCGGACTCGCGCCGGAATCGTCCACTTCGGACGCGCGCCGGAATCGTCCAATTCGGACTCGCGCCGGAATCGTCCACTTCGGACGCGCGCCGAAATCGTCCAATATGGACTCGAACTGTCTCAAAACATTTAGAAAATAATCATCCATCCGACGAGTTGATATGTTTCACGTACGCATCAAATCCGATGTCCGTGCCGCATTTGTTCGAATGGCCGATTTTTGGATCGGGAGACTGTCACTCTGCATCTATATACCAAAGGATTTACACCAAGATATTTTCTATGGACTTGTCACGGGGAGTCACGCGAAGTCGGGACGTCGAGCAATCCTGTCGTTCAGACATATGGTGAATCTTCCTCTGCTGGTGCTTCTTCATCCGGTCAATGTAATCCTTATAGAACTATGATACTTGATAGTCTTGGGGGTCAATTCCACCTGAATGATAATGTTGATCGGCCAGTTCTTCAGACATCAGTCCCACCAGATACTACAGCGGTTGATATCACAGAAGTAGGGGCTGCGGTAGAGATTGAATTACCGAATAAAGAAGCTGCAGAATTTTACGAGATGTTGAAAGCTGCCGATGAACCTTTGTATGAGAATTGTCCTAAATACACTAGGTTTTCAGCAATGACACAGCTCTTAAACATCAAGGCCGATTGTAATATCAGCGGAGTTGCGTATGATCGGATTGCTGGATTGATTAATGGAATGCTGCCTACTGATAACAAGTTTGAGCCTACTTTTTATAAGACTAAAAAGCTAATGAGAAAATTGGGGCTTGGGTACGAAAAAATACACGCGTGCCAAAATAACTGCATTTTATATTATAAAGAAAATGTGCAGTTGGATAAATGCCCTGTATGTCAACACCCTCGTTACAAGGAGAAGAAATCGGTCCGACAGAAAAATATCCCGTTTAAGGTGCTTCGGTATTTTCCACTAACACCGAGGCTTCAAAGATTATTCATGTCGGAAAAGACAGCCCCCTACATGAGTTGGCATGCAAGAAGTCGTGATGATACAGTAATGACTCATCCATCTGACAGTGAAGCATGGAAACATTTGGATACATGTTATCCTTCATTTGCTATGGATACTAGAAATATCAGATTGGGATTGTGCACAGATGGTTTTAATCCGTTTGGGCATTCTGCAACTCCTTATTCAGTTTGGCCAGTGCTGTTGACAGTTTATAATTTGCCACCGTCAATGTGCATGAAAGATGAATTTATTTATCTTTCGATGATTATTCCGGGTCCTAAGGGCCCGCGAAAAGAAATTGACATATTTCTCAGACCCTTGATAGATGAATTGAAAACATTGTGGACTGAGGGAGCTGTCACTTATGATTGTCATCGGAAGCAAAACTTCAATTTAAAGGCCGCGGTCTTGTGGACAATCAATGATTTCCCCGCGTACGGCATGTTGTCGGGTTGGAGCACTCACGGCCGACTCTCTTGCCCGTATTGTATGGAACACTCTAAATCAATCAGTCTTCAGAACGGACGAAAAATCTCATTCTTTGATTGTCATCGTCGATTCCTACCGGTTCATCACCAGTATCGAAGGAATCGTAATAAATTTACTAAGGGCAGAGTCGAAAGAGATGGGCCACCACCGATGTTGTCTGGTGAACAAATGTTAGCACGTGTTTCAGCACTTCCAGATATAGTATTCGGTCGCAATGAAAGAGTGTCAGGTTTTGGCCAAACACACAACTGGGTGAAAAAAAGTATCTTTTGGGAATTGCCCTATTGGAGTTCATTATTGATTCGACATAATTTAGATGTCATGCACATTGAAAAAAATGTGTTTGATAATATTTTCAACACTGTGATGGATATTTCTGGAAAAACTAAAGATAATGTCAAAGCCCGACATGATCTGAAAATACTTTGTAAAAGACCAGAGTTGGAGTTACAAGAGGTCAACGAACGATATCTGAAACCGAAGGCCCTATATGTGTTAAATAAACAACAGATCAAAGATGTTTGTCAATGGGTAAAAGAACTCAGATTACCCGATGGATATGCTTCAAACTTATCTCGATGTGTGAACGTCGATGATTGCAAAATATCAGGGATGAAGAGCCATGATTGTCATGTATTCATGCAGAGATTACTTCCGATCGCATTTCGAGATCTTCTACCTGATAATATTTGGGGTCCGTTGACTGAATTAAGTATGTTTTTTAGAAGCATCTGTGCAAATGTCCTTCGAGTCGAAGATATGTCAACACTTGAAAATAATATTGTTGAAATCATATGCAAGCTGGAGCAGTTTTTCCCTCCTGCATTTTTTGACTCGATGGAGCATCTACCGATACACTTGGCATACGAGGCACGAGTTGGTGGCCCCGTTCAATATCGTTGGATGTACTTATTTGAAAGATACATGAATCGTCTGAAGAAAAAAGTAAAGAACACCGCAGCTGTTGAAGGATCAATATCTGAATCGTATATCATCCAAGAAATTTCAACATTCTGCTCATTTTACTTTGAATCGACAATACAGACAAGATTTGATCGTCTTCCACGTAACGACGATGGGGGTGTTCGACATTCAGATGGACGTTTAAATATATTTTGTCACTCTGGTCGTGCTTTTGGTTCTCGTCCATCTCGACACTTAAGCGATGAAGAGTATCATTTGGCACACTTGTATGTATTACTCAATTGTCCAGAGATTGAACAATTCATTGAAATATTTGACATTGAGATGGTGCAAAAATACTCTATTCACAACGATCAAGAATTGGAGAGATTACAGAATCGTGATTTCCCTACTTGGATTCAGACTTACAGCAAAGATCACAGAGCTGAAATAGATGAAAAAATATTTGAGTTTGTTAGTGGACCGTCGCGACTTGTGTCGTGCTATAGCGGATATTTTGTTAACGGGTATAAATTTCACACGGTTGAATATTCATTTGCAAAGAAGACGATGAATGCTGGGGTCTGCGTGAAAGGGACAACCTATGTTGAATGTGATATGGATTTTTATGGACTGATTGAAGAAGTGATAGAGTTGCACTACTTCGGCTTGAAATCAGTGATCCTATTTAGATGTCATTGGTTCGATACAACAGAAAGGGGCATGAAAGTTCATCCAAAATACAAACTTGTTGAGGTTAATTATAAATCGAAATTGGCAGCAAATGAGCCTTTTATATTGGCATCACAAGCCGAACAAGTATATTACGCGAAGTATCCGGCTCGAAATAAAGATAGAGCAGATTGGCGTGTAGTCTGTAAGACAAAAGGTAGAGGAAAAATTGATCCGATAGTAGGAGAAAATGATCCTCCTGGTTTCTATCAAGAAGAAGATATTCCTGCTGTGGATCGTATTATTCCAATACTCGAGGATGCAGACACAACGTCAATTCAATTAGAAGTTGAATATGCTGATGATGACGATCATGAAATTGAGGAAGCTGAAGATGAAGAAGATGAAGAAGAGGAAGAAGAGGAAGAAGAGGAAGAAGAAGAAGAATTCGAAGACTATTATTCAGATGATGAAGAATAATTGTAAAGTATATATTTTATTAAATATATCTTTACTATTTATACAATAATCTGATTATATGTCTGTTCGACAGATATGTCTGGTCGTGGTTATCGACGCAGGAGAGTTTCGGAGTCTCCGATCGGTGAGACTCCAGCACTTACTCATGCTGCTGATCCTCCTGTTGCTGATCCTCATTCCGATGATACTGCCGAGGCTAGTACATCCAGACGTAGGCGGCCACGCGGGCCGAACAGGTGGCAGCCTCCACCAGCCACAGAGTCACGTAGATTGATTAGCGTGATTGGGGAGCGGTACGTAATATATCATGAATTATGAATCATTACAAATTCATTATATCATAATATAATATTAAAATTTATTTTTGTTGTGCAGGTTCCAGCAAGAAGAAGTGCCGAGGAGCATTTCTTCTACTATTCGACGATACATGCACGGGGCATGGCCTACGTGGTCTCACGTGCCTAGCGAGCACGTCGACATGTTATGGCGCGAGTTTGAGGCACGTATTATTATTTTTTTTACATGCATGATGATATATTAATATTGGTACTGATATTATTATTTTGCAGGCTCGCTATACATGGGCCGAGGACCAGAGGCCCTTCATTTACGCTGCCTCCAGACCCCGCCATATGATCCAGGCCATCCTCCATCGTCATCGTGAGATTTTGTTTATATTGACTTTGTTACTCAGATATTGAACTTGTTTAATTTATATTGACTATGTTACTCAGATGTTGATACTTCAATTTTACATTTGAATTGTGTTTATACTATCGTGGATAATTATGAATATAAATATAATTGTTTTGATGTATATCTTGGTGTGTTTGTGATGTGTGAATGAATGTGTATGAGATGTTTGTGATGTGTGTATGAGGGTATGGGTGTGTGAGTTATGTATCAGATAAATGTATCAATGTATCAACGGAAATTAGAAATTTGAAATATTTCTGTTTGCAGGGATGGGTCATCAGCAACGGCTTTCCCACGGCCGTCCGTGGGAAAGCCGTTGCTAAAAGTGTATCGACAACCGTTGCTGATGACCTACAGCAACGGCTTAGCGACGGGTTTATACTAACGGCTTTGCTACGGACTCGAGGCCGTTGCTATTAATGTTATCAGCAACGGCTCCGGGTCTGTTGCAAACCCGTTGCTGATAATAGTTTTAGCGACGGCCCGAGCGGCCGTTGCTGATAATGTTTTGAGCGACGGCCCGAGCGGCCGTTGCTGATCCGTTGCGAAGTCATCAGCAACGCGACTTTCTGTCACGGCGCTATTGCAACGGCTCAGCCGTTGCTGATGCTCTTCAGCAACGGCTCAGCAACGGCATCAGCCGTTGCTGATGACCATTTTTCTAGTAGTGAAAAGTCGTACGGCTGCTACAGTTGCACGGAACCGGAGACACTTGAGGAATGGGCGACGAGTGGTCTTGGAGAAGAGGAGAGATCGGACGCCGGATTCGGAGGAAATCGGAGATCGGACGTCGAATTTCTCAAAGCTCTCATCTTCCTTTCGTTCTTTTCCCTTCTTGTGAGTGGTTCTTGCACTTCTTGTTTTGGATTCTTTTGTTCCTCTTGTAGCCGCCCACTGTCTCTCGAAAACTTGGAAATTTTGGATCAATTTCCTAATTGATTTAGATGAATGGCCTGTCGTGTAATTGTAATCCTCCTTGGTTTTGATAATAGCATGTTTGGTTGTGGAATTGGGAACCCTAGATTTAGGAATTCCTCCACTTCATTGACCGCACACCTCCAGGAAGCAACCTGAAATTTTTAGGTATTATATGGATTGTTTTCTTTAATTCGGTGTGAGAGAATGAGTGCTTGATTGCTAAATTAAATACCAAACTAGGGTTACTAGGATTGGCCGCACATCTCTTCTTGTGACCGCTTGCTTTGGGTGTATGAAATTTGAGAATTTGGATTTGCTTTCTTATTGTGATTTGCTGAAAGTTATAGTTGCTGAAATTATATTGGGCTGAAATTAAGTTTGGCTGAAATTATAGTCGCTGAAATTGTGATTTGCTGAATTTATATTTTGCTGAAATTATAGTTTGATGAAATTATATGATGTAAATTTCATAGTAATATTGTTGAAATCCTTTGTGTTTGAGACTTAGATTTTATATAATGAAATGCTGAAATTTCATTTGGCATGGTGCTGAAATGATACACACAATAGAAACTGAAATGTGTTGTGCTAAAAATTTACTCAAATTTATGCTGATTTGATTTAGTAGTTTGGACAATCAATTTAAGGCGAAAGGTACTGGTGTAACCAATCGATTTGCATGTAAGGTATGCTTTGGGAACATAGAAAGTACTTAAGTGACTTGAACAGTAACGTGGGGGGTAGGAAATGGACGATTTCAGTAAGCTAAAATTTTGGTAGTGCATGTTAATCAGGCCGGGATGCGGTCTCGGTGTGACGTTCCTAATCCGTCATAAACAATTGGAGTTTTAGTTGATACCAGGGATAAGTGAACCTTGGGTATATTGACACGAGGATGTGACCCTCAGGTAGTGGTTTGGGGCATATTGGGCCGAGTAGTGCGCGTAGCGCACGTGATGACTATGGGCCGCATGCAGGCCGAGTGGTACGCACAGCGTACGAGCGATCATGGGTCAGAGGGCCTTCCCGACCGAGCAGGTGCTGGTTCTAGAGGGCCTTCCTAGACCAGCGAACCCGAGCAGAAAAATAGTTGGGTACTGGTTCTAGAGGGCCTTCCTAGACTAGTGAACCTGAGCAGAAAAATAGTTGGGTACTGGTTCTAGAGGGTATTCATAGATCAGTGAACCCGAGGGGGAGAGTCAGTTGGACACTGAGTCTAGAGGGTCTTCCTAGATCAGTGAAACTGAGAAAAGTGGCTAACTGGGATTCGGAAATTAGAAAGCATTTTCCGTAGAGTCGGATGAGAGTACATTCCTTACATAATTAACTTGGCATCAACACTCACTTGATATATTACATGTATTATCACTACTGGATTCCATTTACTGAGGATTGGGAGACCATTCATTGAGTTTTATACTCACTTTTATTTTCATATTTGTTTTGCAGAGCGTGAGCCTGAGGTACGGCGCAGCTGATGATGGCGGACTCCGGTAGTGATCTCGTCAGCTAGTTGACGTAGTCGAGTCGAGTCTTGTTAGAACAGAGTCTGTTAAAACATTAGTGTGATTGGAATGATAGTCTTTTTATTTTCTAAACTTATAAGCAGCATGGTTATATTGTACTCCATAGATGTGATATTGAGTTGTCATCAGATGTTTATTTCTATGCTATAGTACATTTCTCCTGGTTTTGATGCATATTATATCTAGATGTTTGGTTTATGCTTCAGGGTGTTCGATCGCACTCTGGCCGATCAAGTGACTCAGTTTTGGGGTGTGACACAACACCATCGGTGTCTACCACGACCACTTCATCAACAACGAGCACTACCACGTCGTGATCGACTACTACGACCATGGCTTGGACCTTCATAAGCCCATCCTTGAGGACCTTGGCGAAGGTAGAGTAGACGCTAGCATTGATGAGGTAGTCAGTGCTCTTGGAATCGCACCCGAGGAGACCGAGGGCACGAGCGACGTTCTCCCTGCCCCTCGGCCTTGCCCGACCTCCTTGAGAAGGCGGAGGAGGGGCACGATGCCATCCTCCTCGATGATGATCTTAGCAAAGTGTTGATTGTCCCAGGCGAGTGAAACGAGCGTCGCGACGACCTCGGAGCGGGTAGGAGCGGAGGCAAGGAGGAGCCAGGAGACGTCGGAGATGGAGTTGTCGATCTGGGTGGAGATCTTGGCAAAGGCGGCGGCTGGAGTGATACTAAAGAGACAATGAACGAAGCTTCGATTGCGGCACTTGTCCATGAGGGCGAGGGCCTTGCTCAGAACCTGCTCGGTGTCGTCCATGATGCGGCGGGCGGGGCGCTCGTAGAGATCAGTGTGGGCAGCCTGGCAAAGGAGCGTGACAAGCTTGTCTGCGCGCCCCTTGCGCTCCAAGCACTCCTATTTGTTCGTTTGTGCATCGATTGCCCACTTGCTCACTTGGTCTGTAAGCAGCGACGGTGGAGCCGAGGAGCTAGACGACCCAATAGAAGATGCCGATGAGGATGGTGATGTGGCCGTCGATGGCCAGGTCGAAGGTGATGGCTGGGTTGAGGTGGCCACCGGAGATGTTGGTGGCCATAGAGACGCCGACGAAGAGGACCAAGCTTGTGCAAGGAAACAACTGTGTCGTAGTGGTAGTCGAGGGCGAAGGAAGAGGAAGGATTAGGGGAGAAGCAGTGTCGTTGTTGGGGGCGGTGGAGTTGAGGTAGCAACGACGGAGGTGGAGGTGTAGGAGAAGGAGAGGGAAAAGGTTGGGTTCATTAGAAGGAGGAAGATGAAGAAGAAAAGAGAGAGGAAAAGATGTGGTCATTTGGAAGGAAAAAGAGAAAAGAGAGAGAAAAAGGTAGGTCATCAGTCACGTATGACGCCGTCAGGCCATGCAAACGCCGTTTACCTCCATGTCAGCTAAGTTGAAACGGCGTGTGACGATTTGGTAGATGACAATAAACAGAAGTAAACGTTGTGCATTTACAGACGAATTTTAAAATCCCGAGTAAAACGTAAGATTTTTGCAAAGCTTGTGATTTTTTAATCTAATTTCTATTAATATTATATATGATGTATAATAATTTAAAAAATCCATATTCAATCTATTCTCATTTATTATCCAATCTTATTCTATCTTATCCAATGAAGCAAACATAACACTATAATTTGCCAGAGACAACTTCTCGATCTACTTATGATTTTATCCATATTCTTAACACATTCCATTATGGTGACTAGAAGTATAATTTACTGTTCCTACTTCATTTTGGTTTTAAGTACCTAATTTTCAAAACACTGACCTTCACGATGAACGATCCTCTATTTCGGCTCTCTTTTTATATGCAAATCGAACACGTTTGTCCAATCATTTTCTAAGGAAACACTTTTTTTGGCAATTCTCTTGAATGCAAAGTTTATAAACTCAGATGAAAAGGATGAGCCGATGGAGCCATCAATTACTGATACAGCCAGTTTGAATCAAGAAAACAAGATCAATTTGTAGGTACAGCCTTTGTCTGATTTAAACTTAGTTGACCAATGTAAAGATTGCACAAGCTTCAGCATGCATATTCCTACACCACCCATATTTACAAGTAACAGATAGTCCTTTAACCAACAAGTTAAAACATAGAAATCTCAGTCCTGTGAGATAGAGGACAACACGAATGAGGGGCATTTAGACTATCTATATATATAACCCAAATTATAAGAAGACTCAGAGATACATAGTGGCTCAAGACCAAATTGTACATATCAAAGATCCCCATTCCTCTTCATGGAAAAACCCCCTAAGACCGACTTGTCCCAGCTGATTCCAAATCTATCGAGAAAAAGAAGATGCTACTGAAATCCTAAACCCTCAACATAGATGCAAAGGTACCAGTGAAGCCATCATAACCATCCAAAGGAGGCACAAATCTGATTCCAATCCAACATTACAGATAGTGGCAATATAACCAACACAGGATGGAAGAAGACTGCATGAACCAACAAACCACACGAGAGGCAACTGCCACTGCTAGAAGACTAAAAGGATGCCAGAAGCCAGCCATGTTTCCTGGCACGCTCTGTATACAATTGAAACTTCTCGGGCGCATTGGGAATATCAAGGGCGATATCATCGAGCCCATCTCTAACCCTAGCGAACCCTTTTGTCATCTGGTGAATGGTGATTAACCCTTCACCAAAGCACTCCTGCAGCAAGTCCAAAAGCCTGTCATTCTTCTTTTCCATGGCCATAACTAGTGCTTTCTTTACCACTTCATGGTTAAAGAAAGGCATTCCTAAATCACGGATACACTGGCATGCTTCTCCTACATCACCACCACTCTCGTATTCCTCCAGAAGCTTAATTATCTTGTCCTTCGCATCCTCCACAGCCCAACCAGTGCCGCCACCCCAGCATCTTAGAAGTCTCTCACCAGCATGCCGGGCTGATACAAGCGAACGAGCCACGCGAACAGTTTCGCTCCCACTGCAATTGTGTGGTAGCTTCTTGCTGATCTCCTCCAAGCTGAGTGGCACTAAGACATCATCTATTACAGCCCTAGCTAGAAATAGTGCTAGCTCATTTGAGGCATCCAAAATGTCCAATGCAGTATCCTCAGCTGATTCAAGCAGCATAATGAATCCATTAACAATGTCATCACTTGAAAATAATTCCATGCTGAGCGAGGATAGAAGAACAGATGCCATCTCCTTTTCCCTGTTCTTCCGGTCCATTGCAAGTGTTATTAATTTCTTGATAAAGATAGGATTATACTCTGGAGCAGCTAAATCTCCCAGACTTCTAATAAGCTCGGGTATATCATCAGAGAAGAAGTATTCACGTATTATAGTAACAGCTTCTTCCTTGTACTTCCTCAAATTCTCATAAGCTTCATCTCTTTGTTGTTCATCTGCTGCACCATTTGACTTGAGGAAGGAAGGGTCAAGCCATCCATCAGAAATGGCTTCTGGCACTATTGTCTGGAACAAGGATTTTGCAGCGAGTATATCAAGAGAGAGGTCATCCAGGCTTTCAGCAAGCCGAGAAAAACCCTTGGTCATCTGACTAGAACTAATTAGGCATTCTTCTGCTGCTTCTTTTAATAGCTTTAGAATAAGAGGTTGGGATGGTTGAATCTCCATTGCAAGAGTCAGAGCTCGTTTCACAACCTCATGATGGAAGAATGGCACCCCAAGCTCCCTTATGCACCTACAAGCCTCTGCCGTGTCTCCATTCTGAATATATTCCCTCAACAAATCTGCAATCTTCTTTTTGACCTCCTCAACAGTAATATGAGTGGTACCACCCCATCGTCGCTCAACCAACTCTGCATGGTGGGGAGCCGAAAGATAGCTTTTTTCAGCAGTCTCAATAACCTGAAGACCTTTAGAGTTTTCAGAAAGACTTCTCTTTGCTTTAGTGAGAAAGGCAGGCGGTAAGATGTCATCAACAACTGCGCGGGCTATGAACAAAGCCAGAACGTCAACTGCATCAAGTATGTCAAGTGCCAAGTCATCAACTGACTCAAGTAACATGGAGAACCCTTGGCTGATCTGAGCCGAACTTATCACATCAGCATATAGAGCGGATAGCAAAACAGACGCCATCTCTTTCTCTTTGTCATGCCGGTCCATTGCCATAGAGACAAGTTTCTTAACAAATAAGTGATGGTACTCATCAGACCCAAGATCTCTAAGATCTGTAGAAGCCAATTCTACATCACCTGTGCTGAAATACTCCTCCACAATTGTCAATACTGACTTCTTGTATTCATCTATAGGGTTTGAGATAGTGGCACCCACTAGCTGATATGGTTCCTGGAATTGCAATGGAGGGTAACACAAATGAATGTGTATTCCACATCATGTCTTTGTTTTTATGCTCTAGTAGATTTGACTATATTACACCAAAAGACAAGGATACAATGAATGTGGAAAACAAACAACAATATATAAACATATCTCCTTACATGGATAAATCAATGCATATCTTCACATAAAGAGGGTGAAGATTCAAGGCTCATACCTCTGCACTATCATAATTAGGATCATTTCGATCAATGCGTGAATCAGGATCAGTATCGAGGAGCTTGCCCCATGTTCCTTTGCCACCAGCACCATCTGAATCCACAATCCAGTTAAGGAGAATGACAATTTGTTAGGCAAACTCAACCAATAAAAGATCACCACAACATTTATTAAAGAATTGTCTAAATGATTTCAACTAAAATTTATGCAAATAGAATAAAGAATGCTTAATTATGTTTTTAGTCCACCAAAATATCATGTTTTTTTCATTTGGTCCCTCATTTTTAAAAACTTTCCGTTTAGTCCCTCAAAAATTCTTTTCGTTTCCGTTTGGTCCCTCCGTTAACTTTTGATGTTAAGTGCCAACATGGAATGCTGACATGGACTAAAGAGGGACCAAGCGGAAAAAATAAGATATTTTAAGGGACTAGATGGAAAAAATATATATTTTAATAACCTAAAACATAATTATATATTGTTATGCTTTAGGTTATTAAAATGCATATTGTTATGTTTTAAGTTATTAATATATATATTTTTTCCATCTAGTCCCCTAAATTTTATTATTTGCGTTTGGTCCCTCTTTAGTCCATGTCAGCATTCCATGTTGGCACCTGACATCAAAAATTAACGGAGAGACCAAACGGAAACGAAAATAATTTTTGAGGGACTAAACAGAAAGTTTTTAAAAATGATGGACCAAATGGAAAAAACATGATATTTTGGGGGACCAAAAATATAATTAAGCCAATAAAGAAAGTCTGTCAACAATATCCCAAAAGAATATATAAAAAAATGGTTGGTCTAAGGTTGAACTATATTGATACCAATACTAGTCTTGCTCGGAATGACGAAGAATGGCTGAATTAGTGCCACAGAATAAAAAATGTTAATACATTCTTACTTATAATAACACAATTCTCTGATAGCATATTTTTACAAAAGTCTATGACCAAGAGTAATTTATCCTTTCAAAGTTGAAACAACAAAGGTCATGTATCAAATAAATCCATCAACTTTTGACTTGATATGCTACATCAATAATTTCTGGTGTCAAGAAAACAGAAAATATATGTTAGCTATTATTCAGCAAATATTAACTAATGCATATGATTTGAAGCTACCATATTTAATTGGTAGCAACTACATACATGATGTTTCAAACATCCTAAGTAGAGATGGTAGAGTTCCTTAAATACATTTCTAACCTTAGTGATAGTTCATTTAAAAATAATTCTTGCAGAAATTAAGGGTAGAATTCAACAAGTGGTCTGATTCTGTCCATGCTATCCATTTTAAGAACTTCCACAGGCATCAACATTATCTAGAAAAGGCACAGAAATATCACATGCAAACCTCTATAATTACACAAATGATAGAAAGGGGAATCTAGAATGCTAAAGAAAGAGAAAAAAAACTTGTACTGAATGAGAAAGTACTATGGGTGATCAGACAAAATCCATGTACCATGGCATTCTAACCAGTTCAATTCTCCATAAAATATATTTCCAAGTTTGTTATGATCACTAGTTGGTATCACTACCTTTCAGGCTGGCTAGAGAGGGAGATGAGCTTGGCATGGCTGGTAGAAGGTGGTAGATGGGAGGCACAACACAACATACATCCTTTCAGACTTTTCACTACAAATCTGACTTGGTCAAATATGATCCACTTGACAGATCCTAGAGTACAAATAAAGTCACTTGAGAATCGAAATCTACTAAGAAGACCATTTCACCAATGTAGATGGCCCAAGTAGAACATAATTAACAGGTAAACTAAAGAATTGTTACTTTTTCTTGACCAATACTTGGCTAAATTTCCTAAATCTAAACATGAACTTTTGAATAATTGAGTCAATCATATAGCAATTTATTACACCAAATCTATAGAAACCCAAGCCGAACCTACTACTCTTGTGATGCAATGGTGATGAATTGGAAAATTGGGTAGTATCACCCCTAATAGGATAGTTAAATAATACATTTGTTTCGTACTTATATGGGACTTCTACAGATAAGTTGAAGAGGGTTGAATAATAAAAGAAGTGTGGAGCCAAAAGCCAAAATAGAGAGACTCAAATGTATCCATGTATAGAACATTAGCACAGTCATATTACCTAAGGTTGAACTAATATATAATGTATTACCACATTAAATATTTAAAGTCAACTTTTGTTACATACTTATATGGAGCTTCTAGAAATATAAGTTATGAAAAATGGATAAGCTGAAGAGGGTTGAATAATAACAGAAGTGTGGAACCAAAATAGAGAGAACTCAAATGTCTCCATGCACAGAGCATTACAGTCATATTAGCTAAGGTTGAATTAATATATAATGTATGACTACATTAAAGTCAACCATTTAGGAAACTAAGTAAAAAATGCCACCAAGATTTGAAGAATGTCATAAAGAGATAATCTATAAATCATGATCACATAAGCAGCAAAAATATGTGTTGCAAAGTGAAGGACTTGAGGAATATACCTAGTAGCACGTGAATGGCTAGGTGCACAAAGGTTAACCTATCAAGACTTTGGATAATTAAATCATATCTCAAGCTTAAAAAGTCCGTAAGTCAAAAAGAAAACATAATGTGTAGACCATAATGTGTAGACCTTTGTGGAAAATTAAAGGATCCAGGTTTAGGGTGGGCACACAAGTCTCTCATGAATGCAAAGTTTAGGATGGACCAACCATAACCTTCCCTTGGACACAAATGCAAATTCTGACTAGAAGAGTAGTCACCTAGGTCATAAATGGAATAATCTTACTACAAGGAACAGAGAAATTGATTGCAAAGATTGCCACAAATAATCAAATAACTACTCCAAAATAATTGTTGTATTTCTTTTTTTTATTTACAAATGTTTGTCATCATCTACATGATAAAATGTAGCTATAGATAACAAGAATGTGACATATGTATTTCTCTAGTCCATAAAGAACATAAACACTGTGAACCTCAAGGAATTGTAAATTCAACACTCATTAGTCAAAATTCGAAAACAGACCTAGATGAGTCTGTTCCACAAACTAGGGACTATAAACATTCAGTTTCCATGAAACCTGCATTGGCAAAGAGCTTTATGAGCTGACCACTCTTTTCTCAAGTGATAGACAGGCCTGAGATGCATTTTATGCACTTTGTCCATAAATTACCATAAACTATCCCTTTCAGTGGTGATATTGTTGCGTATTATAACCCTCATCCTTGAGGAATTCACTAGAACCCTCTTCCAAGGAGGGGTTTGAAGAGCTCTAGTTTATATTAAGGGGTGGTACAAACTAAATCGCCGCATAATAAGAAACTTGTGCAGAAAAAGACCATGGTTAAACTGTAAAGGTAGAATGCATGATGGATGCAAGTCATGTGACCAAAACCTTAAGTTGCCTATATTATCACCTAATCAAAGTTTACTATTTTTAATTGAATTCAAGAGACATTTTCAGTAAAGTTCGACCATGTGTAGTTGTGAAACCAATTACTTGATTTAAGTTCTATATTACACAGAGTTTGGCCTCCATTTAGAGCAATGATAGAATAATTTTTGATTATTCATGAATCATGCATCCTATCAAAAGTAAAGCTGATAGGAAAAAATATCCAATATCAAGAACACAACTTACTCGAAATATACAGAATCCTCTATTTTTAATTTTTTTATACATGTTGTGCAAATCTTCTCCATAACATAAGTTCATTTTTGTAGATGTAGTTAATTAGGTAGGAATAACCATTCTCCAAAATCAAATCATCATAAATGGGTAAGTAATTAACTACATGCTTTTTTGATTAAGAGGTATGTGACCCCTCTGCTAAAGTGCTAAGAAGTTAACTTGGACAGTCAAGATGGTGAAATCAAAGTCTCGGATTAAGTGATTTGTAGAACAGAAGAAGATTTGAGCTAAAGAAAACTACAAGCTCCTGAGGCCAACCACATTCGCAGTAACAATTGACTCAGGCAAGCAAGTGAAGCACCCATTTGATACAGTTCCTACTACTATAAACAAAAAATACAACTCTGAATTGGACTTTTAAGTGAAGAATCTTAAAAATTCCTAACTTGAAGGGGAGTTAACACGCAGTTCCTCAAAATTCTGGAACAAGTATATTATCAATCCTACCTCATTCTCCTTCTACGGAAGCTCTAATGAAGCATATTCTTGAATACTCATATCCCTTGTTATCCAGTTACTCAATCACCACAAAATAAACTTCTATGAACCAGTTTAGATTTCAGATCATCCAGAATCGACCCAGAGTATATATAAAAAATACAAATATCAAAACAATAATGCAGCGCAAGCGAAAATAAAAAGCCACTGACCCTTCTTCACCCGCACAAGCTTTCCCGAATGGGAACGCCGCATATGCTTCGGGCTGGTGGGCGAAGGCCTGCCCCCGCCACCCCCGCCCTTACTGTGAAGCTCGGAGAACACTAGTTTGGTGGGCGATCTGGGCGACGAGGATAAAAACTCTGCGTTTTGGGCCGCCATCTTCAGCACCTCTCGCTGCTCCTCCGTCAGAAACCCCTCTTTCTTCGGCGACGCCATCCTCTGCCCGTGAATCGCTCCACCAACCTGCGCATGACGCATAAAATTCATCCAAATCGCTAAAAACCACCCAAAACGAAGGAAGAACAAGAGGGGAAGAAGTCGCGGGAAGGCACCTCGATCGGGGGCTCAGCTCGAGTGATTTCGAGCCAAGAGGGAGAAGAGACGAAGGGAACCGGAAGCCCTATGGGAGGAGATCCCTTCTGCTTCTTCCTTCTCGGATCTCGGTGAAGCTAATCGATCTCGCTCCGGTGAAGCGGATTTGGACAAAGATAGAGACGAGTGGTTATATATACGGTGGCGGTTTCGGTTCGTGTACACGTCATGAGAGAGAGAAAGAGAGAGAGAGAGAGGACATCCCTATCCGGTCTACACGTGGCCCATTCCGTTTCCGGCGTGAGAGGACTTCGCTTAGAATTTGACACGCTGATTTATCGGGTCGGATCCACCTGGGTCCGAATCGGAGATAATTGGAGGACCTCCGAAATGGGATCTCATATCAAATGTTGTCAAAATGTCAAGCATCTTAAGTCTTAACTGTCGTCAAATCAATTCTGCACACCCCCTCACGTTAGGAGTATATATTTTAAATTCGAAGTTAAATAGGAACATTTATTTGGATTTAGAAAAAAAATATGTATCACAAGCAATGCAAAATATAAATGATTAATATATTTAAAATGTAAAATAAGTTAAAAATTGTTACGACTCATCGATAGAGATATATTATCTCATCAACAAACTATGGTTTAAATTTCACTTTAATTTTTTAAATTTACATATGTAGTCGAGCATTCATCGAGTACTCGATTTCGTTCTATTTAGAATGTTCTTCCTTTTAGAGTCATGTCTTAAAGTTCTGTTTTATTTTCATTCATTCTAATGTTATCGATTCCATCATATTTACACTTTTTTTTTTTAGAGTCGAGTCTTAAAGTTCTATTTCATTTTGATTCGAAAAAAGATACCAAAATATCTCTAACATTTTCTTACGGGATACTAAAATACCCCTAAAATTTTTTTGGATCAAAAATACTTCTTACATAATAAAATTATGTACAAAAATATTCATATAAGTAAATGACAATAATTGAGGGATTATAAAACTGACATGACTGATTATTGAGACTGATGACTTAGACACGTCTTGAATTTAACATTGCACCAAATATAAATATTGTCCAACAATTTTGCTAAATTTTTACAGCTACAATTCTACTATAATTTGGTTGTGATTTAGAAATGAGTGAGATATAAAGAGAGAAATAAAAGTTACATGGAGAGTGAGTTAGGGTTCCCGGACTTACGTGACATCTTACATGTCGCTTACGTGGAAAGTTGCTCTATGCATGTGCGTCGCATGTAAAATCAACATCTCAATCAACATCTACATCATCTCCCTTAAGTCTCAATTGATAGAAGTTAGCTCGATTGTCATTTATGTATCATTTTCAATAACTTTAGGGGTATTTTAGCTCGAAAATAAACGTTATGAGCATTTTAGTACCCGCGAGAAAAAGATTATGAGCATTTTAGTACATTTTCTTAAAAAAAAGAGAGAAATTAGTAATGAAACCTCTTGTTGACGTGTTAAGTCTTGATCTGCATGTGTGCCACGTGTACAAATCATCAATTTCAGTCATCAGCCTCGTCAACTTTGTTATCCTTCCATTAATATCGTTTACATATAAGATCATTTTTGTACCTATTTTCATTACGTAAGATATATTTTAGATTTTAAAAAACTCAAGGAATATTTTAGTGCCCGTAAAAAAATATTATGAACATTTTAGTACATTTTCCCTTTTGGTTCCTTCTAATGTTATTTGCTTTAGCGCATATTGGATGTTAAATTCCACTTTCTCCTCCTTAGATCCGCATCCGTTAGTTCAAATGTTGTACAGTGGGCTCATTTGATTGTCACAAGCGATGTAATGATCTTAAGAATCATTAGGGCTGACTTTTTCACATGAATATAGTTGGAATTACGTGGATTTGTTTGACAAATGTGAAAACATCTAACATTTTAGCTAAAAAAAGTGATGTGGAAAAGAGGAAATGAGTCGATAAGGATGAATGGATCCCAAGATAAGGATGATGCAAATATATAAACATTTGTCCTCTTACAGAGCTGACACATGAGGATATTTTTAGCATAGTTATCTAAACTGACCCAGAAATGCCATCTTGAAATCAAATTATGTTTTGTTTTGTTGCTGGTTTTTAGATGTTATACTTTAAACAAGTTTACCTCCAAAGTTGTGCTTGAATACTATTAACTATATATTTTGAATTATAGAGGTGTAAACCAACTTAATTGATAAGACAAGGTCAATCAAAAATAAGGACCAATGTTTACATGAATCTGATTCAAATTAAGCTCCAAATTTTGGTGAAGAACCATCAGAAGTAATCTGACTAGTTGAATTGACAATCTATGGCTTAATCTGAATATTAGAAAATAGACATGCAAACTTTACAACTTAAGATACTAGCATTAACTTCCTCCATATTTTCTTTAATTTCACATATACCTGTCTTTATTTTGACTACTTATCAATCTAATTTTATGCCAAACTCTAATTTCTTTCTGAGGACAAGGATCTTTGAGAGAGAGTCAATGTATACTGTCTTACTCATGCATATCAAGAGGGTAGTTTTGAGGACTTGAACCATAGTCTTCTACATTGCAACTCGACAATCTTACTACGTCGTCTAAGCTCATCCTCTTCGACGTCTAAATTGTATATTCTTCTACGTAAAATTTAGTTCAAGGAAATGCAAGTGAAAGACCCCAAATAGTTGACAAACCTGAAAATTTCTAGACATGATGCAACAAATAGAGGTGTATGTGATAAACAAATGCATAATGCAATAGCTATACATGAATGCTAAATAGAGAGAAAAGCTCATGAGCACTTGACAAGGTGATTTTCCAATACATCTCAATAATATGTTGATGTACACTTTTAACTGTAGACAATACTACAGCATAACAATTGATGCTGAAATTTTAACATCCTGGCTTAGTCTCATGTCCAGAGTTCATAATAACTTATTTTGGTTGATAAAGCTTGATAAGTATACCATCATGAACTTGAGCTGAATTATTTTTTTCCCTAATGATTAGTTCGAGCATATTAGGTTGTTTTGCAACAGAAAAAAAAAAGTTTATAACTTCAGTCTTTTCCGAAAGAAAGTAACTAATATCTTTGTTTTCTTTTTAGATATGCAAGTAAAGGAGATTATGGCTTACCAAAACAACAGTGAGCTATATCCACATATATATAGAGAGAATTTGCATAAACCTCCACAGTAGGTATAGTTGTTAAATGAAAAGGGAAGAGCTTACATTGGAAGCTCAGGTAGACAACACCAAGTTGGGAACAAAAGATGTGGAAGAAAATTTGGAGTTGCCAGACTAAGACATTTTGGAAAATGTAGTTTTTTATGTATTAATTCTAGTCAATCTGACCACTCAGTTATGCGCTACAATTTCCTCAAATAGTCGTTTAGGATACTGATAATTGGAGAAAAGGAAAAGACTATGGATAGTAGTTAATAGACCTTGTTGAAAACAAAGACTTCATCTTGTTACCGGCAACGATATTGTAATCGAAAAAGGAGCAAATATGAACAAGCCCTAGTTGAGTATTCATGCCCAGTCTTACGAGGAGTCCCAAGAGTTCAAATATGTAAGAGAGAAATACACAAAAGACTCAATCAAAAGGTCAATTAGCATATATTCAGCTTTTACTGTTTTTTTCCCTCCTACAAAGTCTTTTCTAGACCCTCTCACTAACAAGTGCATGCATCCAAAGTACAGATTTCATATGTACTTATTCTAAGAAGAGTTGAAATGGAACAATTGAAGTGTGACACTTGGAAGAACTTTTTACCAGACCCAATCCACAAGGAATGGTTGGCTTTGGATCAATCTATACACAATTCTCCTTAATTCTTCGCATCATACTACATAATCATAATGTACCAAGAAAAGAGTATCTGGAATGATCAGTGGCAAACTATCAATATACCGATAGAAGCGCCTCAGATTATCCATTGCTAAGGTCATAGTATCTACCACATCGCTCTTGTTTGTAAGCACCCAAAGGTCCCTCGAACGGACTCTTTTGATGCTTCCCCTACAGAAGGGGCATGACTGTGATCTGACATTCCTGCAATGCATAATCGAGCCTCATTTAGCAAAAACGGTAGCTGAAAGAGAGCAAATCAAACAAAGGAATATGGAGCAAGCAAGCAAGCATTCACCAGTCACGGTAGCATTTTATGCACATAGCATGGTTGCAGTTTGGCAGCACCATTTTAGTGCAGACTTCCAGGCATATCCCACATTCGTCATCTCTGTCTCCGTCCTTGTCAAAAAGCTTCCTCCAGTCTTCCATCCTTTTCCTCCCAACTATCTCTTTAGACCGGGTTTTCTCTTTGGATTGTTCTCTCTCAATCAAGCTACTTCCAAGTTGTTGAAGGGAAGGATATATAATAGCTGCAAATTTTAGTTTAAGGGCAACGAGTCAGTAAGAACATATGCAAATAAGGCAATAAAAGTCTCTTCAACACACAAAGAAAACTAAGTTCAGATTGTGCACCATAGAACTCTCGGACGCTGGCTCGCCTTTCAAAAGTCGATATTGTTGTCATACCATCAACATAAACCTGCAAAATTCAGCTTTTAATTAATCTATATAGCTAGAGAGGCATTACTCCTTCAATGATCAATGGAACTGGAAGTATTATGCAAGGAACTGATAGAAGAGGACCTTATAGACAAGTACGTCGAAGAGCCCTAAATAACTGGTTAGGGCACAAGAACAAGTGCAGTCCAACCATTGCATCAGGAAGAGAAAGATGGGTGCCAAGGGGCTACAAGACAGCCTCATCTGAAGGCAGGCACCGCCATAAGCTCTTTGAACAGCATCTGCCCTGTAATCCCGACAAATCATTCATATCATCTGATTCCAAGATTATTTAGAAACTGTCTCTTGCATTACTAAATCTATTTGGGGAACATCAACAAACATCCAAGAGAGAGGGAGGGGGAGATTACAAGGTGTTGGCATGGTTGATGTCAGCTTCTAGGGCTTTGAGGGAGCCTCTGAAGGACGGTGGTCTTGCAACAAGCTGGCTCTGAAACATGGCTCCTTCCCCCAAATTATTGCGCTTCCCTGTGCTCTGTGGGGGTGAGAAGAAGATAAATAGGAGGAATCAAACAGAGATAGCAAGAAATCAAAGGAAATGAATTAGGATCCTTTGAG
Organism: Canna indica; assembly: GCA_034359265.1. Lineage (NCBI taxonomy): Eukaryota > Viridiplantae > Streptophyta > Magnoliopsida > Zingiberales > Cannaceae > Canna > Canna indica. The sequence continues at coordinate 18,845,606 of CP136893.1, read as the reverse complement.
TTGCTGTCCTAGGGTTTGCTTATATAGAGAAAAAAAAAAACCTTGAAGAATCAAAGTGCAGCAATAAGAGAAAGTGGACCACAGTGGGAAGGGAAGGAAAAGGCAGTTCCTTTCTCTCCCATGAAAGACAAAGCAAATAAATAAACAACTAGGGCACTTATACTAAAACTATCCTCACAAAGTTTGAAAAAGTCATCTTTGCTGTATATTTAAATTCGAAAGTTAAATTAACCATTACCAATGATAATTATCAGAACTGTTCAAACAAATAAATAGTGTGCGAAGTCTCCCTCAACATGTTCTGCAAGGATATACACGCATTGTTGCAAAACTACTGATCTTGGATATGAGCAATTTCAATGGAAGATGAAAAATGGAGCCCTGAACACCAGCAGAGGGATAAGAGATTGACCTACCATCATCTTATGGTGGGATTCTTAAACGGCTGAGAGAGGGTCAGAGGGAGAGCCATTTGCTTTGCTTTGCTTTGTTTGTTGAAAGAGACTGCGATGGAGTTAAATAAAGGAGGAGGTAATTGGAGCAGAGTTTTGAGGCCATCGCCATGAGACATGGCAGCAGTTTGGCTCATCCGACATGAGTGGTTGATGAACTGCCAACGACGTAACGCCGGCAATTTGATTAATTGGTTGCTTTTCTCTTTGTCTTTTTTCAAAAAAAAAATTATATTTTTTTAAAAAAATTAATGCATCTATCCAAATTTTAATCCTTATAATAAATTTATTTTTTCAGATAGACAATAATTGTATCTTTACGTAAGATAATCGTCAATGCAATCGTTAGATCTGATATGATATCTGAGTCAATAATTAAAAAATAATTTTTTATTATCACATGGACAAGAATAACACATAATAAAAAAATATTTAAATATTATATATTTAAAATTAATATATTTATTTTAAAATTTGACATTGTGACAAATCTATCTCAAATTTTGAGACTGACAATAATTATCTCGTTTGAAAATAAACTTAAAATTTAGATTATAATATAATTATTATCAATCTCAAAGTTTAAATTACATTTCTTCCTAAATTTTTTTTATTAAATTCGACTATTGCATTAAAAAAATTAAAACTTTGAATAGAATTCATTTATTTTCTATATATTATTATTATTTATTAAATACTTAAAATTTAAAAATAATTTTATAATTATCTATTGAAATTTTATTTTTTAGAATTTGATTCAAATTTTAAGTTTCTTATTAATTTTTTATTTAATTGTATTATTGCATTTCAGTATAAATGGAATGCCCAAATTAAACCAAAAGTGTTACGGCTCGCCTAGGTTCATCCCCAATAAGGGATACCTCCTGGGAGAAGCGTAACCAACAGTCCAACCAACATCTCACATCAAAGTATATACAGAGAAATATCAACAAAATCAATTATAAAATTCTGAACCAAAACTATAAGGTAGCAACTGATATCGACCTACAGTCCAATAATCTAACCAAAACAATAAAGAGAAACAAAAGCAGATGCGTCGTCTCCTCCAGGACTCTAGCTACCCAACTCCAACTACCGACATACCTATAAATTTGAGGCAACAACAAACAACATCAGCGAAAAGCTGAATAGGAGAATCAATATGTCAACAATAAGAACAACAATCATGATGCGATGACACTGCCAAATGCAATAATATACGACTCTACAATAAAATGCAATATGTCAACAACAAGACACATTTTCACCTATCAACTAATGCAACTCATACCAATCAAGAGCGTAGTGGACAAGTGGGTTTCCCCCGCACTCTCGCACCTCGAGAGTGGCATCTCAAGCCCGCTCAAGCAGGAGGTGCGACCATCCAAGGATAGTCCGCCGACGTCTAACAGCACGACGCTGCACACGAGCCCGTCGTCGTCTAGCAGCGCGACGCCACACGCGCAACTCGAGTGAAAGTTTCATGATCACCGGTGTCACCACCCATACACCTCGGGCAATAAATAATCAATGTTCGGGCTTGCGCCCACAACGGTTATTATGGGCGAAATGGCGACACTAGAGGGGGGATGAATAGTATGTTTACTAATTCTATTAGCCTAAATTCCAATTTTGATCGTTTGATAACTTGTTTAGGCAAGATGCAATTATGTGATTGAATGCGAAAGCAAGATAAAGCTATTAAGCACAAATAATAGTGGTTTGACCCCAATGCCTACTCCACTACCTAAGCACCCCGCTTAGGATTTTCAAATTAGATTTTTACTAGATTAATTAGATTTTCTCTTACAACGAGGACTTTTCACCGAAAAGTCTCCGCTCTCCAACCGAAGATACTTCCACACCCGGAAGTATCCCGTCTTCCTACCGAGAGCACTTTCCCACCTCAACCTAAGGGACAACTAGAACTAATCCTAGTAATCACTAAGTATACATAAGTGGCTTTACTCCTTCTATACCAAGGATACCACTTCACAAAAAAGACCTAACAACCTAGGTCTTTACACAGACACAAATCCAAAAATAGTTTAAATAATAGATAAAATTTACAATCAAAAGAGCTTAAGAATAAACCAATAATAAAAGCTCCTTTGCAAGCCTTTAATCCTTCAACTTGTTGGATAAACTCGTTGCAGCATAGTTAAGAAAAGCCGGGAAGCAGGCGCTTGAAGAAGAACTTGACGAAGAGAGAAGAGCGTTGCAATTAATATTTGGAAGGCTCTAAATCTCTCTTAGAATGCTCAATGATAACTGTAAGAGAGGGAGAAGAAGATTAAGTGAAGTATATGAGGGTGTATTTATACCCTCGTGAAGAAACGACTGCTCAATGGATAGAAAACTATCCGTTGCAGACCGCCGATCGACCGGTCCTTCGACCGCTGAATTATCCCTGTGGTCGGTCGACCGACGGGTCGACCGCCTAGACGCAAATTTCGCGATCCGCCATCCGGTTGACCTGTTGGTCGACCGACGCGATCTTGCGTCTTTGGCTTATACGTAGGTCGGTCGACCGCCAAGCTACTGCCCATTTTGGGCTTTGGTCGGTTGATCGCCCGACGCAAGAAACTTGTGATTTCATTTTTGATCGATCGATCGGTCGACCGACGCAAGCTACGTCTGCAGCTAGCCTCAGTCCGGTCGACCGATCGATCGACCGCTAGGGATACTGCCCATTTCTTACCCAATTCGGTCGACTGACCGGTCGATCGAACTTAGGCTGAGTTTATTTTTCAGCCGATTTCTTCCGCGCTTCATTTTTGGGTTCCGACTTTCAACGCGCATCATCTTGGAGAGCTCTCATGTGAACTTTGAGTCCGTCCAATGTGACTTTGGCACACACGTCGATCTTCGAGAAACTTTTCGCGACGATCAATGTCCTTCTGATTTCCGATTTCTTTGATTTTTCTGATCGAGGACATCGAACGCTAATTGATATGGAACCTGAAAGATATTCTTAATGAAATCATTAGTCTCATGTTTATTATCATCAAAACCATCAAAATCGAGATTAAGACTAATGTTGAAAACCTAAAGCCAACAGTTATAATGCAGTATGTCAACAACAACTGGCATACGATACTAGCAACAATAACTGATACAATAACAAGCAACATGATAACTAGATCTCCACATGACACATCACAACTGATCTACAATGCTAACAACAATAAATGTTATAACAACTATCAACTAAAGATGCAATCAAAATAATTCATGCTGCCGACTCCAACTATCGTCCATGTACGATCTATACTAGATCTGACCAACTGCCCATCCTAACAATGTGCACTATGCCTAGCATAATATCATACTCAATAATCATCAATGAATAACAGCTAATCAGACTCATGCAATTATCAACATGACATGTTCAACAACATAATGCAATAGAAGATCAACAGATTTCAGAAGAAAATTAAGCAAATAGAGGCAATGGGTAAAATCATCAATTTACTCATTCAACATTCATCGGCTACAATAAGAGTCAACTCGCACCTAACATAATTATCTATACTCTAAATCACCACCTAACATAGAATACCACTATTCTACATTATTTAATTATTTATCAACTAAATTAATAACTCTCATTTACCAAATAACACTAAAATATAGAAAAGACCTACAAGATGACATCTGATCAGAAATCCGACACCATCATCACGTTCAAAACGCAAAAACTTATAACTTTGGTATTCACCTCAACTCGATCCGACGATCCTACGATCAAATCTAAAAATACACTAATATTCTACAAATTAATCTTATTTCATGCGATACAGCTCTCTTCTTAATTAATCTATTTATTAAATTAAATAAAACTCTCCCTCCCACTCGTCTCCCCCCACTCATCACCCGACACCCAACCCATCTCTCTCCTCCTCGGGTCCACACTGGGTTGCCCTCCCGGCCACCGACGACCACCCGCCAGCCCCTCCCACGGCCTCCGATGCTAGTGGGATTCGCCGCCGGAGAAGACACGGGCAACAGCCGCAGCTGCTGCTAAACTGCGGGCAATAGCACGGTTGCTGCCGCCGCCACCTTTTGGTCGGCTCCGCCTCCGCCGACCCTTCCTATTTTTCTTCGCTCATTGTCCTCTCCGACTCAGTTGTCTTGCCGATGAAGCAAATGAGAAATCAACGAAAGGGAAGGGAAGGGAGGAGACAGAGATTCCTATCTAAAAACTCCTCCAAACTTCGATTTTTATCGGAGTCTTCTCACTGTCGCCGTCGCACGTCTCATTCCGCTACCGCTGCTACAGTATTCGAGAGAGATAAAAGGAATTAGATGGGAGATTAGGGCTAATTAAATAGGATTATGCACTTTTGCAAAAAGGCCCCTCCAAGAAAGATATTTACAACAAGATTCCCAATTTTTCAGATCATAACAAAAAGCTTTTCATATAATATTATTATTTATCAAAATTATTTTTAATTAATTTTTTATTTATTATCTAATAAAAATTTATTTCCAAATTGTTAAATTGTATTTTTTTTACTCGGTTTGTTTATCACGTTTTAGAGAAAAATTGAAATTCTAAACCAAATTGATATTTTTTATTTATTGTATTTATTTTTATAGTTCATAAATATAGATCTAAATATAGTATATGTTATACCAAAGTTTTTTTTAAATTTTTTATAACTATTTTATTTTTAAATATAAGTATATTTATAAGTATATCTAAATATAAGTATATTTATAAGTATTTATTTTATAAGCTTTATTTTTATTTTTCATTCTCGTAGTATAATTTTATATTATATCTTCATATGACAATGATTATTATTTATTAGTTAATAAAATTTTTATTTTTAATTCAATTCGGCTATTGCATTTTATAAAAAATTCAAAATTCTCAATCAAACTAAGACATTTTGTTTATATTATTATTTATTAAATATTTAATATTATGGTTATATTTTATTTATTGTGTAAAAAATTGATATTTTTAATTTGATTTTTTAGTGTCGTGTTCATTTTTTATTCAATTCAATTATAATATTTTAGGAAAAAATTGAAAAATTCAATCAAATTCATATATTTTACTGATAGTATTATTATGTATCATTTATTTAGCATTATTATATTATATTTAATTTTCTTCATAAAATTTATTTTTTACTATAAATTTTTATTTAAAAAAAATAAAATCTGAAATTAAATTTATATATAATGACTATAAATTATTTTTGGTGAAAGAAGGTGTGAGATTCTTCAATGAGCTAAAAGACTTTTCGTGTAATTTTTTAAAAGAAATACGAAATTATCGAATAAATTGACAAAGTGAGAGTTTTAATGTATTTTTTCATTAAAAAAATTATGTCTTCAATAATTACAATTATTATAAATCCCAAAGTTTGAGATAGATTAGAGAGATTTTAAAAATTATAATAGATTTATTACAAAAACTAAAATTTGAGATATATACATTAATTTTTCCTATTTAATATTTTAAATATTATAATATTTTTATTATATGCTAATGTGGCATATGTGTTAATAAAAAATCATTTTTATTTGCTAACTCGGATGCCATGTTAACATCTAATTGTTGGTAATTTCAAATTTTGAAATATATTAGGAAGAAATTAAAAGTTTGAATAGATTTGTTACAAAAATTAAAGTTTAAGATAAATATATTAATTTTCTTTTTTTCTAATGCATGTTTCTTTTTGGAGGAATCTTTGTAATTTCTAAATACCATAATTACATTGTAATTTAAGTGTGCCTTAAATGGCTATACGTTGTATAAAAAAATTCATATTTAAACTGGATTTATTACATTGAGAAGGTTATATTATATATCTTGCTTTGTTATTTTGCAGTCTCAAATCATCCTAATAACATTTTTATTGAATCTCATTGCAAGACCTTGATTAAGTAATTCAACGTGATCTACCAAATGCAAAAATGTCAATTTTGAATTTGTAATTAGATCCGTCAACCAAGCTACTCGTTGGATAACAAATAGAGCCAGGACTCGAAAGGAATCTACAAAGTAGCAATTGACATGCTATTCGAACAGAGTGTGAAGATACATCAACAATTTACCAAGTAGGAATCAATAATTTTCAATTTTTCAATTTACCAAATACATCAACTATTTTAATAAATTAAAATATTGAATAATATTTTAAAATTACATATTGAACGTGGAAAAAATGTCTTTTCTACATTCCTTGTCACCATTGGTGTAATTTCGATGGACGAAAATATCTAATCATTCTCTTTTATTCACCATCATCGCTAGTGCCTTGGGGTTTTCGAAAGCTCAGATTTAAGAAAAGAAAGAAAAAAGATATAAAATAACTGCAAACTTTTAGTTAAGTATATTATTTCATTAAAATAAAAAATATTTTATTTTGTTAAAATAACATACAACGATATTTATGATACATCGACAAAATTAATTTTAATTTTAATAAAAAAAATTAAAATACAATTATGCTTTTTGTCAATTTGGAACATTAGATATGTTTCGAAGATTCATCCAATAGACAATGGCAGCATCAACGTATCTAAAAATTATTTTCTTTTCGTGAAATACATTATTAATTTAACAATTCAAGAAATTTACATGATATAATATAATATTGAACAGTTGACACCAATTGCTTATCTCATTATACTCTGTGATGACATCAATTGCTTAGCACAATATATGCCCTTGAAAAGGACTCTCATTTTCCTTTTCTTAAAAAGTGTTCTCACTTCTTAATCAATGATAATTACTCTGACCAAACATTTAACCAATCCGACATGTGATGCTTATTAATCAATCAGGACCAAGCTTTAAATAAATCCATAGATTTTTCATAATTTTAATTTATTTTTTTCTCCAAAAGCATACTCAAAATGAAATCACTTCCTACTCACCTGAAGTAGAGGGGGCAGCGGGCCACTGACCGTAATCCCCTCGTCTGCAAAATGAGTAGTGATATATTCTTCACGAGCACGATCAATTTTATTAATATCAGCAATCATAATAGAAGTTTCAGAACAAACAACGGTTATACAATTATTTACACAAAGTTTATTATTACTTTCATGATTTTAATTGATCTTGTCCATTTATTATTGATTAAAGTTTGCTTTGATTGGAAATGAAAGAATTTGGTCAAACAAAGAGAAGATTGATGGATGAACGAGGTCATTCATCCTCTCACCAAGATTTGACCATTTGTAATGCAATTGTTGAACCAATTCTTCTTCCGCCTCGGATTTTTGACCGGAAAAGAATGCACCCTTACGCCATTCATTGAGACATTGACAGGTTTTTGTCGGTAATTAGGTCGTAGGAAAAGTGGGTTGAGGACTAGGACTGCCGTGTCTTATTTAAGTCATGATGGTAAGGGAGGACATGTTACCTGCTCTAATAGGGACTCAATTCGGCCTACCAAATGAGGTAATTTGTTTTATTTTTTCTTTAAAAAATAATTTTATATATTCAGTCAAAAAAAGTACGTGCAAAATGTTGGAATTAAGTACCAAACCATGGTGCCATCTGAAGAGGAAAGACAATTCAGCTGCTGATACGCTTGCAAAGGAAGCCCTTAGTGGGTGTCTAAGAAATAAATGCTATGCTAATCTTCTTGTATTGCACCTACTGTTATGGGTGCTTCAAATTTCTTTTCGAGTCATGTAAATGCAAGACAATGTGATGGTTTGGCAATCGACATGAATAAATTTGCTAGACTGGGCTTGAGTGATGCTTATATGGAAGTGGCGGAGGGTGCACGTCCAGGGATCTCTGCCCCTCTTCTCTTATCCATGAAAATCTCGCAAATCTCAGCCTAGTCTAGTTTCTTTAAAACATTAAAAAAATTTACCAAACCATGAATAAATTAACCCAAATGATTGTTCATCGCGTTGTTTTGTGTGAAATTAAAAATTTGTAACTTGTACTCTCATTTAGGGGTGAGCATGAACCGATTAAGTATTTCGATTTCGATTTTTACGATTCGATTAATCAATAATTTTTGGTTAACCAATAAAAATTTTAATATATAAAAATTAGAAGATTATACAAACTGCAAAGTCGATTTCAATTATTGAAAGTACTTCAAAATAAAAAGTACATACCAAATATAACACTCATAATTAAAAAGTAAAAGAAGGATAACATTCACACAAACAATTGCAAGAATTAAATATGTTCAGTATGAAATTCAAATATTTGTTTAGTAAAAATATGTATTATAATATTTTAAAGAATGATGTATCATAATATTTATTCATACTTTAAAAAATATATAATCGGTCAAATTTTGAAGAGTGAAATATAATTTAAATATACTTTAATGTATTACTTTATATAAGTTTTAGAGAGAGAAAATATAAAAAGAAAAATTATATATATGAACCAGTTAATAGTGGACTAACAATTAATTGGTACTCAGAAACCAAAATCGAAAATTTAAAAAATAAAAATCGAAATCGTCTGACCGGTTAACTGAAAAATTCGATTCAGTTTTGAATCGATTTTTTATTAACTGAATTTTCGGGGTTTTTTGCTAATCCATTCTCTCCTTTGTTTGTTTTTCTTCAAAATTTTACTCTAATTCATTAGTTTATTTTATATTAATTATTTGATCTCACTTCATTTATTGATTCACTTAATTACATATTAGGTTATACTTTTACTAAAATTCAGTATAAATATATTTATCTGTTTAGTATAAACTGGAATTGTCATATTATTTTATTTTGAATTAACTAATAACTGAAAAGGTATTTAGTTAGATAATTTTTTTAATCGGCTATTATCACCAAAATTAACAATTACTTTAACTTAAATTTTGAAGTAGTTTGCTATTAACTATCAACTTAAATTTGTGATATATATGTTATCATTTGTTTTTCACTGAGGGCAACTCATTTACTTTATAAGACAGTATGATGTAGAAAAAAATTGAGTTAATTTTAATTTAATCTCCATAATTCAATATAAGATTTAACTTAGTTTTTGGAATTTGGAATTTTAGTTTTTTAAGTTTTAAAGTTGGTTTCAATCTACTTGATGTTATTATTTTTCTTGACGAAATGCACTCGTTAGTGGCACATTTCAGAGGTGAAAATATGACTTTCTAGGTTTCATCATTATGTCATGCAATAGAAAAAAAAATGAGGAAATTGTTAAATTCATTGGCAAGTGACAATAGAAGTAAAATTCTAATTATAACAAGGGAAACATGGATAATGCAAGTGTAGAATATTGATTTCAAGGAATAAATTGCATGCAAATAATCTATAATAAGGAAAAACCGATTTTGCTTCCCCAACGTGCTTCACATGTGCCTATAGAAAAATAATGATGTGTAATTTGAAAGCTAAATTGAAACAAATTAACAAAATTTAAAAGACTAAATTAAAATTTTTGAATTATGAGAACTGAATTGAAATTTGGATCATGCATCAACCCATGGAAATACTACTAGAATTGCGTGCACTCTTGAAACATTTAGGCACAAAATATTTCAGGTTTTGCTTGAATGAAGTAAAAAGATTTTAAGGAAGAATGATGCAAGCATACAAAAATATCCACTAAAAAGGGATTTTAACATATTAATTTTACTAACTAAATTACAAGCTTCAAATCCTGACTAAATTAGAATCAGATGTAATTTATAACTAAATTATATTCAAACTCAAATTTTGATCCAACTTGTGCTATTTATCTTTGCTATCAAGCTTGATCTGACCATGATTACTGACTATTTGAACTTGATTGAACAAGTCGGATAAAAACATTATCAACAAAACCTACTGTCTTTTCCTAATCCAAAACAAAAAATTATATCATTGATATATACTCAATACATACACAATGTTCCAATAAAACAGATATAGTATGCAAACAATAATGGAAGATGCTGAGAGGATGCAAAATGAATTATTGCACTAGAAAATTTTACCTACTTGTTGGTTGCTTTTCGGAGCGTGGTGCTCAACTGGTGGAAGACTGGAAATGGGGCTTTTTCTCATCAGTGGCTTTTGGAAGAGAGTGATTCTACTCCAAGCACTGAGCGTGCAAAGTGATTGTACTTGCAACACAAGTGGGATTTCCCAATTCGCAAGCATCTCTTTCTCTGGCCTCAGCATGAACACTAGTGGGCAAGTTAGGTCAAAGAATCTTTCCATTTCTCATAAAGTGAAGTATATTATAGTGGCCAGAATCACATCTCAAGCCTCAGGTGTGAAACTTCTCTTGGGTGTTCTAATGCACGAATGTTTAAAGCAGTCGCAATAAAAGCATGGATGAGCTGCCTATTGCCATGTAGGACAAGCACTTGACACTCATTTCTTGTGCTATTATATTCATGTTTTTTCTTGGGTGAAACATTGATGATTGCACATGAAAAAACATTATATTCAACTGAAACTGTTCTTCACATATTACACCATATAAGAATGAAGATGATCAATGAATTGAACACATCAGACTTGCTAACTGTTGCAACTGAAGGTGCATTCAGCCCTGGCGAATGCTCCATATCTAACATACGAAACTGTGATATCTAATATGAGAACTCATGACCCCGGATCGAGATATACTTCTTCATCCATATTGATATGTCCTCGGCACAGGCTTGCGCCTGAGGAGTATTGAGAAGCATGTCCAGAGTGGCAAATTCATGAACTGCATCTTTGTATTCGAGGACTGGTGCATCAACATTTACCTTCCTAAGCTCCTCGGAGTATGCAATTGCTCGGTCCCTCATCCAGTCATGCTCTGCAACCACTGTGAGGGTAGGCGGCATACATTTCAATGGGGGTCCCCGACCTGGAACGAGGGGGTTTGCAGCTGGATGGTCTAGGCTAAACTCATCCTCAGGCAAGAACAACTTCCAAGCAAGTACACATAAAGACTTGTCGTAAAAGTAAGAGTTTGCTAGTTTTATTTCTGAATGGGTGGGAATGCTTCCGATGAAGAAGGGATACATCAGAACTTGAGCGACAACCTTAACTGGCTCTATGAGTTTACCAAAGTCAACAGCTTTTCGAGCTACATAATCTGCAATATTAGCTCCACAGCTCACACCAAGGAGAACACATCTGTGTCAACACATCAGCAAGAAAAAAATAAAATCAAATGGATCAGGTGTTATAATTGCTAGAATATGTAACAACTATTGCTAAAATTGAGAATTACCAACAACTTTGTAGCATGTTAACATATCTGAAGAATAAAAAAACAGAGAGTACAAAGCTTAAAACATGTGATTGTGCAATGAAGAATATTTCAAAGAGTTGACGTCATGTTTACAATTGGCAGCTGATGAGAGTAACAATTAGATGCCACTGAATACTTTTGCAAAATTGGTCCAAGCAGCAATACATGGATTCTAAACATATATACCATACGAGTGGAAACTTGAACCTCAAATTTCTAGTTGTACAGTACTACAGCATAAAGGAAAAGCAGTAAGTGGAAGTAACTATTTGAGATGCCATCATGGATTTAATTGTCATGCCATGTTGATTGAAAGCTATTAGCATTTTTCAAAACGGGACTGGATCACAAATTGGTCTCAGATCTCATCTGGATTTTTGTCAAAATCAGATTGATCAAGAATGGTCATACATACTCAAACCTAGTTAGGAACTGGATGAGGACCAGTCAATCCTGTCAAAATGATCTGATTGACTGAGAATTTGCAGTTATTTTATTTCTGTACTTGAACTGGCATATCGATCTGACCAGGGATGGCCCACTGGTTTGATATTCAGCCTGAATTTTAAAAAATTAACAACCATGGCATGTGTCCATGTGCTGCATCCTACTGTGCCTTGTATGAAAATCATCCTATTCTTTATGACTTTATCTCCTGTTGTAAGAAAGTTCTCGTACTTCAGTTAGGTAGACTGTTAGTCGCCAAAACCCGTGACTTATCGGTCAACTTCTCCACTATCAACCCCCAGAAACTAAACCTGCTTGGAAAATAGGGCTATCGGACTTGAACTTGAAAATCCACCTTCTCAACACAAGGCAAAGTATAGTAACTCTCCACACCTAATTACATTATGTAGTAGGTCCAAAAACCAATGCTGCTGATTTTGATCCCAACTGCTTTGTCTCTTTCTCCATCAAAGAACCTAATAGATCAACTAATCCTTGGCTACTATGAACCATATTGACCTTGCCTCGTGGAAGGAACAATCTATTATTATAAATTACTTGATAGAGGCCTTAGCCTAGGTGCTTTATAGGTGGTCATTATGATTGGTGTAGTCAATCTGTTCAGATCAGTCTCTTACAACATGTTGTGAGGCCTTTCAAAGTGCTGTCAGCTTAGCATGCCTAGAGCTGCACAATATACAACGCTGCATGCATATGGGCACATCATACATAGCATGCATGTCCATTTCTCATCAACATGGGCTAACAATACAGCGAGGAAACCTAAAGGTAAAACCAAGCAAGGAAAAAAGGTGAAAAGGCTAAAGTTTGTACCATGTGTTATGGATTTGGATTAGCGGACTCAATCAAAACTCCTTGGTCAATTACCAGATTAATAGATCAAACTGTATCAAATTTCGTAGATATTGGATTCCAACATTATGATTTTGCTTCTAACAAATAATACTCAATTAAAAACCAGGAGCTCACATTATACTGAATTAAATGGCCACACTCGACCCTTAAATCATCAATCATTAGTTGATTACCATAACTCAATAACTAACAAATCATTGCTGAAACTGGCGTTCTTCCAATTGGCCAAAAAATGGAACAGAAACAATGGTATGCCATTATCATCACAAGAAGAACACCCTTGATCTGCAAAAGCCCCCAATATACTTTTAAGAATTAAACTTTTTTCACTCTGAGAGTTTATACCATATATTGCTTTCAAGAATTAAAGATTTCACACTCCTACCAATTTTTACCTCCATCTTCACTGGACCACTTGAAATTTGCATATCCAACTAGAAATCAGATGAAGAACCACATTAAATTTGCCAAAAAAGATAATTGCAACATCAACCTTCAAAAATAAACATTAGATATTGAAAAGTGAGATTACTGGTCTTGTCGGAGGTGCTCACTCAATTGCGTAGCATTAAAAAAACCACATGAATTTGTTGCTCAAGGAATATTACAAACATGACATATCCCAAATAAGTAAGCATTCTTCAACCTTGTCAGATATAAATGTCTATAGCAAAAGTATCAGAAAGAGTGACTTGTCATGCTATTTATTTAAGATCAAAATTAGTAATAGTTGTTTATGGATCTTTTCATGCTGCATCACCTAATAAAAGTTCTCAAAAGTCAAAACATTTCTTGATTTCGTGTTAACACCATGTAGGTAAGTTTTTGCTAATTTTGTTCCAGACTTTATATCATAAGAAGGGCTTTATAGTTTCCTAATTTATGGTAACCTAAAGCTTACTTAACCTCTTACACTTTTGAAAGTGCTGTTTAAAAACCTTAATGTAAAAAATTGTTACAACCCGCTCGATGGCTGACCCATCAACTTCTTAGGCTCAAACCATTGGCCTAATTAAAATGTTTAAGCTGAAGTTAATCGTCCCACTTAAGTCTTGACCTCACTATCAAGACTCCAATTGAACTACCACATACCACCAAACCATACACATAGAGCACCAATTATCACCTATCAACTTCATAGGCCTTAATCACTCGCCTAATGTTTAAGCCTAATGCTCAAGCCAGAGTTGATGGTAGCCCACCCATCAAGCCTTATAAACCAACACAACATTCAATATACTCCTGATGTGAGACTAAACCAGAATATTACAAAAATGATATTATAATCCTTAAATAATCCATTGAACAAGTAGCAAAACAACTTCGCCTAACCTAAAACATATTAACTTCTAAAAATGCACAAATAGACTGAATTCATATACCAAGATCCATCAAAACTAAACCATACTGGGTTCATAGAGGATAATGTTGTAAAGGTCCGGTCAATTTGGCAATCACAGTCTCAAGTTAAATTAACAAGGACAAATTTTAAATTGAGTTGAATGAGAACCATTCCATGATAAATATTAGCAATTTAACTCTTAGAAAAATTGAGCAAGATATATGACGCATTTACTCAGATAAACAGAAAAAAAACAACCAGAAAAGATATAATTTCTGCTCCTCATACCTAGGGGTGTAATCGAACCGAGCCGAGCCGAGCTTGGCTCGGCTCGAGCTCGGCTCGTTTGGAAAATAACGAGCTCGAGCTTTAGTCTATCGGCTCAAGCTCGGCTCGAGTTACATTCAAGCAACTCGAGCTCGGCTCGGCTCGGCTCGGGAAAAAATCAAGGCTCATGAGTCGAGCCGCACGAGCCGAGCTCGTTCGCGAGCTCGATCGAGCTCGAGCTCGAGCTCGACTAAGCTCGGGTTCATTTTAGAGGGTAACGGGTTCATAAAATTTAAAAATCAAACCCGGTATATAATATATATAGAAGGCTCGATTAGGCTCGATTAGGCTCGCGAGCCGCTCGAGCCGAGTATAGGTTAGCTCGAACTCGGCTCGCTCGAATGTCTGGCTCGGCTCGGCTTGGCTCGAGCTCGATAAGTTCGAGTCGAGTTCGAGTTTTTACCGAATCGATCTCGAGTAGCTCGCGAGCGGCTTGGCTTGTTTACACCCCTACTCATACCCCTTGTCAACCACCAAAAAAGTGAAAAAGAATAACTTTCTAATAAATAGCATAAATAGGAAATATTTCCCATTCCTTATAGGACCAATAAATAGTAGTGTCTTCATTGGTCTTGTAAGTAAAGTAGCCATCTTCCTTCATGAACATGAATCTCTTAAAGAGTCAAAGAGGCAAAGAAGTTTAAGAAATTCCCCAAAGGAAACTATGAAAAAGAAAATAAAAAGAAAACAACTAATAAAATTGTTAGACTAGAACTAACCCCTAGACTCAAACCAATGCAAGCCAAGATTCATAAACTCGTCCACTATTGAATAACTTCCATTTTATGCATTTAGATCAGCCACTGTTGCATCTGAGATGCTCTCAATCAAAAACCAAATACACAAACTCTAAACTGTTGCCTCCAAAAGACAATACCAAAAAAATAAGCTCTTGAAAAGCACAACTCCATCCATGCTGCACTTATTGTACTTATTCCTAGGCTCCACAACTTCCACAAGTTTCGTAATCTTATTAACTTCATATCCAACAACAATGAATTAGTTGAAAAGCAGCTAGACTAAACAATTGAAAGCAGTTATTTTTATTTTATTTTGGCACTTGAAATAGTTACAATTGACAGATAAAAATATTATAGTTTAACGTCTCCGGTGTACTAAATTACTAAAGTAATTCACATAACCTATCTCGCTCTTACTAAATTGCTAGCTAAAAAAATCCTAACTATTTATCCAAATTTGATACTAGCAAAGGTGAATTTCCTTTGACAATTGACTACTTAAGATCCTATAATTTAAGAAAATGAAACATAGCTAGAAGAAGCATAAGCGCAAGAGGAAGAATCACCTGGAAGGATCGCCATGGGATGCTAGCCACGGCTCGACAGCAGATGCCCCAAATGTATCTACAATCTGCGTCTTCCTCACATCATCAATCCCTCCTCCCTTTGCACCCATCGATATCCTGCATTCCGCCAGTTTCGCCTGCTTCCCCAACCAATGCAGCACTTTCAGCCCATCCTCGAACGCCGCAGGATACCGGCTCTCCGGCGCCAACCTATACCCGACCGAGATCACAATGGCATCGCATAGCTTTGCGATCCGCCTGCAGAAAAGGTCATTCGCATTTGACGTATTGCTGCCGGCGATAAACCCGCCTCCGTGAAACTGGATGACGACCGGCAACTTCTTCGATCTACCCACCCGATAATGCGCGTCCACGACAGATGGCAGGTACCCTTGATAGGTGATAGCGGCGGCGCCGTTACCATTACCGTGCGCGGATCCGGGGGCATGGTAGCTGCAGCGGCGGGCGTAGTCGAGCGGGGGGGCAGCTTCGGCGGGGAAGCCGCCGTAGCTGTTGCGTCTGCCGAGATCGGGCGAACGGTGGGGCTCGACGGCACTGCGGAGGGAAGGGTCGGTGAGGAATATGCGGAGAGAGAGGGAGGTGTGGGGGTCGATGTGGATGTCCTTGGTGGCGACGCCGTCGGGGCCGAATGAGGGGTTCGCCGGCGCGGTGGACTCCTCCGGCCGGGACGTGATACCGAATCCGTCAGAAAAGGCGGCCGCGGAAGATCCGTCCTCCTCCATCTGCATGCGGCTCTGCAGCCTGTGCTTCAGCAGGAGCTTGAAGAACACGCTGTAGAGCTTCACCGCCACGCTAGGCATCTCCGAATCCCTCCCTCCGCCGATCTACCAATCAAATCCTGCCCTGTTCCTTGCGCCTATTTAGATCCCGGGCATTGGGTCGAGTTCTACCGGCGGGGGAGGAGGAGGAGGAAAAAAGGATGGCAGAGAAGGAAGGGAAGCAAAACAAAAGCCAAAGGTGGGTGGGCCTGGATTCGTGTCTTTTGTCGTGTAACTGAGGCGCCTTTTTTAAAGCATTCTGACATTCTGTTACTGGCTTGGTAGAAGCACTTCGAAATGCGGTTGGGTTCCAAATTTGCGGTTCGGGTCCGGACCATTTCGAATTTGTACGAACCCGAAGGGCTAATTAGACTTGTACGTTGTTCGCGATTGCCGTCAATTATGAATACGACTTTGGTCATAAATAACGGTATGTTATTAAAGTCGTGCATATATGGCCCGTGAATTCTTCAAATAAGGGTTGGTGAATTTTTAGCTTTGTAAACTCGATCATATTTAATTTATCTCAATCGTGTATAATTTACTTTTGTGGAATATATATTTTTGAATTTGCGTACCATGTTCTTAAATTAAATTTTGCTTCAGTTCCAGCTAGTCCTCGTAGTGGAACCACATGCACTCTTTCACGGCTATTATTTTCACATCAATTTAGTAAAATCAAAAAGTAATTTAAATTTATTGAAATCGAAATTACTTCATCAACACTACAACATGCTCTGATGCTCAAGTAAGAATAAGTTTTAGATGAAGGTAATATAAATTAGAATCTAGGGTACTCGATGAGCGTCGTGTCTGTATATAATACGAATGAAGAATATTTGACGATGATGTCACCCGATAATCTCGTAGAGATGTTGCTCAAATTGAGTTGAGGCTGATCCCGAAGATGTCGGGCTCGTAATTGTCAAATCCCTCATAGTTAATGAGGATGTAAGTATCATTGTATGGTCGGATGAAGCTCCAAGCTAAGTTGTCTGGCTTGACTTGAATATAGTTCATGGATGTGGGTACTTCTGAGCCTAATCCAGTCGAGCCTAAAGGTGTTAGCCTAGTCCACAGTCCTCGAGCTTTGTCAGAGTCTGCGGACTTTGCCGAGCTTTAAGTAGCATGCCAACCTCTGGCCTTGGTATGATAGATGGACGTCGACTGTGTTGATTAGGAAACTTCAGTGAGAATTAGGTTTTTTGGGGTAAATGCGACGGTTGAGGAATGTCTTTTCACATGTTGTCGCTTGTGCATTTATTTCTGATAAGGAGTCATTATGATTAAAGATCCTATCGGCATTTTCCAAGGTTCTTTAAATGTCAATTTGACTGACGGACGTGACCCCATTAGTGGGAAGGTGGCGGATATGTTGTTACGGTGACGGTTCTGTCCGGGCCTATAAAAGCCCCTTGTATTTTGTATTCTGCATGTGTGAGCTTGCCAAGGAGTGAGAGACATCGAAGATAATCATTCCTCCGGGAGTCATGGGCAGATCGAGGATTGTCATGGGTTTGTACTACTGGGCTTAAAAGGAAGGTGCTCGGTGAGATATATGAAGCAAGTGTTGGGTGCATACTTGCGGGTACCTACTATAGTTGGACTAAGGTGGGTTCATGTTGTTGGCTTATGCGGACCTTCTTCTTTCGCCTTCTCGCCTGCTCTATTCTTTCTACCATCTTCCTGCCTTCTACAGGAAGTTTAGCTAGCAGATCTAGTGACTGGGGATTTTTGCTTATGTGGCTTGGCTCATCGTCGGGCTTCCTCTTCCCGATGGTGGCTCTCATCAAAATGTTTTCCCTCTGCTAATTGTACATGTCGTCATCTTTGTATATCTCAATTACTTGTTTCTTTGCTTGTAAATCACCCTTTGTGTGTTTGTAAGCGTAAATCTTTCCTTTGTGTGGCTTCATAAATAAAAGAATGTCTTTCTATTTTTCTTTTGGTTGTTGTTGAGTTGTTTGGCCTTTTTCCAACCAATATATCGGGCAGCGTCGACGTTGCGTTTGCTGACCGATGTCGATTTTATGTTCCTGTCAAAATGAAGTTTAAGACTAAAGTTACCTATTCGGTAGTTGTGGGCTCCCTTTTAAGATGTTTAAATCCTAGAAGTGGGGGCGCTGAGACCGAGGATCAAACTCGATGAAAATCGAGCTCGCGAGTAGCACACTTCGGGTCACTGAGGGCATGGGAGCTTGAGTTTGTAAGGGCTCTGAAGCTGAAAGTAATAACGCTAAGGCCGAGGACCATACTCGATGAAAATTGAGCTTACAAGAAGTGAGCTTTGGGTCGTTGAAGGCATGAGAGACCGAGTTTGTAATGGCTGTAAGGCCGAAAGTAATGATGCTGAGGTCGAGGACCAGACTTGATGAAAACCAAGCTCGTGAAGAGCGTCCTTCGGGTCGTTGTGAGCATGAGAGCCCAAGTTTGTAAGGGATCCGAGGCCAAAAATAATGACGCTGAGGTCGAGGACCGAACTCGGTGAAAATCGAGCTCGCGAGGAGAGCACTTTGGGCCGTTGAGGGCGTGGGAGCCCGAGTCTGTAAGGGCTCTGAGGCTGAAAGTAATGACGCTCTGACCGAGGACCAGACTCGGTGAAAATCTAGCTCGCGATGAGTGCACTTCGGGTCGTTGAGGGTGTGGGAGCCCAAGTTTGTAAAGGCTTTGAGGCCAAAAGTGATGTCGCTAAGGCCGAGGAGGATTGGTGCGCCGTGCAGGGCAGGAGCTGTCGTAAGACTATAGAGAATCCTCTCATGCGTCGTGAATAATTTGGATACAAAGAAAATGTGCAGAAAAGAAGAGCAGTACTATTAATAGTTGTCACAATACATCGCGTCACATCGAGTGATGTGCTCGGCCTATGTTTGGTGGTGCCTCATTAAAACCTTTCAATGGAAAAACCTAGTGAAAAAAACTGTAATGAAGGGGAAAAAAAGTACACCGACCACTTATATATAGTTTAAGAGGGGAAAATTTAGCTGTAGTAGGCCCGCATGGAGGCCGCGTTCCACGATCGTGGGGGTTCTCATTCGGAGAGTTCAATGATTTTGTGGGCGCATTTTTCAAGGACCTCGTTGATTCTGTAGTGGCCTTCTTTGAAGCTTCTCGGTTTGACGTGCTTGTCATATTTCTGAGCTGTCCTGAGTTTCATAGACTATTCTCTAATTCTGGCGAGTTCCCACTCTTCCTCGTTGAGGTCGAGCTCGGCCTAACAGGTTTCTAAATTGCTATGTTCCTTGAAGGTCGTTCTGCGGAGGCTAGGTTCTGCTATCTCGTCGGGAATCATGGCATCTGCTCCATAAACGAGCATGTAGAGAGTTTCCGAGGTGGAAGATTGGGTGCATGATTGTGTTGCAGCTCCGTAGCACTTCGAGCAATTCCTCGGCCCAGTATCCCTTGACCCGGTCAAGTTTTTTTGTGAGTCCCATTAGGATAACCTTGTTGGATGCTTCGACCAGGCCATTGGTTTGCGAATGCTCTAGTGATGAGAAGAGATGTCGAATCTCAAGGTCCAAGTGAGGATCATAGGTGCTAATATGAGGTTGGTGTTTTGTGTGAAGAACTGAAATAGCTAGCGATGGCGAGGTATTCGGTGTTTCTTCTGGCTCGGTCGGCCTAACCTTTAAGCATTCGTTGTAGCATACGCGAGCCTCCTTTTGGTATGCATGTACCACTTGTACCTTTGTCTCAGAGATGAAGAATTTGATGGCGAGATGAGGAGTCAATACGACGAATCCTAAATTGTTCAGCGATAGTCGACCCAATATCATGCGGTAAGGGCTAGAGCATTGGACGACAAGGTACTATATGTCCACTGGCTTCGTCCTCGGTGGGGAGCCGAAAGTCGTTGTCAGCTATAAGTAGCCTCTCACGTCAACTCATTCTCTTGAGAAACTGACGAGATCCCCATGGTAAGGGTGGAGTGAGGTTTCGCTAATGTGCATCTTTTCGAGTGTCGGGGTAGAATAGGGCGTCGGTTGCGTTCCCTTGGTCAACCAGGATGTTCTTGGCAAGGAAATCACCATCGATTACGGAGATAACAACAAATCATGCAAATTTATGTCAATTACATCGAAATCAGTTTTATAGAAAGATATTATCGGGGTAGGCGCGTGTGGCATTCGTGGACGAGTTGCATCGTCGATTGCCATGATGGGTAAATTTCAACCTTACAAAGGGTAAATTCCCGCACTTTATTTTTATAAGATTTATGATCATTCCTGGGTATATGGCAGCCTACACACAATGATGAAATCAACATGAAACTAGGTTGAATTGTAACCACACATTAGGAATAATTTCAGCATATAACACTATGAAATTTCAGCATGATTAAAGATAAATTCCAGCATACAATCTCTATAAAATTTCAGCCTACTCAAAGGATAAAATTCAACATATAACATTATGAAATTTCAGCCTATTCAAAGGATAAATTTCGGCATATGCTATTCAAAGGATAAATTCCAGCATACGATATCCATAAATTTCAGCAAAAATATAATAATTTTAGCAACATAAATAATGGATTTCAGTCTAGGTAAATCGCACATGAATCAACTCATTGCTACCCTACAACTTAAGGATTATTCGGCCCACCTTTAAACAAGAAATTTCAGATTTTAAGTATCGGTTTTAGCATGCATTTTGTCAAGTGAAAATTCAGAATTTAATTCATAAAAATTCCTAAACAATTGTATCCACTTCCCCCTTGTCTCAAAAATAAGGGCCGGCCAACCCTAAGGCATAAGGGCATGCCCTAGGGATGCCGCCCATACCCTACCTCAAGAATATCCCAAATCAAACATATACGATTCATTCGTGGAAATAAACAAGAGATATGGACCAAACCAAACAAAATCACATCTTTAAATCCCTATTACAACGATCAACAACCCCTAGTTATCAAGCTAAGGATGGAGAAAGAACCACTCACCTAGGGCAAGATTCAAAGGAAAGGAAGGTGAAAACAAAGCCTTGCGACGATCCGATTTCGGTCAAAATCCCCAACTGTGCGTATCCTTCCACTCGATCACCTAGGGATGCGTGCGACTCCTTTGGAGCCGTACGGTCCCTAGTATACCTTTTTTTTACAAATTACCTAACTGCCCTTCTTCACTTAAGTTGGTCCAAATCGCGATCTAAACTTGTCCGAATTGAGCCTCAATCGCAACCCCGGACTCGGCTTGAACCCAACTCAGACTCGACACGCCAGCTAAATCAATTAAAAGAAATTTTCTTTGCGTAAGGGTCTGACCTCAAGTTGTGCCCTACATCGATCAACTCCGCCTGCACCGATGCGCGTCTCGATCCTCCCGCTGAAATCAAATCAAAAATTAATTAAACTTCACGGGTATTACATTAAAAAAATCACAATGATTCTAAATTAGTGATTGAAAAATTTTAGAATGTATTTTCATAGTCAAAATGATCACTTTTGTAAAACTGTTCAAATGTTTAAACATTTCAAGAGTTTCACTTTAAACTCTTGAAAGTTGCCATTTAATAATAAAAATGTATTCTAAAATCTCAAAATTTAAATTAGTAAATGATTTTTTTTGTGAAATTTTTAAAAATAGTAGGATTCATTTTTATAATCAAATGATCATTTTACTTGAATCTGTTTAAATATTTCAACGATTCCAATATAAGAATATTTTGAGTATTTTTTGAATTTGATTTTGATTACGAGCATTTCAGAGACTATATTTGATTTTAGAGAATTTTGAGGATTCATATTTTGATTTAAGGAAAAACTTGAATAATAATTTAAATGCATGACGATTTAATAACAACGTGTCAAAATTGATTAAAAAAATTGAAAGTCATTTGAAAAGGTTGGAACGTATTTGAGAATTAATTGGGATTGGATTATATTTGTATAAAAAATTCTTGATAAAGAGCAAAAAACCTAATTTGAACTATGATCTTTTTATAATTATCCTTCATGAACTTTAAAATTAGATAAAAATAGAGCTAAATTTTATGAGACTAATCAAAATACTCAATCTGTTAACTCACTATTATTTATTTAACGAAATATTTTTAAAATAACATGTGGTAGTCTTTCGTTGGTCCAAATATTTAGGTATCATTTTAAATGTACGTGGGTGAGTGTTTAGATTTTTCAATTCTTCTAGTTTATTTTTAAAATTTGTAATTAATATTTCACAAATTTTAATTTATTAATATTTCAATTAATTTTTTTTATCTATATTTTAATATTTGTACCAACGAAAAATGGTTATGTGTTATTTTAAAATTTTTTTGTTAAATAAATAATAATGAGTTAACGGAGAAAATGTTTTTGTTAGTTTCGTATAATTTAGTCTATTTTTTTCTTTGATTTTAAAGTTCATAACGAATAATTGTAAAAAATAATCACAGTTAAAGAAAGGTTTTTACTCTTTACCCTATTTCTTTTTAAAAATTACTTATAACAATTTAGAGGCCTCTGAGTAAAATTCCTGTAAACAGAAACAATAGTCAATCTGGCTTACATGTTCGACCTCTGAAAGGACGGAAACCGCTGTTCCACTAAATCCACCACGAGAACCCCCGGCGCCGCGCCCGCAGCGCTCACAGTCTCCGCCGAGTTCGCCCACCATTTTCTCGTCCCCCGATGCCGCCTCCCCACCATTTCTTTTCTCCTTGCTCTCCTCGCCTCCTCTCCACTCCGCTCTCCCTCCCTCTTCTTCCCCGCTCCCTTCCCCCCTCCTTCGATCCATGGCCAGATTTGCAAGCGGGAAGCACGCCCTGCGGAAGTACCTGTTCGTCCTCGGCGTCGTCTTCGTTCTCGCCCTCCTCCTCCTCGGCGACTACCTCTGGGTCTCCTCTTCCTCCAACGCCTCTCCCTCAGTCGCTTCCTCCTCTTTCCACTGGTCCTCCGCATTAGACCTCTCCCTCGGTCTCTCCAACCTCAGGTCGAAGAATCAGGTGAGCTGGATCTTGAGCCAACTGCGGAAAGCTAGGTTTTCGAATCTGTTTGCCGGACGGTTTGGTTTGGGTGCAATGTAGGTTATTTTCTTGCAGAATCTCGAATTGATCTACATATTATTTTCTGTTTCATTCGCAAAGTTCGATTTTTATTCTTTATTTGGGAACCTAGGTTCTTAAATCTGGATTTGGTAACGGATGCAATGGAATATTTGTTGCTCCGTTTGAAAAGATTGATCTTTTATTCTTTGTTTAGTGGGAGCAATGGCAATGTTATTATGGTTGCGTTATTGATCCATCCAAATTAGATTTCAGGTCCGATTGACAGGACTAATACTACCAATGAAGTTCGCTATCGTGACTGCATGAAGTGCTTTTATTGATATGATTGCTGACTCCCCTCTTTCAGAAAGTACAGCAAACTATGCTTTTTTATTTCACATAGTTAACGTATTCATTAGAATTATTGACCAAGATTCGAAAAGGGGCGTTTCAACTTTTATTTAAGGATTCTATTATTCGTGAGTCTTATGAAAAAATACTCATGGATCTTATGTATACCTACCCACTAAATAATTCCTGTTTATATATAATTCTTTGGACTCTAATACTCCATTCTTATTGTAGTTTTTAA
The DNA here is from genome assembly GCA_034359265.1 of Canna indica. NCBI lineage: Eukaryota > Viridiplantae > Streptophyta > Magnoliopsida > Zingiberales > Cannaceae > Canna > Canna indica. The sequence continues at coordinate 18,821,307 of CP136893.1, read as the reverse complement.
TTGCTTCACTTTCTGACTGATATACCATTTTAAACCCGTGTTTTCACAAAAGTCAAAGCATTTACATTGAGATTTAAGAGAATGCATCAAGTACATCCTATACAATGAGCTATATTCTACTTGATTCACCTTTCTACATAGATGACTTAATTTCTATCAGATGATACAATTTGTGTGAAATAATGTTTCTACAGTATACCCCTTATCTTCCAATCTCAGTCTTAGATAGCTCATGGTCGTGTCTTCTGTCCATTCCTTTTGAGTCTTATGATTAAAGGGAAAAGAGAAGCACACAACAGTAGCATGCAGTTTTCGTTGCAAGTTGTTTTATGGTCACATAGTTGCAGTTACTTGGGCGTCTCCCTCTTATCTTTTATTCAATAATGACAAGTGCCATCAATTAGCTGAAACATGGTTGTCACTGGAGAAGCACACCAATTAGATCTTCTGAAAATGAAGCACCCGTGACATGGTTGCATATGGTAACAAATAAAAGGGGTGAAGGACACAGTAAAAATGGTAACAGACTTCTCTGAATTGTGACTTATTTAAGTCAACTTCTGCTTCTATTGGTTAGTCTACGTATTCAGTTTCTTCAGTTTTCTTTTTTCATGTTGGCATGCCTTTTCTGATTCAAGCTCTTCATATAATTAGTGTTAGTCCACCATTTTGCTTGTATAAGTAACTTCTGTAATCAAATTAGTGATATTTTCTGCATATTGTCTGCTTAAGAAAAAGGTTTATCTTCAGTGTCTTTGTATTTAAAGAGAGTACTGTTTCATTCTTTTTTGTTGCAGCGAAAAGGAAATCCTAAAGGATTCAAAGAATCAATTAAGTATCTCAATGCAACATATACTGATTTACCTGCACCACAATTAGAATGGGAAGAGATGCCTGCAGCACCTGTACCTCGTCTTGATGGGGCTTCTGTGCAAATTAAAGATCTTCTATATGTATTTTCTGGATATGGTACCATTGATTATGTAAGAACTTGAAATTTTTGTTACCTGATTCTTCTACACTATATCAATTTGGTTTATGCCACAATTCTTCTTTTTTACTTCCCACACCAGGTTCATTGGGGGCCCTATTAAGCCTTTAGTTTTGAACTTCCAGCAGATAAGCTTGATAGTATCTTGACATTTCCTTATAAATCTAATGAAGTTGTCATAGGTGTAATTCTGTTTTGCACTAAGCAACAAGCACAGTTTCATAAAATGATAAAAAGCAAGTAGCCTTTTGGATGTCTCCATCCAATGAAAATTGGGCAGATGCTGAAAGACTTGTGGTTGTATCTTCCCGACATTGAAAAAGATAACTATTTGCTTAGTGCAATAGTAAGCTGCTCTGAGGATTTTTATCATATAGGCGTAAGTCCTGGGACAGTTATGGATATAATCTTTTACTATGTTGAATACCTGCTAGTCTTGGTGGTTTAAGAAAAGTAAAGAATTTTGATAGCCATTGCCATTGATGTTTCAAGTCAAGTTGGCTAATTTGGATATCTGGTTTTATGAACCTGCCAAAGAGTTTCAGGTGGTGCCAACACTCAACATAATAAAGTATTTGTATTTTTACTGCTCATCACCATCATTTTGTTAAAGTTTAGTCCATAGGAAAGAGGATTTGTCTACATAAATTGGTCTAAATCAATTAGTTTGTTTTCTGGATATCATTAGCCTTTTTTTTTAATGACTTCAATACTTCATCATCGTAGAATAAGTAATTTCTGTCTTGCCAGTTTGCCACTAAATTAAGATGTTACATGTTCTTTCATTGTTTATCATTCAGGTGCATTCTCATTGTGATATATACAATTTCACGAGCAATTCATGGAGTGGAAGGTTTGAAACCCCGAGAGCAATGGCTAATTCACACTTAGGGATGGCAACAGATGGAAGATACATTTACGTTGTAACAGGACAGTATGGGCCACAATGTAGAACCCCTACTAATCGCAATTTTGTGTTGGATACACAAACGAAAGAGTGGAATGAGTTGCCCCCACTACCTGCTGCTAGGCATGTTCAATTTACCACATTATCTATATCCTACAAACCCCTATTTTTTCTTTTGATGTCCATGGGATCAATTGTAGAAGTTTCTGTTTTACTTGACCAGGTCATTAGTGCTTATAAATGTGAACTAAACATTGAAACATCTTCATCTGATTTTTTATGGATTTCAGGTATGCCCCAGCAACTCAACTTTGGAGAGGCAGATTGCATGTTATGGGTGGCAGCAAGGAGGATCGGCATGAACCTGGATTGGATCATTGGAGCCTTGCAGTAAAAAATGGGAAGGCATTGGAAACAGAATGGAAAACTGAGGTACCAATACCACGTGGTGGTCCTCATAGGTATTTATCATAAAATTTCTCCTGATAACTACATGTATCACTATCACTGCGGATAATATGTACAATAGCAGCAGTAATTTCTTCTGATAATTGTGCCTAATGTTTTTGTTTAACACCTTGTAGTTGAGATGTCATCAGGAAGGAATTAATGCCTTCCATAAAGCATTCATATGACAATTAAAGACTTACAGAAGTAATTGATATGATTTGAAGATCCTTTTAGATGTTTCTTCATTTTTATGTTGGTTCAGGAATAAGGATGTTTTCTACCGGTGACATTTCCGTGCGACAAACATAGAATATCTAATAGTTGGAATACGATAATATGATAGTTTCTTTTGAATGAATTTTGATGAAATTATTATTCCAAACACTATCAAGAGAATGGTAGTTTTTATCTTTTGCTAACTTGTTTTTTTTGTAATATTTTTCTTAGTAATGACTGCCCTTGCTGTTATCAAAATGACCTAACTTAACACTTCCCTGATTAGGAATATAGATAATAAATGACCTTTGCTGACTTAGTTATTAGTTATTTATAATTCATAGAACAATGAAGTTGTATTCTTTATTTCTTATTTTTCATGGTATACTGTCTTTTGCATTCAGGGCATGTGTTGTTGCAAACGACCAATTGATAGTTATTGGTGGTCAAGAGGGTGATTTTATGGCTAAGCCAGGATCACCTATTTTCAAATGTTCTCGAAGACATGAGGTACGGATACTAGCTTTACTTTATTTCATTGAAGTATCATCTTTCATATATCTTGTCCTCATCACTTAGCTTGTGTAGATTAGTATGTCTTTGAACTAGTGTGCTTCATCGTATCTTCTGTAAACAGCTGTACTGGATCATATTCTTACTTTTCCTGCAATTACGTGATTGATCTGTTGTCAATGTGCCACGGGGTATATAGTGGAAATTGTTATTCAAACATGTTACTGTAGTCAAATCAATGTGGATATGTGCTGTGTCAAATAAATCCTCCATAAGTACTAAACTACTATGAGTTTCGAACTTTCACATCTTTTATCATTTATTTCTAACCATATTAAATTTATAGCCATCAGCTTGGTAAGATCAAGATTTGTTATCTATTGAACCTCCTACTATGACATCCTGTTAAATTTGATTGGGTGACCCAGCATTGTCCAAAATTTAAGCTATTGGGAAAAGACCCCAATTTATTCATTTATATTTTTAACACAACCCAACTTGACAAACCAGCTAATCCTACTCATCATATAATACAAACTTAAAGCAAAGTGGTGTACCTTGTATTAACACTCACATATTTTGTAGTCTCCTAGATTGAGGTGAGTGTGTGCGTTGACATTCTAAGGGAATTTAGGTGTGGTTTCCATTTTTTTCTTCAACTTTTGGTTTGATTTGTTGTGTAGATTTTTTTTCATTGGACGATTGATTGATGGAGTTTAGATTTATTGAGACCTATAACATGTGACTCTACGACCTTGTTTGGATAGGAGGGAAGTGAGGAGAAGAGAAAAATTTTCTTTCTCTTGCTTGGATGGAAGTGAAGGAGGAGACAACCATAGATTGAAATCTTGTACCGTACCAGGCGCTACGCTCCGTACTCACCCGGTTTTTGAAAAGACGGTACCAGTACACCCCGGTGCAGCCCAACAACTAGTTTTTCAGCCATCGGGCATTTTTTGTACCAAATAACACTTTGAGCCTTTAGGTTGGGTTTTTTTAAATGATTTTGGGGTTATATAAAGCCCCCTAACCCTCTAATTTAGTTCTGACTTGCACTCTAGCTTTCATATTTTCTCAAATCTCTCTTATTTTCTCCACTTTCTTAAAGATCATTTGTGACTTTTCATTGCAACTTGAAGATCAAAATTATATTTAATGTATTGAATCATGGTTGAGAAGTTTATGTGTGTTTTATCATCGTCGGATTATGTGTGTTTTTTCATCATTTCAATAATACAATAATGTGTTTGGAGGTTAAAATTATGTTCTGGATCTTAAATTGAAAAAAAAAGAAAAATATGGTACATGTCAATTTGTACTGGCCCATATGGTGCTTGTACATACCGATACGAATTAGTTATTGAAATTGGTATGGGTACGAGATTTTGAACCATGAAGACAACTAAACTTTCTCTCATTTGGATACAAAAAATAGGAGGGAAGAGAATAGAGAAGAAGCTAGTTCCCTCTGTGTCAGCAAACTTTTTCTCACGTTTTCAAGAGGAAAGAAGGGAAAAGTTTGTCTAATAGAAATTTACTTTCTAATATTAATCTTGTTATTATGTTACTCTTTGAGAATCCATTATTCTCTTATGTCCCCCCCCTTATGCCCCACTTATTCCCTTGTTTGGTTGCCACTTATAGATAACAAATAGGTGGGCCATAAGGAATAGATAAGGAATACTATTCCCCATGCATGGAGAATACTATTCCTTACCTCAACCCAAGGAATAATAAGGAATAATATTCATTGTCTATTCTTGTGATATTTTTCTATATTGTCCTTTAATATTTATAAAATTACATAATAATATAAAAAATTAAATTATTAAATTAATTTTAATAATTGCATATATTAAATAGATAATTATTTTTTTTATTATTATATATTATTTCAATAATTATTTTTTAAAGATTTAATTTTTTTATGAAAATAAAATAAATATATTTTTAAATTATTTTATTAATAAAATTATTTACATTAATCTATATTTTTATTATGTTGTTATTAGTTAAAATAAATTATTAGTATAATTTATTATATTTTAGAAGGGAATTTTGGACATTTTCCTATATTGTCATTCAATATTTATAATGAATATAAAAATTAAATTGTTAAATTAATTTTAATAATTACATATCTTAAATAGATAATTATTATTTTATTATTAAATAATGTTTTAATAATTATTTTTGAAGATTCAATTATTTTTTTATGAAAATAAAATAAATAATAGTGTTTTTAATAAATTATTTTATATTGATCCATATTTTTATTATGTTGTTATTAATTATAATAAATTATAATATAATTTATTATATTTTTAGAAGGGAATTTTAGTCATTTCCTCTCAATTGATTGTATATTCTTTATGTTAAGTAAACAAAGGAAATATATTCAATTTTATTAAGAAGGATATTTTGGTCATTTAACTTTCTATTCCTTATGCTAACCAAACAAAATAATTCTATTCTTGGCCTATTTACAATGTCAACCAAACAAGGTAATATTATTCCTTATCTATTCTTATTCCTTATGAATTCACTCCATCCAACCAAACACACTCTTAGGATCCAAGATGGTGTATCTATCTGATGCATGAATTAATTGTTTTCCGGACACCAACATAAAACATGTCAGCATCGTCATATTCATATTAATTCATAAACCTTTTTGTTGAAGGATATTTCTGTTTCTAACATCATGCTACTGTCAAAAATTTAACATAACAAAGCACTAATTTAACTTGGAAGTTTATATGGATACACCATTATTTCAATGAAAGATCTTTCTTTCTTTCGACTAACAAATGCTTACCTGGTACCTTTTTATACCTCAACTGACAATCATGCATATATATTTGTAAAATGCTAAAAATTGATGATTCAGTAGTCCAGTTATCTTTATCTTTTTATACAGGTGCAATATGGTGACGTTTACATGCTGGATATTCACAATAAATGGAAGGAACTACCTCCAATGCCAAAACCAAACTCCCACATAGAGTTTGCATGGGTACTTGTCAACAACTCAATTGTTGTCGTTGGTGGCACAACACTGAAACATCCTGTTACCAAAAAGATGATTCTAGTTGGTGAGGTCTTCCAATTTAGTTTAGATACCTTGGTAAGAAATATTTTATCTTGTATGTTTTCGCATTAAATATACAGATCATGATCTTCTTTTCAGATTCTTCCCATCTTATACCATGCATTTACAATATAAAACAAGTGAAAATTGCTTTAGATTTTTTTTGGCATGTCTAAGAAGGCATGGCATGTAGTTAGTTTATCCATTCAGACAGCTGAGTCAATTAGACATGTCATTGTAGCTTTTAGTATGTCATCTCGGCAATACTTCAAAGCACAAGATCAGACAAACTGGTTACATCCTGACAAGAAAGACAATATCAGATTGGGCAAAGCAGTGGGGCTGGTGTGCCAACATGGCACTAAATCAAATTCCTTACTTTGTCTAAAAGAGCATTTAAGCCACTGCAGGCTGACCTTTTCTTAGTTCCATTCATGATCTATTGATGTGATCGAGAGGAAGGGCCAAATGCTGGAAGATTAATTCACTTAATTAACTTTTTATTGATACTTTATTAAGATTTGCTTCATGGCAATTTCTTACTTTCTTAATTGGTAAATTACCCAAGTCTTTTTTCTGCCATGTGAGCTTACATTTTAACAATTGCTGACTGTTAGATTTATACATGTACTTTGCATCAATACTCTTAGTCCAAAACACATTATCTTATCTTAAAACACTTGTAGATCATAAAATCCTCCCAAAAATGCATGACCATGTTGTTTAAGCTATCCCATTCTCACAGCTGGAATCATAGTATTGTTGCTTAGTTTCATGCTTATTGCAATGAATTTGTGTGCTGACTTTTGATATTAACTTCTCCTTGACCAAATGTAAATTTTCTTAAATATGCACAGAAATGGTCAGTAATCGGACGCATGCCTTTCCGTATCAAGACTACCTTGGCTGGTTACTGGAATGGTTGGCTATACTTCACATCTGGTCAGCGGGACAGGGGACCAGATGATCCCGCTCCAAGGCAAGTTGTTGGAAGCATGTATAGAACAAAGTTGAAGTTATACGACTGATTGTTTTGCTCAGTCTATTTGTATGTCATTCATGTTGTTTTATATTATAATATTCATTAACATTGCCAAACATATTGTAGAATGTAGATATTCTGCCTCTTTTTTTCTTTCTGTTGTGAAGAGAAATAGAGAGACTGAACATTTTACTGAAGAACTACCTTAATTGTTTAACTTATGTATCGAAAATAGTTTTCCTACTGAGAAATTGCATGTATTGAGTTTTCTAGTTCTTATTGGTTTTGGTTTATTGTGCTCTATTTCACATCAATTTAGCTTCATCTTCCAAAAGTGAAACTTGGAGATTTATTTTCCCTTTAATTTTTCCCAAAGCAACAATTAAAATTTATATGCAGGAAGGGATTGATTGTTTGAACAAAAATATAAGGAAAAAAAGAAGAAAAGAAAATAGACAAGAAATCTGAAAGGTTACTTTTATGGTCATTTTACTCGACCTCCCTTTTGGAATGCTCAAGGATAAAGTTGTGGAAACAATGACAAAAAACTCAACGGAGGATACTGGATCGATGCGTGATAAAGAGCAATCAAAAGATGTAAAATCAAATAAGCGTATGATTTCTGATGGAACCAGCAGCATTGGCATCAACAAATCTGGATCATGGGCGGCTCTTTTCAAAGAGGCAAGCTCCTTCTCCACTTTTGGAGACAACAAGCAAGCAGAATAAAAAAATAGGATACTGCAGGAGAGCTCATCTGATGAAGTGGTGATTGATGATGACCTTGTTGAACACTCCAGATTGAATTGGGTCAATTGTTTATACAGTAAATTCTTTGGCAAAACTCTCCCCTTAAATTTGGTTCAATCTATGATGCCAAAAATATGGAAAATCAAATTTAGCATGCAAGTAATTGATTTAGTTGCTGGATTTTTTTGCTTTAAATTTGCAAACAATAAAGATATGAACCGTGTCATTACAAACGGACCTTGGTTTTTGAATGACCAAGTATTGCTACTGATACCATGGACAGTAAATTTTCAGCCACCGATCGAGAAAATTGATACCATACCTGTCTGGATCCAATTTGATGCAGTATCAGTGAGAGGAATCAGAGCCAAATTTGCAAGAGTCTGCATTCTTGGGAAGCTAGATAAATGCGTGTCTAATGGAGTTTGGGTCAACTGTTTAGGCAGTAGGTTTTGGCAAGCAATTGCCTTCGAAAACATCCAAAAGCTATGCTATATATGGATGTGGAAGAATGGGCCACCTGTCAGTGAACTGCAGGTAAAGAGGTAAAGAATAATGAGATGCCAAATAAAACAATTGCTACAAATGCCAATACTAAATTTGATTGTGTCCATGGTCCTTGGCAGCTTGTCAACAAGAGAAGAAGAAATGCTGGAATGAAAAAAGAGATTGTTTTGAAAAATGATGCCAATAGGCCTGATATACTAAGTAATCATGAATAAACTAACATGGTCTTACACAAACAGATTCTGAAGATGGATGGGCAGTCCTCAAACAACAGCCAATTGCAAACATCAGATGGTAAGAAAGAAACAAATCATAGTGTCTAACATGTGGAATACCCTTCTCAATCTCTGAATCCTTTTAATAAGGAAGGAAATAATGTTGGCCTGAAAATCTCTCAGCCTCCTCCAAATAAAGCTGGTAATTTCATTGCTAATAGAACTAAGTCTGTTCAAGTTCCAATTAATGTGGAAAAGAGCATAGAAGAGTTCCACAAAAAGATGACTGAAATTTTTGAAATAACAGTAAGTGAAATCAAAGAAAAAGAAGGACCAGATAAGGATGATTTAAACCCTGATGATTCAGTGAGCTCTCAGTCCTCCAATCCAAGAAGAAGGAAGCCTACTTCACAACATATTTATGCATCAAGCTTCCCTCTAAACTTGAAGCAGACTAAGGGGAAAAAAACAAGATTCTCAAATGACCATAAAGTCATTACCTGTGAATACACATGAAAATACTATGCATGATATGGAACAATCATGAAAGTCCCATCTTGGAACATTAGAGGATGCCTCAAGGATTCAGCCTGGGACCACCATGAAATTTTGATTAAAAATCACAAACCAGATATGGTATTGCTGGTAGAAACACATTTAAATGAGAATAATTCACTGTATGTATCAAAAGTTTTGGGAAAAGCTGGCCAGGAATACATGTAGCTGGTGATGGTAGATCACAAGGAATAGTATTGGTGTGTAAAAATAGCTATCTTGAGGTTAAAATGCTGTTTAGTTGAAGTCAGCTGATAAATGCAATGGTATATCCCAATGATAAAAAGCCTTGGATTCTAAGTGGGATTATGCTAGTAACAGCCCAAATGACATAAGTATCCTTTGGAAATTCTTGGGCAGAATTGACACTCAGGATTTACCTTGGCTATTAATAGGTGATTATAATTGTGTGGACAACTAAGATGACAAAAAGGGAGGCAACCCTTTCAAATGGGGCTAGTCAATTAATGACTACAAGTACCTACTTCTTGAGTGACAATAGTAGTTTAAACATGTACTGTGATGCTGCTTGGAAATCAAAAAATTGTGAAGGGTTCAAAATAACTGATAAAAATGGAGTCTTATTATTGGAAGATAGCAGCTCTAAAGAAACTTGCTCTCCTCTTGCAGCTAAAATTTGGTCAATCTGGATGGGAATCAATAGAGCAAAGGAACTGGGTTTTAAACATATCAGAATACACTGTGACAGCTTGCAAGAAGTTAACATATTGAAAAAACTACAAAAACCTTCTTGGCATCTACATGGGTTTGTGATGGATATTCTTGAAAACAGTAAAGTAATAGATGTTGGAGAATGGATACACATTAATTAAGAGAGAGTTCAATACTGCATCACATAACCTTGCCAAAGAAGGTTTCACCAATGGCCAGGAAGGAACTCATGCATTAGCAACCAATGTCATCCCAGCAAACAAGACTCCTCACCAGAGCAAATGCTTCAAAGATAAGCTAGGAAAAGAAATCAGTCACCGTGATAGCAGTAATAAAGGAAATTATTGTAACACTATTTGTTATAGTTCCAAAAGTGTAAACACTATTAATGATTTTAATAAAAGTATGATGGTTTAGGGGGAATATATTTCTGTTCATTCTAGAGGCGAGGGAAGCACGATCATTGGCCCTTTGCTCCTTCCACCCTTCGCTTGAACAGAAAGTGACTATTTTTACTGGGCTTTTCTTTAAAAAAATCCTAAATCACATGTTTGAGAAAAGAAAATAAATATAATTCTAATCATAATAATTATCAATGCCATCGTCACTGTCTAAATACAACTTTATTGAGTATATCAATAAATGAAACATGTAAAACGCACGAGGTTTTATTTAACATGAGACATGGGTTAGTTAGTAATTCTTTTGATAACAATGAAGCAAAAATTGATTTAATGAGCCAAAATGAGTTTTTTTTTTTTCAAATTGTAAGGACTGAAGTAAAAAAATCAAAATAACAATATTAGTAGTTCTAGATCAGCCTATTTGTTTAAAATAAGGCTTTCAAAAGTGTAGATGTTAATTTGATTTTTTTTCAAATTATAATGACAAATGAAAATCAAAATAAATTTATACACGAAAATGAAACTTTTCAAATTTTAGATGTCATATATATATATATTTCAAATTGTAATGACTAAAGTGGAAAACAAAGAAAATTTAAAGAGCTAAAATGAGAAATTTTAAATTTTAGAGGTCAAAGTAAAACTAAAAATATATTTTAGGAGTCAAAATAAGACTTCTTAAACCTTTGAACGAAAGTAGAACATATGTAAAATTTAGGAGCTAACGATAAGTTAATCCTTTCTATGATTAATATCAATTTAGTACTTAAAAATTTTAAGTTTAAAATCTTAGATTTGAAAAAATAATGTCAATTTGAACTTTTAAGTTTTTTGGTTTCATTTCAATTTTAACTCTTGAAGTTTTCAATTTTGTTTCAAGTAATACTTGAAAATTTTAGTTTTGTTTCAATTTAATCCTTTAACTCCCAAAACGTCTATTAATTTCTACAATTTCATTGGTTCTCAACCACATCCAAAATAGTTTTTCTTTAGACATGAAAAAAAGTGGACTCAAGTGCCGGTAATTGTATTGAGGGTAAAATATAAAGAATTTGATTGTTGAGATGAGACGATAACAGACGATATAAATCAATTTGAATATTAGCACTTAAGAAAACACAAAATTTTACTTATTTTTGCACCTAAATAATAAGTTCTTTCGCATGCATTTAAGAAGTAATAGAATTATAGATTTCGTGAGCGTTTGGAAGTGATAGAGTCAAATTAACCTAAATATTAAAATTCAAGTGGTAAAATTGATATTTTTAAAGTCAAGACAAATAAAGTAGGAACTTTCTTCGTTTATGGATCACTCTAGCAAAAAACTTGCGAGAACATAGTATTATATAATTATAATAGATTAATACATAATCCGTACAAAAAAAAATGCATATTAATCCTAAAATACTCACAAATAGTTATATCAAGTAATTAAGAATTAGTGAGTAGCATCGTTGGTGACAACTTGTATGTTTCTAAAGATTTAATGTTCAAATTCTAATATAATCATCTATCGTGATTTTTTATTTTTGTTAAAAAATAATAAGAATTCTTTATACACAATTTCTAGCAAAATTATCAAATAAAGTAATGGCTTTTAAGTCCCCGGTAAATTCGAAAACCTTATAAGAGACTTTAATAAGACAGTAACTATAAATTCTTTTTACATATAAAAACTCAAGTTTTAAAAGGAGGTATAATAAATTGTTAAAAAATTAATGAGCCTAACTTACCCTAAAAGCTAGCTCATGGGGAGAGAATTGTCCAAATTATTTAAAAACTATCTTGGTCATATTTTAACCGGACTTCAACATAAATATTTTTAAATCTAAAATTTGATAAATATAAATAGTTTATTTGTCTAAGTTATTTCAGAAAAGGAATTTTGTTTTTTTTTTAAAAAAAGGATATAGGCGCTTGTATCGGAGCATGATCCGGTTTTAAGCGCCAACTGTGTACGGACTCCATATAAATCACCCCGCCCGCTTGCGGTCAACAGACGAGCACGTGTGAACAACCCTCGTCTCCCATCTCTCTCTCTCTCTGCGGCTTGCTTTTCCTTCCTCGGCTGTTCACTCCGCCGGCGAAGAAGGCGTTCCCTCTTCAAGTCACGGCATCTCTCTTTACCTTTCATTCCTTATCCTCCTCCACCTCTCCGAACCCGAACCCTAATATTGAGTCTTCATCGCTGCCTTCCTTTCTCTACCCGAATCGAGGGGGATAATATGGTCTTCTTCCCCCTCGATTGCCCTTTCTCTGTAGCCATCCTGCGGTGATCCTTCCGATGATCCGGTAATGGGTTCAATAGGGCTCGGATTTCGCTTCCGTCGGCATCATGTGGGCTGCTGTTGCCGCCCCCAGAACAGCTATTGGGCCGTGACCGTGAGTTCTTTGCCTAGATGCCTTTTTTTTTATAAAAAAAATCAATTTTGCTGTAGATTCTCTCCAAAACACTTGCTATTTTTTTTATTGAGAATCAATTTTGATCGAGATTCTTTCATTGTTTTTGTTGGTGAAGTTATGGTATCTGATTCTTTGAGGGAACGTGGAAGTTAAGGAGGCAAAAGGAGGGAATTTTCTGGCCTACCTAATGATGTCGAGGTCAGTTTGTTAGGCACATGATAAGTGGCCCATGGTTTATTTAAGATAGAAATATGTTGGACAGAAGTTGAAGGAATTCGATATTTCATTCATTTTGAAAATCGATGAAAAACCGTATTCATCTAAAGTAACTTCTCATGTAAAATGTTTGTATCAGCCGTATTAATTTTCCGTCTTGGTTAACTTGTTTCTCTTAAGTGATCGAGAATTGAATATTTCTTTTCATCTTAATCAGAAGCTTTGAGCTCCTTTTTTATAGCAATTTTTTATCTCTATTTTCTTTGTAAATTTTGCTTACTAGTTATTCATTAGATTACTATGAGAATGTGGAAGAGTACCTTATTTCATTATTTCTTTAGTTCTCTAAACTGATGCCTTTTAAGTTTAAAAAATATCCGTTTCTACATGTTTTGAGTTGGGATACGAATATGGACTTATAAACCAGTTCTTTGATGTGTAATTTGGATCAGGTGCCAATTGCACTGCAACTACAATAATAAAAAAACAATTAATGAGCTTACAATCAAGACTATATAATCTATATAGAATACTTTCTGTTCCTTATGCCACTCAAAATATGACCTTGGTCATTGTAGCTCACGTGCATATTTATGTGAGAGAAAAATTTGTCATTCCCAATATGTTAAAACACCATCTAAGTTACATACTGTAACATGTATCTCATTATATAGTAGTTACTTTCCAGTAGCTATAGTTAGTTCCGGCTTAAATATTGTTGTTATATTTCATGGATGCCTATTTTGCTTTGCAAGTATACTTTCTTCCACTTGCAGGTTTTTGGCTTTTCAGAAATTCAGGAAAGGTGGCTATGCTTTTCTTGCAAATCCAAGAGCAAGCTTTCCCACAACAAATTCCGTATCTTCACCAAATGGTTTACCTTTTTCACACAGAGTGCTTCCTCGGCATGAGGTTTTTGGTGGACAAAGTAACTTAAATTTACTCTATAAGGCTGAGGGAAATATGTGCAAGAATAATCCCTTTAGAAAGTTCTCTGTCCTTTCAGCTAGAAGTTCAATGACACATCATATTCAAGTTGCCTGGAAAATGTGTGCTACATACTCTTATAGAGGAATTGCCTCTTCATCTTTGAGTAAGGTTGCCTTTGCTACAAGCTTAGCTGCCACTAGATCTCATTTAGTTCCTAGCATTCTTGCATTTGTTGCTGGTGAGGTTGCGTTATCCAAGACAGCTTGGTGTGATGGGGAGTACTTTCCATCACGAAATGAACTTTATATGAGAGCTCAAGAGAGCCATATTTTTCTCTCTTCATTTCTTCTATCAATCTTAGAGTTTTTTATTTTGATTATAAGATCAATCTATTTGGCAATCCTGTTCTCGCCTACCATAGTCATGGCTCCACTTGTAGACAGTTGTGGTACTCAGTTCAGGAAAATGTGGATATATCTTGTCCGTTCTACTTTGGAAAAAGCAGGCCCAGCATTCATAAAATGGGGCCAATGGGCTGCTACTCGTCCAGACCTCTTCCCTAGCGATCTTTGCACTGAGCTGGCGAAACTTCATACTAAAGCACCTTCACATAGCTTTTCCTACACGAGAAAATCTATAGAAAAAGCATTTGGCTGCAAACTTTCAGACATTTTTAAGAATTTTGAAGAGGAACCCGTGGCATCTGGAAGTGTAGCTCAAGTGCATCGGGCTACTTTGAGATTTAGATATTCTGGTCAACAACCAAAGCACTTGGTTGTAGCTGTGAAGGTTAGACATCCTGGTGTTGGTGAGTCTATACGGAGGGATTTCATGATTATTAATATGGTGGCTAAAATCTCCAAGTTCGTGCCTACCTTGAAGTGGTTGCGCCTGGATGAAAGCGTGCAACAATTTGCTATTTTCATGATGTCCCAAGTGGATCTTGCAAGGGAAGCTGCTCATTTAAGCCGCTTTATTTATAATTTCCGCAGCTGGAGGAATGTGTCTTTTCCAAAACCATTATACCCGCTTGTTCATCCTGCTGTTTTAGTGGAGACTTTTGAAGATGGAGAAAGTGTTTCTCACTACGTTGACGAGCTTGAAGGACACAATCGACTCAAAAGTGCTCTTGCTCATATTGGGACTCATGCACTCTTGAAGATGCTCCTGGTATAATTTTATATGAGCTCTTTTAGAGTTACTTAATTATTTTGATCCTGTATTTCTGATCTCATGTTTGTTGTATATGTTTAATTTCTTGGTTGTGTTGACAATTGCTTGTGCACAGAAGTCATTGATGAACTGTTTCATCCTTGTTCATGTTACTTTTACATTCATAAAAGACATGCAGACCAGTAAAAGCAAGGAAATGTAAGTAGAACTTGCAATAGTCACACTATCAAATAATTGATATTTTATCTAATTTCTCAATATTTTTCTGTCTGTAAATTTTCATGTCATGCTTTCTACTATTCTCCTGAAAGTGCATATTTGTTTTTAATGGTAACAGTCAGAGTTCTCCTGCTGGAGACTGGTACCTTCTTTATTTTCATCCAAGGATAATGATCAAAGTGCCCAGGACCATGTTTTTAGTTCTCTTCCTTTCATGGCCACATGCAGCATTGTACATACATTTTAACATTTTCTTTCTTTTTAAGCAATCGTAAAAGTAGAGCGACTCTTCTTGTCATATTGACTTGACAAGTCATATTTCCTTCAGGTGGACAACTTCATCCATGCAGATATGCATCCTGGCAATATCCTTGTTCGAAGTCAAACCAAGCGCTTAAATAAAGGGCTCTTTAAATCAAAGCCTCATGTCATCTTTCTTGATGTAGGCATGACGGCAGAGCTTTCCAGCAGTGACCGTGTAAACCTGCTCAACTTCTTTAAAGCTGTTGCACTTCGAGATGGACGAACTGCTGCACAGTGCACCTTAAGACTGTCAAAAAATCAAAAGTGCCCTAATCCCAATGCTTTCATTGAGGTACTTGAGTTTTTTTACAAGGGTCGAACTCATCTCTCCTTTTAGTGGTATTATTCCTATTTGGTGCAATTATGCAATAGTGGTTTGATAAGTCCAACTCATTTCCTCTTTTTAGTGGTTTTATTCCTATTTGATGCATTAATGGCTTGACTATTAAAAAATGTAGCAGTTTTCTGCTTGTTATGTTTTACGATGACAAATCTTCTCGTAATGTACTATGAGTAATGCTGTCAAAATTATGTTCCTATGAACAATGGAGTCCCAGCAACCTGGATTGAGCCTTGTTGATGCTCACCAGATACCATATGCACACATATTTTTAAAGGTGGAAATACCAAATATTACCTAACTACTTTACAATCTATACATTTATGCATTTGCATGGGTTGAGATAGTACTTGGTATGACATTGTATTGTGATGTTTCTTTAGCTTAATTAATTTGCAAATAACAAGATGTTTTTTTGTATTTATGGATATAACTATTTCTTTTAGAAAAGTAACATGATATCAAATTTTGCAAAAAAAAATTTAAATTCTCATGACATTTATGCATTAGCTTGGAAAATGTTAAACTAAGTATTCTCTTACTTTTGACATGGTTATCACCTTGACTTCCTGCCAAGCCTTATATCAATAAATTATGTAAACTCCGTGTGTGTATTTTTGCAACCAGTCGATTATTACTTCCTATGAATGCTTGTCGTACGTGACCACAAGTTCACTGAGAGATATGTAGTAATCATGTTAAAGTGTTTGTGTGCCACAACTTTTTTATAAAGAAGGAACATCATCTGAGTGCATGGAAGGGATGAATGGATGATGATCAATAGCTAGCAATTAGCTCTCTATTTTCTGATGTCTATGTACAGGAAGTAGAGAAATCATTCAGTTTTTGGGGAACTGCTGAAGGGGATTCTATCCACCCAGCTGAATGCATGCATCAATTGCTTGAGCAAGTTCGCCGCCATAAAGTCAATATTGATGGTAACGTTTGCACTGTGATGGTGACAACTTTGGTTCTGGAGGTAAATATCTTGATTACTTTTACCACACCTTCCATCTTTTTATTTGTAGGTAGTATTTAGCTTGCAAAATGATACATATGCCATACCAATATGAGATAAAACATTTTGTAGAGAACAAAAAGATGGGGGGATACATCTTTCTCTATCTTGTATGTGAAAATAATATATATTTCCCCCCGAGGTAAAGCCTCAACATAACATGAACTCATCTTTATAGCATTTGTAGAATAGCGAAGGTGGCTTGGACATAGTTTTCTATGTATCTTGAATTCACAATTAGTATAAAGTCCATTACGTAGAAGAGTTCTTTATGTTTTAAATCCATGCCTCAAGTTTCGTGCTTCATATATATGGTAGTTTCTTTTTTATGCTGCAGAATCCGTTCCCTTGATGTCCTGCAAAGCAATCTAAAATTAGGGTCTAGATTTTGGATTAACCCAATAAAACCCCACTGAGCCAGCTGAAACTATAGCGCCATGGTTTGGTTTAGGTCTGATATTTCCTATAAAACATTATTTTTTGTTTAATTTTCTTGATTTTGAAGAACTGAATTCTCATATTTTTGATGTTTAAATATATAAACTTTTGGTAGTAAAATATCATTGTAGAATTGAACCAAACCTAAGAATTTGGAACGGGTTCTGTTTTGAACAAAGTTTGTTCAGTGCGATTTAGATTCTTCTTGGTTGGAACCAAAAGGATGGAAATTGTTTTGAAATGTTGAAGTATTTGTTTGTGTACAGGGTTGGCAGCGGAAGCTTGATCCAGATTATGACGTGATGCGGACACTACAAACGCTTTTATTCAAGACGGACTGGGCACAATCTCTTTCATACACTATTGAAGGACTCATGGCCCCCTAGAATTCGCCTTCTCCTTTTTCTTGTCAGAAATTTTTTGACCCAGTTAACTTGGCCTATCAATAATTGTTGTCTGTGTAGGTCCTCCAATTTTGCTTTCTTTTTGGTTAAAACAATGTTTGGCCCGAGCAACCCCAGTGAATATTGAATAATGTACACAATTCATTGCAATAGTAATTATATTTCATACCATTTACTAAATAATGTAAAATAATCTATACTTGCATTTATTTTAACATTAGGAAAAGTGAAGTGATTGTATTTTAACCAATTATTATTAAAAATCATATTAACATATTTAAAAGTTAATAAAATGTGGCAAACAAAAAAGAAATTAAATAGAAACTGTACCTAAATAATCAAATTTTAATGGGAATTTACATAATAAAGTATTCTTTTCTCAGTTTTTACAACAGAGCGCCCTTTATTGATTTTCGCACGAAGGTATCCCAAAAAGTATAAATACTTACATTGATCTTATATTTTACTTTTTTAAAAAAATCTATATAAAGGGTATTTTAAATTACCGAACCAAAAAGTAGAAGTTTTGTTTATTTTTAATTCATTGCGTTGTTAATTCAACTACTTACATTTATACGTAATTCGGGTATATCAGTTTTATTTAAAAACTAAAAAAAAAAGGTATTAACTTTACTTTTCATTCTCTATGTTGAGATCATAGTTAACTTTAACATAAATTTATATATAAATTTTTTATTTAAAAGATTTTGAGTAACAATCTAAATAATTTGAGTTAAACATAAATAATTTGATCGCAACAGTATAATTAAGAATAATTAAGTGTCCAAATTAATTTAGGGAGATAGTCAAAGTTGAATTTAGCATGAATTTACTAGAAAATGTTTAACATAAATAGTTGAAGTGAGAATGTAAATACCACTGCAACAAAAATCTCTTTTGGAGGCGGACAAATTTTGACGCCAGCTAAAGGCGTCAGAAATATAAAAAATCAATAACAATGGTAATGTACAAACATTTCGACGCGGCTGTTGTAGGCCTCGAAAAATTTTGACGCTAACTAACAAGCATCGAAAAATTTCGGTAGTGCCTTTGGCGTCGGTATACGTGCGCCCGGGTTAGTGGACATGCGAGCATGCACTAGTGCCAGCTGGGCGCGCTCGCCCAGGCAAGAGGCGAGAGATTTCCCGCATCCTAAAATATTTTATTTTTATTTTTTACTTATATATATCTCATCCCTTCTCCATTTTTCTTTCATTATCTTCTTTCTCTCATTCTCTTCTTTCTTATATCTTCCACTATTTCGTCTTCTTTTTTTCTTCTCTTATTTATTTTTTTCTTCACTAATTTTCAGGTTATCAGAGTTGTTCTAGTCATCAAATTTCTTAAAAGGTTAGTGATTTATTTTTGTTCAAGTTATCAAATGTTTTCTCTCCCATCAATTTTAATTAAATTCAATCTTATGTAATTTAATTAAATTTATGATTAAATAATTAATTTAATTATTATTTTGTAGATTTTTGTTTGATTAATTAAATTCTGCGTGTGGAATTCGACACTTGAATCCTGCAGCGCGAAAATCAAAGCCGGCGCGTTGACCGCGCATGTTGGAATTTCATCACACGCGGAATTCGAATTTCGAGTTCGGCAGAGCTCGAATTCCATTGCAGAGCGGAATTTGTTTTTTTAAAGTAACATACCGACGCCTGTTAGAGGCGCCAATATGTTAAAATTTTTTTTTTTTAAAAAAACTTTTTGACACCTCTAGGCGTCGATATGTGAGACATATTGATGCCCACTTAGGCGTCGATATGTCGAATTCAGCTCTCGTCATTGTCCACTCCCTTTCATCGTCTGTTGTACACTACTAGAAAAATGGTCATCAGCAACGGCTGATGCCGTTGCTGAGCTGTTGCTGAAGAGAATCAGCAACGGCCGAGCCGTTGCAATAGAGCCGTGACAGAAAGTCGCGTTGCTGATGACTTAGCAACGGATCAGCAACGGCCGCTCGGGCCGTCGCTCAAAACATTATCAGCAACGGCCGCTCGGGCCGTCGCTAAAACTATTATCAGCAACGGTTTTGCCACAGACCCGGAGCCGTTGCTTATAACATTAATAGCAACGGCCGCTGAGTCCGTAGCAACGCCGTTAGTAAAACTCCGTCGCTAAGCCGTTGCTGTAGGTCATCAGCAACGGCTTTCGATACACTTTTAGCAACGGCATTCCCACGGACGCCCGTGGGAAAGCCGTTGCTGATGACGTATACCTGCAACCAGAAAATTTGAAAATTTCAAATTTCCATTGATACATTGATACATTTATCTGATACATAACTCACACACCCATACCCTCATACACACATTCATTCACACATCACAAACACCTCATACACATTCATTCACACATCACAAACACACCAACATATATACATCAAAACAATTATATTTATATTGATAATTATCCACGATAGTATAAAAACAATTCAAATGCAAAATTGAAGTATCAATATCCAAACAAAATAAGTTAAACAAGTTCAATATCCAAACAAAAAATCTCACGATCACGATGGAGGATGGTCTGGATTATATGGCGGGGTCTGGAGCGCTTGAGTGTACACCGGCGTGGACTGACTCGAGGACGATGGATTAGATGATGCCGAAGAGATGACTGCTTCGGGATGACCTGACAAGTTGCGTAGCATAGCTTCTATATTCGCCATCGTCTAACTCTGACGCTCCATCATCTCAGTCTGACGCGCGACCGTCTCCTCTAGTGTCCTTATCCTATTACTATGATCATAACTGGATCTAGAGGTGGACGGTCGCTCACCAGCGACCGGAGGGGTCGGTGCCCCAAGTGGCCCTAGTACGGCTCGCGCATGACCACTATCTGCGAAGCCATATACGCGGCCATGGTCCCAGCCACCTGCGGCCTCGACCCACATTGCTGCCTCAAAGTCCTCGGGGGTACCCCCGCGCTGCACCACCGTCTGGCTGTAGGTCTCCTACTCGAGTTTGATTTTTTGTTTAATATTTATCATAAAACTTAAATTATAAATATATAATGAATAATTTAAACAAATATATAATTACCATAATGTATGCAGCGCGGTTGTCGATGTACTACCCCGTCCCATGTGCTCGACGGTGAGTCCGCTCAAACACCGCCATCGGGGAGGGTCGCTGGACAGTCCCGTCATCCGACACCGTCGTCTACATTTACAAAACAAATACATTAATTAGTACACATAATAACAAATAAAATATATAATTAAAATATATACTTACCATACGGTTTGCGTGCACTGCAAATGCAACAGAGCCGCCGGTGTGACGCGCTGCTCCTCCCGACATGCGATTTCTAGCCGCATTCCGAGAAACCTCCTGCCATCGATCCGTCGACCATATCCCCACGAGCTGGTCCCATATATCCGGAGTAATCCAACCGGGGCCGTATCCCCGAGTCTCCGCGATGTTAGTGGTCCCAGCTCGGGCCATCGCTTGGGACCGAGCCTGCCCCAGCTGCCCGTTGTACCTTGCCCAGGAAATAGCCTCCCAGGCAGCGTAAATGAAGGGCCTCTGGTCCTCGGCCCATGTATAGCGAGCCTGCAAAATAATAATATCAGTACCAATATTAATATATCATCATGCATGTAAAAAATAATAATAATACGTGCCTCAAACTCGCGCCATAACATGTCGACGTGCTCGCTAGGCACGTGAGACCACGTAGGCCATGCCCCGTGCATGTATCGTCGAATAGTAGAAGAAATGCTCCTCGGCACTTCTTCTTGCTCGAACCTGCACAACAAAAATAAATTTTAATATTATATTATGATATAATGAATTTGTAATGATTCATAATTCATGATATATTACCGCTCCCCAATCACGCTAATCAATCTACGTGACTCTGTGGCTGGTGGAGGCTGCCACCTGTTCGGCCCGCGTGGCCGCCTACGTCTGGATGTACTAGCCTCGGCAGTATCATCGGAATGAGGATCAGCAACAGGAGGATCAGCAGCATGAGTAAGTGCTGGAGTCTCACCGATCGGAGACTCCGAAACTCTCCTGCGTCGATAACCACGACCAGACATATCTGTCGAACAGACATATAATCAGATTATTGTATAAATAGTAGAGATATATTTAATAAAATATATACTTTACAATTATTCTTCATCATCTGAATAATAGTCTTCGAATTCTTCTTCTTCTTCCTCTTCTTCCTCTTCTTCATCTTCTTCATCTCCAGCTTCCTCAATTTCATGATCGTCATCATCAGCATATTCAACTTCTAATTGAATTGACGTTGTGTCTGCATCCTCGAGTATTGGAATAATACGATCCACAGCAGGAAGATCATCTTCTTGATAGAAACCAGGAGGATCATTTTCTCCTACTATCGGATCAATTTTTCCTCTACCTTTTGTCTTACAGACTACACGCCAATCTGCTCTATCTTTATTTCGAGCCGGATACTTCGCGTAATATACTTGTTCGGCTTGTGATGCCAATATAAAAGGCTCATTTGCTGCCAATTTCGATTTGTAATTAACCTCAACAAGTTTGTATTTTGGATGAACTTTCATGCCCCTTTCTGTTGTATCGAACCAATGACATCTAAATAGGATCACTGATTTCAAGCCGAAGTAGTGCAACTCTATCACTTCTTCCACCAGTCCATAAAAATCCATATCACATTCAACATAGGTTGTCCCTTTCACGCAGACCCCAACATTCATCGTCTTCTTTGCAAATGAATATTCAACCGTGTGAAATTTATACCCGTTAACAAAATATCCGCTATAGCACGACACAAGTCGCGACAGTCCACTAACAAACTCAAATATTTTTTCATCTATTTCAGCTCTGTGATCTTTGCTGTAAGTCTGAATCCAAGTAGGGAAATCACGATTCCGTAATCTCTCCAATTCTTGATCGTTGTGAATAGAGTATTTTTGCACCATCTCAATGTCAAATATTTCAATGAATTGTTCAATCTCTGGACAATTGAGTAATACATACAAGTGTGCCAAATGATACTCTTCATCGCTTAAGTGTCGAGATGGACGAGAACCAAAAGCACGACCAGAGTGACAAAATATATTTAAACGTCCATCTGAATGTCGAACACCCCCGTCGTCGTTACGTGGAAGACGATCAAATCTTGTCTGTACTGTCGATTCAAAGTAAAATGAGCAGAATGTTGAAATTTCTTGAATGATATACGATTCAGATATTGATCCTTCAACAGCTGCGGTGTTCTTTACTTTTTTCTTCAGACGATTCATGTATCTTTCAAATAAGTACATCCAACGATATTGAACGGGGCCACCAACTCGTGCCTCGTATGCCAAGTGTATCGGTAGATGCTCCATCGAGTCAAAAAATGCAGGAGGGAAAAACTGCTCCAGCTTGCATATGATTTCAACAATATTATTTTCAAGTGTTGACATATCTTCGACTCGAAGGTCATTTGCACAGATGCTTCTAAAAAGCATACTTAATTCAGTCAACAGACCCCAAATATTATCAGGTAGAAGATCTCGAAATGCGATCGGATGTAATCTCTGCATGAATACATGACAATCATGGCTCTTCATCCCTGATATTTTGCAATCATCGACGTTCACACATCGAGATAAGTTTGAAGCATATCCATCGGGTAATCTGAGTTCTTTTACCCATTGACAAACATCTTTGATCTGTTGTTTATTTAACACATATATGGCCTTCGGTTTCAGATATCGTCCGTTGACCTCTTGTAACTCCAACTCTGGTCTTTTACAAAGTATTTTCAGATCATGTCGGGCTTTGACATTATCTTTAGTTTTTCCAGAAATATCCATCACAGTGTTGAAAATATTATCAAACATATTTTTTTCAATGTGCATGACATCTAAATTATGTCGAATCAATAATGAACTCCAATAGGGCAATTCCCAAAAGATACTTTTTTTCACCCAGTTGTGTGTTTGGCCAAAACCTAACACTCTTTCATTGCGATCAAATACTATATCTGGAAGTGCCGAAACACGTGCTAACATTTGTTCACCAGACAACATCGGTGGTGGCCCATCTCTTTCGACTCTGCCCTTAGTAAATTTATTACGATTCCTTCGATACTGGTGATTAACCGGTAGGAATCGACGATGACAATCAAAGAATGAGATTTTTCGTCCGTTCTGAAGACTGATTGATTTAGAGTGTTCCATACAATACGGGCAAGAGAGTCGGCCGTGAGTGCTCCAACCCGACAACATACCGTACGCGGGGAAATCATTGATTCACTACAAGAAATATGGCAATTTTCGACGGTCATTATAGTCGAAAAGTGGTCGAAAGTTGGTCGGTAACAATTATTTACCGACCAAATTTCGACCGGTTACCGAGGCTAATATTTGCGTCGGTAAAACCTTGGTCGAAACGAGTATCGATAGTTTATCGAGAAAAAATATTGTCGATAATTACCGACCAACATTTTAATCGAAAAGTTGTCGGTAGTTCCTCGGTAACTTCCGACAAAAGGTTTGTCGGTTGCTCCTCGGTAATTACCGACTACAAGTGTTGTCGAAAACTATGGTCGGTAATTACCGACGACATGTCGTCGGAATTTCGTCGAAAACTCAAGATTTTTTTTTTAAAAAAGCTAATAAATCGGGCTAATAGATCTCTTCGCCCTCTCCTCGTCTCCGCTCACCGACGAGCTACTGTAACCCTCCAGAGACTGCAGCTGGCCCTCCTCTTTCCTTTCCTCTTCTCTGTTAGTGCCGCCATGTTGTCCTCCTCTCCTCCCATCGCGGAGATTATTTTTGGCCTCCGGAGTCTCGTGACGGGCGACCGCTTGATCTGCTTTCCCCAACCCAATAACTCCACCGGGGGAGGAGGCGCGGACGTGGACGACCTCTCGTCGCCCTCTGCCTCCGGGTCAAGGCGGCTCCGACGGCGAAAATTGAGGAGGAAGTCTCATGACTCGGCCTCGTGAGTCTCCTGATGGGCAACCGCTTGATCCGCGGAGATTATTAAAGCCCGAAGGCTGCGGAGGAAGGCGTTGTGCCGACCCTCGTCAGGAGGTGGAGGACGGCGCAGGATCAACGTGCGCCCCGTGAGGAGCAGGATCAGCGTGCGGAGGAGGAGGACAGATCGAGCACGCGGAGGTTGCGAACGGAGAGGAGGGCGTCGGGGAAGGGGCCGGAGAAGAGGTTGAGATCGAGGAACAAAGCCCGAAGGCTGATGAGGAAGGCGTTGTGCCGACCCTCGTCAGGAGGTGGAGGACGGCGCAGGATCAACGTGCGCCCCGTGAGGAGCAGGATCGGCATGCGGAGGAGGAGGACAGATCGAGCACGCGGAGGTTGCGAACGGAGAGGAGGGCGTCGGGGAAGGGGCCGGAGAAGAGCTCTGCTTGGGCGATCGAGGAACAAAGAAGAAAAAGAAGAAGTAAAGAAGAAGTGAAGAAGAAATATAATTAAATATAAAAATATAATTATTTATTAAAAATAGAAAGAGAGCAGGAGGCGGGGAGGCGGGAAATCTCCCGCCTCCTGCTTGGGCGGCCACATGCTTTTTTTTTTCTTTTTTTTTTAATAATTATTTATAATTTTCCGACTAATTTTGGTCGAAAATTTTTGTCGGTAACTCTTTCCGACGCAAAGACGTGTCGAAAATCTAACGAAATTTTTCGACAACATCTTCTCGTCGAAAGTTGTGGTCGATAAATCCAATTTCTCGTCGGTAAGTTGTCGGAACTTTAACGAAAATTTTCGACGGTAGATTTTCGTCAAAAATTTTGGTCGATAAATTCATTATAAAAATATGTCTTTAATATTTCCGACCAAATTTTCGACGAAAATTCATCGATAATAATATAATAATTTTTCGACATATTTTGGTCGAAAAGTTTTATCGGTAACTCTTTCCGACGCTATCGGTCGTCGAAAATATAACGAAAATTTTCGACAACATCTTCTTGTCGAAAAATATGGTCGATAAATCTAAATTTTCTTGTAGTGATTGTCCACAAGACCGCGGCCTTTAAATTGAAGTTTTGCTTCCGATGACAATTATAAGTCAGCTCCCTCAGTCCACAATGTTTTCAATTCATCTATCAAGGGTCTGAGAAATATGTCAATTTCTTTTCGCGGACCCTTAGGACCCGGAATAATCATCGAAAGATAAATAAATTCATCTTTCATGCACATTGACGGTGGCAAATTATAAACTGTCAGCAGCACTGGCCAAACTGAATAAGGAGTTGCAGAATGTCCAAACGGATTAAAACCATCTGTGCACAATCCCAATCTGATATTTCTAGTATCCATAGCAAATGAAGGATAACATGTATCCAAATGTTTCCATGCTTCACTGTCAGATGGATGAGTCATTACTGTATCATCACGACTTCTTGCATGCCAACTCATGTAGGGGGCTGTCTTTTCCGACATGAATAATCTTTGAAGCCTCGGTGTTAGTGGAAAATACCGAAGCACCTTAAACGAGATATTTTTCTGTCGGACCGATTTCTTCTCCTTGTAACGAGGGTGTTGACATACAGGGCATTTATCCAACTGCACATTTTCTTTATAATATAAAATGCAGTTATTTTGGCACGCGTGTATTTTTTCGTACCCAAGCCCCAATTTTCTCATTAGCTTTTTAGTCTTATAAAAAGTAGGCTCAAACTTGTTATCAGTAGACAACATTCCATTAATCAATCCAGCAATCCGATCATACGCAACTCCGCTGATATTACAATCGGCCTTGATGTTTAAGAGCTGTGTCATTGCTGAAAACCTAGTGTATTTAGGACAATTCTCATACAAAGGTTCATTGGCAGCTTTCAACATCTCGTAAAATTCTGCAGCTTCTTTATTCGGTAATTCAATCTCTACCGCAGCCCCTACTTCTGTGATATCAACCGCTGTAGTATCTGGTGGGACTAATGTCTGAAGATCTGGCCGATCAACATTATCATTCAGGCGGAATTGACCCCCAAGACTATCAAGTATCATAGTTCTATAGGGATTACATTGACCGGATGAAGAAGCACCGGCAGAGGAAGATTCACCATATGTCTGAACGACAGGATTGCTCGACGTCCCGACTTCGCGTGACTCCCCGTGACAAGTCCATAGAAAATATCTTGGTGCAAATCCTTTGCTATATAGATGCAGAGTGACAGTCTCCCGATCCAAAAATCGTCCATTTGAACAAATGCGGCACAGACATCGGATTTGATCACCCATGCTAACGAAATTTCGATACGAATAGGCGAAATTTAGGAAGTACGTTACGCCTAATCGAAACTCATTCGTTAAAGCTCCACGATCAAGACGTCGGTACATCCAACTTCGATCAGCCGACATGATTCTGTCAATCAATGACAATTTCTTTGGTTAATGTCTTTAGGTGAGATTGTCCTATTCCATTCGGGATTTATGTTATTTGTACTGCACTTACGTTTTTATTTTAACTGTTAACTAATTATTCTAAATTTCGACAGCATCTCCCTACAGTTCTCCGAATACACATATCATCTGGGCGCGTATCGGAGAACAAGAGAGATGTTGCCGAATTTTAGAATAATTAGTTAACAGTTAAAATAAAAACGTAAGTGCAGTACAAATAACTATATTCTCAAATTGTCCAATCAGGGACAATTCAAGAATTGTACGTCGTATAAAAGATCATCTACTTCTTTTACACGAACATACAATTCCCGAACGGATCTAAGGTTTTGCTAAATCATATCCGATTCGTCGATGCGTACGTGAAACATATCAACTCGTCGGATGGATGATTATTTTCTAAATGTTTCGAGACAGTTCGAGTCCATATTGGACGATTTCGGCGCGCGTCCGAAGTGGACGATTTCGGCGCGCGTCCGAAGTGGACGATTCCGGCGCGAGTCCGAATTGGACGATTCCGTCGCGCGTCCGAAGTGGACGATTCCGACGCGCGTCCGAAATTAATCTAAACACTAATAATTAATCTAACAAATTAAACAATTAATCTAAACAATTATTTAACAATTATAAAATAATTAATTAACAATTTCAAAACAATAATATATATATATATATATATATATATATATATATATATATATATATATAAATTCCGGCGCCGGAGTCCACCCTCCGACGCCGGCGTACAATGGCCGGACACACTGTCCGGCCACTGTAGAAGGTCCGGCGGCGGCCATAGGCCGACCGCCGCCGGCCGAAACCCTAGAAATAGGGTTTCGGCCGGATTTTAACCAATACTCCGGCCGATCAACATACCGGCAGCAGCGGCAGCGGCGGCGAGAGGCGTCGGCAGCAGCGGCAGCTGCGGCGAGAAGCGTCGGCAGGAGCGGCGGCGGCAGCAGCGGGAGGAAGAAGGGTCGGGCGCGAGAGCGTGCCCTATATAAACTTATCAGCAACGGCTCACTCGCCCGTTAGAAAGCCGTTGCTGATAAGTTATCATCAGCAACGGCTCACTTATCCGTTAGCAAGCCGTTGCTGAAGATTAAAAAATCAGCAACGGCTCGCCTTTCCGTCAGAAAGCCGTTGCTGATAATTAAAATAATCCGCAACGGCTCGGTTTTCCATTAGAACGCCGTTGCAGATACAGATATCTGCAACGGCTCGGGCGGCCGTAAGAATGCCGTTGCAAATAGCAACGGCTTGAGCGGCCGTTGCTGATAGCCGTTGCTGAAGATCATGTTTCTAGTAGTGGTAGGCTTCCGTATGAACATTTCGACTGACATAAGCACCGAAATATATTGTACTGATTTGGTGTCAAAATATCAGTGAATTGTTGTAGTGTACTTAATCTAAACTAAATTAAGTAAGAGAAAAAACATAGGGAAACTATCTAACTATATCTTGTACTTTGAGATTTTTCTCATGTCAATCTAATCATGCAGTAACACATTTGTCTCAATTGTATCGTGTCGTCTATTTTTCATCAGCAACACAACACTCTTAAGATGATAACGCGGAACAAATAATAATTTTTTAATATTTGGAGTCTCTCTCTGTGTGTTGTGCCGTAGCCGCTAAAAAGTGACGCTTGGGGAGCGGGCGGGTGGCAGAGTAGGCTAGGGGGGGGGGGGGGGGGGAGAGAGAGAGAGAGAGAGAGAGAGAGAGAGAGAGAGAGAGAGAGGCAACCTTACACGACAAGGAGGGAAATTGCTGTGAGGATTCGCTCTCCCCTATTCTTCGTTACATCCATGATTTAGTTTCGACGATGATGACATGCCAGACCGAACCACATGATACAATTGTGTATTATCTCTCCTTTTCGGATCAAATATATTCTATTGAGACTACTCATTTAATGTCGGTAAATGATACTTCACTCTTTTTTCCTTGCAAATCAAAAGATTATTTCTAACGTTAGAGAGATATTTATACATTATCACTCTCTTATCGGTCAAAAAATTAATTTTTAAAAATCAGGAATATTTTTGCCAAAAGATATTTATGATGATACTACTCATAAATCATAATATATGTTTTGCTCTCGATATGCGAAGGACAATTTCGTCCCTTAAATATTTGGGCACCGTGATATCTCAAAGGAAAGCACTTAAGCACCTCTTAACTCTTTTCAATGCTTGCATGATAAAATTGCTACTATATTGGATGATTGGAAATCAAATTTCCTCTCGCAAGCTGAAAAAATATTCATTAACTCTATTTCTTTGCATGCTATGGCAGTTCCTTGGAATTAAGTCTATTTCTTTTATGGAAAAAAATAACCGGTTAATTAGAGGTTTTCTTTAGAATAAATCAATTGGTAAAGACAACTTCCATCTTCTTTCTTGATACAGTGTAATTAATCCAAAAGTGGTTAGTGGGCTTGGTACCCATGATTTGCAGGTTAATCCTCTGGCTTTAATTGCTAATTAAAAGGGTGTATGCTTATATTTTTGACTCTAATGACATATTTACTTCCTTGAATATAATATAATTGAATTAGATAATAAATAAATGAGAATTAAACAATTTTTTAAAAAATCTGATGTACCTAGATATAAATATTATTCTATTTATATTTTCTTCTAATATATGTACTAAATAAATAATGAATATCAATTAATTTCCTATATTATAAAGCAAGCGTGCCCTAATTGTTTATGCATCTGGTTGGTTAAATCAAATACAAACCTTTAGGGCCTGTTTGGTTAGTGAAACCAAGTCTGTTTTCATGGTTTCGATTTCACTGAAACCAAAACTGCTTACGAAAACGTGTTTGGTTCAGCGTTTTCATGAAACTGAATCGAAACTAGAATGAAAACAAAACCAGTTTTCCTAATAAAAACAAAAACACCAGAATGTTGTTTTATGTGGTTTTGAGACTGTCGGTTTCGTTATCAAAATGGAGTGACAATTTTATAATTATAATTTTTTTTATATAAAATTAATTAATTTAAAAATAAATCAAACTATATCGAATTTTTAAAAATAAAAATAAAAATCATCATTTTTAACTCAAACTTTTATCTTAAATTTATAAAATAATTAAACCAATTTGTATCTAATTGACTCAAACCCAAATTTTAAATAACTCAATTTTCTTAAAGTTGGTCTATTTATAATTTAATCAAACCTAATTTTAGATCATTGGACTTTTTTTTTTAAAAAAAATTTATAATAACTATTAATTAATTTTTATATCTAATTGAACAAAAAAATCTTAAATTACCAATAACTTAATTAATTAAATCATTTAAATATTTTGTAACCATATTAACAAATATTTAATTTTGTAAACTAACTAAACATTTAATTACTACTAAAAATGTTCAAGGAAAATTAATATTATTTTTTATAATCAAATAAATATTTACTGATTTCAACTAACTAAAACTGATGTTGTTTTTATTAACCAAACGCGTTTTTAGAAAACTGAAAACTAGAAATCAAAACCAAGTTTTCAGTTTTACTGAAACCAAACCAGAAAATAATTTTCGCTAACCAAACAGCACCTTAGATTCTATTGAGTGCCACAGTCAACATGCCTTCCACTTTGGGTTTTAAAATTAATTTGGGTTGTGGTCTTAATGTTTATTTTCTTAATGATCATTGGGCCATAGACTAACCTACTTATGTAAACATTGATACTACGTACCGGTAAATAGCTGGGAGTTTATTAAAATGATTGAACTCTCAATCCAACCTAACGAGGACAAACTTATTTGGATGAATGTGGTAAGTGGGAATGGTTGGCCTAAGATTTTCGTATTATTTGGATAAATCTCGGTTTTGACGATAAAAAATTCAAAATTAATGCTTGAATGAGAAATAATTTCAGATTTCAAGACAAGTAGCGCACAACATCCACAATTGGAAAATCGGCGCAAAATCGAAAAAATTGAAAGGACGTTGGTCGATGCGCTCGGAAGTCGAAAAAGATTTGGGTTTAGGTCTTTGGATGTCTATAACAAATGTATAATCCTATAAATGTATGTTGATGAAGAAGAAAACAAAACCAGAAACCCAAAATCTGGATCGGAGATCGAAGCAACGCTAAAACTGCACACTATGCTGTTATCGGTAGATGCTTTGGTCGGCCGTCGGACCGAATGAGCCAATGGCTCTTTTTATACCAGTTTCCACTCATTGTGCTCGAGCCACTCCTTGTGTTTTGCCTATAAAACGGCACTCCTAGCCTTCCTATGAATTAGACCCGACAATATTTGGCTCAACCCGATAAAATTGGGTTCGTGATGACTCTTATCGTGCCCGTGCCGTTATCGGGCTGACCCGATAAGGCCCGAACTCTTAATGCGCCGGGCCGAGCCAAGTGCTATCGGGCCGACCTGGCACGATAGCTCGATAAACAATATTTAGGGTTGGGTATTAACGAGTTTTATTAAACCAGTACCCCATTTTATCAGACTGGGCCTAGCATAATAAGCCGATCTAGCCCAATTATTCTTTCTTTTTTGTGTGTACCAGGCTAAACGGGTCGAGCTATGCCAGCCTGTTATTATTGTTCGTGTTGTGTCAGACCGGTGATTCCATGCCTGAACATTTATCAGGTCAGGCTGGATACGAAATTTTTTCGAGCCGGACCAACCCAGCTCGATAACTTTGGCCCGACATGAATTTCCAAGTCTACTATGAACCTCTAATGATACTTGAGTCATATTATGATCCTTTGTAAGCTTTCTTTGAGCCATTTCATGATAAACCCTAGCTTTGACACATTCAACCTTGATTGAGCCTTCACACTGATTGTTTCATCATTAAGAGACATCAATAGGAACTAGGTTGGGTCTCTTGGAGCTAAGTATTGTTGTTTGATTTATTACTGCATTAAAATATGTATTTTGTGGTTTATTTTTGTATATCTTGAGTTGTATTTGGAGACCTAGGATGTAGGTCTAGATTTGAGTGATAGTCTTGGTGTAGAGGTATAAGTCTACTAGGTTTGCTAGTATTAGTATTGGTGTCCTTAGAATAGAGGTGAGGTAGGGGTGGCAATTGAAACCGATTAACCGAACCGCAAAATTCAGCTTCAGATAATGAATTTGCAGTTCGGTTTCGGTTTCGGTGAGTGAAATAAAAAAAAATCGATTAAATTTGCTTTAGTTTCAATTATTGATTCACGGATAATTGATAATCGAAACTGGTTATAATTAATTATTATACATAATTAATAATTTAATTGATTTTTTATTTAACTATTTTAAATTTATTTATTGGTTATTTGTTTACTAACCGATTATCCGATTAGTAAACAGATAACCATATCTATCTGAACCGAACTAATCGATTTCGATTATCCATCAGATAATCATTAACAAATCGGTTTCGGATATTAGTTTTTAAAACTAAACCTTGTCATCCCTAGTTGGGCGTGCTCTCGTGGAGAGGGTCGTGCCTTAGCTTGTAAATCATCTTGTATGAAACAATATAATCTAATAAGTTAGGTTGAAATGCTAAGCGGGATACTTAGGTAGTGGATAGGCATGTTGCCGAACTACTATAAATCTATCGTGTTAGCATTGATATCTTGTGTGCTTTTACTTTTTATTTATCTTGATTTCACTTGCTCATCAATTGTGATTTGTCTAAGTTTAAAAGAAATGATTAGAATTGGAATTATGATTAAGTTAATAATAACCACACTATTAACCATCCTCCCCTCTTGAATTGTACCAAGTTTTTAAGAATTTATGACCAATTGTTGACTGAAAAATAATTTGTATGGCGATCGTTCTTACGAAGATCGATGTTTTTCTATGAAATTTTTTTCATAGCAAGCTTCCTACTAGGGCCTATCCGATGATTTTACGTTTACCCGGTTCCCATTTGTGTGCCCTCTATGACTCTGTTATAAAATGGATTGAACATTTGTTGTTTCAATGTACATATTTGGCACTGGTTTGGTCCTTGTTGGGTTAATGTGATTTTTATAGTTAGCATTCTTGGTCATTTGGTAGTTGGCTTTTCTCGTTAAATAATTCAAATTTGGACGATTCCATTAAAAGCCTAATTGCCGTAACCTTGTGGTTCATGTGGTTTTCTAGAACTAATAAAGTACATAACGGAGGGCAGTTTTTCACTCTTTGTCTTGCGAATAGAATTCTTTCGTTCTATCTTGTCTAGATCAAGATAAATTGTGACACATCTTGTAAAGCTACAATTTGTGCTATTATTGGCCTTGTGTTGTCTAAAGACAAGATGGAAACTATGTAATTGTTTAAGCCAAATTGATCAAGCTTGATACTATACTTAAATATGAGGTTGCAACCAATCTTGAAGTTGTCGAACTTTGCTGCTCAAATTGCTTATGCTCATGTCACCGTTGAGACTGATTGATCCCTTTTTGATATCTTGGAGCATATATGATAAACAGCCCCTCCCCCCTTAATCGGTAACAAACATTATTAATGACATCCACTTTTATGTTGATTCATTCTTGTAATAATATTTTGTTTTCTTTTATTAGAAGGGAATGTAACAAAGTTGAGGATTCAGGGCACAAGACGAGGCCTCAGATTTGAGGGAGGGTTTTTAAACTTATAGTTCTTCATTTTGAACGGTGGGTATCGAAAAAGGAGATCTACAACTAGCATTTTCAATCTCGTCATCGCGTTCCCTATTTTGGTGAAATTTCTTCAACTCAAGTTTTTAATCCTTTTAATTAGTTGTGATTGTCAAGAATTTATTTCTTAACGATAGTTGAGTTGAGTTGATTGATGTATGCCTCTAGTTGTTGATCGCTAGAGAAGAACTCCTTGTATTCCCATTATTAATTGATAGTGGAGATCGATTTGCCGTTTTCATGTTAAACTTTGGTGTTCTTCTTTACTTTCGTGTTGATATTTGACCACATTTTTATATGATTTCTCTACTTGATTAATTTCAAGTCAAGTTCACACAAAGAGAAAATTAGCCGATTGTGATTATTTTTCCTCATCACACTCATACAACAAAGTGGTATTAGAGACCAACGATCGAGTAGCAAATTATGCAAGGCAAGTATGAGAATTCATGTTTTGGTCCTTCATTGATCATACCACTTGATCTTGAATCAATTCTTATGAGAGACCTTACTGGTTCCGGCTCGATGAAATTAATAAAGTAATTTTTAGTATTTTATTTTTTAAATTATGATAGAAGTGAAAAGGAGGAGCTAATTAGATGCAGAAGAGAAAAAGAAAAGTTCTCGACAAAAGAAAGTCTCCCAATTCAAATATACAAAATTTGATGTAAAATAGTAAAATAATTTATTACTTGTTTTTTTAGAGTTATATGCACCATAAGTACCTTAATTATCATCAAAGTTCTAAATTCATATTTAAACAATTTTTTAAATTAAATGACTACCTATTAATCTATGAGAAATAGGCAAGAAGGATACTTAATTTCAAATTAAAAAAAAATCATTAATCTAATACCACGAGTATGGGTTAAATGGAATAGGAAGATTTTTGTTGTTGTTGATATTTTAGTTTCTAAGTTGCCAAGATATATGAAATCTGACTTGGCACATTAACTAAGAGGTGCTGCTCATTAAAAAGTAGATGAATGTAGTATATAGTTATGCTTATTTTTCATGGATAAGATAGTACATTAGAATAAAGTTTTGTTTGTATATATATCTTGGTGAAAGGACCAAATTTACTCATGAAGTATTGAAAATTGTGCAAATTTCACTACAAGAAAATAAGGTATCACCAATGGACTAAATTCGTCGGTGATACTTGAAAATCCGTCGGTAATAGACTTACCGACGGAGTGTCTGTCGGTAAATGTTTGCTCGGAAATACCGACGGATTTTAATAAATCTGTCGGTAATACCGACAAATTTGTCCTTTCTTGGTATTACCAACAAATATATTTATCCGTTGGTAATACCAATGAAATTAATTCTATTGGTAATACCAACGAATATATTTCTGTTGGTAATACCAACAATGTTCACTATCATTGGTATTACCAACAAATAATTTTTGTTGGCATTAATAATAGATACATCCGTCAATAATAGATTAAACTACATTTGTACACCTGAAATTCCTCAAAACTCATTATAATTGATTTCATTAAATTAAACAACAACTGATTTCAAGAAATCATTGTATACATTAAATTAAATTTACAACCGATTCAAAATACATAGTGCTTGTTTCAAATACATTGTATTTGTTTTAATACAACTTGTTTCAAAATTAAATACTATCCGTGATACTTCTTGCCAAAAAGTAGGTCATTACACCAAAACTTTTCTATACCTGCAAGTACAAAATCAAATGCTTTAGCTAGAACTATGGAACTTATTAATGAACATAAAAAATAAATTACTAACAATATGACAGACGGAGTTGAATATATTTAATTCAGAATAATTTGTCTATTGAATCAATAAATACACTTAACCAAAAAATACAAGGATGCTAGTTGAGCAACTAAAGCAAACAAAAGCCAAGTATCCTTGGTGAGGCAAGCTTAACATATTTCAATAGCAACTAAAGCAAGCCAAGCCAAGTACCCCAATGCAGGTCCAGAGTCCTACTCAGGTATGGTTCCAAAGCATCCTAAGATCACAAGACAAGAAGATTAACTTAGCAATAACATTCTAAGTAAACCAAGTTGTAATATTTTAAGTGTCAGAATTTGAGATCCATAAAGACATAAAGATCTTGAGATATATTTAGATGATGGAGAGACATAAGAAAGAAACAAAAGCATGAACATCTTCACTTACGAAACGTCAAGAGCTGGAGATAACTGACTATGATGTTATGTCATAAAAGCAAACATATATTGCTTTTCATGGAAAATTCACAGGGCGACAATGTATGAATTGATATATAACAAATGGTTATCATAATGTATGAATTGACATATAACAAATGGTTATTATGTATATTAACAGTCATGTAGTTCATCCCTCTTGTCTTGCAAGGCAAGTTGCATGTATAAAGAATCATGCCTAAGGGGGAATAGCATCACTCATCCTCAAATTAATTACCTATAGACAAAAATTAATAACCATCTAGATAGGTAAAAAATCAAGAAAAAAATATGCTACATCAAAATAAAGAAAATAAGATAATAGTATTAAAATCCTAGCAGGAAAGGATATGACACCATCATCTCCTAAGACCTGCGACAAAAAGACAAGAACAAGAGGATTGGTAATAAATTGGGAAAGCATTATTCGTAAGACTAATCTTTATATTGACTATAAATGAATAGATCTGTCTGATCTATTGACTAATCTTTTATATGAAATGACACTATTAGAAGCTTAAAGATTTCAAATATAACATACAAGAAAATAAATAATTCTACCTTAGAGAAAGTTTTAAGCATGTAAGTTATGACGGTAGATAAGATTGTGACTATTCAACACAGTAATAGTCTATTACGACCATTCACCATGAAATAAAATCTATAAAAGAAATAAAAAAATGGATCACAGAATAAATCTCTAAAGCAGTCACTCAAACATAATAGTTGGAGCAGATAAGAAAGCTCAAAGAAGATCTCCAAAGTACAACATAACTCTTTGACCCGAACAATGATGGAGGCTGTTGTATTTGGATGAATAGTCAATAAGCATATGCTTTGCAAAGTTCTGTTCAGGACCATCTCATATTCCTTCTCCAGCTTTCCTGAAGAATAAATGAAATATTATAAGCAATGGGTCACTGTCAATAACAACTGCAATTGAGTTTTTCAGAATATAGTTAATCAAAACATAGCTAATCAAAACATAGATAATGTAGAAGGAAAAATAAACAAACCTATAAATCATAGAATATAGATAATTTTATTCAAAGTATATGGAGGAAAGAAATTCGCAGTAAACAAGAAAAAGAAAAATAATGAATGAACGAAAAAGAGGTGGTCAAAGATCCATACTAAACAAGAAAAAGAAAGCTGCTTTCCTTTTAATGATACCAATGTAATATATATATGCTTTGTAGAATGCTAAACAAAAGTGGGTATTGTCTGTCTGAAAATTATTAAATATGAATTATGCAGACATCGGAGTCTTATACTCCAACCACAATCAGCCTTATCAATTAGGATACATGCGTTCTAAGTTTTCTGCTTTTAAATTATTTTCTTAATAGAAATTGTGAGAAAAGAAACCTCTATGTTCATCGGTATACTAGTCCTCTCCAATGTAAAAAACCTCTATGTTTATCGGTATCCTAGTCCTAGACTTTGGTCAATGCAAACTTTGAAGAGGCTCAAATTGTGGTTCTAGCTTGGATTTTAAGTATACAATTGCACACAATTTCAAGTAGATTTATGAGCAGGTGAAAATAAAGCAATAGCTAAATATATTTTACTTTGACTTGATGATGATTCAGTCCTATGCAACTCCAATTCCAATAAGAAGAAGTCTTTTCATGCTTGCTTTCTTGCTACAACCAGAAGACCGAAAGGGAACAATTGCTAAATGACAGGGTATGAATGACCCGAAATTTAGATAAAGTTAGAATTCCAGGAGTAAGTTGTCAGCCAATCCAATGAAGATGAAACTCTCATGTAAAAGAACACAATAATAAACTCTCATCAAGTCTAGAACAATTATTAACACG
Source organism: Canna indica (assembly GCA_034359265.1). Lineage (NCBI taxonomy): Eukaryota > Viridiplantae > Streptophyta > Magnoliopsida > Zingiberales > Cannaceae > Canna > Canna indica. The sequence continues at coordinate 18,783,591 of CP136893.1, read as the reverse complement.
AGGTAAGACAATAAGAGAAAAAATATAAAGAAATCAATGCAATTCACCTTAATATAGAGATAAATCTTCAGTACTAAAACATTCAACTTAGTTGGTCAAAATAAGTATTAAATTTATATAAGTACAAAAATAGAACTATGAGATATATTTGGGTAAAATGTCAATAGATATGGGACTAATTTTACAAATGAACTTTATTGCAATGAACTAAGTTATGAAATTACAAGTACAACATATCTTAAGGAAAAAAAATAAAAAAGACGCAATAGATGTCTTGTTAAGCATTTTGTGTGTGCTTTGCATTCTATCTTTTAGCAGACTGCACTGGAGAATACTAAAAATAACATCGAAAACAACGCACAACACTATATGAGATGTACTCTTTCAGGCATTTAACAATGGACATAAAAAAATCATACTTATATGAATTAAAAGTAGTAAATTCCAATAGGAAATGAAAGTAGTAAACCCCAATGGACATAAATTCCAATGAACACAAATCAGTAGTAAATTCCAATAGGAAATGAAAGTAGTAAACCCCCAAAAAAATCATACTTGATATGAAGAACATACAGAGCTATATCCTATTGGAAATGAAACTAGTAAACTCCAACCCGTTATTTTCTACTACTTCTCAATGCAATAGCCATCAGTGCAAAATCAACAAATATCTTTCAGCTAAGCCTCCAAACCACATATCATTTCAATTAAAAGCTAAGGTGATATCAAACTACAGGAAAATAAATAAGCATATCTTTCAAGTTCACTAAATAGTTCATCTTCTCAAATCAAATTCAATGGATATAGCACTGTGAAGAGAAGAAATTTACCTTAGAAATCTGGAGAAATCTGGAAAAATCAAGCTTGCGGAAGAAAGGGGCATGCGAGTGTGTCGAATGGGGGAAGGGTCGCGGGTGGCAGGGGGAGCTTGCGAAAGAAAGGCGCCTGGCGACAGGCCTCTGCGAGAGCTTGTGTCGGCAAGAGTTTGTCGCCGGTGGCAAGGGAGAGTCGCGGGTGGCATGGGAGATCGCATGTGGCAGGGAAGAAAGGGGGATGGGGAAGAGTCGCGGCTGCACAAATTCGTCGGATGGGAAGAGTCACGCGCCTACAGAAATTTGTTGGATGGAGAACAAAAATAAGAGCACGGGTTTTATCGGCTTGGGGGAAAGATTGTGGTTGGCTGAAAAATAAGAGGGAATAGGAAAAATATAGGGTTTTCTAAATTTTACCAACAAATATATGTATTTGTTGGTAATACCAACAAAAAGCATCGATTGGTGATAAATCCGTTGGTGAAGCCTTGTTTTCTTGTAATGTTTGCCCCTTAACTATGTTGTTGACAAAAATTATCCTCGACGTTACATAATTAGATCAATTTTATCATTTTTCTTAACGGAAGTTCACGTCAGCAAACGAAAGCCAACATGACAAGTGAAATTCGACCACATAAGATGTCACGGTGAAAAATGACACATGACAATTATGTACTGACAAGAGCAATTTTGGCATACTTTGTACTGACAAGAGCAATTCTGACATATGAAAATTAAAAAAATATAAGCTTGATAATTATACTTTGTGTTGTAACTGAATTATTTACTCAAAGATATGAATTATCAGCTTTAGTCACTTGTCATTGTAATAAGAAACCAACCAACATAGTAGGGGTGAGTTCGGGTCGGGATGGGTCGAGATTTGGTATATCTCGATCCTCTCCCAATTTTGAGCCGGGACGCAAATATGTATCTTAGTCTAGGTCCCGAATATGAAGCATCACGATTTTGTCCCGGTTCCGTCCCGATTTTGAACTGGGACGAGATTATCCTCGAACTTTCGGGTTGTGCCGGACCGATTACTAATAATTAAATTTAATCAAATTTTTATTTTAGTAATCAAGATATATCTTTTTGAACATTATTTTTATTTCATTTTAAAAATTTATATTTCTCAAGAAATTTACTAAAGTATTTGTTTAAATTTTAAGGTAGAAACCAAACTTGTAGACATCGTGTAATGGACATAAAACATGTTGGCTGGGCACCATAACGATTTTATTCAAGAAAAAATGATCAAATTTGCCTCTAAAATATTAAAAAATATGCAAATTTGCCCATTAAATATGTTTTGGACCAAAATTATCTTTGTCAGTACATAATTGTCACATGTCATTTTCCATCGTGACATCTTATGTGGCCGAGCTACACTTGCCACGTGGGATTCCATTTGCTGACGTGGACTTCCATTAACGAAAAAGGTAAAAATGATTTAATTATGTAACGTCGAGGATAATTTTAATCAAAAATATAGTTGATGGACAAATTTAATTTAATCATTTTCCTGTATATATTTTAATTCGCTACAAAAGAAAATGTTACGTAGTTTTGTTTGTATATACGATTTAACTTCAACTTTAACACGTTAATTAAAGCCAAAGAAACATGATATCATGTATATATATATATATATATACACGAAGACAACAACAGTGTTTCCTAATCATGGGCAATTAAGTTAATTAATTTAAAAGAGCAAAAGTAGTAATTAGTCCACTGCAAACATGCAACATATATAGCAAATTAATTACTTAAGCCAATTCAACATATATATATATATATATCCCCCATGCATCTCGGAAAGAGTTCAAATTAACTCAACACTAGATTTAGGATTAAATGATACAAGAAATCAAAAGCCCTAGCTCGATCGGCTTAATTTCCTTTATCCGTACGTTGACAAAATTAATTCTTCAATCAGTCAGACAAGATCATCAAGCCGTCGGCCAGTCCTTTCGGATCTCGAAGTAGTAGGTCATGTCCAAATAGCACTTGCCATCATCATCCACAAACTGAAACAAATCAATTAGAAAATAATAATTATTATGAATTGAAGAATTTACTACCTTTGTTCTTGCGGAGTAGGAACCCCTTGCAAAGTAGCCAGATGGGGTGGTCTCTTCTTCCAACTCGTATGTGTAGGGCTCCTTCTGAGGGCTAAATGTTCCCAGCATCACTTTGTTGCTCTCCACTGTACATTATATTATATTATTTTATTAAAGCTTTAATTAAATGGTACGTAAAGGCAGTAATTAATTAATTAATCAATTAATATAAAAGAACATGCATGCATGCACCTTTGACTCCGGTCTTCCATACGGTGTTAGTGTATCTGAGGCCGGAAACGATGTTGTTGGAAACAGTGAAGCAGAATTTGAGACGGTAGCGACTGCCGTCCTTGAGAGCGAAGGCGAATCCCTTCGAGTCCGGCACGAACGGGATCGGCAATACCAAATCCGCCCTCTCTGGAGACAAGATGCTCAGCTCTTGGAACTTCACATCCGGTTCCAGAGTCTCTGCATTATATATTCATTCATCACCTAACTAATTAATTAAAACATAGCTTAAGAGAGAGAGAGAGAGAGAGCAGGCGACAACATTCTAGGGTTTCACAAAGCATCTGTCATGTGTGAAGGATCACCATCATTAGGAGGAATGATGTCTTTTCAGAAACCAAGAAATTAAGCTACCAGCAGTTCAATTAAAGAAAAGAAAACCAAAACAAAAGACTAAAAGAGTACCTTCTCCAACCAATCATTTACACATACATAAATTAATCTTCATCAATGGTTAATATATTACGTACCTCCAACTTCATTGAGATCAATACTCCCGAGAAGCTGCTCCTTCCACTTCCTCAAGCTCTCATCGTCCTTCAAATCATTCAACCACAATTGTATAATGCCTATTAATTAACATGTCTGATTAATTAGTACTAGTAACGTTATAGAATGAAATTAATTAACCTTGTCCATCTCAAGCTGTTCCTTGAGTCCAATCTGCGGGCCGAGGACGACGGCCCTCTTTTCGTCGTCGTCCTCCTCCTCTCCTCCTTCGACCTTCTCCTCCACGTCGCTGCTCGGCTCGCTCGGTTGCTGGCCGCCGCATTCCTCCTCGTTCTTGTGCTCGTCCTTCTCCATGTCGATCGCGCGCCGTACGTTGAACAAGCTCCGAGGGAGAAGGAAGCTCCCAAGGACACTATCTTCGTCTGTCGATCTTGTGCTCGATCTCCTCTTCTTCTTTTTCTTCGTCTGTCTTGTTGTTGCTTGCTTGTTGTTGTTCTTGTTGCAGAGGAGATGAGGGAGATACGAGAGATAAGAGGGGAGGAAGAAGAGGTCGTCGCCTTCAGGTGCAGAAATGAAACCCGCTTTAACTTGTGACAGGTGGAGGAAAGAAGACTTGTTCTCTTCTTCAATTCCACGTTCTTGGTTTGCAGATTTATTTCATTTCATTTCATTTAATTCTGGGATTATTGCTTTAACATGAGGATTAAGCGGCTGACTTTGTGGGGACACCTGGTCGGACCCCACTTTTCAATTTTGCACCCTACAATTCCAATATTTTATCAATCAATTTTTGGATTGTATATATATTTGCATTTCAATTAATTAATCCTACCCTTTTTAAAATACACGTCTAAAATTTTATCATTTTTCAATCACATATAAAATATTTTTAAAATAAAATAAAATTAAAAACTTCAAGGATCATATATTGATATATTGTAACTTTGTAAGGTACGGAGGCCTAATCGATAATATCTTAAATTTGAGGTGCCAAACTAAAAAATCGATCCTTTTAAAATCATTTTTATTCAATTAGTTACATCGAAATTAATCCACAAATGTTTATCAATCTTGGAATTCGTAGATATTTGAATTGAATTTCAATGCGAGTGGTGGTCAAAGTAATTTTAATTAATTAATTAACGACACGTGAAACGGAGTGCAGTGCGTCCTTTTCTCCTTGTCTTGCATAAATATATTTATTAATGTTGGTAATTAATGAGGTCATTAAATTAATTATTAATGGGAGGAAATTAATTAAATTGAATTTGTGAAGGCGAGGAGGGGAAACAGGAACACAGGATTCATGTGTTTGCATTAATCGACGTGGAAAAGGAATAAATATAGCGAGGTGCATCCCCGTGAGCTCCAGAATTTGAATGCAGCAGCTGTTGCTTACTTTCTACATAAATTCTTGTGTAGCCTTCAAATCCTCACATAAGTTAATTTTACTTTTTGATATCTACTTCAAATTTCAAACATTGCCTTGTCATGCATCGGAGAAAATTAATGCCATATCCATCCATCAAACACATGCAAGTTTTCTTTTGCTTCATCTCTTCTCAGTTCATTTCAGGGAATAATATCTGAAATTTCTACAACTTCACTTAAATATATATAAAATCCCTCTTGCCACACAACAAAAAGGAAATAACAGCTTGACTTGTATATCCAGGAGCTATTTGTCCATCTCATGCAATGCAGCTGAGGCACAGAAATCCTGCCCAAAAATTCTTCTGCATGCACAAATAAATTTAATAAATATATTAGCCAGAATTAAAGTAAACATCCAAATTAGGAATTAAATACTGATGAGGAGGAATTAATTACCTTCTTGGGTATCTGAGGGAGCTGATCAGGAGGTATTTTGTAAAGGTCCTCATCCACAGCTCTTGATGACTTCCTCAACTTCTCCTCATAATAATAGTAATGCAGCTTCTTATTCTTCTCTTCTCTTCTCTTCTTATCAAACTAAACATTGATATATTCAAGTAAGAAACAATTTGTAGAAAATTATATGTCTATTATGATTAGAAAAGAAGACTACCAGATAAATAAACTATAATTAATTAATTACCTGAGGCTGATGATTATAGGAAGATAACACCTTGAAGAGATCCTCACCATCCCCCAAAAAGAAGTGAGCTTTCAGAAGACCATCATCCTTCATTGCTTTCTCCTCACACAAATTCCAGCTCCCAAAAGCTGGAATCTTGTACCCTCTCATTGCATCCTATACATAGATGGATAATTTACATTAAAAATAAAAATACTCGATCTATCAGGGAATGAAGATGATCACTATGATAACATAGTACTAAAATATAGTAAGAAAAAAATGCTATCAAACGCCAAAAGAGATAAGTAAAACCCTAATTATGAATCAGTTTCAGTACTCAAAAGATGTCAATTCTGTCTCACATCATGAATATATATACATAAATGGACAGTTTTTGTTTAAAAAGACATCATAAGAAGTCTTGATTGGACAATGAAGATGATAATTCCATCGGACGATCTAAAAACCCTTATTATGAATTAATACTGCACTAGCATTAATTTGTGTTTTTCTTACCTCCATTGTCTTTTTCTTCTTCTTTTTCCTTTGGCAATAGAAGGAAGACTACAAGGGAGCAAGAGAAGCACTGATGCAGGTGGTGATTAGACACTAAAGGAGAAGACAGAATGGAGAATGGATCTGCAGAAAGAGATCGAAGTAGTGAGCTTTATAAATAATGGTGAGCAAAGACAAAGAGGAAGAGGGAAACAGCTTTGATATATTGATTACTTTGAGGGAATGAATTAAAGGGATACATTGAGCTCCAACGCAATGCATGCATGCTGATAAAGGTGAAGTCTTTTTGTTGGTGCATGCTTGCTTTCATGATGGTGGCTAATTGGAGCATGCAACAAGCCTTCTTTAACTTTGCTGTGTGCCCTAAAGTTTCACCACAAAGGGGGGAAGTAGCAGCCATGCATGGAAGCATGATGGGCACCCATGCCTATTGCCTGGAGACTTGAGAAAAGGCAAGTCCATGCCTTGTCTGCTGCTCTGCATGCATGCCAAGGAAGAATTAATTAAAATGCATGTGTAAATGGGACTGCAAATAAGATGTTGACCTTTTATTAATTACATTTCAATTTTTTGTCATAAAATAAATGTATAAATGGGTTGAATCTAGAAGAGAAATTGATCCAAATTGAGTTATTTGAATTGAGAAAAAAATATTCAAATCCTAAACTGAACTAAGGAAATTCAACTTACTGACTTTCTTAAGAACATATCTCTAGCTTTTCAATCTTCATGCTTGTAGAGAAGAAGCTTTTCATGACATGCTTGCAGCCAAAGAAACATTTTTGCCTCACCAAGTCAAAAATGTCATCATGATTACAACATAATATTGTAGCACATATATATTAATTTGTTGAATTCATTAACCCAACTATTCAATTCAAAATTTTTCCTTACATCCAAATCAACTAGTAAGACCTAATATGACATTCGATTCAAATTTTTTCCTTAAATCAACAAAACCTAATCTGATAATTCAAATTTTTTTATAATTTTTAAACCTATAGTGATTGTTAGCAACTCAATTAGTAAGACCATGCATGTGTGTTAATTATATTAAAAAGAAATAAGCAAAGAAAAAGAAAAGTTGGATATTATTTAATTAACTAAAGCTGGTCATGCCTTGGGGCGTGATTAGTCCATAACCTAGCTAGTTAATTATTTTAGTTCAAGAATGTCACATTAATTAATTATGCTAATTAATTAATTAAATAGGTATACTATATAATTCAATATGTCTCTTAAAGCAGCTACAACGTACATGCCTACATATGCTTTATAATTAATTACTTAAAGTGTATTAATGTTTTGTTCTGATCATGCTTATCTTTAATTTTTTTAATGTAGTTTTTATACTATCAATATCTTCATCTGCCGGAAGAAAATTTATATACAATTAATAATTTATAATTATGTGGATCTGAATTATATGGAAGCATTTATCAACATTTTAAATATGTGCAAACTTTTCAAAGCTGTATATTCTTTTATAGGGCTGTATATTTTGCTGAACATAAATCATATGGTCACTAACTTCTAATTAAATTTCTGAGCTGATGGACAATATGCTTAATTCCTTGCACATCATAGTTAATTGCCTCTAACTCATTAACCTCTGATTAACTCTATATATATGATTAATAAATTTACCTAAAGTGGAACTTGGTTTCGGAAATTACAAAAATCGAAACTTAGTTCCGAAAATTACGAGATCCAAAACCAAATGTTCCGATTTCCCTGAAATGGCCCTGCATTTGATTTTGGGTAGCTGAAACCAACTGCAGCCAAATTGGTAATTAAAAATTAAAACTATAAATTTTTTAGTTATTGTCGGTTGACGTGGAATAGTTTTAATTTTTTAATATTTTTTTAATATTTTTACGCCACGTATGACTTAAGCTGACATGGTGTATTCAATTTAAAAAAACAATTTTTATTTGCTGACGTGACATTCCATGTCAGCACATAATGGGTAAACAAACAACTATCTAACAAGAGACCATAATTGTTACAAATTCAAAAGTTGAAATTAATTCACAATTGTTTCAAATAAAAGAATGAGCTATATTTGTTAAAAATATCAAAGCCCGGGATATTTTTATTAATTTTCCCAATTTTTTATGCTTATATAGATCAGGCACATGTTATAGTGACATTTATGACATGACCATGCTATTAATTATTTGCATTACTTTAGTGCTACTGTTTTTTTATAGTGTTAGTAAGATGTATATTCATTATGATGATCTATTTGCGATCCGCTAGTCTTGTGCTTCTAGCGGATGCATATTATGGCCCAATGGACATGAGAGAGTCCACGACTAAGAACACTGGTATTTAATTGATACGCCACGACGGAGGGGCATTGCGTAGTGCCCTCGAGTTATCTTTGGCAAATCGTTCTTTCCGTATGAGTGGATGGGGAGGACCACTCTTGATTTTGGTTTAAAAAATAAATGAGATATCTAAACTGTATCGGGGAGGAATTGAATATAAACATATATACAAGAGATGCATGACCGATGCTTAATTAGTTTTAAGATAATAATAATCTTTTAAACCTATTATATATATATATAAAAATCAAAGTTTGATGTTGGATCGAACTAGAACTATCAAGTCTAGTCAAATTAGACCGCCAGCGTCACATAACTCACCTCGAGCCGAACCAAACAACCTCACCTAGGGGGCTTCATCCGGCTGTACTCCTGGACCAGACTCGAGTCAGACGACTCCTCCCAGGGACCCCATCTGGTCATACATGGATATCCACGACATTTTTTTTCACGGGGATATGCTATTAACAAGCCTGTCATCTCCGGGATTGGTCTTGACTCGTTCTGAGCAACATCCCCCGCGAAATTGACGGACGACGTCATCACCCTCACCTACAATAAATACAAACATATCACGCATCAAGTAACTCTAGTTTCAATTTCATTACCTCCACTTTGAAATCCTCCTAACTTGAGCATCGGAGTGTCATTTGTAGGTCCCCTCGCCGGCGTTGAACCAAATAAGGAGAAACATCGAACCAGACCAGATTACTCTGATCCTCAGGCAGGAACATATGCATACATATGTATATAAATGTCACGCCCCAAATACAGGGCCACGTGATCGGCCACGGTATACGCGCCTATACCCCGCAGCCTAACTCATGCACATGCCAACATCATAAGAATAAATAATAGCGGAAAGAAATCAACGAGTTGTTATTTCATCTAGAATCAAAACAGAGTTCATCATAAATAAGTTTTAACAAACGAATAAAATGCGAAAATAATACATCAAGTCTAACAGACCAAATACAATAAAATTCGAGTAAAATAACATAAATGCCCTCAAAGGCTACAACTCCAAAAGACCAACAAAAGTGCATGACACACTACCAAAAGACTCGACTACGACCCTAACTAGGACTGCATGCTATGAGATCATACGGCTCCTCTGCCCTCCAACTGCGCCAATTGCTCCAGCCCACCTCATTGGTCAAGCTCTGCAAAATAAAATAACGACAACGGGTGAGTTCAAAGAACTCAGTGAGCGGTTCTACCAACCCTCACAAAAACAAACATCACAGATAAGATGCATAAGATAAAACTAGGGGTGAGCAAAATTCCCTGATTCATCGAAACTGATTTAACCGAACCGAATTAATTTCGGTTTGATTTTTGGTTAAATTTTTTTTGGATATATATATAAAATAACAATTATATTAAATGTTGGTATTTGCCTTGGTGGTTAAGTGTAATGTTAAACTTCCCACCCACTTAGGTTCAAATCCTAGTGTAATATTATTTATTTTACATTCGATTATATATATAATACGTGTTAGTTAGAAAAAAATGATAATAAAGTTTGCTAAGATGGTTAGAGAGGTAAAAAATAAAGCTTGGTTTTCAAATGTCTAGGTTTGAGTCTTATAGCACATGAATGTTTTTTGAAATTTTTTTATTTTTTATTTTTTCGGTTAACCGAACCGAACCGAACCGAAAATTCAGTTAACCGAACCGAATTAATCAATTTTTTTCGGTTCAGTAAATGATTAAAAAATTTCCTTTGGTCCGGTTCGGTTTTTAACCGAACCGAACCGATGCTCACCCCTAGATAAAACTCCTAACTCAAGCAGGAAAATATCACATGGAAGTCACTAGCTATCAGGCCATCCGGCCACCACCTACCCGAAGGCAGCCAACACCCATACGGTGAAGAACAACAGGCCTAAGCCTACCATGCCCTAAGGCAACAACACATACTAGGATAATCGGGAAGGCCATCCAAACTTATCCTAGTATAAAGAAACTCGAGAGAAATCGGAAAAGGCCCTCTGAACTTACTCCACGAGTCGCGTAGGGACAATCAGGATTCGCCCATCCGAACTTGCCCCTTTAAGATATCATAGGAGTAATCAGGTAGGGTCTCTGAGCTTACTCTTAAAAGATATCACAAGAATAATCAGGAAATGCCCTCCGAATTTATTCCTTAAAACCATCTCAGGGATAATCGGATAGGCCCTCCGAACTTACCCATGAGGCCAACCAGAACAATCGGGAAAGGCTCTTCGAACTTGTTCTGCAAAAATGGGGAGATTGTTGGCCTAAGGTTTTCTACCTCAGTCTTAATCTCTGTTTTGATGATAACAAATATGAAACTAATATTTCATTGAGATATCATTCAGGTTCCAAGTCGGTTAGCGCACGACGTCCTTGATCGGAAGAATCAAAGAAATCGGAGAAATCAGCAAGGGCGCTCGTCGTCACTCGAAATTCTTTGAAAAGTTAGAGTTTAGGTTTAGGGTGTCTAGATATGTTGTAAATCCTCATTATTTATGTTTTAAAGTTATTAATTTAAAATTAATAAATGTTATATACGTAGACTTAGCGAAGACGGAACCTAAACGAGTAGAAAAACCCAAGCAAACTAGCAGTCTGCCCAGTCTGTCTAGTTTTCGGTCGATCGACAGAAGCCAAAAATTGGCAGTGGGTGCATCGGTCGACCGATCGATCGACCAGATTGAGGATCGCAGAATCACGACCCTGGCAAAACAGCTTCGATCGACCGAATTGGGGATTGATGAGCCCGTGACTCATTCGGTCGACCCGTCAGTCGACCGAATAGCCCGATTAAGTCACAGAAGGGCAGCGGTCGCTAGGATGTCGATCGATCGATCGATCGGTAAGCGATTGAGCGGCGATAACGGCTAGTTTTCCGCCCGTTGAGCTGCCCATTTCATTCCGTTTCTTTTTGGCTCTATAAATACCCAAGTCTAAGCCTTTCTAAACAACTTTTTGATCACTCCTAACCTTCATTGAGCCATCTTTGATCAATTCTAAGCCTTCATTGAGCGAATCTTGTGAAAAACTTAGCTTGAGCCAAAAACCTTGATCTTGCCTTCATTCCTTCGTTGATTAACCATCAAAGGCATCAAGAGGAAGATAGGAATCTTGTTGTGGAACTAAGTAATTTATTGTTTGATTTATAGCTCCATTTATTGTTGTATTTTCTTGTTTACTTCTTTATATTTGAGTTTGTATAAGACCTAGAGTATAGGTCTTGAAACTGGGTGGTAACCTTGGTGTTTGAGGTTTAAATCCACCGGTGTAAACGTAGTTTGCTAGGATTAGTTGAGTTATCCCTTAGGGTTGAGGTGGAAGAGTGCTCTCGGTAAGAAGGCGGAGACTTTCGGATGTGAAAGTGCCTTAGGTTGAGAGTGAGACTCTTCAAGTCAAAGTTCTATGTATAAGGGAAATTATTTAATCTAGTAAACTTAGTTTGGAAATCCTAAGCGAGGTGCTTAGGTAGTGGAGTAGGCATTGGAGCCGAACCACTATAAATATATGTGTTAGCATTGTTATCGTTATTTGTGTTTAATTAATTTATTTTTGCTTCTGCATCTAGTCGATAAATTGCAAATTGCCTAAATAATTTAAGAAACGATTAAAACTGGATTAGGCAACAAGTTTAGACAACACACTATTCATCGCCCCTTTAGTGTGCCATTTCACTCAATTTGGTATCAGTGCAGGTCGTGGATTGAGAGAGTGTAGCGTCTATACCACCTAGGTTCGATGAGTCTAATTTTGGTCTTTGGAAGAGTATAATGTATACTTTCCTAAAGACTCAAGGTTTAGGTATACTTGATATGGTAAAGACAAAATATATTGAACCTAAGGAAAATATGAATGCATGGACCCAAGAACAAGTTAAATTATTTGAATTAAATGGTAAACCAACACATCTTCTATATTGCACATTTTCAAATGATATACTTGAAAAAGTTATGCATTGTTCTTCCGCATTGGATATTTGGGCAACATTAAACATGCTTTATGATTATGCAAAAATCGAGGAGATTATTACTTTTAAAAGAGGAGGTGATAACAATTGTCATACCTCTAGTTATAATGAAGTTTTTGATGCCCAAAGCTCATCTAGTCAAAGGAACATCAAAAATCGGAGAAGAAAGCTAAGGTATTTCCTTTGTCAAAAAAAGGGATATAAAAAGAGGAATTGTCCCTACTTGAAGAAAATGACCAAGAAGAAGAATGCTTCCAAGTCCACCTTCGAATCTAGTGGAGCATCTTTCTGTCATGATGATGAAATCACATCTCAAATATGCCTCATGGGTTTTCGAAATGAGGTAAACTCTTCTACTTCTAGTCATGTTAAAAATCTTGATAGTGATAATGATGATAGTAGCTCTAATTCTTTAGGTATGTCTTATGATGAGCTATTAGAAGAATCTAAGAAGATGTATGTCATGCTCATGAAATCAAATAAGGAAAATAGAAAAATCAAGAAAGAAAACTTGAAGCTTGTCAATCATGTGCATGAGTTGAAGAGTGAAAATGAGAAAATGAAAACTAGCATGATTGATCCTTGTCATGATACATTAGCTCTAGAAGTTAATGACTTGAAACTTGAAAATGAGGTTTTGAAAAATAGATTGAAGTCTACAAATAAAGATTTGAAAAATATTTCAAAAATTGAGATTGAAAATTCGAAAGTAAAGAATTCAAAAATTATGAATGAAAATTGTATACTAAAATCTCAATTGAATGCTTTGTATCAATCTATTGATACTTTAAAAAATGAGGTTGTGTTCTTAAGTAGGAAGATTAATGATTTGTTAAATGGTTCATCATTTAAGAATTTAGTAGAAATGGTGGTTTTAACAAGAATTCTCATGCTCATGTTAATTCTCATGTTAGGCATCCTATATTTAAACCTCACGTTGAAAAGAAAAAATTTAATGGAAATTGTTTTTGTTGTGGTGTTTATGGGCATGTTATTTATGATTGCGCATTAAAGAGAAATCCAAGTGTTGCTAGGACATTTTGGATTCCTAAGCCCTCTAACCCCCAAGGACCCAAAGTCATTTGGGTACCAAAGATCTCATGCTCTTTTGTAGGGGGAGCTACCACACAAGGGTGAAAGATTGATGATGTATTGAAGTTGACCTTGGATCCAAATGAGAAATATTTCAAGAGGTTGCAACTTCGAGCTATCATGATGCCATAGGTATAGAAATTGACATCAAAGACTTTGGTATCATCTCCTATACTCTCTTGCTTAAATTATAGTTGGAGTTTTGATATATGCTTAATATTAGTAGATTTTCTCCGCTCTTAATATATTTCAAATGATTTTTGATTTTTTGATTTTCGGTCTCTTCGGAGACCTATGTAGCCTATAATGGGCTCATGCGACCTTGCGATTTTAAATCGTAGGCTCATTGTGGCCTTTCGGTTTTCAACCAATAGGAAGGGTTGGAGATCATGCTTTTCATTAATATTACATTTGTGATCTCTTAAAATTTATTTCGTGTTCATGATAACATATATTCAAATGGATTTCAAACTATTTAGTAAAGTGGATTTTGAAAATGATACTTGATTTTTCTCTTTGCTATTTGGTTTGGGTTGCTTGCTAGTAGCTTTAGTTTCATTAAATCTAATAATGAAGTTTACTTGCAAGCTGAGAATGTTAATGGAAGGCTATGAGTTCGAAGAATGAGGTATGAGTTCGTTTTTGCAAAAGTCTTAGTATATTAGTTGAATATTCATGCTTTAATGATGTCTCTATACGTACTCATGATTGTTTTTGCATGATAATTCTATAAAATTTCATGAGTAGGTAAAATTTTGATAACTTGGGCAATTTCATGATATCTTGATTGAATAAAATTTGCTCTAAATTAAAATTCATATTAGAGACCTCATTTTGAGTTAGTGGTCGACAAACATATTTAAATACACATATTACATGAGTCTAGGTATTTAAACTTGAAAATTCATGTCTATGTGAACAATGCGATAACTAGATCAATTTAGGGGACTTAAACTTGAAAAGTTTGACCCAAGTCAACAAATCGACTTGGACACTTCATTTTAAATCCAAACTTCATAAACATGATTAGAAATAGGTATGACATGGTTCCATGCACTTGGAATGAGAAATTCATATAGATATGGATAAAATGACATAAATGTCATTTCATGATAACATCTTTTGAACCAAGTTGATCCAAGTCAACAAATTGACTTAGAGGTCTCATTTCAATCCATATTTGAGGAACATGTTTAGATTTACTCATGTTAGGTATCCATAGGTTTAAGTTTGAAAAACCATGAGTAAATGATAAGATTGACACTTAGCAAGTTTCATGATAACTAGTTTAGTTTTGAATGAAACCATGCTAGGTTGATATTTTGACTTAAGGACATAATTTTCATTCCAAACTTGACATACACTCTTTACATACCATTATGTGGTGTTATAAAAGTTTGAATGAAAACTAAGAACGTTTTGAAAATAACTAAAAATTACGAAAATGTCATTGAAAATTTAGCACTTTCAATTATTTCTAGAAAAATGTAGAAAAATTATTTTTAACTGATTCTTGAAACTACACCTTCACTGAAAAATCTAGTTTATTCAGTAAAATATTTCAGAAATTTTCATCAAGAATCGGATTTATAATGGAATTTTGAAGTTGGATTTTAAAAATACAAAGTATTATAATTTTGTAATATTAATTTTTCCAATACTTTGATTTTTCGTCGGAAACTTCAAATGAAAGTTTGTGTATACCATTTTGATTTCGTTTCTAATATCATTCACACCATTTTTTGAGCAAAATCATTTCTAGGAATGATTTTGATATCTTAAATGATAGCTAGAAATATTCATTTTTGGTTGAAATCAATATAGGATGAAAAATAAACTTAGACAATTTATTTTGAGCTCAAACTTGACACACTTATTTTAAATGATCATTCAGCGATGTCGGGAAAGTTTGAAGTAAAAATGATAACTTTCGGAAAAATACATGAAATTTACGAAAATGCCCCTGAACTTTCAAGAATTTTATGAATTTATAGAAAATTAATTTTTGACTGATTCTTGAACCTGTAGATTCCTCGAAAAATCTAGTTTGTCCAGTTAAAGTTTTAATTTTTTTTGTCAAAAATATGATTTTGTATGAATTTAAAAGTTTGATTTTTGAAAACTTAAAGAAAACTTTGACCTATGTCAAAAAGTGACTTAGAAACCTCATTTTCAGTCCAAATTTGATTCATATACTTAAATTCACTCATATTTGATGTCTAGATGCCTAAGATAGAGAAAACATGAGTAGATAGCAAAATTTAATACTTAGCCATTTTCATGCTTTCATGCCTACTTTGAATGAAATCGTGCTAAGTTCATATTTTGATCAAATGACATTAGTTTCATCTCAAACTTGATATACATATTTTAAATGACCATATCTTGTTATTTTGAAAGTTTGAATGAAGTCTAAAAATATCATAAAAAAGATATGATATTCACGAAAATATCCATACTTGAATAAATACATGATTCTTAGTTTTGAATTCTATCTATCATTCCTTGATATCATGTATTGATTAGTCTCAAAATTGGTATGTATGTTTACATCCCTTGAGTTGAGATCTACATATTTCATGGAAAATAGTTTTAGAGTCTCAACTTTGACTATATGTTGACTTTTCTTGTCCTTTTTTATTGATGTTAAAATGGGGAGAAAAATATAGGTAAAAAAGGAAAGAAAATATAGGCTAACCTTGCATATAGATAGAGGGAGTTTCATTATGTAAATATCCATGTTGATAGGGGGAGAAATCCCATGTTTAATATCCTCTATGCTTAATTATAGATATTTTCTTAATGATGTTTGTCATCATCAAAAAGAGGGAGATTGTTGGCCTAAGATTTTCTACCTCGTTCTTAATCTCAGTTTTAATGATAATAAACATGGAACTAATGTTTCATTGAGATATCTTTCAGGTTCCAAGTCGGTTAGCGCACGACATCCCCGATCGGAAGAATCGAAGAAATCGACAAGGACGTTCGTCGTCGCTCGGGATTCTTCAGGAAGTTAGAGTTTAGGTTTAGGGTGTCTAAATATGTTGTAAATCCTCATGATGATGCATAAGAACTCAAAAACCAATCCCGAGCCCCAAAACATGAAAACCCGGAACCGCCCTAAAATTCACTAAGCCTAGGGAGCTCAGCTCCTTGGAGGGCTATATGTCCTAGACATTTACTTAACATAAAACAATGTGGTAATTGTTCCTTGGGTCAAAACTAGATTACGATGTATTTTAAAGGAATTTTTGGAAGCCTTTAGCATACCCATATTTGACCCGAAAGATTAGAAAATTTTCGTTTTCGAAAAGTTTGTACTAGACCCCAAAAACTAGATTTTGATTCTTAAGGATTTTGTTTTTTTAGATATTTTTATTGAATCCAAATGGGGGTAATCCTTATATAACATTTATGTTAAAGTTATTAAATTAAAATTAATAAATGTTATATAAGTAGACTTAGCAAAGACGGAACCCAAACGAGTAGAAAAACCCAAGCAAACTAGCAGTCTGCCCAGTCTGTCTAGTTTTCGGTCGACTGGTCAGTCGACCGACAAAAACCAAAAACTGGCAGTGGGTGTGTCGATCGACCGAATTGAGGATCGCAGAATCGCGACCCTGGTGTAACAGCTTCGGTCGACCAATTGGTCAACCGAATTGGGGATTGATGAGCCCGCGACTCATTCGGTCGACCCGTTGGTCGACCGAATAGCCCGATTAAGTCACAGAAGGGCAACGGTCGGTATACAATCGATCGGTCGATCGACCGACGATCGACCGACAAGCGACCGAACGGCAGTAACGGCTAGTTTTTTGCCCGTTGAGCCGCCCGTTTCATTTCGTTTCTTTTTGGCTCTATAAATATCCAACTCTAAGTCTTCCTAGACAACTTTTTGATCACTCCTAACCTTCATTGAGCCATCCTTGATCAATTCTACGCCTTCATTGAGTGAATCTTGTGAAAAACCTAGCTTGAGCCAAAAACCTTGATCTTGCCTTCATTCATTCGTTGATTAACCATCAAAGACATCAAGAAGAAGCTAGAAATCTTATTGTGGAGCTAA
The DNA here is from genome assembly GCA_034359265.1 of Canna indica. Taxonomy (NCBI): domain Eukaryota; kingdom Viridiplantae; phylum Streptophyta; class Magnoliopsida; order Zingiberales; family Cannaceae; genus Canna; species Canna indica. The sequence goes on along the minus strand of CP136893.1, from coordinate 18,765,942 downwards.
GTAATTTATTATTTGATTTATAGCTCCATTTATTGTTGTATTTTCTTGTTTACTTCTTTATATTTGAGTTTGTATAAGACCTAGAGTATAGGTCTTAAAATTGGGTGGTAACATTGGTGTTTGAGGTTTAAATTCACCGGTGTAAACGTAGTTTGCTAGGATTAGTTGAGTTGTCCCTTAGGGTTGAGGTGGAAGAGTGCTCTCCGTAAGAAGGCGGAGACTTTCGGGTGTGGAAGTGCCTTAGGTTGAAAGTGAGACTCTTCGAGTCAAAGTCCTATGTATAATGAAAACTATTTAATTTAGTAAACTTAGTTTGAAAATCCTAAGCGATGTGCTTAGGTAGTGCTTAGCGATGTGCTCTCCTAGGATTCTTCGAGGGCTGCCGAGTCCCATAGGGGAAGGGTTCAAGCCGTTCTCCTCTCGCATGGCAATCACAAGAAACGACGAGAACTCGAAAACAACGGTAAAATCCAACAAGAACACTTTATTTTCAAGAACAGCTCAAGAAGATGGAGAAACCCGAAAGGAGGGTAAAACCACTCACCTAATTAGGAAGGATGAATAAAGGAGAAATCCCAGATGGCGACCTTTGAATCCGGCTACAAAAGATGGCAGCTCAACTCAAGGGAGTGGACAAGAGGGGCGGCGGCTCACTCCAAGCCGTCGTCTTGGAGAGAGGGAGAGAGGAAGAGAGAGGGGCTGGCTTCGGCAGGCTCCTCTCGGCTTGGCTCCAAAGGGAAGGAAGAAGGAGAAGGGGATGAAACCTTGGGCGGTTCGTCTCTAGGGGGTGGCGGCGGCTCCATGGGGAAGAGGAGAGGGGCTGGCGGCTGGCTCCTCTTCTCAAAAGTCTTGTGTGGTTCCAATAAGCAACCCGCATAGGGAGCCACAAGCCAAAGGGAGGGAGTTTTATACTCCCTCCTCAATCGTAATTCCTCCAAATCCTTTATTCAATCCGCATCCGCCTCAAGCCGAAGTCGAACCCGCTAACTTAATTAACTCAATTAATTCTATGATAAACTATAAGCAACCACATAAGATAATCAATTATGCATACATAACATAAAATTAAATAAATTTAACTACTCAAGTAATATTTCACATTCATAATCCTACTTACCTGAGCTCGTAGGCTCGCACCGGACCATGAGTCGATTCGGTTCAACCTCGATCTAGTCCGCTAGGCTGGCAAATACAAGCATAAAAGAAAATAATATAATTAAATATCTAGGATATTATAATAAAAGAATAATGTGTTAATCCCAAAATCTAAAAATTACGAGACATAAAAGATTAATGTGTTAATTATATAGAAATAAATATTTATAAGATGAAATTATATAAAAATATACATTAATAGAAATAAAATGAATTTATTATTGATTACTGAAAGTTGATAAGATGAAATTAATATTTATAAGTTCTAATTCATATTGGACAACAATAATCCAATTAAAATATAATATAATGATAAAGTGAATTCCAAGAGTAAAATTTAGGAGAATAAAAAGAAGAATGAAAGACATTTGAATCTTTAATCGTTACGTCCATGAACTTTTTTTCTTCTGCTTTCTTGGTTTTTACAATTTTAGTTGATCAAATTAATTTTTAGTTGACTATTTAAGATTGGTCGCTCTGCATATCGTAAATCTCAAACTTATTCCAATATAAAATTTTAAATGTATATAATATAATATTTTGCTTTCAATATTTTTGTATTAATATTGTGGTATATTAACTTCCTAAATAAATTTAACTGGTTGTATTTCTTAATTATTGGTAGATGGTGTCAATTTGAATAAAGTTGTAATTTTATTATTTAAATAGGATAAATACTAAAAAAATACGAATTTTGGACCTTTTTCCATTTTTAGCATAAACTTTTTTCGTTAGCAAGAAAATACACGAACTTTGATTCTGTTACCCCGTTTAGCATGCATCGTCATTTCTGACGGTTTTTGCTGACATGACCGTTAACGGTGATGACGTGACAAGTTACTTTGCCAACATGACATACATTTCAATGGACGAGTAAATGTTAACATAAAATTACGAAATTACCCATCCCCGATGCTAATGTTTTTTGAAATGGGGACGAGCAAAATGGTAATTTGCCCGTCGTCTCTAAGTTGGGCACGCTCGATGCCCTAGTTCTTATTTTACCTGCCCGAACACTATGAAAAGGGGGATTGTTGTTGCCTTTATCGCGGAATTAGGGCACGCCTTCTGGAGTCTTTGTCGCCGAATTAGGGTACGAAGGGACGATCATGTCAGGAAGGGAAATCGTAGGATGAATGGAGGAATCTTCAGTGAATTCATCACAAGTTGTTGCTCCGCGCTACTGCCATAACGTGCGGGCTATTTTGTTCACCCCATGGGGCCAAAGAAATCCCGGAAGAAGATTTTGGGAATGCAGACATTGGAGAGTATGATCCCTTGTAATCACCTCACTCCAAAGTCCTATCTTCATTGTAATCACTCACTCCAATCTTTTAACAGGAGAATGATTGTCACTTCTTTGTGTGGCATGATCTTGGGGATCACAGCCACACAAAGGATATTTTGCGAGATTTTATTAAGGAAAAAAAAATCTTCTCGAGAAACTTAAGCTAATTGAAGAAAGAATAGAATTGAGCAAGATGAAAGAAATGACCTTTCAAGAAAGAATTGCAACACTTGAATATGAGATAGCTCAACTGAGGAATGACAAAAAATAAGTCAATTTAAGGAAGGATAGTGTGTGTATGGTATTTTCTGTTGTATGTATCGTATTTTCTAGTATGTTATTTAGGGGTGGGAACAAAGACAATAGCCTAAAACTACTACCATGAAGTAGTTTGATATATGTATTTTGTGTAAGGAAAAATTTGAGATATTACATGGATATTAAACACAACAAGCACAGCGGAATAATCAAAACATAAATGACTTACTTGATGAAAGCATGTTCATGAAATTGTCTGATCGTTGATGTTCTGCGGAGTGCTTGGTCTTCCTCTACAACACTTCCCTTAAGCTCATTCTTGATGGATGAGAGTCAATTAAGGAGTAATATGTGGCATGGTGTGTAGAGGGGACCTAGCCCCATTTATATAAGTAACCCCATTAGCCCTTCCATCACAGGCCATATCTTTTGGGGGCCTACTGTTGGCCTAAGATTTTTTACTGTGGTCTTAATCTCGATTTTGATGATAAAAAATTTGGAACTAATGTTTCATTGAGAAATCTTTCAGGTTCCAAGTCGGTTAGCGCACGACGTCCCCGATCGGAAAAATTAAAGAAATTGGAGAAATCAGCAAGGACGCTCGGGATTCTTCGGGAAGTTCAAGTTTAGATTTAGGGTGTCTAGTTTATGTTGTAAATCCTCATGATGATGCATAAGAACCCAAAAACCAAACTCGAATCCCAAAACATGAAAACTCGAAAACCGCCCTGAAATTCACTAAGCCTAGGGAGCTTCTTGGAGGGCTATATGACCTAGATATTTTCTTGACACAAAAATGGCGATAATTGTTCGTTGGGTAAAAACTAGATAACGAGGTATTTTAAAGGAATTTTTGGAAACCTTTAGCATACCCATATTTGACCCGAAAGATTAGGAAATTTTCTTTTTTCGAAAATTTGTACTAAACCCCAAAAATTAGATTTTGATTCTTAAGGATTTTGATTTTTTAGATATTTTTATTGAATCCAAATAGGGGGTAATCCTTATATAACATTTATGTTTTAAAGTTATTATCTTTAAGTTAGTAAGTTATATAAGTAGACTTAGCAAAGACGGAACCCAAACGAGCAAAAAATCTAGCCTAACCAAACTGCCCTGCCCAGATTCAGTCGATCGATTGGTCGACTGGCGGCATTTCGGTCGACTGAATATTGCCCAAAATGGGCAGAATGCTTCGGTCGCTCGGGCGGTCGTTTGGTCGGTCGACTGACGATCGATCGGACAAGCGACCTGCGGGCTGTAACGGGTAAAAAATTGCCCGTTGAGAAGAGAGAACTCTCTCTTCTCTTCATGACTTATAAATAGGAAGCCATGAGAGCCTTCCTTCTATTGATCACCTCTAACCTCCTTGAGCCATCTCTTGATCAATTATAAGCCTTCATTGAGCAAAACTTGTGAAAACCCTAACTTGAACCTTTCATCTCATTAATTAAGCCTTACCTTCATTGTTTTATTATCAAAGGCATCAAGAGGAAGCTAGGAATCTTGTTGTGGAGCTAAGTACTTTATTGTTTGATTTATTGCTCCATTTTGTGTTGTATTTTCTTATTATTTCATGGTATGTGAGTTTGTGTAAACCTAGAGTGCTAGGTTGATTGAGGTGGTGGTTGCCTTGGTGTTAAGGCTTAAATCCACCATTGTAAACTTAGTTTACTAGGATTAGTTGAGTTGTCCCTTAGGTTGAGGTGGGAGAATGCTCTCGGTAGGAAGGCAGGATACTTCCGGGTGTGGAAATGCATTCGGTTTGAGAGCAGAGACTTTCTGGTGTAAAATCCTCTTTGTAAGGGAAATGATATAATCTAGTAAAGCTAAGTTTGGAAATCCTAAGCCGGGTGCTTAGGTAATGGAGTAGGCATTGGGGCCGAACCACTATAAATACTTGTGTTAGCATTGTTTTTTGTGTGTATCGCATTGATTATCTTTATTACCCACTTCCGCATTTAGTCGTCAATTGTGAATTGCCTAAGTAACTTAAGAAACTATTAAAAATTAGATTTAGGCTAATTGATTAGTTAACACACTATTCACCCTCCCTCTAGTGTGGTCATTTCACCAACAATTGGTATCAGAGCGGGTCGTAGATTGAGATTTCACCGTCTCCTCTACATCGTCTCTCGATATGAGAATGACACTAGAGTTGGTAGCATCTTCACCTCCTAGGTTCGATGACTCGTACTTTGGTCTTTGAAAATATAGGATGTACACATATTTAAAGACTAAAGGTTTTGGTGTCTTTAACATGTTACATTTAGAATTCATTGAACCTAAGGTTGACATGCATGCTTGGAGTGAATTGGATAAGAAAATGTTTAAATATAATGAAGATGTCATGAATTGTATATTTTACACATTACCAAATGACATCCTAGATAAAGTTATGCATTGCTCTTCGGCTTATGATTTATAGGTCACTTTAAATGTTTTATATGATTATGCCAAAACCGAAGAGATTGACACTTTTGATGAAGGTGGTGACGACAATGGTCACTCACCTACTACTAATCCCGATTTTGATGCCCATAGTGCTTCTAGTCAAAGGAGTAACTCTAAGAGCCGAAAACGAAAGGTGATTTATCATGCTTGCAAGGAAAATGAGCATGTGAAGAAAAATTACCCTACCATGATGAACAAAGCAAGGAAGATGTGAAGTGCTTCCACCTCCACATCTCACTCAATTGAAGCACCCTCTAGCCATGACTATGAAGCCACCTCCAAAGTTTGCCTCATGGTTGCAAATAATAAGGTACTTTCTTCATCATCTAGTCATGATAATGATAATGATAATATTAGCTCTTCTAGTTCACATGATACACAACATGACGAGTTAGTAAGCGAATATAAGAAAGTGTACACCTTGCTTGTTAAAAAGGATAAAGAAAACAAAAAATTGAAGAAAGAAAACTTAAACCTTAGCTCTCAATTACATGATGTAAAATCAGAAAATGAGAAGCTAAAAATTAGTGTCTCTAATCCATATCATGATACCTTAAGTATTGACACTAAGAATTTGAAAATAAAAAATGACATCTTAAAGAATGAAAATAGCATGTTAAAAACTCAATTGCATGCTATTCATAGATCCATGGACGATTTGAAAATGAGGTTGTGCTTTTGAATAAGAAAGTAAATGAATTCAAAAATATTTCTTCTCCTAAGAACACAAGAATGAAAAATGCTTATGTAAAGAATGCCAATATCCATCATGTTCAAAATGCTAAGCATTCTACCATTAAACCTCATGTTCAAAAGAAGAATGTTTCCTTTAAAAATGTTCATGTTCATCATAGCTCACATGTCAAGCATTCTAGTGATAAATCACATATCCATAGCGAAAATAAAAAGTTTCATGGACATTATTTTTGTTGTGACATATATGGTCATGCTATTTATGATTATGCATTCAAGAAAAATCCAAGTGTAGCTAGGACACTTTGGATTCCTAGGCCATCTAACCCCCAAAGATCCAAAGTCATTTGGGTACCAAAAGTTTCATGCTCTTTTGTAGGGAGAGCCACCACATAAGGGTAATGGAAATTGAAGAGTTGAAGTTGACCAAGAAATTGAAGGAAGGATCCTTGCATGGTTGCAACTTCAAAGTCTTTACCTAGACTAGATGCCTTAGGTTTAAGAATTGGCATCTAAATCACTTGGTATCATCACCTTTTCTCTACTTGTTTGTTTGAAGTTGGTGTTTATGATACATGCTTAAAATTGATTGATTTTCCCCGCTCTTAATATATTTCAAATGATTTTTGATTTTTTGATTTCCAGTCTCTTAATTCGGAGACCTATGTAGCTTATAACGAGCTCATGCAACCTTGCGCTTCTAAGTCGTAGGCTCATTGTAGCCTTTCGATTTTCAATCAATAGGAAGGGTTGGAGATCTTACTTTTCAGTATTTCATATTTTGAGATCTCTTGATTCGTTTTGGATTCATGATAATATATTTTGAAACAGATTTCAAACTATTAGCAAAGTGGACTTTGAAAATGATACTTGATTCTTATCTTTGCTATTTGGGTTGGGTTGCTTGCTAGTAGTTTTATTTTCATTAAATCTACTAATGAAGTCTACTTGCAAGTTAAAAATATTGATGGAAGGCCGGCTAGTAGATTGAATTTGGAAAGAAAATGACAAGTTTGGCAATTTTATCGAATGAGGTATGGTTTTGGTTTTGCAAAAATCTTATTATAATACTTGAATATTCATGCATTAATGATGTCTCTATACTCATGATTATTTTTACATGATAAATATATGAAATTTCATGAGAAAGTAAAATTTTGATAATTTAGGCAATTTCATGATATCTTGATTGAATGAAACTTGCTCTAAGTTAAGATTTGTCACTAGAGGCTTCATTTTTAAGTCTACACCCAATGAACATATTTACATACACACATGACATGATTCTAGGTGTTTAAACTTGAAAATTCATATGTAGATGAACAAAGTGATAAAAAGATCACTTTAGGGGACTTAAACTTGGAAAAGTATGACCCAAGTCAACAAATCGATTTGGACACTTCATTTTAAGTCCAAACTTCATAAACATGTTTTGGAATAAGTATGACATGTTTCCATGCACTTAGAATGAAAAATTCATATGGATATGTATAAAATGACATAGAGGTCATTTCATGATAATCTCTTTTGAATCAAGTTGACCCAAGTCAATAAATTGATTTAGAGGTCTCATTTTCAATCCATATTTGAGGAACATGTTTAGATTTATTCATGTTAGGTATCCATAGGTTTAAATTTGAAAAACTATGAGTAAATGATAAGATTGACACTTAGAAAGTTTCATGATAACTAGTTTAGTTTTGAATGAAACCATGCTAAGTTGATATCTTGATTTAAGGATATAATTTTCATTTCAAACTTGACATACACTCTTTACATGATCATTTTATGGTGTCATAAAAGTTTGAATGAAAACTGAGCATGTTTTAAAAATGACTGAAAATTACGAAAATATCATTGAAATTTTAGCATTTTTAGTTATTTCTAGAAAAATGTAGAAAAAATCTTTTTAACTGATTCTTAAAACTGTACCTTCACTGAAAAATCAAGTTTCTTCAGTAAAAATTTGGAAAAGTTTCATCAAGAATCTGATTTATAGTGGAATTTTGAAGTTGGATTTCAAAAATGCTAAGTATCATCCTCTTGAAATATCAATCTTTCTGATACTTTGATTTTTCATCAAAAACTTCAAATGAAACTTTGTGCATACTATTTTGATTTCATTTCTAATATCGTTCTCACTATTCTTTGAGTAAAATCATTTCAAAAAATGATTTTAATAACTTGAGCGATATCTTGAAAAAATGAGATTTTGGTTGAAATCGAGATCGATTGAAAAATGGACTTTGAAAATTCATTTTGAGTTCAAACTTGACACATGCATTTCAAATGATCATACAACGATATCTGGAAAGTTTGAGTAAAAAATGATAACTTTCGGAAAAACACATGAAATTACAAAAATGCCCCTAGATTTCAAGAATTTTATGAATTTATAGAAAACTGATTTTTGACTTATTCTTGAACCTGTAGATTCCTTGAAAAATCTAGTTTTTCCAGTTAAAGTTTCAAAAATTTTCGTTAAGAATACGATTTTATAAGGATTAAAAATTTGATTTTTGTAAACTTGAAGTGTACTTTGATCACAAAGTAACTTTAGAAACCTCATTTTCGGCCCAAACTTGACTCATATACTTAGATACACTCAGGTTAGATGTCTATGTGCCTAAGTTTGAGAAAACATGAGTAGATAGCAAAATTAGTACTTAGCATTTTTATATTTTTATGTCTATTTTGAATAAAACCGTACTAAGTTCATATTTTGATCAAATGACATTACTTTCACTTCAAACTTGATATACATGCTTTACATGACCATATCTTGATATTTTTAAAGTTTGAATAAATCTAAAAATGTCATAAAAAAGAACTGATACTTACGAAAATATCCATACTTGAGAGTATACATGATTCCTAGTTTTGGATTCTATCTATCATTCTTTGATATCATGTATTGATTAGTCTCATATCAAATATTTATTTTTCATTTCTTTGATTGAGATTTTCATGTTTCATGAAAAATAATTTTAGAGTCTCAACTTTGACTAGATTGACTTTTCTAGCCTTTTTGATGGATGTCAAAATGGGAAGAAAAATATAGATAAATGAGAAGAAAATATAGAAAAATCATGCATATAGATAGGGAGAGTTCTATTATATATATATGCATGTTGATAGGGGGAGAAATCCCATGTTTGATATCCTTTGCGCTCTAATGAATATATTTTCTTAAGGATGTTTGTCATCATAAAAAAGGAGGAGATTATTGGCCTAAAGTTTTTTACCTTGGTCTTAATCTTGATTTTGATGATAACAAACTTGGAACTAATGTTTCATTGAGAAATCTTTCAAGTTCTAAGTCGGTTAGCGCACGATGTTTCCGATTGGAAAAATCGAAGAAATCAGAGAAATCGGCAATGACGCTCGTCAACGCTCAGGATTCTTCGGGAAGTTAAAGTTTAGGTTTAGGATATCTAGTTTATGTTGTAAATCCTCATTATGATGCATAAGAATCCAAAAACCAAATCCGAATTCCAAAATATGAAAACCTGAAAACCGTCTTGAAATTCACTAAGCCTATGGATCGAGCTCCTCGGAGGGCTATATGACTTAGATATTTTCTTGACATAAAAAATGACGATAATTGTTTTTTGGGTAAAAAGTAGATAACGAGATATTTTTAAAGAATTTTTGGAAACCTTTAACATACCCATATTTGACCCGGGAGATCAGGAAATTTCTGTTTTCCGAAAATTTATACTAGACCCCAAAAACTAGATTTTGATTCTTAAGGATTTTTGATTTTTTAGATATTTTTATTGAATCCAAATGGAGGGTGATCCTTATATAACATTTATATTTTAAAGTTATTAACTTTAAGTTAGTAAATGTTATATAAGTAGACTTAGCAAAGACGGAACCCAAACGAGTAGAAAATCTAGCCTAACCAAACTGCCCTGCCCAGATTCCATCAACCGACTGGTCGATCGACGACATTTCAGTCGATCAACCGGTCGATCGAACATTGCCCAAAACGGACAGAATGCTCCGGTCACTCGGGCGGTCGCTTGGTCGGTCGACCGACGATCGACCAGACAAGCGACCGGCGGGCTGTAACGGGCAAAAAATCACTCGTTGAGAAGAGAGAGCTCTCGTTACGTCCGTATTGACATATGACTTATCCATAATCACGAATACCATTGACGTTGCTGACAATAGTCATTGGTGTGGAGTGTAGAATGAAAATAACATTCAAAATGATCCAATAATAACAATACTATTCTTATTGTCAGTCATCATACTTTCTCTTCTATACATGCTCTAAGCAAAAGAAAGCGTATGATTTTATAACCATTATGTCCCTAGACTCAAATATGGTATCAATCAAGGGACACCCTGATTCATATGATACTGAGTCAAATACGATGTCCCTGGACTCAAAAATGGTATCAATCAAGAGACATCTTGATTCATATGATACTGAGTCCATAATATTGTTAAACACATGTATAGAAATATGATAATATGAACTCAAAAGGAGTTTACTATTGAGCAAGTAGTAACATAAAACTAGCAATCATGTACCAAAATGCTCAATGAAAATGATAATAAAACTCTCACTAGCCAAGCATATCATAAGAACTTAGAATGCCCATACACACAATGTCTTTTAAAGACTATGGGTTTGAGTCTCTTGGTTAAGGGATCTGCTAACATAAAATTCATATAATGAGTTCAACTACAATATCTCATTTCCTTCGCAATGCCTCTAATAGTCAAACATTTTAGTTCCGAATGTTTGGAGCCTACCAGAGGTATAATTATTCATTAATTGTGAAGAATACAACTGCACTATTATCATAGTAAATTATTAAAGGCCTTGAAATATAATTCACAATGTGCAGTCCTCTAACATAATTCTTCAGCCAAACAACATGAATGACCGCATCACAACAAGCATGAATATATATTCGGAGATAGATTTTCTATCATTAGGGTACCCAGCAAGATTTGAGTCAATATGCCCCTAAATCTCCAAATTCTCAACCCTTCTATATACAAGCAATCTCCAAAATCTCCAAATCACTTTTAAGCAACCACTCAATGATCGTTACTAGGGTTAGATTGATGTTTACCCACGACTTCAACTATAAAAGCAATGTCTAGTCTTGTGCACACCTGTGCACGCATTAGGCTCCTTAGTGCACTATCAAAAGGCTTGTTATATATTTGCTTCTTTGCTAAATTATTTTGGGATATACATTCTTGGAAAATTTGTCACCCTAAATGAAAGACATATCACTAGATTTGCAATATTGCATTAACCTTTTTCAAAATATGATAAATACAAGTCTTTTAAGATAATATGAATAAACATCGAGATATATCCCTATGTATTTCAATGCCCAAAACATAAGTTTCACCAAGAATTTTCATGTCAAAAGACTTTGTCAACATGTATTTAGTTTGGCGCATGAGACCCATATCATTAACCGGCAGCATAATATCATCTAATATAACACTAGAAAAAATAATCTTGTTGCCACTGATCTCGATATATATATGCACTGATCAACTTAATTCTCCTCAAATCTCATGGAGGTCACAATCTCATCAAATTTCAGATACCAATATCTAGAGGCTTGTAATAGACCATAAATTGATTCTCTCAATTTGCACACAAAGTGCTCATGACTAGATTCATGATAACCCTCAAGATGTATCATATACACTTATTTAAAATATACCATAAAGACAATGGAGATAGCAAGCCACATTTCTCTAGTAGATTTCTTTATCAGCACAAGTGAATTAGATTTAATGGATTGATGATTGTTAGTCAGTGTAGAGAGATAGACAACTAAAGGATCATCAAGAGGAGCATACAAATTGAAAGTATCCTCATCATAAACATCTCTATCTATGGGCTGCAATCATAAAAAATTGAAATTGAAACAAAGATATTTCTATTCAAATCAACATCACTTTCTACATAAAGGTGATTAGGGCTAGCAATATCAACGGGATAGAATCAGACTAGGCCTTCTATCTATCCAAAGTTTAAAAGAGTTTAGGAACAAATTTACCAAGAACATAGTTAAAGATGTAAATGACTATTTTGATGGTTTCTCCCATAGGTATTCTAGCAAATTAGACTTGCTTATTACGCTCCTCATTATATCTATCAGGGTGTGATTACGCCTTCCGACCACAGCATTTTGATCAGGACTATCAGGCATGATATATTATGGAGCAATCCCACAATCCTATAAGTATTTAACAAATGATCTCATGTGCAGTAGCATCATATTGATCATAATTCTCACCAACTCGGTCCGAACTCACTATCTTGATGACCTTTCCCAATAGTTTTTTTTTCAACTTTAGTCTTAAACACTTTAAATTTTGAAGTGAATCTAACTTCTCTTTAATCAAATAAATATAGCTATATTGGGAATAGTCATCAATGAAAGTGATAAATAATCTATTACCACAAAGGTAGGAGAACAAGGTCCACTAAAATCTGTGTGGATGGTCTCTAAAACGTTTAAACTCTGAATTGCACCATTTCTTGATTTCGGTCAATTTACCCCAAATAAAATTCATAAGTCCCCAAGTCATTTAAATCCAAGAAATAATAAGTCTTTGTACTATTTCTTTAGAAATATGACATAAACATTTATGTTATAAAAAAGAAGAGTTTTCTTTTAATTTTGGATCTCTTAAAGACAATATTTTTTATATTTAGAGAGGTAGATGGACAATCAATAGCATAACAAATAAGTCGTCAATTAAAGATCATCTCTCAATAATTTTTCATTTCCAAAATTAAAATGAAATCCAATATTGTCCAAACGAGAAGCCTAAATCAAATTCTTTCTAAATGAAGGTATATATATATATACAAGTTCAAAATCAAACTCTAAGGACAATTTAACATCTCACACGGACTCCACAATCATTCCAATATTGTTTTCTACTTTTAATTTGCATTGCCTTAGACTTGGTTTCCTAGGATTTGAAAAAACTCTCTAGTCTTTTATTTATTCTCTAATTCTCTAACCAAGTCTTGTACACATAACATTTGCTCCTCTTACTATTTTCTTGATAGGAGCAGGTATAGGACATCCTACTTTTTGTTTTGACCATTAACAGACCCATTTAGATTCCAAGCTTTTCCTTGGAGCAGCAGGAGTCAAACGATTAGATTTCAAGTGACGTTTGCCAGAATGAGACTTTGAATGGATAATCAAAAGGGTCTTGAGTTTTGCTTCCTCGATCACACATTTGGTGACGAGGTCATGAACTGTCCATTTTTAATAAAGGTGTGTGGACTTACCAAGTAAGGAATTGAGAGCAAGAAGAACAATTAAGGAATCATTTAGGTCAATGTCAAAGGACCTCAGTTTGGTTTGAAGGTAAACCATTTTAAAGATGAACTCTCTCTCTCATCTTAGAGTTATGAAGGACATAATAGTAAATTCCTATATTAGAAGTGCATACTAAACATTATCAAATACAAAATATCTTAGTCCAATAGTAGTGAGGATTCTATCACTAGAGGTTTCAAGCAAACTACTTATCAAGTGTGCAAAAATAATTCTTTTAATTATTATCAAGCTCGGTCTGTTGGATCTCTCCCACTAAGTCAAAAAAATTTCTTTTGTCCAAGAGTATTTTCTCCTTCATGAAACATAGGTATGATCTCACTTATTGTCATGTCAAGATTGATAATTTCAGTGAAAATCATATGTATTAGTTACACTTCTTGTAGTTTGATCCAATCAAAGCAGTACAATTATTCATAGTAAATGTAACTATTCAATGTAAAAGTTGTAATATTTTTGATTGATTTATGGGCATCAATTTGAAAGAAGAGGCCAGCACGAAATTACGTATTTTTCTTTGGACAGAACACGTAATTAATAAATAGAACCTCAATGAGTTAATCAATGAGACTGCTCTAGTTTTCGAGAACCTATCCCCTTTGGGCGGATAGATTTTCTAAACTAGTGCACTCCCCAATAACTTCATCAAAAAAAAGAAAGAAAAAAGAGCTTATAATTAAAACATACAAAATTCTCCTTTGGAAAAATAATTGAATTAATTAATTTAAAGTATTCCTTATATGATAAGAAATTCCACCAATCAATATAAGTAATCCCACTTTGACGGTGACTACTCGTATCAATCAATGAAAAAATTTGTACAAGAATTAATTTTTCACCCTAATGTAAAAATTTTACCAAAATCGGTACAAAAAACAAATGTATAAATATTTCAAATATTGTTTATAGTAGTTATGTGACTATAAATTATTTCAATTATATATATATTATCGCAACGATATTGATTCATAATTGCACAATATAGATGTTGGTTTAAATTCTTAACCAATCAATAATATCAAGCCTATTAGTAATATTGGACACATAACAATAATAGCCAAAAGAAAAGGAAACAATACATGTAATTTGTTTGGATTACACAGCATGAAAATGCTTATTTATTGGAGTCAGAAAATAGCAACATTACACCTCAAATGGGCAAGCCCAGGTGCCTTACATGGCTGCCCACGCGCAGCATCCAGCCCCACGCCTCGTAGCCAGGCCGCACACTAGCCCCAAGCCTAGCTCGACGCGCTGAGGGGCAGCGCAGCGCGCGTGCACCGCACGCGACTTACAGTGCGCTCACCGAAGCATTCTGCGGTGCGTGCACCACACTAGAGGTGGGGCCCGAGGCCCCTACGCCGACATAGATAGCACGCCTCGCGGGGCGTGCTGCCGCCTAGCGCATGAGATGAGCGCCGCACGCGACGTGTCGCGTGTTGCGTACGACTCTGGGCTCAAGATCCCATGCCAAAGGGGGCCTCGATAGCAAGCTGCAGCCACGCGTTCACTCAGGAAGCATGGCATGTGGCGCACGCTACTGGAAGGTCAAAGTTGTAGCTGCACCTCGTGGCGCGTGCCTGCTAGTTGCGCAGGCTACATCTCGCGAGGTGTGCCTTTGCGCAGGCTACTCGGGTTCAAGCAAACACCATCACACGCCACACGTCCACTTTAGTACTGCACGGGCAGTGTGGCATGCGATGCACGCTACCCTGCGGACACGACTTGGAGCTCAAAACCCACGGCGCAGGAAAATTACCCTACGACGTATGAACTGTACACAAGATTGCTTGTGCTGCAAGCAACGACAAGGAGCGTTAGCCTGCAGTGACGTCGGATACGGCAAGATCAGGCGCAATGCTTCTTGCGGCAACCACAGAATCTGTATCTCGACGAATGCTCGCAAAAAGGAAATACATCTGCGAGTCCAGATCTGAGAGATAACAAAATGCGACAAAACAGTCCTCAACAGAAGATATCAGGTAAGAAATATTTTTCATACATATTATTTTTCAACAGAAACGTTTAGCAAAGATAATACATGTGTAGATAAAAACAGAAGATGAATAAAAGGAGAAATTATTATTTTTCAACAAAACGAAGTTACTACGTTTGCTGAATCAGATTTGCGAGACAACAAAAGAAAGGAGCAGATCCACATGACAATAGGAATGTCATGTTATTATAAAAAATCTTTTGCATATGTATTATTTTATTTTCATTGTAATATTTCAGCATGAACTATTTTCTTTTCAGATAAAACAAAAGGTGATCATACAAAAAACATTGTATTCATATCATATTATTAACAAAGAATAATATTCGAACATGAATAATTAATTTTACAGAAAATAAAACATGCGAAATATTCATGTTTTATCAAGAACGAAGGTTCTAATTCCATGTAACAGGCTCTGATACCAAATGTAAGCAAAAATTCGAGATATTAAATGGATATTAAACACAACAATCACAACGGAATAATCAAAACATAAATGACTTACTTGATGAAAGCATGTTCACGGAATTATCCGATCGTTGATGTTCTGTGGAGTGCTTGGTCTTCCTCTACAGCACCTCCCTTAAGCTCACTCTTGATGGATGAGAGTCAATTAAGGAGTAATATGTGGCATGGTGCGTAGAGGGGACCTAGCCTCATTTATGTAAGTAACCACATGGGTCCTTCCATCACAGGCCATATCTTCTGGGGGCCTACACTTATTTTAACATCATGTTAAACACACCAATCTGGCATAAGTGCTCCGAGCTCAAATCGAGTGGATCAAAATAATACATCGAGCTCAAATGCATCACGCAATTGGATCATAGAGAATAATCCGATTTTATTAAATCAGAATTCGCAATTGACCGCATCCCATATAAAATATTTTAACATCAATAAATAATATAATATATAAAAAATCTTTTACATTTTGATGTTACCATCTCATGTGTATTTGAAGATAATATGTTTTAGTATGTTTCAATCTGTTAGTGAATTGTGCACCAAAAAATATGAACTTTCACATATTTGCGAGGAAAAATATGAACTTTTTCATTTTAACCTAAAAAGATATGAACTTTGTCACTTTTAACGTAAAAATACATGAACTTTGCCACTTTTAACCTTAAAATACATGAACTTTGCTACTTTTAACCTTAAAATACATGAACTTTGTCATTTATAACACAACTATTTTATAGCACAATATGCAATTCAACTAGTACACATCATTTCACATACATAAAATTTAGAATTCCACATGCCACATACATAAAATTTAGAATGACACATAATTCATACAAAATCAAGTAATGGCTACAATCCATCATTTCATACATAATTCCACATAAATCAATATCAATCCACATATATCCACATACAATCCACATACAATCCATATCAATCCACATAGAATCCACATAGAATTCATATACAATTCATATCAATCCACATCAATCCTAACGCTTGAAGATGACTGATTGCCTTACTCTTTTTTTCCTTGAGTTTGTTGCTGCTCCTTACTAAGGTGGTGCTCTGTTGAGTGTCTTGGGTGGGTTGTGTGCCTTGAGTGGGTTGGCTGACCTGGGTGCCTTGAGGATGGACAAATTGCCCTCCTCTAAATCTTTCTTCATGAAGTATTCTAACCTGTGTATTAGGCATCTACATGAAACTTAGAATTAGATAACTGAAATCTATAATTTATAACTGAAATTAAATAACTTACATGCACATATGTATTTCTTGTTTCAGTGCCAATTGTTACTCCAAATTCCTTTGCTGTCATAGCCCTCTCCTTGTGCGCAAGCTTCTCATAACTAACATGTCTCTTAATAACAGTCATCTTTGGTCTCTTTACAGGTGATTGCACACCCTGGTTCTCCAAATTGATTTGCACACATTGATTCTCCAAATTGATTTGCACACTCTGGTTCTTATGTGGTCTCCCCCTTTTCTTCCCCTGTGTCAAAGTATATATACTTGTAAAAAATAGATTTGTTAGTAAACATGTAATGACAAATATTAAGTTACCTGACTAGATGATAATTGACTTGATACTGATCTTTTATCCTTATTTTTGCATGACCTTTTGTTATGGTCATATGTATTGCACTATATACATTTCATCTGCACCCCCCACTTACCCATCTTTGTTGGATTTGCTTGTTCATTTTCCTTCTCACTAATATCTTTGTTCATTGCCTTTTTTGGTCTCCCTGTTTGCCTTCTCACAATGAGAGGTAAGATAGGTTCAGACTCAACCTTTGTCCATATTTTTTCCCATTTAATGGCTGAATAAGATGCTCATATGCCCTTAGGTTTGTGGGCTTCTTAAAATAATCATGAACATATTCTGTGGGATCCTCTCCCAACCAATGAACTGATGAAATGACATAAGGACAAAGGATGCCACTAAGTTCCCACATCCTACATGAGCAACTATTTTATTCTAGCTCTACAACATAATTATTATCCATGTGTTTAACCTCACACTTCTTATATCCCGCATGTGTTGCTATGTAGAAGCCACTAACAACCTTGTTCTCTTCTACTTTTTCCCTAATTTTAGGGCATATGGTATCATCACTTTTCATTATCATCTCCCTCTTTTCTGTCATTATTTTCATTAATGTCCTTTTAATATCCTCTAACATGTCAATCAAAAGTCTATTTCTTACGCTCAAAATGTGTCCATTAAAATATTCAGACATGTTATTGTCAATTACCTCACATTTTGGCAATGTACTGATTTTAAACCTACAGAACTTGTCTGAACCAATTTTAATAAAATCATCATGTGCAACTTGAGAAAGTACCTTCATCTCATACATGTGTTCATTGAATTGAGCTTCTGTGGTGCTCTTTGCAGCCTTCTAGAAAAGGTTGTGCAAAGCATAACCCACATGCTTCTTCTTTCAGTTAGCATATAAATGTCTTGCACAATTTCAATGTTTGCATTAGGCATAAAAGCCCTAACTGCATTTTGAAAATTCTACAAGATACAAACAAACATAAGTAGAGTTAATCTTATCAAAAACCACCTCAATGAGTCTTCATTCTCACCTTCGACCACAGCCCAACATACTGGAAACATCTTATTGTTTCCATCCCTACCAACTGCAGACAATAGTTGGCCACCAACTCCTGACTTCAAAAAGCACTCATCCAATGAAATCACAGGCCTACAACCACCCAAAAATCCTTCTTTCAATGCATCAAAGCCAACAAACATTCTCTTAAATCTGTTATGCCCCTCAATCATTGTGGAAAATAGCTCATGTTTGTACACCTTCTTCGGTTCTGCTACATAAGATGGCAACATCTTATAATGATTAGCCAATGAGCCTGATAAGGCTTTCAATGCCCTTGCTCTGGCTCTATAACATACATTCTTAGTGACTGATATAGCAAATTTTTGGTCAATATTCCTTTGCATTTCAAGTACATTCCAGACTGATTTTTCCCTAAAAGTTTTCATATAGTGCCTTGCAAGCCATTTAGATGAGGTTTGCTTGTTTCTTGCTGGTTTAGAGCATTTATGCTCTGAATCATAAATCTTAATCACAAATGCTTCATTCATTTGTGTTAAGCTTCCATAAATCCTCCAAGGACATTTGGCACTACACATAGCCTCTATATTTTTCTCACCGAACCTAGTAAACTTAATAGTCTTCCTATTCTTCAAAGCATAGTCTTGAACAGTTTGTCTGAACTATCCTGCTGACTCAAACCTCATATTAAGGCAAAATTCATCAGATTCTTTGCCCCTAAATCCATTACCCTTCGATTTTCTAAATTTGTTATATCTTCATCATCACTACTATTAGGTGTCTGCACTGATTCAGTTGATGTAGCATTATCACCTGAAGTATCACTTGATGATTCATTAGAACTTGATGAATCATTGTTCCCACCCTCAGCTTCCCTGTGTTCATCTCTTCCACCACTGGTACTTTGCTCATCTTTCATGTGCTCATCTCCTCCACCACTAGTACCTTGCTCATCTTCACTATGCTCACCTTCACTTTGCAAATTAAAAATTTTCTTCTTTCTCTTCACTATTTTGTATTCCTCATCATCCTCATCACTTGTGTCATCATCTCCATCAAAATTAGTATGTTCATGAGCCTCATCCTGGTCAGCTCCTTCATGATCAGGCTCCAAATTCTCATCTTGGTTCTGAGTTTTGATAGCTTTATCTAGTTTCTTTTTCCTCAATAGTTCATAGTCTCTAACTCCTTCTGAATAGAAGTGTATAGACCAATAACTTATCGCCAATTGACACATCTCCTTAACTTCAATTTCTGTCTTTATCTCCACCAGTCCAGAAGATAAGAGCTTCTTAGGGTTTTTGTACCACAATTTGCTAGGTCGAGAGTAACCTAATGTTGCTACCAAGAGTCTCATGTCAGACAATGTAACTGTATTTAAAATCATATCATCTTCTCCGACTAAAAGTAGTTCACCCCCCCACATAGCGTACATGGGGTTCAAACATCATGTGACCACCGTGATGTACTACAATATCAAACTTTGTCATCCTATATGAAAATGAATATGCGACAGATGGCAAAGAGTGAAAAAACAATTAAAAAAATGGATTCATATAATATTCGGACCACAGCACATGGATTCACAAAAAAAGATGGCACATGCGAAAGAAACCAAAAATATACATGTTATTTTTAGGACCACAGCTTCGCAATGTCCCCACCGCTCGTCCCTTCGTGCCCTAATCCAGCGATAAAGACTCCAAAAGGCGTGCCCTAATCCGGTGACAAAGGCGAGAATAGTCCTCTTTTTCGCAGTGTTTGAGCAGGTAAAATAAGAACTATGGCATCGAGTGCGCCCAACTTGGAGACGACGGAAAAATTACCATTTTGCCCATCCCCGTTTCAAAAAACATTAGCATCGAGGATGAGTAATTTCGTAATTTTATGTTAACCTTTACTCGTCCGTTGAAATATATATCACGTTGGCAAAGTAACTTGCCACGTCGTCGCCGTTAACGATCATGTCAGCAAAATCGTCAGAAATGACGGTGCGTGCTAAACGGGGTAACATAATCAAAGTTCGTGTATTTCTTGTTAACGAAAAAATTTTATGCTAAAAATGGAAAAAAATTCAAAGTTCATATTTTTTTAGGTATTTACTCATTTAAATATCACTATAAATAAAAATTATTTTTTTAAAAAAAATTACTATATGCTACGTCATTGTGACGTCCAAGCCGTAGCACAAGGTGATTTTGCGACGGATGGTTGCGGCAACGCGGTCGCAGTTCGGGTTACCTGCAACGATGCCACAACGGTCGCATATTATTTGCGACGAACTTTTGTGACGGTCGTGCGCCGTCGCAGTAAGTCATCTATGATAGTTTTGCTATCACTGAGTTCGTAGAATTAGAAGACAATTTTTCTGGTAGTGAATTAGGTTCTTCTACTTTTCTGGTAGTGAATTAGGTACATGAATGATTTAATTTGAATAAAAGATAGCAATAACATTTAGAAAGTAAAGATGGGATTATGTGGAGATATTGATAGCCATCAAACTCGAGGTCGTGTCATTACAAGAAGAAAATAATGTTGTGTGATAGACAAAATGATACGACAGAAGTGATCATTTTGAGAGACAAAAGAAACTTATCAAAATGGGATAAGATTGACACGTACCTTGATCCAACCAAACCAAGTTGCATCAACATCAATCATTGAGTAAAAGTGTAACAAGGGGGGATGCATGCATTTAACTCATCCACCATGTAGGGGCCCATAATACACATGGGGCCGAGCACCACAACTTATTGGGTCCACAGATAAGGCAACTAATCATAAACTAAAGAATAAGTGTTGAAATGCCAAATTACTCCTTATTTATCCACAAATATTATATTCCTGGTCGAATATTCTCCTTTACCTAGTAACAGAAGGCTCTGGCTACTTCACTAAATATTTTCATGTTCAAGCGCTTTTTTTTTATTAGCAAAAATAAAATATCACAGTAGATTATTATACTAGAGTTCAAATCATAAATCTCTAGACAACAGATAAAATATTACCACCAACTATGTTACCCACAGTTGGCTCCCATGTTCAAGCTCTTGCTTTGGGTTATGAATTTTTTTTTATCTAGAAAATACAATTACTACTTTCTTACACAACATATGGAAAAATTTAAACATTCATGAGCAATTATCCGAATCCATTCTTATGGAGAATGGATTCGGGAAATTTCGGAATCCATAAATTTTTACCCAAAATGGTTGGTTTTACCCTCGAATAGTCGGATCAACATGTACAAAAGTCGGAGGGTAAAATCGGCCTTTTAGGTAAAGAATTATGGATCCGAGTAATTGCTCAACGATCATTGTCCAAAATGGACTACAATGTTAAAGTTTCATATTGGTTTAAAATATGGTCAAGATAGTCTTTAAATAGTTTGGGCAATCCTCTCCTCATGATCGAGCTAACTTTTGGGGTTGAGTTAGGCCTACTAATTTCTTAACACGCATACAAGTCCGAGAGTATCTAATTGATAGTTTATTCTTGTCTGAAGACGGGGTGATGCGGATCTGTGCGTCTCCTGGTCCAGCACTGCTCCGATGGGGACTTACAAAAACACTACGACACTCAAGTCAGAAGGAAATTCAGATGATGAGTATGAAATTGAAATTGGAAGTATATCTAATGTGTGTTGTGCTTGTTTATAATGCAAGTTAGAGATGTCTCGGGGGCGATGATGTCTCCTTGAATCTCGTGGGGATATTCCCGGAATGGATCGAGGTTTATTTCAAAAATATCGAGCTCATTACTGTCGAATATTTGATAATTAATGAAGGACGTGGGTATCCTTGTATGGCTAGGTGTAGTCCCCATGGTAGGTTGCAGTTGGCTTGATTGAGTCTGGTTCATGAGTATGGGCAAACCAAAAAGTCTTTACAATTTTTTACATTATTTATTATTTAATGAGCAGTTTTGTTTGCCTCTCTAAAACATAAACGGAAGACTAACCCATTATAATTCTATTTTAGATTATTTATATTAGATACAGTAGGAGGTAGGAGCAACGATCCAAGGAATTGAAGATTTGAAGTTCGGCAAGGATTTTAGAATTTAGAACATGTCTCCACTATAAATTATAAATTATGGTAACCGCTACAAAATTGCAAATTTAAAACATTGCTATTAGGGTGTAGAGCAATTTGTCCATTCATTGTTTATAGGGTAAATTATATGAAAACATCTTCGACTATAGATCATGTGCGCAAGACCTATCTTGACTTCAAAGTGTTCACAGAATCTTCATCCACTTTATTAGTTGTTCGAATAAGCCACAGAAGCCGCAGCACCGTCGATAGGCCCTCGAGGGAGGAGTAGAAGTAGACGAATGCAGTGTTTTCCAGCAAATAGAAGATGACGAGGAGCCACAACGCGAGGAGAATACAACCAAGAAAAGGGCTGTCGCGGTAAGCACACTAGAAGATTTGGTGGTAGTCTATGAAGCCCTCTGGGGTGCATGCTTGTTGATGGGACTTAAGGTAGGCGCAAATGGATTCCTGGTCTTTGATCTTATGCAGCAGGTCTTTGCAGAATTCTTCTTTGAGAATGTGAAGGGCCCTTCACGTCCTCGGCGGCACCTTATTCGTCACGAGCGTGGTGGCGAGCGTTTTGGCCTCCAGGTTCAGGGCTTCACCCTTCCCCATTCGTGGTGTCGTAGGACCCCGCCATTTTTGAGACTATAGGGCTCTTCATTGGAGGGCTCCTTTGGGCCCTGGTCATCCTCCTAAGAAGAGGGGAGAGGAAGGAAATATTGAGGAAGACCACTGGCCTAGTTCTTCGGGTGTCGAAGGGGGTTCTACGCATGGATGACTTTAAACGTTAACTTACTAACGAGATGACTAACAGAGATGACTTATTCGAACAACTAATGAAATGGAGGGATTTTTGTGCACACTTTGAAGTCAAGCTAAGTCTTCCGGACATAGCCTATAATCAAAGGCGATTTCGTACAATTTACCATTGTTTATAAAGATTATAAGAATTTCACATGGATAATCCAAAAAAAATACATAATAGTTAATTTTTTTATATAAAAAAAAATTCTTAAGGAATCCATTCAATATATAAAGTCCTATTATTACGGGTTCTCGGGCTCCATGAATGTATTCATCAGTGAAAGTCAAAATCCTATTCACGAGGCTTTTGAGGGTGAATTGGGAAAATTTAGATTTAACATATCATTCTGAATTCAAAATACTTGTTTCAAAATCACTAAATCATGATTAATTATCGGGGCTTTCGTATGGACATCAAATTTTGATGCCAAATTTTTATAATTTTTTTTAAAAAATTGGTGTCGATTTTCATATACCGATTATAGAATTTTTTTACATACTCAAAGTTTTATAAATAAAATCACATGTCAAATCATTTGTTAAATCCGAATCGATGTTAAAAGATAATTATTCTTATAATTAAATATTAACCCATTTAAAAAGCATTAAACCCGTGTGCATTGCAAGCATGGTCTAAATGCATTGGATATTCCAAGTATGAAACCCTTGTACCTAACACAAAGCCTTGCTTTACACACAAGTCAAATCTCTCCTCTCCTCTGGCCTCTTTTGGCATTCCAAGGGAGCAAGGGGCACCACAATCAATTTAAAAATGTTATGTATATCCCTAAATTAATTGGTGTTTGTCCATCTCTACGTCGAGAAGTCAGACAGAGGGGCATTAATTAATGAGTCACAAAAAAGATTTGATCCCTCAACCCTCAAGAGATAATGTTTTCTAATGACCTATCATGTGTTCCAACTTCCAATTGATCTTCTTCATTACGGACACCTCTTCCCCTCCCACATTATTTCTACTTTATCTATACTTTATCTATCTATCACCCTTGACTCTTATCATTTCTATATTCATATAACACAAAATAAGCACACTCCGAATCGTGCTGTCTTTTAAGCTAATCAAATCTACTTGTTCTCGTCGAAGATCAAAAACGCTGCAAGCCCTTCGAGTTTTTGATTGACCACAGCTCCGAAATGATTTGTAAAGATACTCTAACATTCAAGTAATTCGAGATGTGTCTTTGGATTTTAGAGGATACACGTAGGTGCATGATTTGATTTATAATTATGTTATAATTGTGTTTGAATATTTGAGCATGGGCTAAAGAAAAAAATACCATCGAGATGATTGGGTGGAGCCCCCCCTCCTCGACATGATCTGGGTCCTGAATGGCTAGGCTGAGCTGCCCTTCATAGGCTCGCCAAACGGGTCCAGGGAATTAGTATGGTCCACAACTATTCCAAATATATTTTTGGACTGGACTAGTTCTTTGGGCATGGCCGAATCAGACTCGAATGTGCCCACACTTATGAACTAGATTCGAATCGAGCCAATCATATAACTTAGCCCGGGGGCTCCACACAGCCAAACAAGGATATCAACGTCCTTCATTAATTATCAAGGATTCAATAAGTAATGAGTCTGTCATCTCTAAGATAAACTTCGACACGTTCAAGGCATATATCCCCACAAGATTTTGGGAGACATCATCATCAAACATTCCTAACCTAGCTCATAAAACAGACACGATGCACATCATATATACTCTCGATTTTAATTTCATACCTATCATTTGAAATTCTCTCTCACTTAGTGTCGAAGTATCTTTGCATATCATCGTCGGATGGAACCACGCTGGATCAAGAGACACAATGGTCTACATCATCCCGATTTCAAGCAATAACAATTTTCCTATATAATTAATTTAATAGCATAATATATATCAAATTATCATGAAAAATGGTTTAAATATTGAGTAAAAGTTTTGTGCTACACAATTTGAGAAAGCAACTGCAAGTAATCTAATTTGGATGGCTGCTTCTCATACGCATTTTGTCAAACACTTAGTCAAGTCTTCATACATCTGATAACGATATTGGGTTATCGTATCTCGTTCTTCTTGATAATTTTCAATTAAAAAGTGAAAGATATAATTTGACAGCACAAGATTAACCACGAGCAATTTGTAAGGAAACGTCGTCGGTTGTCGGGATTCAATTCGCGACGCAATGACTTAATTGTTATTACCACTCTGTCATTCTCGTGGTGGAATTCGTGCCGAGAAGGCTCCGTGTGAGTCGTGTGACTGTGTGTGTGTGGATATCATATTATATAAGGAGCAATCTTATCCTTCATCAAAATATAACAGTGGTCCCCACATGACATGACCAATCACGCGACCTGTCAAGGACACGTCATGTCTACCATGGCATCCGGGTGATCCGTCGCCGCGTACCCCATCATTATCCAATGTAAACATTTCTTTTTTATTTTCCTTTTTTTAATTCGACCCAAAAATTGGCAAGAAAGAAATGAAGAGAAAAAAGATTACTATTCGCCGCGGCCGTCGGCGCTTTGCCTTATTCTAATTTCTAACGGGTTCTAGCGGTCGACGGCGCCACCAGCCTCGACGCCGCCGGGAACCCCACCGCCCGGCACTGCACGTCTCCGCCTCGCGGCCCCGCTGCTTCCGCCGCCGGCCACCCCATCCCCCCGAGGGATGACGCCGGCACCGGGTTAGTGGTCCGCCGGTAGGGTCCCATCCACTTCGCCAGCATGTAACGGCTCTTCCGCCACGGCGGCACGTGCAGGCCCCGAGCGCGAAGCGACCTCCGTGCGGCGTCCGCCACCGCTCGCACTGATCGCCGAATTGCTTCCTCCTCCGCCACGGCCACCCTCGGCACCGCCGCCACCACCGCCTTGTACTCCTCCGTTGCCCTCGCCACCTCGAACTCCGCCGCGAAGTCCAAGTCCACGATGTACCGCGTCTCCTTCCCGCTCGTTGCCGCCGCCACGACGTCGATGTACTCGTAGCTCCCGGCGGCGAGCCCGCCGGAGGCGTCCCACCGCGCCTTGCAGATCCCGGCATTGAACCCCGCGGCCCGCAGCCGCGCCATCACCGCCCGCCGGAAAGCGGACTCGCCGCAGCTCGATCTGAGCCAGGCGAGCGCTTCCGCCGCCGTGGAGACGTCGCCCGCCAGCATCCCGCGGAACAGGTTCATGTCCACCCTCGGGTTCATTAGCTCCCGGACGGTGTCCGCGGCGGCGCGATCCCACTCCTCGGAGGCGTCGTCGTCGAGGCGCTCGTCGGGATCGGACGCGCCTTCGCTGTACGCGGCGTCGGAAGGAGTGTCGCGGCCGCCAGTCTCGAGGAAAGCGTGGACGAGGCCGGAGAGGCAGGTGGAGGCGCCGTGGTCACTGCCGCTGCTGGAGTAGCCGGAGCCGGCGGCGCGGAGGCGCTCTTTCGCCTCATCATCGAGCAGGCCAGTGACCCGGTTCGTGCGGGCGGGAATCGCCATGTGAAGCAGAGATCGATAGGAGAAGGAGGACGAGTTAATTAAATCAGGAGGCCGGTGACCCGGTTCCCTTTCTCTCCGTTCTTCACGATAAGAGAAGGAGCACGAGTTAATTAAATTTGATAAATAGAGGAGGAGTAGGTCATTTCATAACACGTATAAGGGAAATGAGAGTGGTGGGGTCCAACTTAACCCAGTAGTACGCGTCGGTGACGAGGTGGGCCCCATGAGGCTTCTACTTATTACCAGGTGTGCGCTGAGTGTTGGTGCGTACATCAAATGGTTGCAATTCCAATATAATACATCGGGAATATGCCTTGGACATTCCTGTCTGTTTTTTTCGGACGAAATTGCATGGACGGACAAGCAATTTAAAAACGGACTATTCATATAATTTTTTTTAAAAAAATCAAGCTTTCTTTCGCCACTTGAGGATTGAAAAAATGCTACATTTTTGAACAAATAATAAAATGTCACATAGTCTAAATTTTTATCTGATAGAAGCTTCATTCATGTATCTTTGACCAACTAAAATTAATTAATTCCTAACAAACATGGCACACTGTTTGGTCAAAACTTGTTCACATTTTTATGAGTAAATGCTGTTACTATAACAAGTTCTTCATCATCCACGTTCGTGACAACCGGACCTTGCATAATAGGCTTAATAGCCATAAGAATCTCCCGTCTCCGAGTAGAGCTTTCAACACTGAATATTCACTACATGGATTACCCTAAATTTCCCTATCACTATCGATATCGATAGCAAAAATAACCCCTAATTTCGTGATAATTCATCTTTTTGATGAGAATGGAGAACGTGAACCGCTCACCAACTTCTAGCAGGACGAGCAAGAGAAGAATAGAATTCTCGAACAAGAATAAACTACTATGCCTAAATTCACCGTGCTTCAAACTAATTCAATTCACCATCTCGCCGACACAAAATAAGGTATCAGAAACCTTAGAATGCACAACACAACTTTGTCAAGATAGATCAGGTAACAACCCATGCATGTTCGCGGTCCAAATCAACGCCAAGAACAATAAATTAGAGCAAGATAAACCTAGTTCAAATTGAGAAAAGATGAAAGCTAAAAGAAATTCTGTTGAATCGAACCTTCTTCTTCCACCTGGCATGCGCGAGTAGCTCAACGGAGACGACATTTGCCTTGCCCTCTCTTGCCTTCGCCGGTATCACAAGTGAAAACATTCGCTTCTCGGTGAAGGAGGAGAGGAAGAGGAAGAAGAAGGGGATAAGAAGATGTAGGAAGTTGGGAGTCGGGAATTCCCAACCCCCGAGAGGTTTTGTTTATCCCATTAGAATCGGAGTTGATTCGATCATATCCAACTTACATGATATCCAAAAATTCTATCCACCAGCCATATCCCGTGAAACAAATGAACCATAATGAGACGTTTGCTTCACTTGATTTGATAGTATTATTAAAGTTATAACAGAATAGAAGATGAAGAAAAAATAAAATGAAGAGAGAATGAAATGATTCTCTATTGCATCAATCGGTTGTATTATATACAGATGCAAGGATATATGAGACAAAAAGAATCAATAATAAAGCAAAGAATCGATCAAATCAAAACAAAAAAAAATATCAAATTAGAATAGCCTTCCATAAAGTATCTGCTAGTTGTTTTGTAGTGTTGTGACCATGATTTTGAGTTGTGTGGTTGCAACTTTTTATAATGGATGATGTGGCAATTGACTTGGCTTTTGCAGCTTTAGTATAGTCTTCATTAGCCTACCTCAAGATAGGTGGTGAGGGAACAACACCTATCTTGCATCTATGCCAAAGAAAAGTAGTTGTCGGTACAATTTTAGTAGAGAATATACAAGCTACCAATACGCAAGAATGTATTTGACTTGTAGAATCTTGTTCTGGACTTGTTCTATGATGAAGTGATAATCCAAAGCTAAATGTTTCATACGTGTATGAAACATAGGATTTTGAGTCAAGGAGATGGCTCCCAAGTTATCACAAAAGATAACTGGAGTATCACTTATTGAAATGCAAAGTTCTTTGAGTAAGTTGAGAATCCAAATGATTTTAGCAGAGGCATTTGCTAAAGCCTTATATTTAGCTTCGGTTGAGGATCGAGAAATGGATCTTTGCTTCTTAGAAGACCAGCTAATAGGTGATCCTCCTAGAAATGTTATATAAGCTCCAGTTGAGCATATGTCATCAGGATCACTGCCCCATTTTGAATCTCAAAAGGTAGATAATTCCAAGTGGCTCATAGGTGCAAGCTTGAGACCAAATGATCTTGTTTCACTAATATATCTCAATACTCTTTTGCATGATTGCCAATGAATATGAGTAGGCTTGTGCATAAACTGAGATAATTTGTTTATTGAAAAAAAAAATATTGGGTCTTGTAAATGATAGGTATTGAAGAGCCTCAATTACTTGTCTGTATGTTTTTTGATCTGCCAAAGTTGAGCCATCAATTAACTTAAGTTGCTAGAGAGAGCTAAAGGTGTCTTCATTCCCTTGGCATTAAGCATGTTAAATCTGTGTAGTAAGTCTGTAATATACTTATGTTGAGACAAGAATAAGTTTTCAGCAGTTTGACAAACCTCAATACCCAGGAAGTAAGTAAGAGGTTGTAGATCTTTAAGTGAAAACCGATTAGCCAGAGCATTATTTACATCAGGAATTTTGCTATATGAAGAGCCCGTCAGAATTATATCATTTACATATAGAAGTAAATATACTATATAGTTTGAGCCATGTAGCATGAAAAGAGAGTTATCAGAGTTAGAGCTGATGAAACCAATTGAGTATATAAAATTTTTGAATTCATTAAACTAGGCCCGAGGTGTTTGTCGAAGGCCATATATGGCTTTATTAAGCTTGCACACATAATTTGGGAATTTCTTGCTTATGAACCCCACTGGTTGCTCCATGTAAACATCTTCTTTGAGATGGTCTTGTAAAAATGCATTGTTAACATCAAGTTGGTATAAATGCCATTTAAAATGTCCAAAGTGAGTATAAGTCGAATTATAATTGGCTTCACAAATGACTAAATGTAGAAAAAAAAATCAATACCCAGCCTTTGGTGAAAGCCCTTAGCTACCAATCGACTTTTGAATATGTCAATAGAACCATCAGGTTTTTGTTTTACTCTAAACACCCATTTACAATCAATAATATATTGATTTGAAGAGGGAGGAACTAGAGTCCAAGTATTGCTTTGAGTTAAAGCATTAAATTCTTCAGTCATGGCATGCCTCCATTCTTGATGTTGAATAGCTTGTTTGAATGCTCTAGGTGTGACAATGGTGTGTTGCTGAGCTAATAAGGCAGATAATCCAAGGGTTTTTTTGGTTAATTTGAATATGTTGTGTTGTGAGCGAGTAACCGTGCGTGATAACTGAGGTGAAGAGTTGTTGATTTGTTGAGAGGATGAGGCAGCAACAGTTTCACTTAAGGCTTGGATAGGAGCTGAATTAACATCTCTTAAGGGCTAATCAGAAGCAAATTGTGAGTTTTATTCACTATTGTTGGAGTTGTCAATGAAGATTGGAATGTTAGAAACTAACGAAGGTGATTGAATGATCTGATTCTGATAATAGGTGGTATGTCATTAATGCTTAAAACTGAATTGGAGGGAGATATATTAGGTTCTTGATTACTAACACTATAAAAAATAGGGTATCGTCAAAAATCCGTTGGTAATAGTCAAGAATCTGTTGGTAATACTAATACCAACGGATTTTCATTGGTGAAATCCGTTGGTGATACTCTGCTAGGTATTACCAACGACTATTATAATTGTCCGTTGGTATTACCAACGAATAAAGATATATTTGTTGGTAATTTTGTTGGTAATACCAACAAATGATATATTTGTTGGTAATTTTGTTGGTAATACCAACAAAATTAGTTTCTTGATAATAATTAGTTGGTGAAAGTCTGTTTTCTTGTAGTGTATAAGCCTTGATGGGTAGATGTTTCAAATCCTCGAGTTAAGCTAGGAAACAAATTTGCAAAGGGAAAGACATTTTCAATGAATCTGACATGTCTTGAAAGAAAGAGTTTTGATGTGTGAGGATCAAAACATTGGTAGCAATGGTGTTTTGTTGAATATCCAAAGAAGATGCAAGACTTTGATTTATGGTCAAGTTTATGTGAGGTGTATGGCCTTAACCAAGGATAACACAAACAACCAAACGTTCTTAAGTATAGTTTGGTGGCTCATTAAACAATGCTTGGTAAGGTGAGATGCCTTTCAGAATAGGAGTGGTTAGACGATTGATGGGATATACAGTTGTTTTGCATGCAAATGACCAGTAGAGAAGGGAAATTGAGGCTTGATGCAGAATGGTTAGAGCTGTCTCCATAATATGCCTATAACGACGCTCGGCTAAACTGGATCGCTGTGGAGTGTAAGGAGGAGAAATCAAATATTGGATTACTTCATCAGAAAAATACTTTGACATACCAGTATACTCTCCTCCACCATCAGAATAGATATTTTTGATTGGTAAGTTAAAGAATTTTTCAACCAAACGTTTAAAGCTTGGAAAGATATCCGATACATCTGATTTTTCTTTCAAGAGAAAAAGCCAAGTGTACTTAGTATAGTGATCAAATTACATAGTAGCGATATCCATCTTTGGAAATAATTGGAGATGGTCCCCAAACATATGTGAAAATAAACTCAAATGGTTTAGAGCTTTGTATGGTAGACTGAAAAAAAATATTGTTGATGACTTTTGTTACACAAACATGAATTGCAGTGATTGATAACAAGGTTGCTAACAGGTAATTTAAAACTCAAAACAATTGATTTGGTTGTCTTGAGATAAGGGTGTCCAAGTCTTTGATGCCAAACAGTGAGAGTAGGTTGACTGGTTGATAAGGCTAAATTCGCATTTGGTGAAAAATCTTCATCCCAATGATATGTTCTAGTTTTATTCTGGCATTGAGCTAAGATTGCTCTTGTCCTCAAATCCTTCACAAGAAAATGGTTTGGAAAGA
Source organism: Canna indica (assembly GCA_034359265.1). Lineage (NCBI taxonomy): Eukaryota > Viridiplantae > Streptophyta > Magnoliopsida > Zingiberales > Cannaceae > Canna > Canna indica. The sequence goes on along the minus strand of CP136893.1, from coordinate 18,734,366 downwards.
ACTCAATTGAGATATTATTTTCTTTGCAAAATTGGAAAACTAAAATAAGATTATGATAAATAGAGGGTGCACACAAGACATTATTCAATTTGAAAGTATGAAGAGAGTTTGAAAGATTTTTTTTAAAATATAACATTCAATTTCAATTTTTTTATTTTTAAAATTATAAGTTAACGGAGCAAAGCACAATATTTTTAAAATTTCAATTTCAAAATACCACATTCTTTAACGTCGCATCTTAATATTCAAATGTGATCTCTCTTTTTTTCCGTTAATATCATCAACTAATTAACCATGTTATTGTCTTAAAACAATATCTAACTTTTTAAAAAAAGAATAAAATTAACTTTATAATATAGCCATTATAAAATGTATCCAAATATGAATATGTGTGTAAAGATTACAATTAGAGATCTAACCAATAACTATTAGGCAACATGGCTAAATGCCTAAACACTGATCTAGTAGTGGATCCACAAGTCATCACCTTAATAAGAGTTATTGATAGTGGCAGATCTAGAGAATTTTATCAGTGGAGGCAAATTAATACATAAATTTTTAAGACTTCAATTTGAAGCTAATTTTGATAGTCGACCTCGGTGAGTCTTCATATTTTGAAAATATTGTAAAAAAATTTTGTTATCAATGTTGTCAAATATTTCTTTCTTAATGTATGTAACCAAATAATTATTTAACCATTCATCTCTTATCCAACTACGTAGTTTATTTTTTATAAAATTCATAGTAGAAAAAGTTCTTTCAACACTTGTTGTTGCCACATGAAAAATTAATACTAACATCAAAAGTAAATAAATCAATGGGTAGACTATATATTTTCTTGTCTCGACTAACTTTAAAGAAACAACAACTTCTATATATTGTTTTTGATTCATTAATGTCTCACATGTTTTCCATGCTTAATTATGCTACTAGGACCAAGTCCAACATGAACTCCTAATCTTTTTTTCTTTTTTTCAATTTGTAAAATCACCTACAATAAATGCATCACCACTACCATGCTCTCCAATTTGAGATCTCATAAGATAACAACATAAATAAATAACCGCATCCTTAGATATACTATACTCTGATCAATTAACAAACTCATTAAAGCATATAAGATTAAAATGCCCAAATGAATTCCCAAATTTTCTTTTTGAAAAGTCATGCTTTCTTGGCTCACACCGACCATTTTGAAGATAAGCTCGTCGAATTTCATCCCTTTGATTAGGATGATACTCAAATATTTTCATTCATTTAGCCGGATCGGCGGAAAGATTTTCTATGTCAATTCCTAGGTATTCTTTTTTACATTGAGGTTGTATTTTTTTTTCGAAACTAGAATCATTATCTATTGATTTTCTTTTTAAAATCTTTTCATAAATTTTTCCATAATTTTTAAAAAAGGAAATATGTTTTTTTAAAACAAAATGATGCTACCAATTAAATTGAACAACATATATATATTTTTTTCAATCAATTTAATTAGCAAAAAAAATAAAAGCTAAATATTGAGATAATTAATAATGTTGAAAATAAAAAATTAATAACGACAAAATAATTAATTATTGAATGAAATAAAAATATCGATCTTACCACCTAAATAAAGTAACAATCAATAAAATAAAAATATTGTACGATGTCGGTAGCCCGACGGAGATTGAAGGCGGTTCGACAAGCGGCAGCGGGCGTCGAGCGCCGAGCAACGAGCAACGAGCTGTGCATGTGGCGGTGAGCGATGAGCTGTGAAGGCAGCAGCGAGCAAGTTAGACGGCATCGAGCAAGTCAGCGGCAGTGAACACCGAGCGATGAGCTGTGAAGGCGGCAACGAGCAAGTTTGGCGGCAACGAGCTGTGAAGGCGAGTGACGGAGCGAGTGAAGGCGCGGGAGTGTGAATTTGTGAGTTTGACTTATGAGTTGTGAGATATCCCATTGATATGTTCTAGCTTTATTTAGGCATTGAGCTAAGATTGCTCCTGTCCTTCACAAGAAAATGGTTTGGAAAGAACTCAATTGAGGTATTATTTTCTTTGCAGAATTGGAAAATTGAAATAAGATTATGATAAATAGAGGGTGCACACAGGACATTATTCAATTTGAAAGTATAGAGAGAGTTTGAAAGAGTGGTATGACCTGTATGCATGATTGTTATTCCATTGCCATCGCCTATCATTATATCATATGAGCCTGTGTAGTCAGATAAATTAAGCCTTCAGATTGCGATGATCACTGGTGACATGGTGTGAAGCACTAGTGTCCATAAGCCAGTGAGTGGATGGTTGCTTGATAGAGAAATTAGCTTGAAGTTCTTCATGGTTATGAGACCGAGATCGACATACTCGTGTAGTATGTCCAAGTTTGTCACAAAGTTGACATTGAATCCTTTGATTAGAGTTTGATGGTCTCCAATTGGATTGTCGATTATAACCAGCATTAGAAGGAGGTCTACTGCTCCACATGTTATTTCCAGAGAAGTTTGAACTGATATTTCTTCTAGTGGTGTTGATACTTTGATAAGGTTGAACCCAATGGTTATTGATAGGAGGTCGATACCTTTGCTGAAACTTATTCTGATAGTTGATGCGCTGGTTGTACTGAGCAGTAATGGACGGAACCTCTTGTCTGTGAAGAAGGAATATTTCGTGGCCGTAGAGTTTGTCAAACAGCTCTTCAAGCGAGATTGGTGTGTCTCTGGAGCGGATTGCGACACTAATATCATTAGAATCAGTACGCAATCCACTCAATATCTTGATAACTAATGCAGAATCGCTGATAGGAGCATTAGCTATGGTAAGTTCATCAGCAATGCTTCTAACTTCATTGAAGTATTGCGCCACTGATTTTCTTCCTTTTGTTAATCGACCAAGAGTATCTTGCAAACCATAGATGCATGACTGCGATTTGTTGGCGTATTGCTGAGTCAATCGAGTCCATGTAGAATGAGCAGTTGGTGCAGTGGCGATTAAGGGAGCAATTGTTGGATCAACTGAACCCATGATCACATGTCGTATTAAACCAACTTGTTGAAGCCAAGTTTTGCGATTAGGATCATCAACAGGGGGGCAAGGAGAACTTCCATCAACATAAGAGTGTAGATCATACCCTAAGAAAAGAAGATCAAGTTGAGACTTCCAGGTGAGGTAGTTTGAACTTCCAGTTAGCTTGATGGGGAGTTGAGCAGCTGGATTAATGGCGACAAATTGTCCTCCATTACTGATCGAATTCATGACTCCATGACTTGATAAAGCAGTAGTGTTGAAGGTTGGATGTTGCTATTCTTCAGACATTGTTGATCACAAAGGAAATGAAGAAGAAAAATTACGTGGAACAAGAAAAGGAAACCAGAACAGACTCGTTGGAGTGTAGCTAAAGCTCTGATACCATATTAAAATTATAACAGAATAGAAGAAGAAGAAGAAGAAATAAAATGAAGAGAGAATAAATTGATTCTCTATTGCATCAATCGGTTGTATTATATATAGATACAAGGATATGTGAGACAAAGAATGAGTAATAAAGTAGAGAATTAAATGAAAACAGAAAAGATATCAAATTAGAACAGCCTTCCATAAAGTGTCTGCTAGCTGTTTTGTAGTGTTGTGACCATGATTTTGAGTCGTGTGGTTGCAGCTTTGTATAATGGATGATGTGGCAGCTGACTTGGCTTTTGCAACTTTAGTATAGTCTTCGTTAAAGTATAACAAATGAAAGGTAGTATTAAATAAGATTTTTGAATCCAATATTTATTAGATTTAATTAATATTAATTTTATATTCTTTTATTCTCATTGTTCTTTTAATTCATGAACTAAATAAATAATAGATAAAAATTTATATCTTATCATATCCTCTCTATCCTATCAACGAAACAAACCCTAATAAAATTGAATATCTGAAGCAAGAAAAGTGCTAAGAAAATTTGAAAAAAAAATTATTAGTTCCCATTGGAAAAATAGTATTTCAAAAATAAATTTTGCTTTTGAGTACGAGCATTTGTATCGGTATCCAAAAATTATTTAATCTTGGAGTACAATTGCTGCACTAGTACTCAAAAAATAATTTTTAGGTATCAACCTATCACAGACTTGACTCTTTCAAGCACCCGTGCAACACTTAGCCCTTCAATTGCCCCTTGCAATATGGGCTAGGTCAGCCTCCAACGCAACAGCACACACAAGAAAGAAACTTTGGGGAAGAAGCTTTCACTATATTCACTTAAAGAAGAGTTTACAACTCAATGAATGGATTATTGTCTGATCACAAGTGAAGTTCCTATCTCTATTTACAGTGTTGATTGCACCCCTTCTTGGATGGACATATCCCTTCTTGATTGATCTCAATCTTTCCCCAAAGGTTGTGCTTGGTTGGGCATAATCTTGGTCATCCATGTGTCAAGTATGCATCATCCAATGCCCAAGTGCACCACACCTTGCTGGTTGCACCAATCTGCCAAGATCTGGTCGCCCACACCATGTGTTGGCCAAGTCCAAGGCCAACATCGCGTAGGGCAGCATAATTGGCAATGTTTGCCCCGCATGCGTCTCAGCCAATGTCCGCATCAATGGTTGCACATCATGGCAGTGTGAACACATTACATGTTGTGCCATCGCCACATCTCGCCATGCTCCGCCCCGTGCCATTGTGCATGTGGGTCTTTGCTCCGCCATGCCTCGTGCCGTGGCGTGTCCTTGCAACACCATGTTGTTCCTTTGCAGCACCATGCCATGGTTGTAACATCACGCACGCTGGTTTCTGTTGCCCCGCAACATCGCGTGCCTTGCCCATATCTCTGCGCATATGGGGAGCCATGACTTGTTGTTCATTCATTCTATTGCTTGTGCCTTCGCACAAAAGAGCCTTTGCATCACCACGACCTACACCAAGGTGCCCACGAGTCTCTGCTACTCCGCATGGGTCATCACCTGATGATGTTCTCTTAGTCCCTCACCATGGTCGTACCACGGTGCGCCAATGCTACGCTAGGTGTGAACGTCCTTGGAATGTCCATTGTTCAGTCATTTCCTCGCCAAGTGTGGTCCCGAAGCTCGCCACGTGTTGCATTGTCCTGCTTCTGGATCTAATGAAGGGCTTGACAAACCGCTCTGATAAGCATTAATGTGAATTTATTAATATGAATTTATATTATATTTTATCAAATTATCACATATTTAATTTTATCTTACATTAACATTTATGATATAATTATAATGAAAATTCACAAATATAAAAATAAAATATTATTTGCATCCAACGATTACTGATTAGTAAACAAAAAATAGTAACGAATTTTAAATCATTCTACCAATAGTGAGTAGTTAATTATACCATCAAGTATTTTTAAAGTTACATGCATCAATAAATATAGAGTAAAAAATAGTTTGCTCCCTCACCTATAGGGGTAGGAAACATTTGCCCCCAACCTTTTAAAAGTTGCACTTAACCACCTCACCTTTTGAAAAATATGCAACTTACACCATCCGACGATTTTTTTCCGGCTAAAACATATTATGTGCGCTGCACATGAATTTTCAAAGGGCGATTGAGTAAAAAGCAGTGGGTTGCACATGAATTTTTCGACCAAAACATATCATGTGAAGAAAATATATCTTTGCAGCCACATCAGACCTACTCTTTGGGGAAAGAAGCGACATCTTCGTGCAGCAAAATGTGATCTTGCTGATGTGGACCATCCTATTTTCCTTCGAATTTTGAGGATAAAAGGTTTTTCGATCTTGCTACATCAAAGTGGTCTCTTGATGACAAACTCGAGACATATGACATGTTTTGGTCGAAAAAAATCTTCTGATGGTGCAAGTTGCAAATTTTTGAGAAGGTGGGATTGTTAAGTGCAACTATTAAAAGAAAATGTTGTCTAGCCCCATAGGTGAGGGAACAAACTGCTTTTACTCTTAAATATATACCATCACATGTTAACCAAAATAAAATTTGTACTCATCATCATCTATCTCTATATATACATATTACTAATAATAGTACTACCAATATAATCATAAACAAAATAAATGACTTTTTAAATTTAAAGAGAAAATACTCACAAAAATCGGATCTTAATAGCAATGATGTTGGTACAATTGCACTAATATGACTTGAAAATATTTCTTGAGGGAGAGTTTTATGACCTGTTTAGTTAGTGGACTGGATTAGAACTATTACGCTTGGTTGGATTATGACCTATTTAGTTTACTGTCAAAAATGGTAGGTATAGTGCTATATGATTTATGTTGTTGGAACTTGAAATGATAGTTTTGTTTGCTAAGTGAAATTTGCTATGTGGTCAGGTTCCTTCTGTCCTGCTCTAGCCAAAGCTGCGAAGACAATGAAAAAGGCTGAAGAGGTGCTCCTCTCTGTGAAACCACAATGTGAGTTGCATACGACCAAATTTGCTGTTCAACCATGCCTCAGTTGTAAAATTATATACATCTTGCAATATTAAGTTTGATGTCCTTTTGGCGCACAGATGGATCTGGTGAGAAGGGTAGACCATCTTCCTGTGATGAAGGTGCTGTGCCACCAAATGCAACTCTTTTTGTGAAGCTTGAATTAGTTTCTTGGAAGAGCGTTATAGAAATAGGAGATGATAAAAAGATAATTAAGAACATTCTCAACGAAGGAGAAGGTTAGGATCGACCAAAGGAAGGAACATTTGTGATGGGTAGTGATCCAGATGCATATCATATATTTTACATTGTTATATTAATATCCTTATTGTTGAACTCAGTACATTCTTTCTTGTCTTATATCTACTCTTGTCTAAATTATGATTTTTTGCACAAATCTAGCACAATCTTTAATTTATATCAATTACATCACAAAGTATCAAATTGATATCAATTCTTGCCCGACGTCAAATACTCGTCAATACAACCGTTAGGTGCTGACGTGGCATCTGACTCAGCAAATTAAAAAATATTTTTTTATTATCACTTGTGCCACGTCAGCATGTAATAAAAAATATTATAATATTATATAAATAGGAAAAATAATTGTATCTATCTCAAATTTTGGCTCTTCTAATAAATTTATCCTAACTTTTAATGTTATTTCCTAATCTATCCCAAATTGTGAGATTGACAATAATTATCTCATTTGAAATTGAACTAAAATTTAAATTATATTACAATTAATTGAAGTATATTTCTTCCTATTGAATTACATTACTATTACATTTAAAAAATAATAAAACTTGAAATAAAATTTATATCTTTTTCATATGTTCTTATTATTTATTAAATACTTAAAATCTTGAAAATAATTTTATAATTATCTATTGAAATTGTATTTTTTAAAATTTGATTCAAAATTTGATTTTCTTATTGATTTTTTATTTAATTATATTATTGCATTAAACCAATAACTTTCTATATAGTATTATTATTTACATCGTTTTGCTTATATTATTATTTATTAAATATTTAATATTATGATTATATTTTATTTAGTGTCTAACAAAATTTGGCATTTTAAATTTGATTTTTTAAGTTTTGTATAGAGTTTTTTTTATTCAATTCGATTGTAGCATTTTAGGAAAAAAAATTAAAAATTTGAACTAAATCAATATATTTTACTGATAATATTATTATATATCATACATTTAACATTATTTATATTGTATTTAATTTATTTTAGTATTTAATTTTCTCCATAAATTTTTTTTATTTTACTACAAAATTTTATTTTAAAAAATACAAAATCTGAAATAAAATTTATATATAACGGCTATAAATTAATTTTGGTAAAATTGGACGTGAAATTCTTCGAGGTGTTAAAAGGTTTCTCGTGTAATCTTTTTAAAGGAAAAAGAATTTGGTGAAATCGGATACGGAATTATCGGATAAAGGAGTTTTGATGTATTTAAAAAAAATATTTATTTTCAAGGATTATAATTATTGTCAATCCCAAAGTTTAGGATAGATTAGGAAAAAAAATTAAATATTGGGATAGATTTGTTACAAGGATCAAAGTTTGGGATAGATACATTAATTTTTCTATTTATATAATATTATAATATTTTTATTACATGCTGACGTGGCACAAGTGATAATAAAAAAATATTTTTTAATTTGCTGAGTCAGATGCCACGTCAACACTTAACGGTTGCATTGACGGGCATTTGACATCGGGCTAGAATTGATATCAATTTGATAGTTCGAGATGTAATTGATATAAATTAAATATAGGATTAGATTTGTGAAAAGTGTCATAGTTTGAGCTAGATACATTAATTAACCTGTACAGATTTGTGAAGAAGGGTCATGATGAGCACGAACCTTTCGAGTTCAAGACTGATGAAGGTATCATTAGCTTTTCATCAAATGTTTGCGAAGACTGAAATAATTATTAATTCATGATTCTTATGTCAGAACAAGTTATCGAGGGTCTGGACAGAGCAGTGACGACTACGAAGAAGGGAGATATTGCTTTAGTAACTATACCACCTGAACATTAGCACATTCTTGTCCATTGAGTCAAAGCAGGACCTTGCTGTTGTTCCTGCCAACTCCACTATTATTTATAAGGTCGATCTTGTATCATTTGTAAAGGTGGGTATCCGTTCTCATATATCTGGTTGCTACATTCTAGTTATGGAACAACTGAACCTCACATACCAAATTAACCTTCGGGAGAAAGAGTCATGGGACATGAACAATGAAGAAAAGATCGCTGCAAAGAAGAAAGAAGAGGGAAATGCATTTTTCAAATTGGGCAAGTATGCAACCCGACGTCTATCTATTTCTTCAAATCGCAGTTAGGGATGACAATTCAAATCGGTTAATCGCAGGTAACCGGTTAATCGAACCGTAAAATTCGGTTTTGGATACTGGATTTGTGGTCGATTTCGATTTCGGATAGTAAAAACCAAAACCCGTTTAAAATCGGTTCAATTTCGGTTATCGGGCCGTGATTAATCGGTAACCAAAATCGATTATATATTCGGTTTCGATTATCGATTTTTTACAGTTAATCGGTATCCGAAATCGGTAGTAATATCATTTATATTAAATATAAATACAAAACTCGTTATCCTTATCTACTTACCCATTTACCCATAACCCATTACCCATTAAATCTTTGAACCGGTTATCCATTTACCATCGGTTAACCGATTAGTAAACGGATAATCGATTCTATTCGAATCAAAAAATCTGATTTCGATTATCCACGGATAATCGAAATTGAGCTGATTTCAGTTTCGGATATAGGTTTTTGAAATCGATCGATTTCAATTTCGGTTAGCAGGTTTGGAAATTGGTTTTGGTTTCGATTAACCGCCAAAAATACGATTAATCGAATCGTTGTCATCCCTAGTCACAATAAGAAAAGTAGTAGTAAAAAACGAGATAAATCATCAGTGAGAACATCTCTAGAACAAGAGAAGCAAAAGATGTATCAACTTATGAGTCAACTCATTACAGCCCGTCTTGTTCGAAGTGAGTCCACCTCAGTATGTACGACATCACCACCCATCGCAAATCCATATAGCCTAGTAAATTGCGTTGAGCGCATCAATAATTTGCACTTTCATGTTTGATCGTGCAAAATCTTGAGTACTTATTATGATGTTGCTAGATGACAAACTGATCAAATGGTTGGAAAGTTTGTAGTGAGTGAACATATCACAAAACATTTATTTAATTTGAACTCATGACTATATGCACCCTTGTATGTGAAACCTCGCATTTTATTTCTTAGATTTCAGTACTTGCACTTTATTTTTATATGTTGTATAAGGGTGGCAACGGATCGGATATGGTGCGGATACCGCATTATTCGTATTCGCACCGCACTCCATATCCGCACATCCGTATCCATACCGTATCCGCTACGGATATGAACATGGATATTCATATTTGCACCGCATCAAATGCGAATATTCGCACCGTATCCGTATCTGCACTGTAGTTAATAAAAAATATTAAAATTATATATTTAATTAAAAAATCAATAAAATACCAATTTATTGTCCACAATTTAATATATACTTGACATGAAATTATCATGGAGCCCTTATATGTGTTAATAACTTGTATTGATAAAATAATAATTCAAAGACGTGGATAGGCAGTGCGGATACGGTGCAGATCCACAGTCATATTCATATCCGCACCATATCCGCACGAATATAAATTTTCTAGATCTGTATCTGTATCCATATCCATATTCATTTTTCCTTACGGATATGGACCAGATACGGTGCAGATGCAATTTTTAGTTAGCAGATGCAATAAAATTATCACCCCTAGCTCTGTGGTTCGGTTCAGTACTTGGTAATAATATTTTTTCACTTAAGTGGTGGTCAAACTCGATAGGCTCCTTGATTTGGCTATTAAGACAATAGTTTTGTTTGTTTTCATTCTTATCGTTGTTTGTATAAATAGAGTTGTGATGATACTTTGGATATTGTGATGATACTTTTGAATTTGGTATTAATACAATTTTGCTTGTTTTCATTGTCGACGATAATATGATGTCGGCGAGGAATTGGAGGCGATAATCAATCAATGATTATGCACATTTCTTCTAAAGTCGTAAAGTAATATTACCTATTATCATGTATACTTATATGCATTGTTGTTTTATTTTTGGTGTTGCTTATATCAATTTATTTCATGCGTTGATGTGCTTATATCAATTGATGTTCTTTCGATACGTGGTATTGATATTTTTGCTTGGCTGTGTTTGATTTTATCCTTGTGTGATTTTGAGATAATGAGCAAATTATTTTTTGGTTATATTGATGTTGGTTGGCTGGTTTAATTGTTGATTTTGGTTGGGTGTTGTAATTGATGTAATTGTTGTTGTATAATTATGTTGTGGGTTGCATTGGCTATACTTGTTGGCCGGTGTAATTGCTACTGTTGGTTGCATTGGTTGGTGTTGGTTGGATGTTGTAAGTGTTGCTGTAAAAGTCTACTATTGGTTGTATTGGTTATACTTAGTTGGCTGATGTAATTGTTGTTGTTGGTTGCATTGATTGATCTTGGTTGGATGCTATAATTGATGTATTCTTCTAGTTTAGAGTGATGTACTATTTCAATCTACTAGTCTTGATTTATGAATATTGTAATTGATGTATTTTTTTAGTTTACTAGTCTTGGTTGAATGTTGTAATTGCTATAATTTATATTTCATACAGTTTGGATTATGTCATAGCTGGATTATGTAATGATAATAAACATACAACTTAGATTATGTCATAGCTGGTCTAGGATTATGTAATTTGAATCATGATTTTTTTAAAAAAAATCGATTATGTCATTATAGTCTGCTCTAATATTGTTAACTTGTAATCAAGTTATGATAACTTGGAATCGAGTTACGATAACTTCTCAATATTGTTAACTTAGCTCTAATATAAAAGGAATCGAGCATACTTAGTCCAAGCCACTATACTTAGTCAATACTTAGTCCATGTCACTATACCATTTAGTCCATGTCACCATATAAACAAATAAGAAAACACATGTACGCATACTTAGTCCATACTTAGTTCATGCTGCTATACTTAGTCCATATTTAATCCATGCTGGCATACCATTTAGTTAATACTTAGTTCATACTTAGTCATATCAATTAGTTAATACTTAGTTGACGTCGGAATATCATTTTATACTTAGTCCATACTTAGTTAATACTTACTTCATGTTGTCATACTTTGTTCATACTGCATGATTACTTTATTTATTAATTAGTTCATACTTAGTCAGATATTTTTATTAGTTCATTACAATTATAAATAATTTAATAATATACATTTTTTTTCATATTTTTTTCAATTTTTAATTCAATAACATTTTTTAAATTAAAAAATTCTAAAATAACATATTTTAATATTTTTATAATTATAATAACTAATAAAATAATATTCATAATAATACTTATTTACTAATTAACATAATTAATATATTTTTAAAGTTTATGTCAAAAAAATTATAAATAAAATTCGAAAATTGATACTATGTTTGATAAACAAACACAGTTTTAGTTTTCGTCCCAAAAATCGTCATCGAAAATAACACACAACAAATAAGTTTTCGCTGGTTTCATTTCGTGAAACATGAAAATAGAACATGTCAAACAAACACGTTTTTGTCAAACAAAAAAAATCAAAACCACAAATTCAAAACTCGAAAATCCATTTTAATTTTCGCGAAACGAAACTTCCTAAAAAAAATTCGCAAACAAATGCGCCCAATCTCCCTCAAACTATCTCTCAAAAATAAAATATGAAAACAATGAAAAAATTTTCACCTCAAAACTTCAAATATCATTTGAAGCCAAAACCTCAAATAAAAATGTCACCCTCTTAATTACTCTCATTAACCTTAAATAAAAATAGCAACCCCTACTATTGGAGCACAAAAAATAATATCGTCGTAGGCCAACATTATAAAAAAATAGGATATCACTAATGGACTAAATTCGTTGATAATATTCAAAAATTCATTGGTAATCTATTACCAACGAATTATTTGTTGGTAAATACATCGATGTTGACCATGCTCGGTATTACCAACAGATATTATAATCCATTGGAAATAGCAACGGATATTATCTCCATTGGGAATACCAACGAATATTATATCTGTTGGTAATACTAACATATACACGTCCGTTGGTAATACCAAAGAAAATAGTTGTTGGTATTATTCATAGGTATTATAAACAAAGGTACCCTTTGGTAATACCAACTGATATCCGTTGGTAATACCAGCAGGGATATCCGTTAGTTACATTTTATAATCAAAATATCCTATATACAACTCATATGAATTTTCATAACCAAAACTCATTTTCCTGTACAACCACGGTAGAAAACAAATTACAAATCAAATTTTTGATTATCCAATTATATATATATATATATACTCAAGAAAATTAAACTCATATTTTTATAACCAAAACCAAATAATATTGTCATTTTCATAATCAAAACAACTAGTACTAAGCATCTACAATCAAGTATAATATCAAACAAATACAAACCTTACTAAAAGTCAAATCTTCCCTAACAAAAGTTAAATTTTCATAACAAAATTAACAACCAACATGAAAATCATAACTCAAATGGTGGAGGTGGAGGTGCGGCGGAAGTTGAAGGTGAATCTATTGATTGTATATAGTTGACTGAAAAACCGAGTTGTGTTAACATCAACCAAACTTGAGCTTTCACTTGTGCTTGTACTTGCGACTACACTTGTGAGTGTTGTTATTGTATTAATGCTTCTAATTCAATAATATACTGTCGCATGGATGTCATCTCAGTCTGCATCGTGTTTCACTCATCATTTGTTCGATCATGCCCATAACTGAATGTACTAGATTCTATTGAGCTAGAACTCCCCATAATGGATTTAATATCATCTCGATATTCAAAACCATAAACCCGATTATGATATGGATGTCCAGAGGCATTAATCCATTATTCAGGATCTAAAATGGATTGTGATGCTACATCTGTACCATACTTCTCTATGATTGATGCCTCATAAGTCTATATATATATATATATATATATATATATATATATATATATAATAGTTAATTACAATATTTCAAAAAGAAACCACATATAAAAATAAATACATACTGCAACGCTCTGCGATTTGTTGTCGATATAGTGACCCTCACCACTATTACGTTTATGAGTATGCTTAAACAACTCAAGATGTGTTGGTGGTTGATTCAATTTTTCTTCCTACAAAAAATGAAAAGTAATATTTAATTAATAATATTTAAAAAAATATGTATGATACAAATTCTATTAATATAATACCAATTTTCTTTGGTGAGCCACAAATGAAATGGATCCACTTGTATGTCGTGTGACGTCACTATCTATCTCTTTCTTACTATTTTGATGAGCAACTTCTGATTTTCTTGTCCAGTTCTCTGTGACCCAATGCTCATCAATAAGTTGATTTCACACATATGGAGATATCTATGGAGGGCCAAATTCGCTAGTTCGGCTGATATCATCAGTATTAGTCTTTCTTTTTGCATAATTCCTGGCATCACACAGAGAAGCGTCGACAAGCTGTTCTATCCCATATTTCATGAACCTCACTTGTCCGAGATGGATCCCAACGATAAACTGCCTGAAAAAAATAGATAAGTTAATGAAATTGCTCAACTCAATTACTACATGAGGAAATGAACTAGTATAAAGCATTATGTAAAATGTCATAACTAACTTAAGGAAACTTCAATATGTAGTTTACATTATGAAATTAAAATTACTATAGAAAGGTTAAGGCTAGTTTTGTAGTAATAAGCTCCCAATGTTTTAGGTTAAGGCCTTGCTTTGCTAATGGTGATGATGTGTCATCTACTTTGCTAATTAATACTACTTTACAGAGCTTTGCTAATTATATTGCTATATGATCAACAAGAAGTATATTAGTGTGTTAACACCCAATAAGTATATTGTTGATAATTGAAATATGTTAGATGTCGACCACAACTAGTGCTGATGATCAACAAGAAGTAATGACACAACACTACAACCTTGATCGATCTCTCCTAATTAAAATAGATGTTGTCTTGCAGTGGAGCTTGAAGAGTAGTTTAGTGATAACCAAATTAAGCAAAGTCTGCCAACTATGTGACGAGGAATATATATATATATGTGTAACGAATTAGAACTGGGGAGAAGAGAAAGGAATACATATATATCTTTCCACCAACTGATGTATGTGTTGCTGGGTGACAAATTAATGCTTGAGAGATAGAATGCTGAAGCTTTCATGTTGCATACTAATAACAAGAAAATAATTGGTTATTATTTCTCAAATCACAATGTGACCCAAAGAATGAGTCTAACACATACTTAACTTGCTGCCCTTGTAATCATCTCAAACTCAGAGCAATTCAAATGATGCAACATTTAAAATCTTGCTAGCAAGCCATGCATAACACACACTGCAAGTTGTCAATGGAAGAACAATTATCCATGCATCACTATTAGTGGGATATCACTAGTAGCAGATTACCTATTCTAATTTTTAATTTCAACACTATTACTTTGTTCTAATTCCTAGTTTCTGCTATTTAATCTAAACATAACTAAATGCATGCACACAAATATCACTAGTAGCAAATTACCTGCTATTAAACATGAATTTATAACTTACATTCAACATTATACAAATATCTATCTATTTAAAGATAAAAGCTCGAGAAGATCATCAAATGGATTCATATTATAACAGATCATGGTGCATGCTTGAAAGCCAAGAGAACAAGGGTTTGCCCCACCTTTAGTGGGAAAACCATGGAGCAATCCCTTTTCAAGGAAATACCTTAAATTTATCCCAAAGCAACTCATTCACATATGATGGTACTTGGGACCAATATGGTCATACACTCGTGAAATTTTTTTTAATCATTGATGAAATATCTCGAACCACTTCTGTCCCGGGGAAGCTACAAAAAAGAATGTTAACAAATAAATACATTATAAATAATGTTAATAAAAAGTTCTTATATATATAAATGATGGTGTTCGAATATCTGACTACATACATTTTTTTATCAATAATTATTTAAAAATGATGGTGTTCGAATATCTGACACCAGATGACTACAAATATAACAAATATACCATGTGCAAATATGCTATGTATAATGTTATGTATAATGACAAATATGCTATGTGCAACCACAGTATGTATAATGTTATGTATAATGACAAATTTTATTCTAATGCCGAAGTCCCAAAGAATTGGAATTAATGTAATTGATCAGTGGAGAGAGTAGGTTAATTTACAACATGAACAAATATACCAAATGAGAACAAGGAACCAAACATTCACAAGTATAATATCCATCAAAATTAGTATATTAGATAATTTAAAAAAGTTCAAATACTCATTCTCATCATTTGACAAAGTATATTAGAAAATTTGAAAAAAAATATAATAGACCGTTTAAAAAGTTTCAATCATCGTTCTCCTCATTTGACAAATACTTATCAATTTCATCATCTTTAGTATTTTCATCTTCAATGTCAACAACATTTGCTTCTTCTTCATCCTCTTCAATAGTATGTGTTTGAATTTTCAAGAAAAATTCTTCATGTTGATCTACATCATCAACATAAACTAATACATTCGATGCATCTAACTCAGTTGTAAGCATAATAGGTTGTACTGCTCCAACCTCACCCTCTTGAAAAAAAATCATCAATTTGTGGAGGGATATTATCGTCTGTTTCTTAGATGTCTAATATATCATATTTATTTCTTGCTTTAATTTTGCATGCAAGCCACCAGTCACTCATTCCTTTTTTTTATTTGAGGGATAACTCGCGTAATAAACTTGTTGAGCTTGCTTGGCTAACACAAAAGGAGCATCAATATAAAATTTTAACTTGTGATTGATTTCAACAAGTCCATGACGAGAATGTACCCTAACTCTTTTTTCGGTATCAAATCACTCACATTTAAATAACACCATCTTATTTCCCTCACCCAAGTATTCAACTTGTACAATATCAATCGGGATGTCATAGTAATCACGATCATAATCATTGTAATAGCTACCCTTAACACAAACACCACCTAATTTGCTCTTACCACCACCCCGATCACATATTGACTTGAGCGTCATGGTGTTTTTTGCAGGTTTCCCGCCGGAGTTACACCTGATCAGGAGACGCTTCAAGTCGGACTATACAACTCCGACCCTCAAAAGGAATAAAAATATATTATTTTATTAGGATATACTTGCTTTTTAAAAGAAATTGTTTATAATGAAATTTTTTTAGGATTAAATTATTTTTTAAGAAAATAGCATCTGTTTTCCTATATTTAATTTTTTCTAAGAAAATGCAAAAGATGTTTCGAGAGCGTTGCACTGTGATTGATGAAAAATTTTAAAAACAAAAAAAATTGATGTGTCATAATTTCAATAGGTGTTTCATATGCAAGTTCCTATTGATATGTATATATGTCGTATTAATATTATATTAATTTTTCAAAATCGAATTACGATGATGAGAAATTATTAGATCAAAATTATACTGGTCAAAAATTTTAAAATTTGAAATCAAAATTTCATAATACTAATTTTACTCCTAAAAAAAATGTCTATTCGATTAGACTTTGATAATACTGTATATTTACTATACGATGAAAAATAATATTTTAGCATTAAAATAAATTAATTAAATATGATGTAAATTAATTTATAGGGACATTAAACTAATATATATAGTGATATATTTATGCATTAAACTAAAAATTATCTTTATCACTTAAATTAGTTTAACATGATGTAAACTAATTTTTAGAGATATTAAATTAATATTTAAAGTGGTATATTCGTGAGTTTTAAATTTTTACATCATATTAAATAATTTTTATAGATAAAATTAATATTGTAAAAATTTAATTTCGAATTTCCGTTACCGTAATCCGCTTTTAAAAATTTCCTTTTACCGATCACCATAATCGAAATTGCCGTTGATATTATACCCCACCAAATCTAGGGCAATTCTTATATCAAAAGCAAACATTAGAAAAAGAAAGAAAGCAATAAAGCTACGTACTTTAGAGAGTAGAACTCTCTAGAAGCCCCCTCACTGCAGTCCTGCTCCTCTTTTCCTCGCTTTAAATTTCCCAATCTCTTCCACTTTGCTTTCTCCGATTCGACCGCACGCTGCCCGAGGCCGACGCCACTCCCCGGTTGCCCTAATCCCCACCCGCCGCCATGGACGAGGACTTCGATCTGCCCGCCGGCGAGGAGGCGCCGGACGACGAAATGATGGACCTCCCCGACGACGAAAGCCCAGTGCTCAACGTGGGCGAGGAGAAGGAGATAGGGAATCAGGGGCTCAAGAAGAAGCTCCTCAAGAAGGGGGACGGGTGGGAGACGCCCGAGGTGGGAGACGAGGTCGAAGGTATGAGCGACTTCGAGCTTCTTCTTTTTCCCCCTTCCCCAAATATTTCTTAGGTTCTGACTAGTTTATGTCTCGGTTTAGCGCGATTTGAGCTGGAAAAATTTATGATCCGTGTGGTTTGCAGTGCACTATACTGGGACTCTTGTTGACGGAACCAAGTTCGATTCCAGCCGTGATCGAGGGACGCCGTTCAAATTCAAGCTCGGACAAGGTGGGTCGTCCTAGATTTCTTCTGTACTGCATTGATAGATTTATTTGGCGTTCGGTTTAACCGTGAAGGCTTTTGAACTTCTCTTTTGTTAGTTATTTTCTGCATTAAATGCAACCCTTCTTCATATCTATACATTGGATATTAATTCTCATTATGTGACTTGATTTTCTGCAAGTTACTCATGCTTTTAACGCTTGTTTGTTAGCTAAGGGTGGACTTTTTTTGAATCAAGATAGTTTGATTGTTCCTTTTATCCTTTCGGTACTTGTAAGGAGTGAACTGTATATTAGCTTTGAAATGTGTTACCAGAAAAGTGATTACTACTCTGTTGAAAATTTGTTAAAAATTATTTCTTTTCCATATTAATGTAATTGCTCTTTCTTACTTGTTTATAATTCTTGCAGGCCAAGTCATAAAGGGATGGGATCAAGGTATTAAAACTATGAAGAAGGGTGAAAATGCCATCTTCACCATCCCTCCAGAGTTGGCTTATGGCGAATCTGGTTCTCCTCCGACTATACCACCCAATGCCACTCTTCAATTTGATGTTGAACTGCTGTCATGGAGTAGTGTCAATGACATATGCAAAGATGGTGGTATACTCAAGAAAATTCTGAAGCAAGGAGAAAAGTGGGATAACCCAAAAGATATAGATGAAGTGCTTGGTACATTCTGTCTCCCTTCAGTTTGGTTTGATGTTGTATGCCCGCTTTTGGTATCCAAAGGTGACAGTACCCTCTGTTTATTCAGTAAAATATGAAGCTAGGCTTGAGGATGGAACCGTGATCTCAAGATCAGAGGGAGTAGAGTTTACTATCAAAGATGGTTGGTATAGTGTGGTATGATTTATGCTGTTGGAACTTTAAATGGTGGTTTTGTTTGCTAAGTGAAATTTGCTATGGGGTCAGGTTTCTTCTGTCCTGCTCTAGCCAAAGCTGTGAAGACAATGAAAAAGGCTGAAGAGGTGCTCCTCACTGTGAAACCACAATGTGAGTTGCATACGACCAAATTTGCTGTTCAACCATGCCTTAATTGTAATATTCTGTACATCTTGCAATATTAAGTTTGATGTCCTTTTGGTGCACAGATGGATTTGGTGAGAAGGGTAGACCATCATCCGGTGATGAAGGTGCTGTGCCACCAAATGCAACTCTTCTTGTGAAGCTTGAATTAGTTTCTTGGAAGAGCGTTACAGAAATAGGAGATGATAAAAAGATAATTAAGAAGATCCTCAGGGAAGGAGAAGGTTACGATCGACCAAAGGAAGGAGCAGTTGTGATGGGTAGTGATCCAGATGCCATATCATATATTTTACATTGTTATGTTAATACCCTTAATGTTGAACTCAATACATTTTTTCTTGTCTAATATCTGCAGTAAAATTGATTGGAAAACTACAAGATGGTACAGTTTTTGTGAAGAAGGGTCATGATGAGCAGGAACCTTTCGAGTTCAAGACTGATGAAGGTATCATTAGCTTTTCATCAACTGTTTGTGAGGGCAGAAATACTTAATTCATGATTCTTATGTCAGAACAAGTCATCGAGGGTTTGGACAGAGCAGTGACAACTATGAAGAAGGGAGAGATTGCTTTGGTAACTATACCACCTGAATATGCATTCTTGTCCACTGAGTCAAAGCAGGACCTTGCTGTTGTTCCTGCCAACTCCACTGTTATTTATGAGGTTGAGCTTGTATCATTTGTAAAGGTGGGTATCCGTTCTCATATATTTGGTTGCCACATTCTAGTTATGGAACAACTGAACCTCACATACCAAATTATCCTTCAGGAGAAAGAATCATGGGACATGAACAATGAAGAAAAGATTGAAGCAGCTGCAAAGAAGAAAGAAGAGGGAAATGCATTGTTCAAATTGGGCAAGTATGCCAGAGCTTCCAAGAGATATGAAAAGGTGTTTAATATGTTCTACTTATAGTGTCCATTAAACTCCATATAGATAAAGATGTTTCTGGTTTACTCTTCATTCTTTTGGTATACAGGGTGCAAAGTTCATTGAGCACGACAATTCTTTCAGTGAAGAGGAAAAGAAGCAATCTCGAGCACTGAAAGCAACATGCAATCTGAATAATGCAGCCTGTAAATTGAAGCTCAAAGACTACAAAGAGGCAGAAAAGCTTTGCACTAAGGTATTAATCTGTCAGCTAGATCACCGAGGCATTATTAGTTTTGTGTTTTGTACCTACACTAAGAATTCTACTGATCTACTCTCAAACTAGGTCTTGGAGATTGAGAGTAGAAATGTCAAGGCTCTGTATAGGAGGGCCCAAGCTTATATTCAACTAGCTGATTTAGATCTGGCAGAGTTGGACATCAAGAAAGCCCTTGAAATAGATCCTAATAACAGGTTTGCTAGTCCTTTTCCTGACGGTACTAATATTTTTTTAATGATCTACTAGCACTTGGTTCACTCATATGTTGTCATCATAATCATAGGGATGTGAAAGTGGAATACAAAACTTTGAAAGAGAAGATGCGGGAACATAACAAGAAGGAAGCTAAATTTTATGGCAACATGTTTGCCAAAATGAGCAAGTAGGAGCAGGTGGAAGTCCTACAATATTACAATTTAATGCTAAATTAGTTTCTGCTGATACAGATGGATGACTTTGTTTGGCAAACATGAAAATTTGCGGAAATATGGGAACTATGAGTTCACTGGATGCTGTCATTTTTCTTATTGTGCGGAGTCTTCTCCAGCTTGGTATCAAAATTTCTGTATCAATGGTATGAAAACCATTTGAAGACTGTTGAAGGTCTAAACTGAGATTGTTGCTTTTTTTCATGCACCTGAATTGAATCTTCTTTCTCCTGTTTCATTCCGTGTGGTAAAAATGCCTAAAGTGCAAGCAACCTTCTCGAAAAAGTCAGTTCCCGGTGCTGTCAATATTATTAGAACAAGTATAATTAAGAGGGTGTTTGTTATAACGAATAGTAGAAGAAATAAGAAAATGTAAGGAATATTATCTTGTATAAGGAATAGAATGGAAAATGATGAAAATATTTTTCTCAACGATATAATAAAATATATAATTTAATTAATAATTATTTAATAAAATATGGATTTATATAAAATTATTTATTAATTTTAAAATGATAAGAATATTATTCGTTTTTTTATAAAAGTTAATTGAATTCTTAGAAAATGATAATAATTAAAATATTATTTAATAATACAATAATATTAATTTGTCTAATTCTACACTCCCGTAACTTGATAGGATCTTTGGCTAGAAAATCCACTATATTGTCTATTAAATCCATGGATAGACTCCCTTCTCTTCATTTTTTTTTCCATCAGAAGCCGGGAGAGGAAGATCTAACCTGGCTGATGATTACGAATATATGCCAAACAATTGCCTCCGCTTATATATAATGTAGACATGCATGACTTTATTGCGGTCCTTATTACATATTATTAATCTGGATTTATCTCGGTAGATCCTTCCTATGTAAGTTTCGATTCGCACCCTGTCCATCTCTCTATTTCTTAGAGATAGACACATCATAGGGTGAGCATAGAATTAATCAACAAACATTCCTTGATTGAAAATAAACAAACAATAGGAGATTAATTACAGAAACAGATATGCCAATCAATTTAACTTAACGAAGAAAACATCTAAAGCTATAGCAAACATTATACATACCCTTCACTCTCACTGATGGTATAAAAATCAAAATCTCATTGCAATACACCAATGGAGTAAAAATAAGAAAATATATCATAAGAAAATGACTAAGAAATCATATTATTCAAGTTAAATATTTACAGCTAACTCTCAATACTTCTTCAAGCTTATATTCACTGACAATGAGATCATGCCCCATCTCCTGTTCATGAATTACGGTTCCAGAGATCAAACATATCAATTCAAACATATCAATTCGATAAGAGATGTCTTCAGTTCGTCGATGGGCAGCAAATAAATGGAACCCAGGCTTGTTTTCCTTTTGCTTTCTTCTTTACATGCTTGGTGACAGGGAACCTAGCAGGGGAGTTCCATTCCTTGTGATCTATTTGATCAGTGAATGGCTTCTTAGGTTTGTCAGAAGACTCAGAACCAGTTTCCTGCAAATCCATACTTTCCTTTGATGTCAACAATCCAATGTCTTCTAGGTCATTGGTTCTCTGTTTACTCTCATGGTTTGCTTCAGCTAGGAGATTCTTCAACATAACATGAGTTTTTCCCGAGTTCCAGTTCAGCATCTTGGCAGTGGACTCTTCACTGGTGTTTCCTCCTTCTGTTTCGTGTTTGGAATTGTTAATTGATTTGTTCTCGTTGGATATGGATTTTTGCCCAGGATCCAGAAGAGCTATCAAAGAACCATCTAGTTTATCATTGTTTTCGGCACTGCTTTTGCTAAGAGCACCTCCTGCTGTTGTATCGCGAGAACCCAGATCCTTTGTGGTCTGGGAATCTGTAGGTGGCGAAGCTTTTGCATCAAAATTGGGTTCTTCCTTTGCTGCATGACTTAGAGATGCCCTTGCACCATCTGAAACAAAAAAAAGAGATGGTATAATTCATCAAAAAGGTGAAAGAGCCATTACGTTGGATATTTAATTGAACCAAGTAACTCAAGATAATGGTCCTTGTAATCAAATGATGCTTTTGCTGACAATGTAGCTTTTAAACACATTGAATGTAGGCATTTGAAAGAATTGTTAGCTTGTGATTTACAGGAAAAGACAAAAAGAGGTATGTAATGGGAGTAGATGATGCATCACTTTCTGCAAATTAGCCTTCACACTTTATGGGTATTTTTACGAAATCCACTAAACTGACTTAAGTTTTATGCTGGGTTGGTTTTTTTTATTATTTGGTTTTCTGTTGTATCCATATATTATTAGCTCTTAAACAAGAGCCATCTCATTTGGTTTGCCTAGCATTTTGAAGCAGCAGCAGCTTTACTATTAGTTACACGTTGGATATATAATTGTTAGATCTTCATGTTCCAAATCTGCTATATTGGAAAACACAATCAAGTCTCACCTGTCCATTATTAACAAAAACCCTAAGTGGAAATTCATTAATTCAGATATCAAGAATGATCATATATAGCAAAATAAATTTCTGGAAGCATCAAGGAACCAGCTGCCAGAGGAATGACACATAAAAAGTAAATGGTAACCTGAAACAGAGCCCCATAGAGCTTCGATGCTGCCTGGTTGGCTGTTTAAATTGATTGAGTTATCTATTGTCTCAGTACAAGAGTCAGATTGTTGCTCTTCTTGGCTGTTTGGATCTGCGCTGTCTGTTTTTCCCATGTTAGCATCAGTTTGTTGCATAATTTGATGATTAAGATCTTCCGCCATTGAAGAGATGCTGAAAGAAGCTCCTGGAGTATCATTGGTTTTTAAGTGAAAATCACTGGGGTGCTTTTCATTAAGAGATTGCAGAAATTCTGAAATGGAACATTCAGCTGCTTTAAGGATTCCTTCATCATCATGGCACAAGCCAACTTCATTTCCTTCAGAGATTGGTTCTTTGTCAAGTACACTAGAAACACTATTTTCTTTCTCAACATTGAGGATATGATCTATTTCTGTAGCACATGGATTATGGTTATTCCTGTCACTGCTCACAGGGTCAACACTTCTAGCCTCAAAAATATTCTGCAGCTCTAGTTGGGATCCACAAATAGTCTCCAAATTGTCGGTCCCGCCTTCGTGAAGATTCAGTTTATCACAGTGATTTTCAGAAGAATCATTCTCTGCAACTGCTTCATTGACAGAAGGCACTACTTCTCTAACATGACTAATGATTTCATCAGCAGCAGCAGATTGTACGTGAATTTCCTGAAGAGTTTCTTGGGGATCTGGTTTATCTAAGTGATAATTGGAAATGCCATCTTCAGAAGAATCATTCTCTGCAACTGCTTCATTGGTAGAAGGCACTGCTTCTCTAACATGATCAATGATTTCATCAACGGCAGCAGATTGTACGTGAATTTCCTGAAGAGTTTCTTGGGGATCTGGTTTATTTAAGTGATAATTGGAAATGCCATCGTCAGAAGAATCATTCGCTGCAACTGCTTCATTGGTAGAAGGCACTGCTTCTCTAACATGATCAATGATTTTATCAACAGCAGCAGATTGTACATGAGTTTCCTGAAGAGTTTCTTGGGGATCTGCTTTATCTAAGTGATAATTGGAAATGCCATCCAAGTAATCATCTCCTGATGGAGGCTTCAATTCAGTGGCACAGTCTTCAGGTTGAGAATCAATCCTAGGGTCCAAAAAGGAACTTCCTTCTTTAAGCATTCCTTGTTTTTTCTCCTCAAACACAACTCCATTGTCAACTTGTGTTGCTTCTTGACTAACAGTTTCACTTTTAGCACTTGTTTTTGATGTTTCAAGAATACCAGGAACTGTTACAGCTGAATCTTCAATTCTCACATTATCAGCCGAGGTTCCTTCGTGGCAGAGGCTAGAGTCATGCCCTTGAAACAAGTAATTTATCTTATATCTTTCAATTTCAGTTGAGGTTTCACATGAATTAGTAACTTGACCATCTAAACCTACTGCTTGCTCTGCTGATGATACTAAACTTGTAGTTTGTTTGTGGCTTTCAAGATAATCTAATTCTACTTTGGGCCTACCAATTTTTTTCATGGATTCCTCTAATTCATATTCAAATTCATTGACCAACTGAGACCTGCCACTATTCTCGTCCTTACAGTAGTGATCATCATTTGAGTGGAGAGAATATCCTTCATTAACCACCATGTTGGAATGGACAAGATTGGTGTTGTTATTAGATTCTGCCACCAATAACTCAGAAACTTCGGGTACTTCATCTACTAGATTTGAGTGGAGAGAATATCCTTCATTAACCATAATGTTGGAATGAACAAGATTGGTGTTATTAGATGCTGCCACCAATAACTCAGAAACTTTGGGTTCTTCATCTACTATATGTCCAACAAATTCACTTAGTCCTTCAGCATTAGCAGAACTTGAAGTAGGAACAGTTTCCACTGACCCTGAATCTTCAAGGGATCCAGGTTTCTGTTTTGTAGCTTCCAGCAAAAGTGTGTTTGATGCTACTTGTAAAGTTTGATGATCTTCTGGTTCAATTGCATTATCCAGAGAGTGAGCAGCCTTTCCAACTTGATATTCACATCCAGAGGAATCTATAGGAGTATCAAAATGCTCACCATTAATTTCCAAAGTGCATTGTCCCTTGCAGAATGGTATTACTTCAGAAATTTGTCCTACAATATCTGATTGAGATTCCAATTTATTTGCAGAAACCTCATGAGAACCAAGCATTTGTGTGGTTACTACAGCATTTGCTTGATCTACAGCTGCAACTAACTCTACGGAATTGTCTATCTTCTGTAATCCAGAGTCTGTCAAAGAGCAACTGCTGGAAGAATCATGATGTAGGATCAATACTTCCGGGATGCAAAAATCTGAGTTGTCAACTACAGGGATTTCAGTTCTCTTATTATTTCCAACATCAGCACTATCTACAACATTCTGAGACGTAGCGCAACTCAGTTCCTGCTCTGATGCATTCATCTGAGATTTTCTGGTTAAAGGTAAGTGAGGAGAACTCTCTGTATCTTCATATATAATTGAATCTGACTGTGATAGGTCAACCAGTTGCTTTGCAGTGGATTCCTTATCAGAGGACTGGTCCTTGTTGCCATGATGTAGAACATGTGATTCAGGAGGATTATCTGCAGCTTCAAACATAAATTCCTTATGGAATACAGGAATCAAAAAACCAAATTAAAAATTAACAGACATCACGCCAAGTTGCAACTTCAAGTGAAATATGAAATATCCCATGGCTGAAGTTAAAATGTCTACTAATATACAGTTCATCTCAAACACTTCAAGGAAATTACCTGGGTTTTTCAGTCCAAAGTCAAAAGATTAAAATGATAATTGAATAGTATAGCTGAAGAGAAGATAGGAAGGATCTGTATTTTTCCTAGAATATCAAATATAACATATTAAAAATGCAACTAAATATGATTCAATTGTTTACTCACTTTGCACATGGCATGCCACAAGAAGAACCATAAACTAGAATTGCATATTGAAAAGGTTCGTATCCGTTGCAATGGACTGAGTCGTCGTGGAGGTGTCGTTCGGGCCGTATTGAATCGGTGTAGCGCCCGATCGACACCTGCACAAGTACTCCCTCAGGGTTGGGCCCTGGGGATCATCCTCCAACAGTCAAGTCAGTATGAGTATGTATATGAGAAAGTGGTAGGCCCATCTTGCCTAAAGGGAGCGTGCAAAGTTAAAAAATGGAGAGGAAAAAGGTCCCCCGCCACTAGGCAGGGGTCTACTTTTTATAATGTTGGAGAGTGAGATTTTGGTCATTTCCTTGGAGGGTATTGTTGTCATTTTACTGGAATGTCTTGCTAGCACTTGACTGAGTTGCCAAGGATCGACTTGACCAGGTCCAAGCTTGAGGAGTTGGGCCTTTTGACCTTGTTGGGCTTGGTGGCGGCCTAAGGCCTTCGCTTGCTTATGCCTGAGAGGGCTTTGGGCCCAACCGATTTGCTGGTTTTGGCCGGATTAGGTGATTGGACTTAGGTTGCTGAGCCTAAGTGAGCGAACAAAGTATAAGGCTCAGGTGAGCCAATCTCCCCCAATCAATAATCCCCTAGGCGTCGATGTGGTTGTAGAACAGATTGTCGATGCAGTTGTAGAACAGATCAACGACCAAATGTACTTTTTCTCCTAGCCTGTTGTGATGCACAACAGTCGACAAAGGAAACTCTTCTAGAGGGGTTTTTGTAATGGTGCGGGAGCTGGGTGTAGAAGCGAGTTGATCAAGTCTGGAGTGTCGCAAATCACGACTTCTTGTTGAGCGAGGTTTTTTGGCCCTTGACATGGATCACGACTTCTTGGCATCGACTTGGCTTAACGATTTTTTAGTGTGGCCCCATTTGGTGTGTAGTCACCTGATAAGCCGGTCCTTGAGGGGTGTATGTTCCTTAAAACGGACACATCCTCTCTTGTTCGATCACACCGACGGATCAGGCATCTTGATAGTAGGTGTATTGCCCAATAGATATCATTGATGTCACCTATGTCTCCTCTATGTTCCCTTCGTAGAGGAGCTTCAGAGGCTGAGGTCATATTACAAGGCCATTTGATCGGGTAAGGTGGTCGTGAAAACAAGGGCCTCACATAACTTCATTGTCAAGGGAGTCAATCAGCGCGAGCGATGAACTCTCATCTCAGCTTAGACTGGAGGGCTTTTTTGTGCAGAATGCTAAGGCGGTTGAGACTTCTCATCGTGAGGTCTTTCAGCTTCGATGACAGAGGTTTTCTCTTGGCCATTGGAGGGGTTTTACCGTCCGAATCACATCTTATCATTAGTCGTTGGGCTTGCCAACACAAGCATTCCTCCCCAGGAACTGATTTTCAATTTGGGTCAGCCGTCTGGGTTAGCTTCTTGTCTTGACGGTCTAAGAGATGTCAAGACTCAAGAGGCAACTGGTTCGTCTTTGTATTGGAGCAGCTTAGCTCATTGGATCAGCTACCTTGGGCGACTAGTAGTGCTCGTAGCATTTCATCTTCTCGGCATGATCGGTCGTCTATTTGGACTTCAACTCCCTTTGGCCATCGGTGGCATTTCTAATGGGACTCTGGCGAGCAGGGATTGAGATTTGAAACTCGCACTGCCATCACTTTACCAAGTTCCATTCGTAGCAGGAGTTACTTGATCCAGGGCGACCAGGCATTGCAAAGGGAAGAGTCCCCTTTAGAGTTGATGTCTTACAATAAGAGCCATGCGTGACAAGAGGGGGTATCCAAACACGCACCATCCTCTTGACATATAGAGTTCTCGAGGTTTTTGGGCCTTTTGCCAGGTTCTCGAAAGGCCTTTAGTTGTTTATGCTTGGGAGGGCTTTGAATCCAATTTGGTGGGGTTATGACTTCATTAGATGATTGGAATTGGATTGGTTAGCCTAACTGAGTGGTCTTTGGTGGATGGCGAAGGTGAGCCAATCTCCCCCCATCATATATAGCATATTCACATATCCTGTAATATGCATATATTCCAAATATTTAATCTCATTTTAGATAGCGTTGCTCAACAAAGCTGGTGCCCCTTCAAGCAAACGTTGTTCGGCACTCGTTTGCTCCACAAGTCTGGGACTTTCATTGCCCAGCAACGAGTTTGGGAATTTCAAAGCCTTTTCTCGCAACAACAGAAGATGATGAAACTCAACGATGTTCCAAGTAGTCATTTCTTGGTGGCGGACTTCAATGCGAAACTCGACATGTTGCAGCCCCACTGCGGCGTGTCGTTACACAGGCGGTGTTCCCTTCGACTACTTGTGAAGAATTCACTTCAGCAATTGCAGCCTATGCCAAAAAGGCGGTGCGGTCGAGGCGAGTTCGACGAGGACGTCGAAGCTTGAAGTGGGAGAGGATGTTAGGGACTTTTCGATGCGCCCGAGCGACGACGAATCATGACGGAATGTTCCCTACATATTTGTAAATATGTTTTCGTGTCTATGTAATTTTGTCTTTTATTCTAGTTCGTACTTGTAAAATCCTTTGTGCGATCCCCGAGGGGTCCACGGTACGAGTTGGATGCATTTCGAGGCCATTCGACACTTGGTGCGTGCGTCACGGCTAAGCGGAGTAGTTTTCTGCATTCATCATGGCCGTGGCCTTGGAAAATCACCATTTCGCATGGTCACGATTTTGTCATGCTCCTCGTGCTTTTGGGAACCTTGGGGGTGGCACTTGGGGGTTAGCCGGTTAGGGGTCTCATGTATAATGTAGGAGAGCGTTGGCAAACAAAGCGGTTGCCTTGGGCGGAGACGAACGAGTGGCCCATATGGGCATGCGACATGTCGCTCTTCGCCCAAGACAATTGCGGAGCTCGTCCTACACCTGATTTTATGTTTTCTTGCATCCATAGTCCTGTAGTTGTTTTACTTTACACATTCAATACCATTCAGCCAACATGGTCTTTTAGGGGCGCGGATATGGAACACGAGGTTGGCACGTGGACCAACATATGCCCCACGATGTTAAGTCGGAAAGCCCAATTCAGGATTAAGGCTTATCTCTTGCACGGGATGCAAGGGTGCCGCACGGGTTCTTCCGCACAAAACAATTGGCTCTGATACCAACTGTCACGGGCCAATTGTTTTGTGCGGAACCCGTGCGGCACCGTTGCATCTCGTGCAAGGGATAAGCCTTAATCCTGAATCCGTCCCGAATTGGGCTTCCCGACTTAACATCGCGGGGCATATGTTGGTCCACGTGCCAACCTCGCGTTCCATATCCGCGCCTCCAAAAGACCATGTTGGTCGAGTGGTTTTGAAGGCGTAAAGTAAAACAACAACTACAGGACTATGGACGCAAGAAAATATAAAGCCGGATGTAAGATGAGCTCCGCAATTGTCTTGGACAAAGAGCAACATGTCGCATGCCCATATGGGCCACTCGTTCATCTTCGCCCAAGACAATTGCGGAGCTCGTCCTACACTTGATTTTATGTTTTCTTGTATCCATAATCTTGTAATGTTGTTTTACTTTACGCCTTCAATACCATTCGGCCAACATGATCTTTTGAGGGCGCGGATATGGAATGCGAGATTGGCACGTGGACCAACATATGCCCCGCGATGTTAAGTTGGGAAGCCCAATCATAACTTATTTTCTTTCATGAATAAGTTTAAAGTATTTAAAAATTATTTTCACAGAATAGGATTATTGACTTTGTTAAAGTCTCACATTGTTTAAGGATATGATCTAAGATAGCCTTTAAAATGACTTGGCAGTCCTCCCCCTTGAGCTAGCTTTTGGGGTGGAGTTAGGCCTACTAATTCCTTAACATGGTATCAAAACCTATGTTGTGGTTGATATTGTGACACCCGCAGATGTCCAGTCCTACAAACTCCGGGATCCGGATATCCAATCCTGGGCATAAGGGGATGTGTTAAAATCTCATATTGCTTAAGGGCATGATCAAGATAGCCTTTAAAATAGTTTGGGCACTCCTCCCCTTTGAGCTAGCTTTTGGGGTGAAGTTAGACTCACTAATTTCTTGACAGACTCATTAGCTGGTGTTTCATTCAACTCTTTTGATGTAAATTAGCAAATTTCCAGCCAAGCTGCAACAATAACTGAAACGTAGGTTGATGTAGCAGCTTTGAGTTTTATTCCCATCTACCAAAGAAATTTTTTCCCTCAAAATAGGTGAACATAGGGAAGTAGATTTGCAATTTTGTTAAGAGTACTTGACTGCTACTCCATGGAGCATTGATATAATAATATTCTCCCGATGCCCAAACTCCAAGCAAACTATTGATGGTTTTGTAATTCCGGATAGTGTCTTAAATCCGATTTGACTAGTTAAGAGTTGAAACTAATAATCAAAATCTAGATCATCTGATTTAAATCTTACAGGATTTGGTCGATTACTGATCAAAATTTTCTCCAAGCTCCGTTTTGGGAAAACCAAACTAGATTTCGTTATAGTTTTGGGTCTTTAATCCAATTCTTAATACACCCTAAAACAAGAGTTTGTAACGAAGACTACTGCAGCTGCACTGCACTAGTGCAATGCAATATAGAATCCAGTCCAAGAGGATAATGTTTTTAAAACTAGACTAGACCGGCCAGTTCAACTAGTTTGACCGCAAACGGGTTGAAGATCCTGTCTGGTTATTTTAAAGCACCTTTGTCTTACTTAAAAACAAAATACATATTTGACAAATTGATCTTATCTAACATGACTCATATTTTTCTCAAAATATACTAGCAGGATAAATATCAAATAGCATTGGTGATCCACCAACCAGGGAGACGACTAGGAGGCCGAACCAAGGGGGGCTGGTCAGCTGGTGGGCCGTGGGGGGGCGCGCTCCCCCCCTCCCCCCAAAAAAAAGAAAGGAAAAAGAAATAACTCTACATGTGTTTTTACATGTTAACCCCTCTAATGTATTAATTATTACTGTAAATAAATGGACTTGCCCTGCCCACGCTAATTATAATTTCTGGGTCCGTCAGATGACAAATATAGAGCCCCAATTTAAAACATGCTTCATGAAGTAGCTACATATAGTAGCTTACAGATGATAGCATGTAATATAAAGACTTTCTGAAAGCTATGAAGCAAACTTTACGTGAATTGAACAGAATACTGTAGCTAATAAATAATGAGATAAAAATGGTAAAGTTTGTCAAAAGTGACAACGACAACTATATTTCACCTAACAATTTGCCAAACAAAAGATGGAACAAAAAAATAAAGTAGAAAATCTACTTGGATAAAAGTATGCTAAAGATAGCAACTCATAAAGAAAGCATTAAATTTTATCAAACCTTTCAATAATTGACGTCTTGAGTCATGATAAAGACACTGGTAAAAACTTTAACAAACAGTATCTGCATTTATTATTTGGCATTTTTTTATCGGAAAGAATATTTGTATCTATCAAGAGGCTTTAAAAATTACAAGTTAGAGGACAAGAGACTAAATACAAGTGGAAGGAGAGGAAAAAGGAGAATCTTAATCAATACAGAGTTAATATTTACAAACTAAGTTAATTTATCCGTAAAACTCTAGTTCACCAAAGCACTAAATAACAACCCAATTCATCAACATTTATTTTTTTTATCAATAATAAAGATAAATTCCGAGATTGCAATCTTTTACTGGTAATGAATAAAAAACCTGATGCATGAAAAAGAATGGAGTAAAAAAAAAATGAGAATAAAAATGAGCAGTGTGCAAAAAAAAAATTCAGAGAGATTAAGAAGTTACAAGTTTTTTTCAGTGAATCAACCCTTTTGGCCCATGCTAAGCAAATATGAAATAGAGTCTCCAGCAAAAAGAACTCAAAGAGATCACCAGACAATACAGCAAATATACATAAAAAATGGAACTTTGTCGCAATGTAGTCCACATACCAACAATGTCGGAGTCCAAAATCACAACTTTCGATAATTCTTCGCTTTCTCCACCGGATTGGCCTGCTGCTTTCCCTTCTTCCCTCTCCGACTCCGAATCCTCAATCTTCACATCCCCTGCTTAGTAACTCAACCCCAGTTACCAAATCAAAGAGGAAAAGGTAAAGAAAAGGACAAGCGTGGTAAGAACTCATGAACTCCGCACCAAAATTGTCCCTCGGCTCCTCATCCGTGGCTCCGGCGACATCGACGGCATTATCCAACGGCTTCGAAACCGCGGTGCCGCCGCAGTTCTTCCGGTGGGCCGCTCGGTGCTTCTTGCTGGGGTGCGGGTTGGGGTACACCCACCCGCACCGGTGGCACACCTTCCCGCCGCCATGGCTCGCGCTCACTTCAGTATAAAACAAACTTTTTAGCCCCAAACACACTTAATCGACACCAAAACAACCCGCGCAACGCGAAGAACACCAAGACCAGAAAAAGAGTTCCACCTGGAGACTGCTCCCTCCGGTTCTCCTCGCCCTCCATTTCCCAAGATTCCAAGATCTATCTAATGTCGCCTGCCTCTCTCTCTCTCTCTCCCCCGAGAGATTTAGAGTTTTAGACGATGAGTTTTTAAGATGAAAAGCAAGGGGAAGGTGGTGGAGCAATACATATATATCTTCGGTGTATTATCGTTTCCAACCGTTGGATTCAATTCGAACAGTGATTTAAGGCCCTCAGAGACGCAGGAGATTCTAATCGGACGGTAGAAAATGCACAATGCACGGGAAGTTACCATGTGGAGGCGCTTCCCTATACTGTCACGGATTCGGACACGTGAGAAGGATTCGAGTGCGCAAACACACCTTTATACCTACGACCGCATAAATTATTAAAGTGAGTTCATCATCCACCTTTACGAACCGGACCGTGGACATAACCGGCTCATCGCAAACAGAACCCAGGTCCGGTCTGATTCAACTTTAAAACTAGGTTCATATTAAACCAAGTAAATTTAAACAAAAAAAGATAGTTATCAATAAGTCTACAAATAAGATCGTATAGATATTCTTATGCGGACGTTGGGAGGTGGTGATGGGTTTTGCCAATTGCCTAGTTGTAGGAGAGACAAAATGGGAGATTTTTACATATTTGGCACCAAATATTTTTCTTCACCAAATTATATTAATTTATGGCTTTTAATGATTGAGAGAGATTGTGATCTCCCATACCTTTTGGTGGATAGTAATTGTTGTCATGTGAGCTAGCTATTAATTAGTACAAATAATCCAAAAACAAAAAACAAGTGATTGAGCAGGTATCATATAATTTGGTGGAGATAGCCATTTAAATCAATTGGAATAAGTTGCTTCAATTTCACATGCCTTGGGATGTTGGAATTCCATTAATTTCCTAATTTTGACAAATACTTGCAAAAAGAAACTAACTTTTTTTAAAAAACAAAAAATTTGGCTTTAAAAGAAACTAACTTTTGACCACACTGATTAACTGCTAATATTCTCATATTGTATAATTAAATTTGATATTTAATTAAAAGAACTAATATAAAAGTTGGGAATTAATAAAAATAATTGATAAATTTGATTTACAAATTACACGAACCTAATTAGTTTTTTGAGAAATTTGAGAAAATCATTAAAAAAAAACTTTATAGATTATTAACAAAATCATAAATACTATCATACCTTTTTTTGCTCATTTGATTCATTTTTCATATTAATCATCATCGGGGCATTATTCTTCACATTACTTTTTTCTGCAACTATTTGTGTGGACCCTTGAACATTTTTATTGTCTCCATAATGGTGTCACATGGACTTAGATTTTTACAATATCATCCCTGATCATTTCACACTTCACATATATTCTTTAGGGGTTTTTGTTTGAGTGTAAAATATTGGAAGTGAGCTTATTTTTTATAATACTCGAATTCTATTTTTGTATAAGATTAGTTTCTAAATTTTAAATTCGAACTCTATTTTATTGGGACATAGAATCGGATCTTATCTAGAACCGATGGTATAGTACTGGTTTCGAGTACCCTATTGAAACATATTTTTTTACAAGTTATAGGGTACAAGTTCATGGTATCTTGTTGGAATTTGTACCCTAAAAATTATAAATGAATATATTCTAAGGTATAAGTTTGAATTTTCGAATACCCGATGTGTTGGACTCGGAATCAGGCCAATTTATTAAATTTTATCTTGGATCTTATCCAAATTTAATTTAGGTCTATCCAAAACTTATCCAATCGAGTAGATTTCAATCGATTCTGAGTCTATCTGGTACTCACGCATATCCCTGTAAAATATTGCACTGGACAGGGGTTAATTATTAGCCAATTTTTTTGTGTTAATGTGTCCAAAAAGCACTATTTACTAATTTAATCAAGAAAGAAAATAAGATTAATGCATTGTTTTGATAGTAACACGAGAACCTATCGTGTTGGCTGCTTCGCCAATTATGAGTGGCCAGGTGGCATTTTTTATAATTAAATACCAATAAACTATAATTATTTTATTTAACAAAATGAAAATAAAGATACATTATTTTGCTGATGTGTGAGTAAAGTCTTCTTATTTTGATCTTCCATAAATAAATGTAAGTCTTAGAAACCTACTTGGGCATCATTAGTGGATGAATTTTTTTGGATATTTGGTTGGGTAAAATAAAATCATAAGAAATTAAAGGAATATGGATAGATAAAGAAAGTAGGAGTAAGAGAGGATTTGATGGTTGTAGCTTAGAAATTATAGAGTTTTCCTCAGTTGGAGGTTGCAATAATTGTAGTAGGAAGTTTGACTTGAATGGATGTAATCATGTAAAGATGACTGTACGCAGTTTGTTGATGAGATTAATAAGAGTTTACATGTCCTCTACTCTCTTTACCCATAATTGGATAGAAGGTCGCCTATCTTAAACATGATTTTATTAAAAAAACAAAAGAAATATACAAAAATATTTTTAAAATATTATTTATTTTATTTTTCATAAAATTAATTGAATCTTCGTAAATAATAATTAAAATAGTATTTAATAATAAAATAATAATTATCTATTTAATATGTGTAATTATAAAAAATAATTTAATAATATAATTTTTATATTCTTATATAATATTATACATATTGAAAGATAATATTAAAAAAATATCATAAAAAATAAATGAGAAATATTATTTTTTAGATTGAGATAAGAAATGATATTCTTTAAGTTATAAAGAATAGTATTTCATTTCTCATCTATTTAATCTAATCAAATACCCCAGATTGTTGCTTACCACCATCCGAACAAAAATAAGAACTGAGTAATCATTTTTTAATTTAAAATTAGTGGTAATCTTCTGTGATCATTTAAGAGAGCAATCTCTCTTGACCCTTCTTGCCCATGGGATAAAGAAAATCATTTTATTCTAATACAAGGAAGTTGAATATTTAAATTATTTAAACTTATCATGCAGAGAAAATTTTTAATTTTTGTTTTTCTTTGGACAAAGTAAATATTAAGAAAGATATATCAATTAATAGTCAATACTTATTTTGGTATATCCAATAAAAATAAATAATTACTAGTTTTTTGAAGTGATTCCATAAGCAAATGATAGTAAGACAATATACTCAAATCCTATTATTAGACATGAAAAAAGAATCAAATGGTGTTCTGAATTGAAACAACTTTTCCAAATTTTGGTGACTGATAATTTTTCCAACGTTCAAATGGTAAGAACTTCAGTTGAAATGTCATCTTGAGCTGAGTCAAAGAGCTGATCATTTTTATTTGTATTTATAAAAAAATCATATTTAGAATTAATCTTGTTGTAATCCATTTCTTATAAAAAAAAGAGGTCTTGAAATTCAGGATCTTTATCTCAAAAGCATTTCCTTACATAGTAAAAGAATTCTTGACTACCTCAATAATTCTCCTTCCCTTTGGGTAAAATTAGTCCAAACTAAATATCCTCATATCAACCCTCTCAACAATTCTCCTCCTAAAAATTGCTCTTGACCTTGGCGCATCTTTATCAAAACTTTTAATGAATTACATTTAATTTTAAAAAACATATTAAATTTGGATCTCATACTTTTGTAATGTATGATACTTGAATTTTTGACTTACCTTTAGCTATTAAGCCAACTTTTCTAAATGTTGATATGGTTAATTCTCATATGCTTGTTTCTGATTTAATCCATGATCAAATGTGGAATGCAAATTTTGATCTAACTTATTTTGGACAGATTCCATGAGATTCTAATATTAGAATTGATTTGCCTCCTTCACCTAGTGATGTGACTCATGGGTATGGGTTAGTGAGGATAAAAGACTTGTTACCTCTAGTGCAGCGTACTCGTTTCTAAGAAGTCGTGATACTTTAAATGTTACTACCAACACTGTGTGGTCATTTATGTGGGCTTTGCATATTCCTCCTAAGATTAAACTCTTCATTTGCAAATTTTTTCACAGTAAGTTTCATACTCAAGTTAAGCTTCATAACATAGGCATTTCTCAGTACTTTCTGCAGTAATGAACATGAAATTATTCCACATCTTTTTCTAAATTACAATTTTGCATTCAACCTTTGGAACATTCTTGCTTCTAAATTAAATCTCAGATCTTCTAATTTTTCTAATAGAAATGATTGGCAAATTGGTGCATGGTTGCATTCTAATCATACATTGCATAAGTGGGCCGCTCAAATTACAATAGCTTTATGGTTCACCTAGTGCGCTAAAAAATGAGCGTTTGCATTCAAATCGGCAGCAACCCACTATTACTCTCGTGAACCGTATCTTGACTTTTTTTGGAAACATACAGAACCTCAAAGGTCTAAAGGTACGACCAAGAGCTTAACAATTCCTAATAATTGGATCCCACCTGCTCAAAATAGGATCAAACTCAATATTGCTTCCTGCACCAAGAATTCAATCTCGGGCAGTGGCCTTGTCATCAGAGACAACAATGGTAAATGCCTGCATGCGAAAGTCATTCACCTGCCAGGAAGCACTTCTACCTCCTGTATAGTCGCGGCTATCAAAAAGGGTCTCCAAACCCTTAAAGACCTTGGCCTAGCTTAGATAGATCGGTAGATGGACTCTCCTAAGTTATATCAATACATCAATGGTAATTCCAACCCTCCTTGATGGCTGCTCAATTCCATCCATAGAATTAGATTCATTTGTAACTCTTTTCAAGATGTAAATATTTGTCCCCCATATAAGTGTTGTAATAGAGTTGCCCATTGGGTAGCTGAGTATGTTGTATCTACTAGCTCATCGAAGATTTAGAAAGCTTCTTTTCCAATATTACTAGAGAGAATTTTTGTAATAGATCATTCCTACGAGTAAATTATTGTGAAGGCTCTGCCCTCTCCGTTGAATTTTTTTTTTTTTTTATTGAATTAGTTAACCCTCAAAAGTGGCAAAGAAATACTTTATTCTCACTCCTCAAGTTGGCAACTCAAATGGCCTAATTTGACCTTTGACACTCACATGCTTCTTGTCTTTGCTCTCCTTTTGTTTATTAGCATGCAGACAACCACATCTGCATCATGTGAAGCTAAGAGTTGTTCCTCATCCAAAATCTTAATTAATTCTTTATTCTTTAGCTGTTTTCATATGATTTGTAATTTTTCAAGAGAAATCTGCCTAAAGCATTTCTTTTTGCCAAATTTGTCAAGACCATAATTTATTGATGTATTTATCAAAATCATAATTATTTTCAATACATTTCTAAAATGCCCATCAAAAAATTAAGGGCTAGTTTGTTAGGGCCCTTTTCGGGTTTTGGTTTGTCTGAAATCGAAACTCGCCTCGAAATCGTGTTTGCTAACCGATATCGGGTCAGGTTTTGAAATTTGTTTCGTGAAAATCAATTTTCGCTAAATATTATTTTGTACATGAGGCTGAATTCTACTTGGAGTAAAATTTAGGTTTTTGTGAAACCCATCCGAAATAGGCGATTGCAAACTTGTAATTAAATCCAAGTTTTCGCCTGTTTCGCGAAAACTAAACAAAACCCACGATCACTCGTGTTAGCGCATCCCACCCCCGAGTGATCGTGTGTAGGGCTGTTCATTGGGTCGACCCGACCCAACCTGACCTATTTGGGTTGGGTCGGGTCGGGTCGAGTACAATTCGACCAAACCCGACCATAATTGGGTTGGGTCTCAGGTTTTAGAAATTGAAACCCGATGATCCGATTATTTATATTTTTTAGTTAATTTTAAATATTTTATATTTAAAAGCATTTGTTTTTAATTTTTTTTAAAAAAATATTGTTAAAAACTAGGTCGAGTTTTTAAAAATATTTTTTACCTAAATGGGTAAACCCGACTACCCGACCTGACCCAACCTGAACTAGGTCGAGTTGGGTCGGGTCGAGTTTGAGAAGTGAAAAATTTTCAACCCGACCCGACCTGTGAACACCCCTAATCGTGTGAGCCTCTTTCTTTGGCGAGAACAGGCGACAAGTTGTCGCCGATCTCATTTCTTCGACGGATCCCCAATATTTCACTTTGGCGATGGATAACACTACTTCTCCTTCCATTCTACCGAACACAGCACCATTCAAGGTATGTATTTCTTTGGTGGATATATTCATCATTTTTTCACTATTTGCCCGATCTAGGATTTCTTGTTCTTATGTGTTCTTCTTGTTTCGTGATCTTCTTCGAGATCTCGGCATGATCTAGGGTTATTTGTTGCTTTGTTTTCGTCGCCGCTATTTCTCGGATCTAGGGTATTTTGCTGCTTTGGTTACTTCAATGTTCGCCCACTCTAGGATTTCCCGTTCTTCGACTTCTTGATCTAGGGTTATTTGTTATTTTGAACATTTTTCTTCTTCTTCTTACTAGTCTAGGGTTATTCGTTGTTTTGCCCGATCTAGGGTTTTTATGCATTTGTTGCTCACTATTATTGTTTATAACCCTAAAAGTATGCATCCGTTGCTACGTTTATTGCTCCATCTAGTGTTTTTATGTATATGTAGCTCACTGCTAGTGTTGATAACCCTAAAAGCATGTTTCTATGTATCTGTAGCTCACGATCAGTGTTCTATGTATCATTTCTTAGGTATTAGTTTGTATTATTTATCAATTTATATTTCTATGTATTAGTTTATATTATTTATATTTCTATGTATCTGTTAGTATAAATACTTGTAATGTATTAATATTTCTATGTATCTTGTCTTATGTATCAGTTTGTATTATGTATCAATTATATTTCTGTTAGTATAAATGCTTGTTATTTATATTATCTATCATCTTTAATTTACTTAATAATATTATTTATATTATCTATCTGTTAGTATAAATAAATTTATTTCTTAATAATGTTCATAAATAAAATAATATAAATTCTTAAATTGAAATAGATCAATTTATTTTTTATAAACAAATATAGTTTTAATTTTTGTCCCAAAAATAGTTACTGAAATCAACACAAAACAAATAAATTTTCGCTGATTTTATTTTGCGAAACATGAAATTTGAACATGTCAAACAAACGCGTTTTCGCCAAACAAAAAAATTGAAAACAAAATTTTGAAACTCGAAATTCCGTTTCAATTTTTGCAAAATGAAACTTCAAAAAAAAATTCGCAAACAAATGCGCCCTAAATCACTCCAAACCCTCGTGATTTATTTTTCAACCCATTTAACAAATTTTCTTAGTTCAACTCAATTGTTTTATAATGTTTACTTATTTTTTTTGTTGACCATGTATTTTCTGTTAAACCAACAAAAATTTTAGCATCCCAAAAATATTAACTTAGTTTTTTGGTTAAAATTCTCTTTAACCGAGTTGAGAATGCATGAACCATGAGAATTTTTTTAATTGGTGTTTTTAAGGGGCTAATTTTTTTGGTTAACCAAAAAACCCAATTTATTTTGGTTCAACTTCAAAATTTTGTGGTTCAACCAAAAAATAAGGTAAACTTAATAAAAAGATCAGGTTTAATAAAATAAAAATATTGTTGAACCATGTTGAGAAATAAATCCGGAGGGTTTTGAAGAATTTAATATTTTTGGGGGCACATTAGGACTATACTAAAAAAAAATAGTTTTAGCAAATATTTTAAAGGACATGTTTGTTGCACAAGATAAAAGAGGATGAGGATGAGATAAAGGATGTATTTTAATCTCTTATTTGTTTGGTGCTTATTTTAGAAGAATATAAAATTAATGTTATATCAAGTGTATATTAGATAAAAATATTTGACGAAATTATTTTTCCTATTTGTATCCTATCATATCCTATCCGATGAGCCAAACAGATAAAAAAATTATGATTTTGACAAATCGATCAAAAAATTTATGTATTTTTGACTAATTTCTTTTATTTTTTTTATTTTGACAAATTTGTCAAAGTTCTTTTTACCTTTTTAAAAGTTATACCCCAACATAGGCCAGTGATTTTGAATGTGAAGAAAAAGAATAGACTGAACAATGAGAGGAGTGTTAAGGAGCCTAGGTTCAGATGGTGGACATTAAATGACACCAGCTAAATAGCTTTTAAGAATAAACTTTGAGATCATATGGTGGACATTAAATGACACCAACCAAATAGCTTTTAAGAATAAGCTTTGGGAAGAGGGAGTCAATGAGAGGGGAGCTGAGGCATCTTATGAAAGGAGATGTCGAATCACATAAAGAAAGTATAGCTAGCGAGACCCTACAGGTGTCTAAGGGGTTGAGATTTCGACCACAAGAATCGGGGTGGTGGAATTAGAATGTACAGAAGGCTATACAAGAGAAAAAATATTAGTATAGAAGACTACTTACTCACAACTGAAGATGGGGAAGCCTTTGAGAAATATAAGAGGTCAGACAAAGAAAGATGTCAAGAAAGAAGTTATATAGA
Source organism: Canna indica (assembly GCA_034359265.1). NCBI lineage: Eukaryota > Viridiplantae > Streptophyta > Magnoliopsida > Zingiberales > Cannaceae > Canna > Canna indica. The sequence goes on along the minus strand of CP136893.1, from coordinate 18,693,441 downwards.
GAGTCTCGAGGTAAATTGTTAGCCAATTTGAACCAAAAGCTGGGGACGCGAGAAGGGGAGAAGAAAATGTACAAGCTTGCACAACTAAGAGAGAATGGAAAGGAAGTGTATTAAAGATGAGCCCCAACGAGTCTTGATCGGAGATATGAATATTAAAAAGAGATAGAGGAGATATTTTGATCACTTATTCAATGCAGGACATGAAGCTAATTTTATATGTCTTGATGAATCTACCAAAGAAAGGACCCATAGCTACACACGTAGAATCAGACCTAATGAGGTTAAGGAGACCCTAACAAGATGAAGGCTGGGAAATCTTGTGGCCCAAATGGTATCTCAATTGAGGTTTCAAAGTGCATTGGAGAAGTGGGGATAGCATGGTTAACCAAGTTATTCAACTCTATTTTAAAGAGGGGGAAAGATGTCAAACGATTAGAGAATGATCATTTTAGTTCTTATATAAAGAATAAGGGTACATTCGTTTCGCATAATTTTAAGGTACAACACTGGACAACACAAGTTGTCCCATGTTCGTTTGCAAAAACGTATCATGGACAGGATAAGAATATGTCTCGAGACAGTACACCAAGCTCATTTTCTTGTTACTTTGGTACAAGGTTGAAAATGACAACAATAGCTTTGTTCATCTTTTCAATATATGCAATTTTTTTTCAAGAATGTTCAATTTTTTAAAAAATGAATATATTTATATTTAAAGATAATATATTTGAATTAAAAGAGAGTATATATATATATAAATAAAGAGAGTATATTTGAATCAAAAGAAAGTATATGTAGACTAAAAAAATATTTGATAGAAATTGAGTATATGTCTATATTTAGAAAAAATATATTTGGACTCAAATATAGTATAATTTGGTAGAAACTGGGTATATGTCTATGTTTAGGTTAAATATTTAGATTAAAGAGAGTATATTTAGACTCAAAGAGAGTATATTTTGATAGAAATTGAGTATATATCTATATTTAAAAATAGTATATTTGGATTAAAATATAATATATTCAAATGAAATATATCTCTATTTATCAAGAGTATATATATTTGGATCGAAAATTAATCTTTAGTCAAATAAAATATTATGATTATGCATATTTTCTATGCAATCAGGTATGCTCACTATATTAACATGTATACTCGATATGAGAGGCGACGTGGCTGCATCGTCAACGACGCCGAGGCCTCCATGTCGCAACATATTAGTTAATTATATAATTGTAATAAAACATATTAATTAGATTTATAATCGCTATGTTAATTAAAATAAATATTTTATTATAACAATATATAATATTGTATAGTATGTTTATATGATGAAATGAAAAAGAAAAATAATACAAAGGATATTTTTGTCAAATTATCTTATTCTGTGTTGTGATAATATAAAGCGAACACAAGATAGTACTAAATTTGATGTCCAGTACCGTATGAAACGAATATGAGACTATTTATTATGTTGTCCTGTACAACGCTATACATTATTGACTAGTCTGTTATGTACTAAACTATTTGCGAAACGAAAGAGAGATATTTAAAATTGTACAAATTATCGTGACATTAAATAAATTTATCAGAATTTTTTATTTACACCTAATATATCCCAAACTTTTGAATTCGTGTCAATTACATCTCATCGTCAAATGCATGCTAGTGTAACTGTTATTTGTTGGCGTCACATCCTAGTCAGCATCAAAAAAATATTTTTTATTAAAGTTTGCCACATCAATAAATGTCAATATATAATAATGAAAAAAATAAAAATTTAACATTGATACAGGAGGATGTGATGTCGGCTAGAAGGAGAAAAGGATGATTTTCTGATTTATTTTTAAATTTTTTTTATTAGTATAAGCTAATATTTGTTTATGTGACAAATCTTAATTAAAAGCATATTTTTAATGTTGACCAGACTGCAACGTAAGCAATTAATATTTACACTAATATATTTTTGACAATAAGATATAATTGATATAAATTCACAATTTTGGGACAAATTAGGTGCAAATAAAAGACGAGGTAGGTTTGTCAACTAGTTTATAATTTGGAGCAAATTCATCAATTTTTCCTTTAACGAACAATAGCTTTTAGCAACTAATTAAATCAACACAAAATTTACAATCACACAATTATTTTAATAACAAAGTCTAGCCTAAAACTTTCATAGTTAAAAATTTAGTTAACAATTTGATAACTTCCAGGAAAATAGATCCTGCTAACACTTAGAATGTTCAAAGCTATTAGTTTTGTTTCAACCAAACCTTGACTGATAATCATAGGCATATCAAACAATTATCTATTAAGCAATTTCTCAGAATCCGAATAACTATGTGAAATTTCTAAAAGCGGAATAGGGCTTCACAAATTTCCAAATTTGGAAGAAAAAAAAAGTGAAATACCTATTTTATCCTCTCATACGTTATGACAAAAGTTTATATATAATTAAGATGCTTGAAATTTTTGTGTGAAAATCTAGAACACTAAAAAGTTTACTGTAATACCCTAATTTGGTCCCACACGAGTCGTAACATTTACAAATTTTGCGCTCATTTATAATAAAATTGTTTTTTTCAATTACATATGAATATTTTTTATAACATGAAACTATTTGATTTATTAAAAACTACATATTAAATATGTTTTTGAGGCTTTTAAAGACTTTTGGAGTACTAAAGATTTTCCCCCAATATTTTTAATACTGAAAAATATGCTAGTTTTAGTTTAAAGACTTTTACTGAAAAGTCTTAAGTCATTTAAAAACCTAATAAAAAATAATCTATAATAACTAAAAAAATCCATTTTATAAGAAAATAGTTACATGTAATTAAAAAATAATTTCATATCCTAGTGAGCACAAAAACTATAGATTCTTAGTGTTATAAATTTTTAGGTAAAAGTCTATGGACAACACATTTGTTCAAAAGTCTATGGAGAACTTATAGACATTTTAACAAATAAAATGATTTCTTATTTAAGAAATAGTCATATCTAATTGGAAACATATATAATTTCATATTTTAATGAACATAAAAAAAATTGTAAAATTTTAATATTATAGATTTTCAAGCAAATATCTTTGAGTAGCCGAGAGCCTTTTGAAGGAAAGTATGAGAGAGTAAAATATGTATTTCACATTTTTCATTTTGAATTTAGAAATTTGTGAAGTCTTATTCTAATTTTGAAATTTTCACATAAAATTATTTCAGTTTATAAAAATTACTCTTATTTATTTATAAAAATAACTTAGTGATCATTTGATAATAACTCTAAATATTACACAAAATAAGCCTTCAAAACATTAGTCACATCTCCTAATTAATAAAATATTTAAAAGTAACACATATATTATTAGAAACTTTTTTTTTCCTTCGTTGTCCACTCATCAAGCTATTCAAGGATTGGCCAACCTTTCTCGTAGGCCAACAATTTTTTTTTCTCACCCGTGGGAAAAAAAGGAAAGATATTATCAGAAAATTTCTCAAACGAAGAGAAGGATCTGATCGAGGCTAAAAATGTAAGAGGAGCTAGAAAAAAAATGGCTAAAAAAACCACATTCTCAATGGCTCGAGGGAAAAGGGTCTCCAATGCGCATTTTGAGATTGAGCATTCATCCTATCACCTATCGATCACTGTTGTTTACCTACCTTCCAAAAAGTGCCTTACTAATAAGGAATATACTTATCAGATTATGTCTACTCGACACCACAGTCCGAGCAATTATCGTCGCTAGTTCCACTTAATCACCGGTAGCTCTTACCGAATATTTATTTATTATTCTTTATTTTTGTTAATGAGACTGATATAAGTATCAATTGTTTTAAAAATTAAATTCTTAGAACCTAAAATTAAATTGTAAAATAGAGTATGCATATTGTGTTTTTGTTAATGAGACCGTATAAGTATCAATTATTATAAAGTTTAAATTCTAAGAACTTAAAATTAAATTCTAAAATAGAGTATGAATATATTAAATCACGAGAAAGAAAGAGAATACTCCATGATTCATCATCAAATCTCTTGAATTAGACTTGATATGATTCATCATACCATATTTGTTTATATAAGCTTTTACTCTCTTTCTCTCTATAGATATAAAGAAATTAATGCCAACCTTTATGAACTTTTCTTTATTTCCGTACTTTTCGGCCTTTTGTACTCACAAAAGAGCTAATCATTGACGAAGGCATCATTTCCGTGGTCCACGTTATTAATTTATGGATCAATTATTCGAAAAAAATAAGGCCCAAAATATAAGTTTAAATTAAAAAATTAATTAAAGGATTAAAGATTATTTTTATTTTTGAACTATTAAAAATAGGATAAAAATATTTTTAAACTTTTTTTTAATTGATTTTTACTCTTAAATAAATGAAAATGGTTGAAAAATACTTTCGAACTATTAGAAATGAATAAAAATATTCTTAATTTTTTTTTAATAAATTTTTTACTCTTAGACAAACAAAAATAATTTAAAAATATTAATATTTTTACTCGTGTAAAAATAGAAATGAGTAAAAATATTAATATTTTTTAATTATTTTTGTTTATCTAAAAGTAAAAAGTTTATTAAAAATAAGTTTAAAAATATTTTTATTTATTTTTAATAGTTCGAGAGTATTTTTTTAACTATTTTTATTTATTTAAGGGTAAACATCAACTTAAAAAAGAATTTAAAAATATTTTTATTTTATTTTTAATAATTCGATAATAAAAATCATCGTTAATCCTTAATTAAATGGCCCAAAATAAATAGGCCGCACGCCTACGAGATCGAGTGGCGCGTGCGAGCCACTCGCGCGCTTCTCTTTCGGGGTAGTGCTTTGCCGGCAGCGCGCGTTGCGGATTCGCTGCCATATCGAAGACAGGCAAACTTTCCATGAGTGACCCCAATCAGTGCCGTTTAATCTTTGGTGGTGGGACCCAAAATGGTGTTCCCTGTCTCGTGCCGACGAGCTCTTCTCGATGTCGCGATAACTCGTCGCCTTGCCGAAATTGCCGTATAGTGCAATCCACCTGGCACCTGCCTCTCTCCATCTCCTCTCCCTCAATCTCGCATGGCGGCGGAGAAGACAGGCTCCATGAAGGCGGTACGGTACGACTCCTACGGCGGTGGCGCCGACGGCCTCAAGGTGAGCACTCGCCCACCGGTCTGATTCGTCCCTTCGAGCAAACATGTTATCTTTTTCTTTCTCTTCGAAGTTCTTGGATGTATGTATTTTTGTTTAGGGCTTAATCTTGTTTGGTTTACCGATCAATTGGTGGAACAGGGAATTTTCCCAATGATTGGTTGAGCCAGTGAAAGAAAACCCCACAGTCAACAGAGATAGTTCTTCTATTGGAGGAAGTGAGAAAAAAAATCCGAACTTTGACTTATTTTTTAATAACTCGAGCACGAGTCAACAGCTTTGAAATAAAGTTACCTGTTCTCTTTATGTCTCTGCTTTACATGACACTTGGTTACATGACACTTGGTTTTCTTATATAATTGAACAGTGTGATTTTAGGGTTAAAAGATCCAAACATGTTTCTTCCATTTCTAGAAAAATCACTTTTTTATAACACTTTTTTCATTTTTTTCTATGATTCTATTTAGTCTCACGGTGCATCCACCTAGCAGCCAGCATATGAATGTTCTATTTTTACTGTTGTTTTTCCTATTGAAATATCTGCTCTGTCATTGCCGGTTCATAAAGAATTGGTCATGATATTGAGGCTGATAGGAACTCTCCTCTTGTTGCAATTGTTTAGTTTGTGCTGATTGTCTATTGTGCTGACGGCAGCATGTTGAAGTTCCAATTCCTTCGCCCAAGAAAAATGAGATTTTGTTGAAGTTGGAAGCAGCAAGTATAAATCCAGTTGATTGGAAAATTCAGAAAGGCATGCTGCGCCCATTTTTGCCACCCAAGTTTCCATTTACACCCGGTAAGCAATCAATCACCAGTAAATGATAGAAAAGAATCTTGGATGTCGTTGTGTTATTTGTCCTTTTAGATGTGCTAATTTGCGTGACTTTGGGTTTAGATCCTTTATTGTTATCATTACCCATTTGGTGAATGGGCTGTGAAATGCTTTGTTTCTTGAAGCTTATTTTCTCAGAATTCAGTAATTGGTGACAAAAAAGGTTTCCAAGAGTGTTATTCAGGAGTTTCACAATGTTTCCAATTTATAAAGAAGGGTGAATGTGGTCGGCTACACATGGCGTCATCTTCTGTTTACATTGCTCGTTTGATTACTCATTGTTACCAACTCCCGAATATCTCCGGTTTCTTTGTATTTCAATTTAGTAAAGTTGTGGTTTATATCTGATGACAATTTCATTTTTGTGAAATAGTTGCTGATGTAACTGGAGAAGTTGCAGAGGTAGGTTCTGAAGTTACTGCCTTTAAGAAAGGTGACAAACTTGTTGGTATGCTGAACTTTCCAGTAAGTTCTTGATGTTCTTTGTACATTGTAGAGTTTTCTTTTAATGACAGAGATCATAAATAATTCTTAAAATAGCATAAACCTTGATCTTATTTAGCTTAATCTATTAAGAGTTTTTATGAACAAATTTTGAATTTAGCATCAATCACGCATCTTTCATAGAGAATTTTTATTCAGTCCCTCTCTTTCTTTCATTTTGATCTTCTTGCATAGAATACTTAGAAACATACATGATAGTATTTCAAACTGTGAGACTATTTGTAAATGACAGACTCAGCTACTTATTGAGTGATTTAGATTGTCACCAGAAAGATACAAATGGAGCTTGATTTTAAGTAGAAATCATCTGAATTCCTTGCAGTACTGCATAGAATTTAGTTTGAGTTGTGCAAATTAAAAATTCAAGAATTAGTAACTTGTTATTTTCATTTTGTCTTGTTTATTTCTTGACATGCAGTAATTTGTTATGACAGAATGGTGGTGGGCTTGCTGAATTCGCTGTATCACCTGTAAACATAATGGCCATTAGGCCTCCTGAACTTTCTCCAGCTGAAGCTGCAGGACTTCCAACAGCTGCCATGACTGCTTTGCAGGCACTGAAGTCAGTCGGAACTAAATTTAATGCTAATGACGAGCCATCTAATATTCTGATCACAGCCGCCTCTGGTGGTGTGGGACACTATGCTCTCCAGCTGGCCAAGCTCGCAGGCCACCATGTCACAGCCACTTGCGGTGCCCGCAATATGGAACTCATGAAGACTATGGGAGCAGATGAGGTGTTGGACTACAAGTCTCCAGAGGGGGCAAAGCTCAAGAGCCCATCGGGCAGGAAGTATGATGGAGTCATCCATTGCACAACCAATATCTCCTGGTCCACCTTTGAGCCTAATTTGAGCACCAAAGGAAAGGTCATTGACATTACTCCCACTTTCATGACTATGGCTACTTACATATTGAAGAACACATTTTCAAAGAAGAAGCTGGTGCCCTTGCTTTTAAATCCTAAGGCTGAGGAGCTACAGTTTATTGTAAGCTTGGCGAAGGAAGGTAAGCTCAAGACGGTCGTTGATTCGACTTATCCATTGAGCAAGGCAGAGGAGGCTTGGGCTAAGAGCATCAGTGGTCATGCCACTGGGAAGATTGTTGTGGAAATGTGAGGCGGCCATCATCAACCATTTTGCCTCACAACTTCAAATATATTCTCTTTGAGTGTGATATGAATAAACTTGATAAGTTCATGTCCCTTGTATTAATGGTACTGGTATTATCAGTATTGTTATTCACAATGGCTTTTAAGTTTCAAGTCAAACGCTACTTGGTGGTTATATATAAATGATGATGGCTTCTATCGTACAAGAATTGAATATTTTGGGTTGCATGCTTTCCTTGTGAAAGAGAAAAGGTCAAAAATTGGTTTCCGTTACCGGTTAAATATGCTTTCCCTTTGAAAGCCAAAAGGTCAAAATTTGGTTTCAATTACAGGTTATTAGCAAAGCTAAAACTAAAATTGAAACCAACTTTAAGCAATTTTCTAAACATACTAATAGAAATCGACTATAAAATTACTATTCATAATCGAATTTGTAGTTCAACTAGTCCGTGCGGTTAACTAGTTTTAATTAACATCCTTAGGATTAGCTAATTAATAAAATAATTGGTGAATGAAATCAGTTGTATATTTTAATAAATATATATAATTTTATAAATATATTATTAATAAAATAATTATATATTAATAATCACCTTGTGAATAATTTGTAATCGGTTCTATATTAATAAAATATATTAACAAAATATATATATTTATAATTAATTACTCATTTATTAATCAGATATTGGATAGCTATATTTATCTAAACCGGTTAGACCAGTCCGCTTGATGGTCAAATATTTTAGGATTAGATATAATCGATTTCGAATAGCAATGATAAACATTGATCAATTTCAGTTTCAAGTATAAGATCTTTAAATAATTTTAATTTTAATTTTAATTATCTATATAAAATATGATTAATCCAACTATTTTCACTTCTGCGAGAGCAAGTTATCGTGTATATATATATACACACGTATGTATGTATATATTTATATATTTGGTATCATTTTTCTCATTGTCATGTCACATGCGACAACTTTTTATTATTTTCAAAACATGTATACATGTTAATGATATTCTGGGTTTCAATATTTTGATGAACTTATTATCAATTCAATATATTATCTTATATATTATTATATCTTTATTAATTGTTAACGTTTTATAAAAAAATTTAAACACTATATTAATATTTACATTATTTTATCATTTTATTTATTGATATTTATACATTTCAATTTTTAAAAATATCTTAATCCACAAAATAAAGTAACATTTTTCTATTTTTACTGTAAATATTATGATTTGTTCACAAATTAAAGCAATATAATATATATATAATATTAATTTAATTTATAATATAATAAGCTCCTTCAGAAATTAAACTGAACAAATAAAGCAAATAACCGTATAAATCCCTAACCATTTGCCAGTTCCCTTCCCTGTCCCACCGTCGATTCTCTCTCCCTCTCTTCCTTCTCAATCCGCGCAACCTCCACACTCCTCCAGATCTGCGCCTCTCCGTCGACTCGCCGGAAGTCTGTTGCTCTCGTTCTTCGATTTCGCCCAACCGAGCTGCTGCACCTCACACCCAAACGATCGGATCTCGGAGCCATTCCGTCCGACTGCCGGCGCTACTCGGCCGAATCGTCGGACCGCAACCACTACCTCTTTCACAATTTCTGCGCCGATCTAGGATTCCAGGTAAAGGACAGTGGAATATTGAAGGCTTAAGTATATTTGGTTTAATTGATGGAGCATTAAGTATGTATAGATGATTTGAGAGATCACATACAAGATCTCCAATCTGGCAAAGTCACGGTTAATATTTCTCAATGATCTCACAGCTAACCATCAACCTGTCAACTGTCAAGTATCTAAATTGCAAATTCTTTTAAGATTTAACAAAGATAAATAGATTCTTCAAGGCAATTCATCAAAATAAAGAGTCGTATTGTCTCTGCAAAATTGCAAACACCCCGAATACTCTAAACTTATGCTCTCCTGTTGTAAGACGCATTCATTTTGTTTAAATGTTTAGCTTATTGACTCTATTATCATTATCTGATATTTTGTAGGCCTGATATCTAAATAAGTCTATGATAACACATAGCTCGTCAGATTTATGGGAAACTTTGATATTGGAGAATTTTGCCTGCAAGATTTGCAAATTAACTCTTTATGATATATACAATCCTAATTGGAATTCTGGAAGTTTGCTAATTTATACAATATTACATCACTTTATTAACCTAAGATAAACACTTTAATAACATGACTATGGTAGTGTTCAGTTCTTACTGCTTGTCTAAAATTATATTTCAACATGAGAGGACTATAGTAGTGTTTAGTAAATTGATTTATATGTTTTGAATTGTTAGTATTTATTTAATTATTTTGGTGGAACACTGAATATGCATGAAAAATTGAGTGGATAAGTGGGACAGCAGGTCAAGACAATGGTGCGAGCGGGAGGAGATTTGCAGGGATTTCTGCAGGTGAGTGGGACAAGAAGATGGGTGAGAAGTGAGACGGATAATCAGGGTGGGTATGGGGCAGGGTGAAGAGTATATGGGCGGCTTCAGGTTTACAAATCCTCAAACTGAACCCATCCCATTGCCATTCCTAATGGTCAGTTGTTTGCTTTACCTCACTAAATCAGTTGGTTCAAGGAGTGAGCAAAACAAAGCAGTACTAGCAAAGTTGAGATGGTTATCGGATACTTGATACTATTGCTGATCCAATTGAAAATGTTATCTCTACTTCTAAATTGACAAGCTGCAAAAGCTATAGGCAATAAGGCAATAAGACAAGCTGCAAAAGCTAAATTGATTAGGGATATAACTATAATAAAAATTTTAAAAAAGTCAAGTTTATGGTAGTATTATACTATTTTTTGTCTGCGAGATTTTAAACCTGATTTCAATATTTAAATTCAAGTGATTATTGAATTTAGCTCAAGAACTATGTCATTAGGAGCTAGTAAGAGATGGGAGTGAAATTAGTGTTTACTTCTATAAGAAAGAAATGCCATGGTCATGATACCTTTCACATTAAGTTAAATGGATTGCTAAATAGAATAAACATAAATTATCAACATATTTTGAAGTATCAGCATGAAACTAACAGAGGTCAGAGAATGAGCAATTCATCTCACTCATTACATTAAATAGGATATGTATAATGTATAACCTATGTATTTCAAAATCCTACTGACAGTTTTTGTTTTCAGTTGCCACTCAATTTCTAATCCTCATTTTTGTTGTAGCAAATCAAGATTGAAGTAGAAGTTTGGATTGTTTTTGCCCAGGACCTTAAGGCCCTTCCAACATACTTCTGAGCTAGGGTCCTCTTTAGTTATTTAGAGATCCAATTTTACAAGTTAAGGATGATGTGGTGACACTTGTTTCAGTCTGTGTTTCATAGTTCCAATCAATGGCACATGTGGAGCATACCCATCCTTTTTCAGGAAAACAGTTATACAAGGAAGGATCTTGTTTCAGTTTTTTCTATTTGTGTGTTGATACAAATCTCAAATTGATGTGTAGCAAAATTGGTCTTTTAATATCTCTATCTGATGACTGAAGTAACTGAACTGAACAATAGAAAATATTATGATGCCTTATTGACTGTACCATGAGATGGTTACTCCCTCCTCAGCCACCTCCTCTTCATCCCAAATTACTACAACTCTTCCACTCTCCAATAGCCCTTAGCCATGGGCCCCTATTTCCTTGCCATCTCCTTTTCCCTCTTCTTGTTTTTCTTCCTAATTTGCTACAGCCTTGAGCAGCCCTTGGCTACTTTTCATGAACTCCTTGCTAACGTCTACATCAGCTGTAAATCGTCCATCTTTCCTTCCTCTCTTATTTTCCTCATTGTCTTCTCTTACCATCTTCTCCACTCTTTAGATTAGTATGAATATGTTGATGATTAATTGAAATATGATATTCTGAATTTTCTTAAAATTTGAATGCCGATGGTGTATTGAATTAGTTAATAGTTATATGATATCAGATATATATGAGTGTAATTACTGAAGCAATGATACTAAAGTTACTCAAAAGAACTAATTATGAATTTTTATGATAATTTAAAAATTCATAGGATTTTATGATTTCACAATCGGGTCCTATGATCCATTCCTGTGGGCCTTCCAATTTTTTTATGCATGATAGTGATTTTGATAACTTAAAGGAGCATGCAATGATGCAACATATTCGAAACTGTGTGGCCGTGTCTACTATAATGATGTATTGATGTGTAGTTCTTTCTAGTGCTATGCTGTTCTAGATTAGTTCTTCTAATTTTCATTTTGAAAGAGGCATTCTTTGTCCAGAAGAACATTGTCTTGAAGACTTAGAACAATATTATGGCTCTGGTGTCCAAGTCTCTATTTCTGTTAATGGTGGTCATGGAGAAGTTTATTCTGTAGTTCATGTTGCTTCAAATTTAAACTATTGGTGACTTCTTCAGTTCTTTGTTTGCATTGGCTGATCTTCTGCATCTGATCACCCTTTTATATATTGACTTTATTTCCAGATAATATCCATTATTATTTGTTGGTATTGCCTTGTGCAGTCATTTCCGTTAAAGACGGTTCTTGAGTAGGAGGGAACACTATGACATCAAAACGCCATGTACAGTACTCTCGTCTTGCTGCAGATGATGATGACCATACAATGCCAAAGGAAGAGGACCTCCGCTTTGCCTACAACCCCAAGGCCCTTGACAGAGTTCCATGGAAATCAATTGCTCTTGCAGTTTTTCTTCTAGCTCTGGGGACAACACTCCTTATTCTATCATTCTTCATCCTTACAGGCCATATGGAGGGTGAAAGATCCCAAGCATATGGCCTCGTGACACTTGGTATACTTGCATTCCTTCCTGGTATGTACCATGATCACTTTTTTATTAATTTTTGCATATAAATAATTCAATGTACTTATCTACATGATGTTCTCCACCCTGCCACTAAGAATTTATCAATTCAAGATGTACAGGTAAAGCTTGTTATTTACCATGTCTTAATTTCCTCTCAAAACCTAGTTGTGATACCTGTGTTATACTCACATACTGGATTATCATGACTTATAAGGAATTCAATTTCAAATTCACTGGGTTCACTTTCATACTGAAATCCTGGCAGAATGAGTTTCATAATTTCATATTTGAAAGTTTTTCAAGTTAAAGGATTGCTTGTATTATGCATATGATGTATAAGAAATATCCTAAATTCCTAACATCTCAATACTCAGAAAGAAAGCCTGAAATTAGGTGTCGTGTGGAGGACATTGCTTCTCATATGGCATTTAATTTTTCACTGCTTAGATTGAAGTACTTTTTGACCATTTTGCCATTTTTTACATGTAACCATAAGTTCTTCAGACGGTTCAAGTTTTATCCAACAGCATTCAGTTATAAATGCTAGTTTCCGTAGTACTACAAGATTTAGCATTATAATCTCAGCAGATTCAACAATATATCTGTTTAGTAGATTAACAATTGATACTTTCTTTAGTCTTTACATTCCTTCACAATACTTTCTTTTCATCCTGGTTTATTCTTCTTTAAAATTCCTGTGATGTAGTAAACTCAAAATCATACATGGAGGAAGGCCTTTTTTTCATGTGTTACTGAATCAATACTCCTATTTAATTTGTTACAGGATTCTATGAAACCCGGATTGCATATTACTCTTGGAGAGGTGCACCTGGGTATAGATTTTCTTCCATTCCCAACTAGTACAAGTTTTACTAGCTATACGATCACAAGAATTGTTCTTAGCAAAAGAGAGTATATTTGCAATAACTGTGATGTTTTATCCGTGTTAGTGTGTAGCTGTTCTATGAAATTTCCGGTTGCATCTGTTATTTTCTGGTAGCCAGCTGTTTGAAATATATAATAAAGTAAAAATATTTAGATTTTCTTTTGAAGCACTTATTTTGGAGTTGGAGTTCTATGCTTCATATGTAGATTCATGCTTTCTAATTATACAGATTTGGGCTTTCATCCTAACAACTAGATAAGAGCAGCAATCTCTTAACTCATATTTCATACATCTATAAAATACCTCTCTTTATTACCTGTTAAACCCTTTTCGTTTTGCTTGTCCATTATCTTGCTTGTTCCAATACTAAGACTTTGTATGAGTTCAAAGCATAATTATTAATCATACTTGTAAGCAGTAAGTATATTTAGATGTATTGAACCAAATTAGTTGTACTTTTTACAAGAAGGAACTAACAATTTTTTGCACCAAAAAGTGATCAAACAAGGAGAGTGTTCCAAAATATCCTGCAACATATGAGAAATATCAATATTTTCCTACTATCAATATTTTTTGACTTAGATTAATTGTTCTTTCAACTGGTAGAGTCATTATCTGTTGTTGATCTGACTGATTCAAAAAGCAATTGGCTCAACTCGCCTATTTTTATTGGTCTTTAACCAATTGGACAAGTTCTTAATCAGATTCAATTTTTGATCAAACTGATTTTGAGATAAGCTCAGATTGGATCTAGGCTGGTTTTCAAAACTCTGCCTACAACTCTGTAACAGCAGTTTCATACGCAAAAACATAATCTAAGATGAAAAATTTTGATCACAAAACAAAGCCATCGCTGCCTACAAAATATATCCTGGGAAGAAATATCAAGGATCAGTGGATGGAAAATTTCGGAAGGAAAAAAATTAAAAAATATATATTTAATTTTATTAAGTGAAAAGATTTTTGAATAAATATAGTTAAATAAAAAATTTCGAGAGCAGAGATTACAGAAGAAAAAAAATTCACATAAAAATTGAGATTTTCTTCTTCCTCTCCAAATTCATCCATCCAAATTGGCCTTAAAGTCTTAAACAAACTAGCCACAGCTCAACGGATGGTAGAAGTTATACTTCCCAGTTGGAATCGTTAAACTTGGTTTGTTCCCTGGCAAAGGTTGCAAACATACGACGAACTTTTCAAGTGTCGTATGTATACAGTATACATATATTCCATCCATAAAATTATTTTTATATTTTGGAGTGCCACAATGTTCAATCAAGCATCAAGTGGCAGCAAATGAGGGGGACGTAATTTTGTTTCCCAGTCCTACAAGCTTGCTTTGCAGAATGATGACTAAAAGGGGTGTCAACTGTCAAGGGGACAGCAGCAACAAATGAACGTGTAAGCAGAGACTGCCACAACAAAAAGAATAAATATACTCGGAGAACTGGCATTTATGTAGAATAACTTCCATAAACATAGAGCACATTTCTCAAATGTACAGATAATTTTCTCTTGTTCTTTTATCTCAAAATGAAACAGCATCGCAATAATACAACAAGAATTGGAGAGCATTAGTCTCCACCAGAACAAGTTGATGTTCTTCATGAAAAACTGTACATTATCAGCATATGGTCGTGGGAACTCAATTTACAAATAAGCCTTTTATCATCTCACATTGTTAGGAAAAAGAAGAAACTTTCCCAATGCTCGAAGTGGCATGTGATCCCTCTGGCTTAATACTTTCGTCACCTGAAGCAATTTGCCGTGAGTCAGAAAGTGAAAGGCGCCTAGACTTCCCAGTGGCAGCTTCAAGAGGAGCTTCCAATGGTGGAGGTCCTGACGAGGATACGAGTAGATTTCTGGCTATTGGAACATCAGTTGGGGTGGTTGTTGAAAGACTGTAAGCATATAACCCCATTGGTGTTGCAATAGGATGGTCAAACTTGCAATGGGGACCAAATTTGCAGATACCATATCGTGAATAAAAAATGCACATAGGTTCTCCCTACAGAAAAGAGGAGCAAATATTTAATCACAATATCTCAATAGAAAATGCAAGTGCATCCAGCAGAAGATCAGTTGCTCAGTCAATTTAGCATATAGCATCTTATGTTCTTGATAGAATATATCACTGCAACTAAAGTTTCCACAAAAGAAAAAAGTAGACTGCAAATTGCTCGTTGGACTTCCATTAGTATACAAGAGGCAGAAGATACTTCCTGAAGTCTATGGGTCGAACCATTACCAACAAAGGAAGGGGGAGGTTACAAAATTGTAAGTGGACTATCTTACTCTTCTAACTAGTTAGTTAGTTTTAATATTATAAGGGTAAATTTTATAGGTGAGAGAAGATGAAGAGATATAGATTTTCTCCTCTCCTTTAATGAAAACTCTCAAACAAGAGGTTATTTAACCCTTCATCCAAAGACATCCTACGTATAGCTAGGGAGGCTTGTCAAATTATTTGGCTTTGTGTCTGCAGATGCAGGGATGTCAAGCATTCCAGTTGGAGATTGCATGTTCTTCTAACCCTTCCTATCACTAATTCAACTTAATTTACAATTTTACATTAATACTCCATCTAGTCTATTGAAAAGCAACTTAAATACAGATTCTCCATTTCTGCAACTACTACCTTTACGACTATACTACTCTAACCTTCATTCCCTAGGAGTTAATTATAAAAATATTGGTTTTATTATCATGTTAGTTATATTTATGAATCAACTAGATGAGAACATGTGCATGGATCATAATGCATAATAATGCAAAGTAAAATCTTTTAAGCAAAGAAATACCGAGGAGACTTTTTGGTGATCCAGGATCGTTCAGTTTGATTCAAGTTGACACCTTAATTCAAAATTTTATACCGAAAAAAAATCTTCATTCCCATCTAGAAAAAAAAGAACTATTATTTTCAGTTGGTTTTCGGATTTTAGGGATCAAATTGAATTAGGTCAAATTTTAGATTTTTAACAATATTTAGAGCAAAAACTTTCAAATTGTTGTATATAATTTATAATTTATAGAAAAAAATAATTTTGCAACTATTTTTAGGACGAGTATTTAAATTTTAGTATATTTTAGAATTTGAAAGAGTAAATTTGAAATATTTTAATTGGTAAATCAGCTTATCCAATTTATTGATTATTCACTCTACAAAGTCACAATAGCCATGAATACTAATTACACATACAATGAAGCACATACATATACCATAAATAGTTCCCTTTGGGTTGATTTATTTTGGATTTTTCCAGAAATACTCAAAAACCAAACCAAATGGAAAAATTTTAAAAGAAAAAACTCAAACCTGAACTGAACTGAAAATGATCCAAATCTTTCAGGTCTGGTTTACGATTTGATCAGTTAATATGGGTTTTTGTACTAAAATCATTTCATTGTTTGATACTTGATTGTCATCATTCACATCTATTATGGAATATCAATGTCCAATATGATTTTCCAGCTCTGCTTCTACCATTCATCCATTCCTTCCATGGGAACCAAAATATATTAAAAATTAATTACCATTCCAAGTTACACATTGCTTCTAAACATTCTAAAATCAGAGAATGACCTATCAATTCCCACTCCACCATATTTATTCCAGGTTACCAAATGGGCCCTAAATGTGCATATTTTGACAGGAATATAGAGCATGAAAAGGAAAGCTGAAAAGTAATTGTCACGAAAGTCGATCTGACTGAGAATAATGAATAAAATATTGAAAGAGTAAAATATGTGAATAAGGCTTCCTGTTGTTCAGCTTGCTTAGGTAAGGACTGAAACACATTTCATCTGGCAGAGAAGAACAAGGGAACTAATGAGAAAGACAAACTTACAGGGCGTAAAGGAAGGCCTAGTGGACTCAGGACACAGTTAGGGGCAGGAATTAATCTCTCTCTAGGATGATGGAACTTGCAAGCTGCACCAAATTTACAATCACCGGTCTTCATATAAAATTGGCATTCAGGTTGATCAGGCCTCTCAGGGAAAACACTCTCCCTTGCCATTACATACTGACCCACAGGAATAGCACTAGATCGATAAGAGGGGATTGTCCCCTGAACCCCTGTAATTGTCTCACTCTGGCGAGATGTTCCATAAAATTGAGTTGTCCGAGGCACATGTAGCTGAGTCTCTGATGATGAAACAGATCCCAATTGCCCCTACATTAGACAAGTCAAGAAACATATCAGTCATCCAACATAACCAAATATCACATGCAAGAGCATCAGATCCGGAAAGTCATACAGCTACAAGGAAAAGAGCTATTTGATTACTGAACAGATCATTTGGTCTAAAGGCCATATATTGCAAAAAAATACAGTCATATGTGAAAAAAAAAGGAAAAAAAATGATCATATACTAAATGAAATTTATTATGGAGAAAATAATTGTGATTCTTGAACCTCGACTCACAGTTTATTTGGCCTATGCAAAGAATACTCAACAATTACAAGTCAGGGAAGCTCACTTAAAGTCTTAAAGATGAATGCACTTAATACAGAATGCCATTAACCAAGCACTGAGATAATTAGTTAACTAACCAAGTAATGAGGAAACATCTTGTAAACAAATTTCTAAGGATAATAGCAGATTACATTCAGTTGCCTGAATCCATAATTTAGAAGAAGTACCAGCATTCTAGAGTCAACTGTTCAAGAAAATCTTGTCATTAAATTATGGTTTAAAATATTGTACCGTACTGTCCAATCCATTAGGCATTTACACTATTTTGAATTACTGGTACCAGTATATGAGCGGTACATAAAATACCACTCATACCATACGGTACATAGTTTATACCAGATGTATTAGACTAGCAAAGTCATGTAGAAAGTCTATACTGCCTGAAATAATCCCAATGGTTATTGTCTAGCCATTGGGATTTTTTTTACCCTTTTCCACCAATTTGGTGAGGTTTTGCGTCACGACCCACTTGATGGGATAACTTACTCATGAACTTATAAGCATAAACCACGAGCCCAAAATACTTGAACTTGATGATAGTACAACCGTCGAGCCTTATTAATTACTACAACTTCTCATGAACTCCAAATATGGGACTAAACTGGGGATGTTATAGACACCTCTACTTAAGACTTTATGTCCTCATCATTCGTCAAGACCCAGACCCAAATCTAGTCTAACCCACAACCACACTCTAATCAATGAACTATGAAGCCTAGCCTAGTAGCGGTTCCACCCCATTTTCGAGCAAACCTTTCTTACATAGACTCCCTCACCATGCCTAAGACTAGGTCAGCTCTCATATCAATCCCCTATTTGGTGGAATAACTGAAGATTAATAGGATCAATCCCCGACTCTCTCACAATGCTCTCATATCAATCCCCGACATAATTACATTATATCATACCATTTGTATCAATCCTTTAATTAACAAGAGAAGATTAATAGGATAAAACAGATAGAACTTTCTTTCAATCATCCCAAGTTAGTATATACTCCATTACAGCTTATACATGACTACTTATCTGAGGTGTTTGTAAATATGTGAACTAGCAGTCTAGCACTGTTGCATCGTAAAAATGTTTTAGAGGAAGAACTGACATCACAAAGAATATCATGAATTTCATGTATTCAGACAAGAGTTCCTTCATAAGAATTGTTTTAGAACTTAAAGATTAATATTTCAAAGAGTAACTGCTGAAAAAGGGAAAAAAATGACACCACTTAAAATATTTTATGGACACTTTTGTGCACCTTTTAATTAGGCAATATAAGCAAAGGAAACCAAAGCTGTCATGAAGCTACCTAAAAGCAAACATATGGGACTGATTCCTATAGACATTAACTATAAAAGAAAAAAAACACAGCTAACTAGAAATCAAGTGCATGGGATAATAACTCAACTACCAGATTTAAGAACCAAATAATTCAGTTATTTTGTGGAAAATCAGAAATAAAAGTAGCAACCAAAAGAATACACAAGCAGAATGATGTTTATATCACAGCAGCATTAACAGCAAACTAAAGGCTGAAAAATCCAGAGGAACCTGTAGCCCAGACACATCCAATGGTTGTAATAAATAACTCAAACAAAGAACAATAAGAACAAGAAGAACAAATCACTATAGATCAATTAGTAAGGCAATATAACAAATAGAACTAAAAATATGATGCACATGATGTAAATGCCATAACTGTTTTACAAAGGCAAAAACCTCAATCCTTTAAATGACATTTGATTTGCTTCTCAAAGTTTCCTTGTCAGATAACTAAACCATTTTTACTTTTGTAACAGATAAACATGAAGGGGAAATCAAAACTAAATGAAGAAACTTCCTACAACAATAGAGATGGCAGATGGATAGCTAAGGTGAACCCAGTTGCAACTTACAAGGCAGTATGACATTTTACTACATTAAATATCATAAAAGGAAAAACAAAAGCACTCGTGTATCCTATTTAATAAACTAATCAAACTAATGCAACTTAAATACCATAAAAATCTCAAGCAAATAAATAAATTTATATAGCAACATTCATAATAGGATTTACTCTTTCAAAGGAAATGATGCCTTCAGGAATCAAGAGGGAAAGTGAGCTAAGCTAACTACACTATCATTAAGCAAATGATCTTCAATTCACTCTAGGAATCCTCCTCAGCCTTGGGAAACCCTTCTCAATCTTCCAAAACTGCATGCTTGCCATCCCCTTGCAATTCTAAGACTGAAGTTATCCTGAGGTCCATACTCATGTCTTCTACAATGGCATGTTTAAATAGTGAGAAAGAGGAGAAAAAAGGACAATGCAAGGGAGAGAACACAGTAGAAGAGGGTAAACAGATGGTATCCTCTTTCGCCTGCCTTTATCCAGTAATCATATTATACTGTGTCCATGGCAACTAACCTTCTCCTTCTTCCTTCCTGTTTCTTTTCATTTTGTTGTAAAAGTAATTATCACCTGCTTTTACAGTCTACATAGAGGAAATTATTATTCAATTACTTTAGGATGAGAAATGAAATGGTCGTTTATGAAATACATACTGTGCACAGTTTGTTAAGCTACTTGAATAAGCAAGCACCATGACAAGCTTATGGGATATTATGCACAAGCCTAGATGCACAATGGGTGTTGATTGTGCAGGCAGAGCCATGCATTCACGAGGCAAGGTTACAAAAGTGGTTGCTCACACAAGGCAAACATCACAAATTTGTTCACACAGATGCTTATCAAGTGCAACAAACAAGAGAATGTAACATAAAATTTAGTCCTCTCTCAAATCAGGAACCCAACAAAAGTCAGAAAACTGAGATACCAAATTAGCACAGAAACAATCCTAAATCCTTTGCCATATTGTATATTTATCTGTGAACTCCTGATTCGTGTATCTATTTTGAAAATAGTTCTTTCAATCACCAACTTATGGATAGAAAATAAATATGATAACGTAATAAAGTTTAGATTCTAAATAAATTAATTGTTGAATTAAGATATTTTCTATTTCCATAGTCATCAAAATAAGTTGAAGTAAAGTCGGGCTAAGTTATCAGGGGACAAAATATTAGATTGTGATTTTATATAAACACACAGAAACCTAATGAATTCCTAAAGGTTCCTAATTAGGGGACTGTTTGGGCCAGATGCCTAATGAATTCCTACTATTACTCCCTGCTAGACTAATTACAGATGAATTAAACTTAAGCAAATAAAGAAATCCCTCAAGCCTAAAGGGTCTCTGGATTCTAGCATCACTAGTTTATTGGGTTTTCTATAACCAATCAGATTTCGTTTTGTTGAATTGTTTGTGATGTTTAGTGTCATATGTGCACTTGAATATGTGGAGAAGTTATCCATATATAGAGCCATGGCAATATCCATATAGCTCACTAGTCTGAACTGCCATATTTGTTAAGACAATAGAGAGTGAATTTGTCTCCAAGATTCAAAACACAATTGCATTGAAGATCAAGAATCATATATATATATATATATATATATATATATATATATATATATATATATATATATATATATATATAGAGAGAGAGAGAGAGAGAGAGAGAGAGAGAGAGAGAGAGAGAGAGAGAGAGAGAATGTTCTAGATGTTAAGGATTCAAAACAAAATGGACTTACCGAAAATGTGTTCCAGCTTGGGACTTGAACCAAACCTTGAGGTACAATTACTTGGGCATAGCTTGAAAGACCTTGCCATCTAGGGCTAGCAATGAAAGAACCTCTTGACAAGGGCCAGTTCGTCAAACCCCCAGGATAAGACTGTTGAGCTGAAGTAGGAGAATTTACACCAGGATACACAGTAGAACCGCGTAGAGAAACCATTGTGTTAGAAGGCTGTGGATGATGAAATTTACACGTGCTCCCGAATTTGCATACTCCATTTCTTGTATAATATGCACATTCTGTCTCATTCTACAATAAAATGATTATAAGATATCCTATCAACAGAATATAATGTTTTGTGAACTGATTAGCAACATCCTTCAAGAACATGACATTTAGATATTGGAAAAGCAACAGTTACAAACCGGACGAATTGGATAGCCTAAAGCATTTAGCTGGACTCTCCCAGCAATGCCTGCCTTGTCTCTAGGGTGATGAAATTTGCATGTAGCTCCAAATTTGCACGTACCCGTCCTCAGATAATACTAAAAAAACAAGAAAGATGGTTGAGTACCAGAAATACTACACCAGCATAAAAATGAAGTTTTAACATTGATGAAGTGAAGCTCATCAAATAGAACCAGTATAGGCTAAGCAGAAAAATCTAAAACACATTCCAAGCGTAATAGTGATTGACTTAACTATATCAATACCTACATGCATGTAAACTTCGAAAAAAATACTTTCCATTACAGATGATACAAGATCACACATGTAAATGTACCAAATGGTGTCCGCTCTGTCACCTGTGGAGACCTTAATGAAGATTCATAATATAAAAAAGCAAAGTCAACATAAAGAAATAGAAACTGATAGCAGAAATTGGTGGTGATTTTTCTACAGCTTCAAATAAAAGATTTGTGAGCAGAACCAGTGATGTCACGAGGTGCCCGGGCGCTCGCCTAGGCATCCAGGCGAGGCGAGCCCCCGGTGCCTCAACAATACATGAGGCGGGCAATTTTGATGAGGCGGCGCTTTTCTCTGGGCGTCGCATGGTTCGAGGCGGCGCCTCATAAAAAAAAAGAAAATAAATTTTGGTTGTGGGTTTGAACCCTGGCCCTTTTAGTGGACCAATAAAGGTCCCACCAATGGGCCAAGGTTATTTTTTGTTTTATTTTTAAACTTACACGTAGATAACATATATCTACTATAGTGCTTGTTAAAAAAAAACCTAAAACTAAAGCCTCACGGTCCCAGTTAATATAATATTACGATTTTTTATTGTATGCTCCTACTATTGGACTCCTCCCCTTCTTCCTCCCACCTGGCGCCCACTGAGTTCTTCACTTCTCCGGTACTTACAAGAGGAGTTTCCAGCAGACAATAAAATTTCTCGAAAATTTCTATCTTGTTCTCAGAAATAATTTGAGGATTTTGGAATCAAAGTTATGATTTCAGAACTTGTTGTGGAATCAAACTTTGATTTCAGAATTCAAAAAATCAGACAACAGTTCTGAAATCAGAACTTGATCTGAAATCAGAACTTGATTTCACTTCAAAACTTCAGTTTTGATTTCAGATTTCACAGCTTGTTTAAGTTGAATACTTGAATTGAGGCTGAAATCAAAAGATTTTTTATTTTAGAACTTGAATAAGTTGAATTGAATTCAGATTTCAGAAGTTGAATTGAGACTGAAATCAAAGTTCAAGACTTCCAAGTTTTGGTTTTCTGGTTCAAAACTTGAATAAGTTGTTCTGATTTACTTTTCAGAACAAGAGTTTTGTTATCATAAAAATCACATTTTTATAGACAAATGGATACTTTGGCACCCAATGAATCTCAACTTGAAGGATTCTGGTTGGTGGTTGGAAGTACAATTATTTGAAGGACTCTAAAGATCCTAATTCTGTAACCTGTGTGTTCTGCGAGAAAACTACAAAATGAGGAAGAGGAAGAGTTGTTGACTCAACAAGCCAAAAGAATTTGTAGAAAAGGAAATGAACCCGCGACTAGTAGTAAGTCATGAATGAAGAAGGGGCCAATGGATTTGTTTTTTTTCAAGATCCAAAGAAAAAAATGCAAGGAGGAAAATTAAGACAAACAAACATCAATGATGCTTGTGGTAAAGAAGCGAGAACTAGAACAATTCAATATATAGCTCGCTTCTTTTATCAAGCCGGAATTGCTTTTAATGCTTCTAATTTGGAAAGTTTCAAATGGATGATTGAAGCAATTGGAAGGTATGGACTAAACTTAAAGCCTCCAAGTTATCATGAGCTTAGAGTTCCATTACTCAGAAAGGAACTTGAGTATACCAAAGATCTAATGCAATGTCACAAGGATGCATGGGCAAAGCACGAGTGTTCTATTATGTCAGGTGCATGGACGGATAGAAGGCAAAGAAGCATTATCAATTTTTTGGTGAATTGTTCTTTAGGAGAAATGTTTGTGGAGTCTATTGATGCATCTTCATTTGTGAAGTCAAAAAATATTTGAGTTACTTGATAATTTTGTGGAGAAATTTGGCGAGAAGAATGTTGTACAAGTCATCACTGACAACGGAAGCAATTATCAGAAAGGAGCTTGAGTATATCAAAGATCTAATGCAAGGTCACAAGGATGCATGGGCAAAGCACGTGTGTTCTATTATGTCAGATGCATGGACGGATAGAAAGCGAAGAAACATTCCAATTGCTTCAATCATCCATTTGAAACTATCCAAATTAGCAACATTAGAAGCAATTCCGGTTTGATAAAAGAAGCGAGATATATATTGAATTGTCCTAGCTCTCGCTTCTTTATCACAAGCATTGTTGATGTTTGTTTTGTCTTAATTTTCCTCTTCCTTGCATATTTTTCTTTGGATCTTGAAACAAAAACAAATCCATTGGCTCCTTCGTTGATGACTTACTACCAGTCGCAGGTTCTTTTCCTTTTCTACAAA
Organism: Canna indica; assembly: GCA_034359265.1. Taxonomy (NCBI): domain Eukaryota; kingdom Viridiplantae; phylum Streptophyta; class Magnoliopsida; order Zingiberales; family Cannaceae; genus Canna; species Canna indica. The sequence continues at coordinate 18,669,096 of CP136893.1, read as the reverse complement.
TATTTTTGGCTTATTGAGAACAACTCTTCCTCTTCCTCATCAAGATTAGGGATACGTCCATAAGATTCATCCCTTTGAGTTTTTTTCTTGTCATATACGCCTCCAATTCTTGCTTCACTCCAAGAGGACATTTTTTTTTGCATGTCGCTGCATTTTTAGAACTTCCAACTTGATGTTGTTTTGCTCGATAAATCCCGTCTTTCGTAGTTTTCTTGCAGAACACAAAAGTTACAGAATTTGGATCTTTAGGGTCCTTCAAATAATTGTACTTCCAACCAGGATCCTTCTTGTTATTTCTTGAAGGTTGAGATTCATTAGGTGCCAAAGTATCCATTTGTCTAAAAAAAATGTGATTTTTATGATTAAAAAAATCTTGTTCTAAAAAGTAAATCAGTTTTGAACCAAAAAACTAGAACTTGAAGTCTTGAACTTTGATTTCAGTCTCAATTCAAGTTTCAAGTTCTGAAATCTGAATTCAATTCAACTTATTCAAGTTTTGAATAAGTTCTGAAGTCCGAATTCAATTCAACTTATTCAAGTTCTGAAATCTAAGTATTCAACTTAAACAAGTTCTAAAATCTAGATTCTGAAATCAGAACTGAAATTTTGAAGTGAAATCAAGTTCTGATTTCAGAAATCAGAAGAAATTTCTGAATTCTGAAATCAAACTTTGATTCCAGAACAACTTTGATCCAGAAGTTCTAAAATTATTTCTGAGAACAAGATAGAAATTTCTGAGAAATTTGATTCTAGAAGTAGAAAAAGATAGACATTAGTAAACATACCTGGATTGTCCGCCGGAAACTCCTCTTGTCCGTGCCGGAGAAGTGAAGAACTCAGCGGGCGCCGAGGCGGGATGTAAGTAAGAAGGGGAGGAGTCCAACAGTGGGAGCATACGGTAAAAAATCGTAATATTAACTGGGACCGTGAGGTTCAAATTAAAGGGTTTTTTTTAACAAGCACTATAGTAGATATATCATATATGTTATTTATGTGTAAGTTTAAACATAAAACAATAAAATAACCCCGGCCCATTGGTGGGACCTTTATTGGTCCACCAAAAGGGCCAGGGTTCAAACCCGCACAGCCAAAATTTATTTTCTTTTTTTTTAATGAGGCACCACCTGGAACCATGTGTCGCCCAGAGAAAAGCGGCACCTCATCAAAATCGCCCGCCTCAGGTATTGTTGAGGCGTCGGGGGCTCGCCTCGCCTAGGCGCCTAGGTGAGCGCCTCATGGCATCACTGATTTAGGTGAATTTGTTCACCACTCACATTGCATAAACCTAATCGGGATACCCTTCCTAGTTCCCAACTTCCCATATGTCATCTTAAAACTGAAACAAATAGTGATTTAGGCAAGAAGCTAACTGAAGAACCATCACATAGTATCTTTAAAGAGCTAGGAGATCCAACTACAATTAGAAGCTTAAAATCTTATTGTTTAATGCAAAATTAGTTAGTTCAAAACAATTATAAATCGAATATTACACCATCTAATGAGCTCCCATGAAAGCTTGTTAGAAAGGAACTTAGAGCAGTGGGCACATTAGAAGTTCTATATAGTCCTAGATATGTGTTCTTCAAATAGTAGAGATCCTTTCAAATAAAAGCTTACAATACTCCATATCCAAACACGTTAGACTTAAGCAGTAGCAGAAGAGGAGAAGAAATAAAAAGGCTCAAGCAAATTTATAATATCAGAACACACTCTAATTGAGTAATACACCCAAACAAAGTCCTAAAACTAAAATGGTTAGTCCAAGAAAACTTACAGTGGTCATAGCCAGTACTAGTTCTAATAGAATAATGTAACCAGGATAGGATAAAGTGCAGGACATTGTCTTCAGCTCTCGATAAAAAGCACACTACAAATTCCGAATCAAGAACTGCAAATTGATTGAATGAGATTCCTCTAACACTTTCAGATACTTATAAGCAAGTGTCATTCTCATGGGCATTTATATTATAGCTGATAATCAACGAGGTGCTTTTGGTTTACATCAACAAAGAGTACTAAAAGTAATGTCCAACTGTGTACTTTTTTCCTACATTAGATATACAATCATAAGGCATAAAACAGACAAAATGGAAATAATTGTACATACAATATGCAAAAAAGAAGCAACTGATAAACAATTACCTATGCTTCTGATAAACAATTACCTGACATTCAGGTTGCCCGACTCTTTCAGGATATCCTCCTTTGATCCTTGCTGCAGCAATAGCCTGACAATTAATAGGACCTAATCAAGACCATCAGTTTTGATGAACTCACACCATGAATCCAAACAATGTGCATAATAAGATCATATTTGAATCTCAAATATACATAGATATATCTGCAAAAATAAAAACATTAAAGTACTACTAAACTGTCATCACACTAAATTTTTTCAACAATATTTCCAGCCAATCACTTCTTTTTTGCTAAGTCAAATAAAAATTTGTGTCCTCCCTCTTTCTCGTTTTCATATTCAATTAATTATTTTTTGCTAATTTATATAAGAGACATTCATAATTCGAAGGCATTGTTCACTCATAGAATTAGACACCATTACATCATTGTACTTCAAGATTAATGTTTAAGTCCTTCTAAACATGCCTCAGCTTGTTCACATATGTAGGCATGTGTGCAAACACAACACGTTTTTCCACTCAATACTTCTTGTTTGCTAAGTCAAGCAAAAAATAAGATTAATATCTCAAAAGCATTGTCTTCTCTTAATATTAGAAATCAATACATCAATGTAATTATTCTCTCATTAAGATGCCCCTTTTGAAGTTCTTCCTTGCCTGCACAACTAATGGATCCCTACACCCAACTCTACTGCGTTCATTAAGCTTCTAAAGGTATTTAGAGATATCATTCAGGGAAACAATAATGCTAACCATTGTGGAGATAAAACAGTGATATAAGTGCAAATAAATGGCGCCAAAGAAAACATGTAATTTAGAATGCTTTATAGGTCGAGTGGTCAGCAGTAATTAAGATATTACGAACTCATTTTTGTTATTTGTTTCTATGAGGCATCCATCTCAAAACGAAAGGTAAATGGAATAAAAAGGCGACTTTTGTAATTTTTATCTCTCAAAATCAAGTTATTACTTGTTAGGGAGCAAACCCAAACTTGGCAATACAGATTTGGAGAACTTCTAAGGTCGATGTTGAGAGTTGAGCATTATAACAAGTGGATCTTACTGCATTTGGATGAACTGTCTCGCCTAAAGCTTCTAAGAAATTCAGGTCTGCAGAGGGCTTGTATATTTATCTGTTCACGGTTAAAAGTTTAGGTTCTGTAGTAACATGGATAATTTAAGCATCTTACAGAATTAGCCAAAAAGTTGCATGTATCATATGAGGAAGAGGTGTTTAAAATGATATGATACTAATAGGTAAAAGAAGAGCAGTGCCTATAGATCAAAACACAATGAAGGATTTATCCAGTGAGATAAGTTTCATAGTCTTATCATACCATAATTTGGATAAAGACAAAAGTGAGAACGACCAGGATAACATCATCAATATTCAAGAAGAAATAGTTTACCATCTGTCTGTTTGGAGGGTGATTGTATCTGCAAGTCATTCCAAACCTGCAAAGGCCAGTCCTAAGATAATAAGTACAATCTGGCTCCCCCAGACGCTCAGGATAGGGTTCAGATTCCATGGATTCAATCTCTCTCATGCTCATCTGCCACATTGTCTCTGCACTTGCAACAAATTTATAGGCTTAGAGTAACATAAAATACAAGGAATTTGATGGCAGCTTCAGCCCAGTCAGAGCTCAGGGTAAACAGTTTCAGTGATCTACAGGACGAACAACTGTGTAACATAAGTAGATATGCATGCTTAAATATGACCCCTAGATATGCATGCTTAAATATGACCCCGCTCCTAAATTGTAATGCAATCAGTTTCTCCACAAAGAAATTCTGTATTGCCAAAATACAAGCGTGATAATAAGACTCGATTTTTAAATGACATCCACAAAACAACTTTGTCACTTCAGCCAACGTCGAGGATGATAAATGACGAAATAAATTCTAGCAACGACACCAATCGAATGAATAGCTTTGCCAGGAAAAAGATCCGAATAAAAGCAAAAACAAAGAAGAAATATCATCAGAAGTAACATGAGGGCAGCAATGGAGAAGAATGCTACAAATAAAACAAATAGGATTGGGGAAAGGAAAAAAAAAAAAAATCCTTTCTGGCGGAGCATTGTGGTTTCCGACAAAACAAAAAGCCGCCAGCTCCCAGATTCAATCGAGCAGGCCCATATCACCATTTTCTTCGCTCAAAATCCTCCAATTTGAAATCAGGAATCCCCAAGGACCAACTCGGAGAGGAACCGAAAGAAAAGAGAAGACAAGGAGAGGCGATCGTGCGATGAAACCCTAACCCTGGCCCTGGGCTGACCTTCATCAATGGGGGGCCGGCGCGGCGAGGACGGGGAGGTGTCCGTCACGGCCGCGGGGGGCGCCCTGGCGCCGCGCTTGTGGACCCCGGCGGGTGCGGCGTCGTAGTCCATGGGCGGGGCGATGCCATGAATCAGGAGAGGAAGAGGGGCGGCATCGGCACGCGAGGAGCTCCCATTGCGGAGGGTGGGGATCTCAGAGTGGATGAAATGGAGGAGAAGAAGAGGCGAGGAGGGAAAGGTGGGAAGAGGAGAAAAGAAAGGAGAGGAAGAGAGAGACAGAGAGATTGGTCTCCACAAAGCAAGCGTGAGGAGGGGAATAAAAACCAGCAACGACAGCCATCCGCTCCGACAGCCAGTCGTTTGTGGGCTTTTCCATTTTCCATTTTCCACCCGCGTCATCAAAAGCAAATACAATATTGTTATTATTATTATTAGAATTTGCGGTTATTTAAGTGGGATGGTAAAATAAATATTGCAACTCAATGTTTGTTTTAGGATTTCATTGATGGATATTCTATACTCCATTGTTGATATTAGTACTCTTTGACATAGTCATGAAGAAGGATTAATTCAATGGAAGTCTTTCCAAATTGTAAAGTATCTCCACCATGTTTACTTTCAGCTAGTAAATTACACTAAAATATCAAATAATCACAGCTTTGGAGACAGAGTAGCTAGTCGACTTGCATTTTGAAAATATCTTTCTTCTTGGTTGCATGACAGAGTCATATCATTTAGTTGACGATCCAAGTAGTTATCTTGTTCATCGTATTATTGCACTCTTGCCCATATATATTATTGCACTCTTGTTCATCGTATCGTTGATGACAACGACACTGGTCATTTACGTGTTATTTAAAACTTTTTGTTAATTTTCCTGCATGATGGTATTAAATTTGATCATATATATATATATATATATATAAAATATAGTAGAGAAACTAATATATATAAGTAAAATGCAAACTTACCACGTGGCACCTTCAAAAGTTATTTGCTGACATGATAATTTTATAAATTTTAAAGAAATTTCTCCCATTTTTTAATTCCTTTCTCACTCTTACGTCTCTCCTTAAATATTCATTTTACTTTCTCCTTCACGTAATTGTTAGTGTCTTTTCTTCCTCTCTTTACTTTCTCATTCTCTTCTCTCACTCGTCTCCTCTCTCACGTAACTGTTCACGTCTCTTCTTCTTCATCATCTCATATACTTTGTGCTGGAACTCAGGAGCGTTTAGTATGAGGTAATCTAAATTGATTACTGATAATTTTAATTAAAATTACTTGGACCCCATCAGATTATCGTATTTTATTGAAATAGATTACTAGTAATTTGGATGCCCATGGTAATCTACATTATCACTCAACTGATAATTCACATTACCAAGGAAGGGGGTGGCTATTTGGATTAACAATAAGGATTTTTTTTTTTTTTTTGACAAAAGTACCCTCAATTAAAATACCCTTTATTGACATAGAAAAAAATTCTTGTCTTATCTCATAGTAAATTGATAATCTCTATTTTATATTTTGATTTTTTTAAAATTTTTTAATTTTTAATTTTTAATTTATTTTAATTTATTCTTTTTTAGTTTATTTTTATTTTTTATTTGAGAGTATTTTAGTTAAAGATATAAGTTTCATAGTAATCTTTTTTATATATCAAATAATGTAATGTGGATTACTAGCGAGATTACCAGTACATACTAAACATGGTAATGTAACATTACCGGTAATTTTAAAAGTGATAATCTATTTGGGTGGTAATCTAGATTTTCAGTAATCTCAAGTGGTAATATACCAAACGCTCAGGATGATGATACATAATGATTCATGCGAAGATGCAACGGTGATCAGAGTAAGACCGAGCTTTCAATTGAGTGATTTATTAATTTAAGCTTATCTCAAATGATATCGATGCTTCAATTCAATCTTTTGCATGTGGATAATGTGAACAAGCATAGGATTCTACTGCAAATCGTGTAAGTCGTCATTGATCTCAACCTTATCATCAGAAAAGACTACATATTCTCAGATGGAAGTTGGTTCATGGATGGTATAATAAGATTCCAAAGTCCCACCTTTGCAATCTCGGCCTCTTTTATGAACTTCTAATTTCACTCTTCATGTTGTGGTTTCAGCATTTAATGTCACGGATCGAGATGGAGGCAAAGTCTTGGACAAGGAGATTATATCCTACTTACAGAAGGTAATCTTTTTTCTCCATGATAATTGTCTTTGAATTAATCAAGATATCCGATGATCAAGCTAGAAGTAGAGGTGACTTCCTTGTATAGTTCGTTCTTCCTTTCTCTTTCTAGCTCTGGACGCCACTGTCAGCTGCTGGCCGCATCTTTCGATGGAGACAATGGACGCCTCTGCCTTTGACGCGTCCCCGACCTCCGATCCAGCAGCGAAGAACGGTGCCGCCATTGATGCGTCCTGGATCGTGGAGGTGAAGGTGTGGTTAGCATCCTTGTTCGAGGTGGCGGGGAGGGACGTGCCAACATTCGAGTATACTCCCCGCAGTGTTGGGTGAAATGGCACACTAGAGGGGGGGTGAATAGTGTGTTAACTAATTTATTAGCCTAAATCTGATTTTAATCGTTTCTTGATTAGTTAGGCTAAGCACAATATTTATAGCAAACAGAAACAATAAATATAAAGCAATAAACACAAACAACTGGCAATGCTAACACAAGTATTTATAGTGGTTCGGCCAATCGCCTACTCCACTACCTTGGCTCCACACTAAGGATTTTTAACCAACTACTTTATAGAACTTGTGTTTTCCTTTGAATACACCTGAGGACATAATTCTCACCTCTTTGAGAACTCCTCAAACCTATTCACCTAGGCAAAATACAAATCTACAAAGTCTAACCCTAAGTGTTTCTCTAGCACGCTTAGCAAGCTATTACAGGTGAAAATAAGTTTTTAAAATAACTTCAAATACAATGAAAAATAGCTAGGAATTTGAGAGAGGAACCAATGCGCTTTTTCCAAGCCTTCAAGCCTTCAACTTGCCAGTAAATGAGCTTGAGTCGTAACAGAGTTGAAGAGCAATGGACGCTTGAAGAAGAACGTTGACGGAAGAACAAAGCACGCAATAATCGATCTCTTTGAAGGCTTAAATCACTTCTTAAAAATACTCAACAATATCTCCAAGAAGATTTAAAAGAGTTAGGTGAGGATTATTTATAACCCTCAACTGAACAGGATGTTCAACGAGCAAAAAACTAGTTGTTACAGCCGTTCGGTTGCTTGTCGGTCGATCGTCGGTCAATCGACCGATCGATCGCTACCCTTTATGTCCTTTACTTGCGCTGTTCGGTCGACCGACGGGTCGACCGAATGAGTCGCAGCTTTATCAATCCCACATCCGATCGACCAATTGGTCGATCGATGCAGTGAAGCCAGAGGTGCGATATGCAATATGCAATCTGGTCGATCGATCGATTGATCGATGCACCTTCTGCCAAATTTTGGCTTCGGTCGGTTGATCGATCGATCAATCGACGTAGCCTACTGCCAAATTTTCACCAACTTTGGTCGATCGATAGGTCGACCGAATGGCTACTGCTGTTTTGCGGCATCATTTGGTAGACCGAATAGACTACTGCATGTATTCTGCCTTGTTCGATCGATCGACCGGTCGACCGAACTCAGGCTAAGGCTGATTTTTACTTTGAATTTGTTACATGCTTTTTCATGGATTTAGTTACCAAGTTTTAACTTGGATAACTTTATAATTTGGCTTGTGATAAAATCATCATAGGGGTATATTACATGATTTCTACTTGATCTATACTCGAGCCTTTCTTTGGCATTTTCTTCTTCCGTTTCTTTGACGGTCTTTTCTTTCATTTCGTTTGAACGAACTTCGCATGCTTATCGCAACCTCAACCTGAACTCCATATTGGCTTTAGGTTTTCAACCTTAGCCTTAATCTCGATCTTGATGGTTTTGATGATAACAATCATGGAACTAATGATTTCATTGAGAATATCTTTCAGGTTCCATATCGACTAGCGTTCGATGTCCTCGATCGAATAAATTGGAGAAATTGTGAAATCGGAAGGACATTGATCGTCGCGCTCGGATTCGTCGTGAAACTTTCCAAAGATCGACGAGTGCACCAAAGTTGCTTGGACGAGTTCAAAGATTAAGTCAAAAGCTCTCCAAGATGATGCTCGTTGAAAGACAGAACCCGAAAATGAAGCGCGGAAGAAATAGACTGAAGAAATAACATTCAACCTAGGTTCGGTCGATCGACCAAAGGTAAAGAAAGTAGTAGAGCTACTTCGGTCAACCGATGGAAGCCCAAAATGGGCAGTAGCTCGGGCGGTCGACCCGTCGGTCGATCGACCTGCTGATACCCGCGACGCAAGATCGCGTCGATCGACCGACGGGTCGACCGAATGGTGAAAGAATTAGGCCGAGGCTGGCGGTCGATCGACCTGCATATGAGCCGCGACGCAATACCGCGTCGGTCGACCGACGGGTCGATCGAAGATCGCGGATCGTGCGATCTGCATCTGGCGGTCGACCAGTCGGTTGATCAACCACAGGGTAAACAGAAGTGATCGAATGACCGGTCGACCGATGCTTCGACCGGCGGCCTGTAACGGATAGTTTTCTATCCGTTGAACGTCGTTTCTTCACCTGGGTATAAATACACCCTGGTATGATTCATTTAAGCTTCTTCCTTCTCTATTACAGATTTTTTTGAGCTATTAAAAGGAAGATCAAAGCCTTCCAAAGATTGATCAAGCGCGCTCTGCTACTTCTATGAGTTCTTCTTCAAGTGCCGTTTGCTTCCTCAACTCGGGATTTTGTTCAAGCTCAACGACTTGACGAGTTGGAGGTTTTGAAGGCCTGAAAAGAGTAGTTAATATTGTATTTATCATTTAGCTCTTTTCATTGTGTATTTTGTCGTTATTTGAACGTTTATTTGTTTTGGGTTTGTAGAAGACCTTGTGATTAGGTCTTGGTTGTGTAAAGTGGTTACCTGGTGTTAGGTGTAAAGCCACTTGTGTAAACTGAGTATTTACTAGGATTAGTTTAGTTGTCCCTTAGGGTTGAGGTGGGATAAGTGCTCTCGACAAGAAAGCGGAGACTTCCGGGTGTGGAAGTACCTTAGGTTGAGAGTGAGACTTTCTGGTGCAAAGTCCTCTGTGTAAGGGAAACCAAATTAATCTAGTAAAGCTAGTTTGGAAATCCTAAGCGGAGTGCTTAGGTAATGGAGTAGGCATTGGGGCCGAACCACTATAAATTTTATGTTTGCGTTGATTTCTTGTTTGCTTTTAATTGCTATATCTTGCTTCCGCATCGAATTGCAAATTGCCTAATCGAGTTAAGTAAACGATTAAAAGTGAAATTAGGCGAATTATATAATAAACACACTATTCACCCCTCCTCTAGTGTGACCATTTCACCAACAATTGGTATCAGAGCGGGTCGTAGATTGTGATTTCACCATCCATTCTACAATTCGTCTCGATCTAGAAATGGCTCTAGAGTCGGTAGCGTCTAGACCTCCTAAGTTCGATGAATTAAACTTTGATCTTTGGAAAGAGAATGTATACATTCTTAAAGACTCAAGGTTTATGTATTTTTAATATGGTTAAGTCAAAATACATAGAACCTAAGGAAAATATGAATGCATGGACCCAAGAACAGATTAGCATGTTTGAGTTAAATGCTAAAGCTACAAATTGCTTATTTTGTTCTTTGGATGATAAGATTTTTGAAAAGATCATGCATTGCACTTTCGCTTTCGATATTTGGGCTACTTTAAATATGCTTTATAATTATGCAAAAATCGAAGAGCTCAAAACATTTCATGAAGGGAGTGATGACAATTGTCATCCACCCAATACTAACATGGTTTTTGAAGCCCATAGTGTCTCCAGTCATAGGAGCACCAAGAGTCGGAAAAGGAAGGTAGTGTGCCATGCATGCAAAGAGAAAGGGCATGTAAGAAAAAATTGCCCTTTCATAAAGAACAAGGCAAAGAAGAGGTTAAACGCTTCCACATCATCATCATACTCAAATGAAGCATCCTCTTCCCATGGCTATGAAGCTAATTCAAAAGATTGCCTCATGAATGATGAGGTACACTCTTCTTCCTCTAGTCATAATAACAAAAAGTGTAGTACTAGTTCATCTAATTCTCATGATATGCTTTATGATGAATTGATGGATAAATACAAAAACATGTATGCCTTGTTAATTAGAAAAGATAAAGAGAATAAAAAATTGAAGAAAAAAAACTCAAATCTTAACTCTCAATTGCATGATGTAAAATTAGAAAATGAGAAGTTAAGAATTAGTGTCAACAATCCATGTCATGATGCTTTAAGTATTAACACTAAGGATTTGAAAAATGAAAATGACATATTAAAGAATGAAAATAGCATGTTGAAAACTCAATTGCATGCTATTCACAAATCAATGAATGATTTGAAAAATGAAGTTGTTTTTCTAAACAAGAATGTTAGGAATGTATCTAGTAATTCTTCATTTAAGAATTCTAGTAAAAAGAATGCTCATGCTAATGTTAAATCTCATGCTAAGCATTCTACCATTAAATCTCATATTCAAAAGAAAAATGCTTATGTAAAGAATGCTCATGCTCATCCTAGTTCAAATGACAAGCACTCAAAAAATAGATCTCATGTCCATGCTAAAAATGAAAAGAAAAAAATTCACGGACATTGCTTTTGTTGTGGTATCTATGGCCATGCAATTATTGATTGTGCATTTAAAAAAAATCAAAGTGTTGTTAAGACACTTTGGATTCCTAGGCCATCTAACCCCCAAGGACCCAAAGTCATTTGGGTACCAAAAATCTCATCTTGTATTGTAGGGGGAGCTACCACACAAGGGTGAAGGCTTGATGATATGTTGGAGTTGACCATGGACTTGAATGATGAATCATCTCTTGGTTGCAACGTTAAGCTACATTGATGCCTTAGGTAAAGTTGGCATCAAAACTATTCCGGTATCATCTTTTATCTTGTATTGTTTAACCTTAGTTGAAGATTATGATACATGTTTAAATTGATTGATTGTCCCCGCTCTTGCAAAAGAGTTCTTTCAAAAATATTTTGATTTTGATTTTCCGGTCTCTCGGAGACCCAAGTGGCCTGTAATGGGCTTAAGCGACCTTGCGGTTCTAAATCGTAGGCTACTTGTGGCTTTCGATTTTCAACCAATAGAAAGGGTTGGAGATCTTATTTTTTAAAATTTTATATTTTGATATCTCTTGATTCATTTTGTTATCATGAATAATATTTTTGAAAATGAATTCATGCTATTTAGTGAAGTGGAATTTGATGAATGATACTTGTTTTTTTTTTTCACTATTTAGTTTGATAGCTTGCATGTAGATTTAGTTTCATCTTCTACTTATAAAGCATACTTGCAAGTTATAAACATTAAGGAAGGCTAAATAGAATGAAAAGATTAGTTTGGCCAATTTTTCATGTATAAGGTATAATCTCAATTAATTCAAAATCCTAGTGTTATACCTCATTGGTTAAGCTTAAACTATGTCTCTATACTCATGATAGTAATTGCATGTTAAAATCCTTGATTTCTCATGAGTAGGTAGAATTATGACACTTAGGTAAACTTCATTAAATGAAACTTGCTCTAAGTTAGAACTTGTCATTAGAGATATTCCTTTTAAATCCAAACTAGTTTGATATAGGTAGAGATCTTATTATTTAAATGTTTCACATCTTAGGATCTCTTAGATTTATTTTAATATCATGGTAAACTTTCTTAAAAATGAATCTTAACTATCTAGCATAGGTTAAGGTTTGAAATGAAACTTTGCATTGAACCTTTGCTAGTTAGTAAATTAGCTTGCTAGTAGACATATTATTTCACTATGATACTAATGATGTCCATTTGCAAGATAAAAATTGAAAAGCTATGCTATCTAGAAGTAAATGAAAAAAAAATAAAAAAGTTGGGCAAATTTCTAAAAATAAGGTATGATTTTATTTTGCAAAAATCTTTTAAAAATATTAATTAATTTTTCATGTTTAATGATGTCTCTATGCTCATGATTGATTATGCATGACGAATATTTGATGTTTCATGAGTGGAAAATAATTTGATAACTTAGGTAATTTCATGATAATCTTGATTAAATGAAACTTGCTCTAGGTTAAATTCTTCCTTAGAGACTTCATGTTAAGTTAAAACTTGATGAACATGTTTAAGATACACATATCACATAAGTCTAGAAAGTTAAAATTGAAAATTCTTGTCTAGATGAACAATATGATATCTATATCACTTTAGGGGACTTAAGTTTGAAAAACTTGGTCCAAGTCAACAAACCACAATTGGTATCAATTGACTTGGATATTTCATTTTAAATCCAATCTTCATAAACATGTTTAGGAATAAGTATGACATGTTTCCATACACTTGGAATGGAAAATTCTTATGGATATGGATAAAATGACAATTGAGGTTAATTCATGCAAACCTCTTTTTGAACCTTGTTGACCCAAGTCAACAAGTTGACCTAAAGGTCTTATTTTCAATTCATATTTGAGAAACATGTTTAGATTTACTCAAGTTAGGTATTCATAGGTTTAATCTTGAAAAATCATGAGTAAATGTTAAGATTGAAACTTAGCAAGTTTCATGAAAACTAGTGTAGTGTTGAATGAAACCATGCTAGGTTGATATCTTAACTTAAGGACAAAATTATCATTTCAAACTAGACATATACTCTCGACATAACCATCATGTGGTGTCATGAAAGTTTGAATGAAAATTGAAAAAGTTTTAAGAAAAACTGAAATTTATAAAAATACCATTTCAACCCACATTTAGTATAAATTTCAGTTATTTTTAGAAAAATATAGAAAATCTTTTTTAGGTGATTCTTGAAACTACATCTTCATTGAAAAATCTAGTTTCTTAAGTAAAAAATTTCAAAACATTTCATCAAGAATCTAATTTAAAATGAATTTTTGAAGTTAGATTTCAAAACTCAAAGTATCATCCTTAATATTGATTTTTCTTCAAAAATCTTCAATAAAAACTCATGCACTCCATTTAGATTCTAATTCTAATATCATCCACATATTTTCATGAGTAAAATCATTTTTAGGAATGATTTTGATATTTTGGGTGATAGCTAGAATTCATTTATTTATTTGAAAATAATATAGGATGAAAAATGGACTTTGATTCTTTAAAATTCATTTTGAGTTCAAATTTGATACATACATTTCAAATGTCTATTCAATAATTGGTATCAAAATTTTCATCCCACAATTGGTATCAAAATGAGTATTCTATATTTGGTATCAAATCTTTCATCCTAAAATTAGTTTCAAAAACATTTATCAAAAATATGATTTTGAATAAATTTAAAAGGGTGATTTTTGAAAACTAGAAGTATAGGTTGACTTAAGCCAACAAAATAAGTTAAAAAAAAATTTTTAAGCCCAAACTTAATTCATAGTCTTACACTATCTCATGTTTGATGTTTAGATACCTATGATTGAGAAAATATGAGTAGATAGCAAAACTTGAGACTTAGCATTTTCATAGTTTTCATGCTTATTTCAAATGAAAACATGCTAAGTTCATATTTAGATCAAATGACATTAGTTTGAATTCAAACTTAATATACATTCTTTAAATGATAATATCCTTATATTTTTGAAAGTTTGAATGAAATCTAAAAATGTAATTCATTTTGAGAACATACATGATTTAATCATGAATTCAACTATTTAGTTTTTTGTTCATATCATGTATGATTTTGTTTCTCATTAGATATTTATTTTCCATCCATTTGGTTGAGATTTTCATGTTGCATGAAAAAATTTTAGAGTCTCAACTTCATGAATCTTTAATTGTGTTTCATCCCTTTGAGTAGATAGCCTCTCTTGCCTTTTTGATTGATGTCAAAAGGGGGAGAAGAGTATGGATGAAGGGGAGAAGAGTATAGGTTAAAAGGGGATAAGTGTATAAGAAAAATGAGGAGAAAAATATAAGAAATCCATGCATATAGATAGGGGGAGTTTATCTCATAGATATGCATGTTGATAGGGGGAGAAATCCCTAAGTTGATATCCTTATGCTTTATAGTATATATTTTCTCAAGGATGTTTGTCATCATCAAAAAAGGGGAGATTGTTGGCTTTAGGTTTTCAACCTTAGCCTTAATCTCGATCTTGATGGTTTTGATGATAACAAACATGGAACTAATGATTTCATTGAGAATATCTTTCAGGTTCCATATCGACTAGCGTTCGATGTCCTCGATCGGATAACTCGGAGAAATTGTAAAATCAGAAGGACATTGATCGTCACGCTCGGGTTCATCGCGAAACTTCCCGAAGATCGACAAGTGCACTAAAGTCGCTTGGACGAGTCCAAAGATCAAGTCAAAAGCTCTCCAAGATGATGCTCGTTGAAAGATGGAACCCGGAAATGAAGTGCGGAAGAAATAGGCTGAAGAAATAACATTCAGCCTAAGTTCGGTCGACCGATCGGTTGATCGACCAAAGGTAAAAAAAGTAGCAGACCTACTTCGGTCGACAGATGGAAGCCCAAAATGGGCAGTAGCTCGGGCTGTCGACCCGTCGGTCGACCGACCTGCTGATACCCGCGATGCAATATCGCGTCGGTCGATTGACGAGTCGACTGAATGGTGAAAGAATCGGGTCGAGGCTGGTGATCGACCAATCGGTCGATCGACCTGCTTATGAGCCATGACGCAATCTGCGTCGGTCGACCGACGGGTCGACCGAAGATCGTGGATCACATGATCTACGTCTGGCGGTCGACCAGTCGGTCGATCGACCACAGGGTAAACAAAAGCGGTCGAATGACCGATCGACCGATGCTTCGACCGGCGCTTCGACCGGCGGCCTGTAATGGATAGTTTTCTATCTGTTGAACGTCGTTTCTTCACCTGGGTATAAGTACACCCAGGTATGATTCATTTGAGCTTCATCCTTCTCTATTACAGATTTTATTGAGCTATTAAAAGGAAGATCAAAGCCTTCCAAAGATTGATCAAGCACGCTCTGCTACTTCTACGAGTTCTTCTTGAAGCGCCGTTTGCTTCCTCAACTCGAGATTTTGTTCAAGCTCAACGACTTGACGAGTTGGAGGTTTTGAAGTCCTGAAAAGAGTAGTTAATATTGTATTTATCATTTAGCTCTTTTCATTGTGTATTTTGTCGTTATTTGAACGTTTATTTGTTTTGGGTTTGTAGAAGACCTTATGATTAGGTCTTGGTTGTGTAAAGTGATTACTTGGTGTTAGGTGTAAAGTCACTTGTGTAAACTGAGTGTTTACTAGGATTAGTTTAGTTGTCCCTTAGGGTTGAGGTGGGATAAGTGCTCTCGACAAGAAGGTGGAGACTTCCGGGTGTGAAAGTACCTTAGGTCGAGAGTGAGACTTTCCGATGCAAAGTCCTTTGTGTAAGGGAAACCGAATTAATCTAGTAAAGCTAGTTTGGAAATCCTAAGCGGTGTGCTTAGGTAGTGGAGTAGGCATTGGGGCCGAACCACTATAAATTCTGTGTTTGCATTGATTCTTATTTGCTTTTAATTGTTATATCTTGCTTCCGCATCGAATTGCAAATTGCCTAATCGAGTTAAGTAAACGATTAAAAGTGAAATTAGGCGAATCGTATAGTAAACACACTATTCACCCCCCCTCTAGTGTGGCCATTTCGCCAACACTCCAAACTTCACACATAGATTAAATACATGTTTGTTATCATCAAAATGAAGATCGAAGCTTGAGAGAAACCCTTAAGCCAACAATCTTCCCCTTTTTGATGATGACAAACATAACATGGAATTTTAAGAAAATATATGCATATTCTTGTGAGTTTGAGTTAAGACATTCATGAGTTAATGCATACAGGATATAAAACTCAACATATGCATACAAATGCTTATAGCTCAACCTATGCTCCCCCTATTTTTGTGCATATCATTTTTGTAACTCTCCCTAACTATATGCATCATAAAAACTAAGTGTGACCTTACTTTTTCTCCCCCCTTTGACATCAATAAAAAATGGTAAGAATTAAGATACAATTTAAGAGCTTCGAAACACAATACATATAGTCAATAATGCCATACTACATTAGCATGTCATACACACATCAAATACCACACACATTATTGATAATCAACAATAGTCAATCATGATAAGGAGTTGCCAAATACATGTAGAGTAGATCATCAAATACAAGTCCATGAGATAAATAACATCAAAACATCAAATAAGACTAGTCATTCTCAGGTGGTGGTGGAGGTGGTAGATGCGACTGATAGTATCGCCACATCTCATCCATTTGCTGACCGTACTGGTCAACACGTTGACCATACTCATCTATGCGTCGGTCATGCTCACCAATTATTGTACCATACTCATCCATCTGACGACTGTACTCATCTAGGCGCTCTCTTGTTCTTTTGTTCTATTCTAACTGGTCGATGTGGAACTGAGCAAAGCGATGCTCCATATCACCTAGACGCGAAAGGGGAGTGTCGGATGATGAACTTCCACCAGCTTCACCCTCCTCCATGCCTATGTCATGCTCAGTTTGCTCCATAGGTTCTCCTCGCATTCTTTTATCGGGCTGATTTTCAGCGATCTTCATGTGATTAAGAGAGGATGAGTCTATGGGTTTGGGTATAGGCTCTACTTCAAATCTAGACTTATTTACCCCAGCTGCATATATAAAGTGTGAAATCAAGGAGGCGTATGGTAAGGCTTATTTTTTGGAGGCATGAACCTCAGCTATATATCGAAGGATAAGATCAGGAACATCTATGGGTATGTTAGACATGACAAAGAACAATACCCTAGAACTCATAGTTGTGACCTCATCATAATGACCTGCTCTAGGAAGAATGTTATATGAGATGATGAGGTGCATAATCCTGACAGTGGTTGAAAGTTTGATGCTTTGGGTAGGAATCATTCCCTGATAATCCCCAGGACAGATGGCTGATACAACTTCATGAGTAGGAAACTCCTTATGAAAGCGGTGTGTGGATATCTTATAAACTGGTCTTCCTAATAGAGGAAATCCAAATGCATCTTTAATGTCTGATTCGGTGATTACTATAGGTTTTCCTAAGATTTCGGATCGAAGAATTAGTTCATCATCGTATCTTGTCTTTTCTATTATAAGGTTGGAGAAAAAAGCTTTTATTAGGATGGGGCATACAGGTACTTGCTTTCCTATGAACTCTACCCCTCTCATGCTAGCAAGTTTACTTCTAATGTCAAATTGTTCTAGGTCACTTAAGTTAACTGGACGAGTCTGTACACTACTAGAAACTTGATCTTCAGCAACGGCTATCAGCAACGGCCGCTCAAGCCGTTGCTATTTGCAACGGCATTCTTACGGCCGCCCGAGCCGTTGCAGATATCTGTATCTGCAACGGCGTTCTAACGGAAAACCGAGCCATTGCAGATTATTTTAACTATCAGCAACGGCTTTCATACGGAAAGGCGAGCCGTTGCTGATGTTTTAATTATCAGCAACGGCTTACTAACGGATAAGTGAGCCGTTGCTAATGATAACTTATCAGCAACGGCGTTCTAACGGGCGAGTGAGCCGTTGCTGATAAGTTTATATAGGGCACGCTCTCGCGCCCGACCCTTCTTCCTCCCGCTGCTGCCGCCGCCGCTCCTGCCGACGCCTTCGTCGCTGCTGCCGCTGCTGCCGACGCCGATGCCTCTCGCCGACGCTGCCGCTGCTGCCAGTATGTTGATCGGTCGACCGGCTCTCACTATGTTTCGGCCGGAGAGGTTAAAATCCGGCCGAAACCCTATTTCTAGGGTTTCGGCCGGCGGCGGTCGGCCAATGGCCGCCGCCGGACCTTCTACAGTGGCCAGACAGTGTGTCCGGCCACTGTACGCCGGTGCCGGAGGGTGGACTCCAGCGCCGGAATATATATATATATTATTGTTTTGAAATTGTTAATTAATTATTTTATAATTGTTAATTAATTGTTTAGATTAATTGTTGAATTTGTTAGATTAATTATTAGGGTTTAGATTAATTTCGGACGCGCGCCGGAATCGTCCACTTCGGACGCGCGCCGGAATCATCCAATTTGGACTCGCGTCGGAATCGTCCAATTCGGACACGCGCCAGAATTGTCCAATTCGGATTCACGCCGGAATCGTCCACTTCGGACGCGCGCCGGAATCGTCCAATTCGGACTCGCGCCGAAATCGTCCACTTCGGACGCGCGCCGGATTCGTCCAATTCGGACTCGCGCCGGAATCGTCCACTTCGGACGTGCGCCGAAATCGTCCAATATGGACTCGAACTGTCTCGAAACATTTAGAAAATAATCATCCATCCGACGAGTTGATATGTTTCACGTACGCATCGACGAATCGGATATGATTTAGCAAAACCTTAGATCCGTTCGGGAATTGTATGTTCGTGTAAAAGAAGTAGATGATCTTTTATACGACGTACAATTCTTGAATTGTCCCTGATTGGACAATTTGGGAATATAGTTATTTGTACTGTACTTACGTTTTTATTTTAACTGTTAACTAATTATTCTAAATTTCGGCAACATCTCTCTTGTTCTCCGATACGCGCCCAGATGATATGCGTATTCGGAGAACTGTAGGGAGATGCTGTCGAAATTTAGAATAATTAGTTAACAGTTAAAATAAAAACGTAAGTGCAGTACGAATAACATAAATCCCGAATGGAATAGGACAATCTCACCTAAAGACATTAACCAAAGAAATTGTCATTGATTGACAGAATCATGTCGGCTGATCGAAGTTGGATGTACCGACGTTTTGATCATGGAGCTTTAACGAATGAGTTTCGATTAGGCGTAACGTACTTCCTAAATTTCGCCTATTCGAATCGGAATTTCGTTAGCATGGGTGATCAAATCCGATGTCCGTGCCACATTTGTTCAAATGGACGATTTTTGGATCGGGAGACTGTCACTCTGCATCTATATAGCAAAGGATTTGCACCAAGATATTTTTTATGGACTTGTCACGGGGAGTCACGCGAAGTCGGGACGTCGAGCAATCCTGTCGTTCAGATATATGGTGAATCTTCCTCTGCTGGTGCTTCTTCATCCAGTCAATGTAATCCCTATAGAACTATGATACTTGATAGTCTTGGGGGTCAATTCCGCCTGAATGATAATGTTGATCGGCCAGATCTTCAGACATCAGTCCCACCAGATACTACAGCGGTTGATATCACAGAAGTAGGGGCTGCGGTAGAGATTGAATTACCGAATAAAGAAGCTGCAGAATTTTACGAGATGTTGAAAGCTGTCGATGAACCTTTGTATGAGAATTGTCCTAAATACACTAGGTTTTCAGCAATGACACAGCTCTTAAACATCAAGGCCGATTGTAATATCAGCGGAGTTGCGTATGACCGGATTGCTGGATTGATTAATGGAATGCTGCCTACTGATAACAAGTTTGAGCCTACTTTTTATAAGACTAAAAAGCTGATGAGAAAATTGGGGCTTGGGTACGAAAAAATACACGCGTGCCAAAATAACTGCATTTTATATTATAAAGAAAATGTGCAGTTGAATAAATGCCCTGTATGTCAACACCCTCGTTACAAGGAGAAGAAATCGGTCCGACAGAAAAATATCCCGTTTAAGGTGCTTCGGTATTTTCCACTAACACCGAGGCTTCAAAGATTATTCATGTCGGAAAAGATAGCCCCCTACATGAGTTGGCATGCAAGAAGTCGTGATGATACAGTAATGACTCATCCATCTGACAGTGAAGCATGGAAACATTTGGATACATGTTATCCTTCATTTGCTATGGATACTAGAAATATCAGAATGAGATTGTGCACAGATGGTTTTAATCCGTTTGGACATTCTGCAACTCCTTATTCAGTTTGGCCAGTGCTGCTGACAGTTTATAATTTGCCACCGTCAATGTGCATGAAAGATGAATTTATTTATCTTTCGATCATTATTCCGGGTCCTAAGGGTCCGCGAAAAGAAATTGACATATTTCTCAAACCCTTGATAGATGAATTGAAAACATTGTGGACTGAGGGAGCTGTCACTTATGATTGTCATCGGAAGCAAAACTTCAATTTAAAGGCCGCGGTCTTGTGGACAATCAATGATTTCCCCGCGTACGGCATGTTGTCGGGTTGGAGCACTCACGGCCGACTCTCTTGCCCGTATTGTATGGAACACTCTAAATCAATCAGTTTTCAGAACGGACGAAAAATCTCATTCTTTGATTGTCATCGTCGATTCCTACCGGTTCATCACCAGTATCGAAGGAATCGTAATAAATTTACTAAGGGCAGAGTCGAAAGAGATGGGCCACCACCGATGTTGTCTGGTGAACAAATGTTAGCACGTGTTTCAGCACTTCCAGATATAGTATTTGGTCGCAATGAAAGAGTGTCAGGTTTTGGCCAAACACACAACTGGGTGAAAAAAAGTATCTTTTGGGAATTGCCCTATTGGAGTTCATTATTGATTCGACATAATTTAGATGTCATGCACATTGAAAAAAATGTGTTTGATAATATTTTCAACACTGTGATGGATATTTCTGGAAAAACTAAAGATAATGTCAAAGCCCGACATGATCTGAAAATACTTTGTAAAAGACCAGAGTTGGAGTTACAAGAGGTCAACGGACGATATCTGAAACCGAAGGCCCTATATGTGTTAAATAAACAACAGATCAAAGATGTTTGTCAATGGGTAAAAGAACTCAGATTACCCGATGGATATGCTTCAAACTTATCTCGATGTGTGAACGTCGATGATTGCAAAATATCAGGGATGAAGAGCCATGATTGTCATGTATTCATGCAGAGATTACTTCCGATCGCATTTCGAGATCTTCTACCTGATAATATTTGGGGTCCGTTGACTGAATTAAGTATGTTTTTTAGAAGCATCTGTGCAAATGTCCTTCGAGTCGAAGATATGTCAACACTTGAAAATAATATTGTTGAAATCATATGCAAGCTAGAGCAGTTTTTCCCTCCTGCATTTTTTGACTCGATGGAGCATCTACCGATACACTTGGCATACGAGGCACGAGTTGGTGGCCCCGTTCAATATCGTTGGATGTACTTATTTGAAAGATACATGAATCGTCTGAAGAAAAAAGTAAAGAACACCGTAGCTGTTGAAGGATCAATATCTGAATCGTATATCATTCAAGAAATTTCAACATTTTGCTCATTTTACTTTGAATCGACAGTACAGACAAGATTTGATCGTCTTCCACGTAACGGCGACGGGGGTGTTCGACATTCAGATGGACGTTTAAATATATTTTGTCACTCTGATCGTGCTTTTGGTTCTCGTCCATCTCGACACTTAAGCGATGAAGAGTATCATTTGGCACACTTGTATGTATTACTCAATTGTCCAGAGATTGAACAATTCATTGAAATATTTGACATTGAGATAGTGCAAAAATACTCTATTCACAACGATCAAGAATTGGAGAGATTACGGAATCGTGATTTCCCTACTTGGATTCAGACTTACAGCAAAGGTCACAGAGCTGAAATAGATGAAAGAATATTTGAGTTTGTTAGTGGACCGTCGCGACTTGTGTCGTGCTATAGCGGATATTTTGTTAACGGGTATAAATTTCACACGGTTGAATATTCATTTGCAAAGAAGACGATGAATGCTGGGGTCTGCGTGAAAGGGACAACCTATGTTGAATGTGATATGGATTTTTATGGACTGGTGGAAGAAGTGATAGAGTTGCACTACTTCGGCTTGAAATCAGTGATCCTATTTAGATGTCATTGGTTCGATACAACAGAAAGGGGCATGAAAGTTCATCCAAAATACAAACTTGTTGAGGTTAATTACAAATCGAAATTGGCAGCAAATGAGCCTTTTATATTGGCATCACAAGCCGAACAAGTATATTACGCGAAGTATCCGGCTCGAAATAAAGATAGAGCAGATTGGCGTGTAGTCTGTAAGACAAAAGGTAGAGGAAAAATTGATCCGATAGTAGGAGAAAATGATCCTCCTGATTTCTATCAAGAAGATGATCTTCCTGCTGTGGATCGTATTATTCAAATACTCGAGGATGCAGACACAACGTCAATTCAATTAGAAGTTGAATATGCTGATGATGACGATCATGAAATTGAGGAAGCTGGAGATGAAGAAGATGAAGAAGAGGAAGAAGAGGAAGAAGAAGAAGAATTCGAAGACTATTATTCAGATGATGAAGAATAATTGTAAAGTATATATTTTATTAAATATATCTCTACTATTTATACAATAATCTGATTATATGTCTGTTCGACAGATATGTCTGGTCGTGATTATCGACGCAGGAGAGTTTCGGAGTCTCCGATCGGTGAGACTCCAGCACTTACTCATGCTGCTGATCCACCTGTTGCTGATCCTCATTCCGATGGTACTGCCGAGGCTAGTACATCCAGACGTAGGCGGCCACGCGGGCCGAACAGGTGGCAGCCTCCACCAGCCACAGAGTCACGTAGATTGATTAGCGTGATTGGGGAGCGGTAATATATCATGAATTATGAATCATTACAAATTCATTATATCATAATATAATATTAAAATTTATTTTTGTTGTGCAGGTTCGAGCAAGAAGAAGTGCCGAGGAGCATTTCTTCTACTATTCGACGATACATGCACGGGGCATGGCCTACGTGGTCTCACGTGCCTAGCGAGCACGTCGATATGTTATGGCGCGAGTTTGAGGCACGTATTATTATTATTATTATTTACATGCATGATGATATATTAATATTGGTACTGATATTATTATTTTGCAGGCTCGCTATACATGGGCCGAGGACCAGAGGCCCTTCATTTACGCTGCCTGGGAGGCTATTTCCCGGGCAAGGTACAACGGGCAGCTGGGGCAGGCTCGATCCCAAGCGATGGCCCGAGCTGGGACCACTAACATCGCGGAGACTCGGGGATACGGCCCCGGTTGGATTATTCCGGATATATGGGACCAGCTCATGGGGATATGGTCGACGGATCGATGGCAGGAGGTTTCTCGGAATACGGCTAGAAATCGCATGTCGGGAGGAGCAGCGCGTCACACCGGCGGCTCTGTTGCATTTGCAGTGCACGCAAACCGTATGGTAAGTATATCTTTTAATTATATATTTTATTTGTTATTATGTGTACTAATTAATGTATTTGTTTTGTAAATGTAGACGACGGTGTCGGATGACGGGACTGTCCAGCGACCCTCCCCGATGGCGGTGTTCGAGCGGACTCACCGTCGAGCACATGGGACGGGGGAGTACATCGACAACCGCGCTGCATACATTATGGTAATTATATATTTGTTTAAATTATTCATTATATATTTATAATTTAAGTTTTATGATAAATATTAAACAAAAAATCAAACTCGAGTAGGAGACCTACAGCCAGACGGTGGTGCAGCGCGGGGGTACCCCCGAGGACTTTGACGCAGCAATGTGGGTCGAGGCCGCAGGTGGCTGGGACCATGGCCGCGTATATGGCTTCGCAGATAGTGGTCATGCGCGAGCCGTACTAGGGCCACTTGGGGCACCGACCCCTCCGGTCGCTGGTGAGCGGCCGTCCACCTCTAGATCCAGTTATGATCATAGTAATAGGATAAGGACACTAGAGGAGACGGTCGCGCGTCAGACTGAGATGATGGAGCGTCAGAGTCAGACGATGGCGAATATAGAAGCTATGCTACGCAACTTATCAGGTCATCCCGAACCAGTCATCTCTTCGGCATCATCTAATCCATCGTCCTCGAGTCAGTCCACGCCGGTGTACACTCAAGCGCTCCAGACCCCGCCATATAATCCAGACCATCCTCCATCTTGATCGTGAGATTTTTTGTTTGGATATTGAACTTGTTTAACTTATTTTGTTTGGATATTGATACTTCAATTTTGCATTTGAATTGTTTTTATACTATCGTGGATAATTATCAATATAAGTATAATTGTTTTGATGTATATATGTTGGTGTGTTTGTGATGTGTGAATGAATGTGTATGAGGTGTTTGTGATGTGTGAATGAATGTGTGTATGAGGGTATGGGTGTGTGAGTTATGTATCAGATAAATGTATCAATGTATCAATGGAAATTTGAAATTTTCAAATTTTCTGGTTGCAGGTATTCGTCATCAGCAACGGCTTTCCCACGGGCGTCCGTGGGAAAGCCGTTGCTAAAAGTGTATCGAAAGCCGTTGCTGATGACCTACAGCAACGGCTTAGCGACGGCGTTTTACTAACGGCGTTGCTACGGACTCAGCGGCCGTTGCTATTAATGTTATCAGCAACGGCTCCGGGTCTGTGGCAAAACCGTTGCTGATAATAGTTTTAGCGACGGCCCGAGCGGCCGTTGCTGATAATGTTTTGAGCGACGGCCCGAGCGGCCGTTGCTGATCCGTTGCTAAGTCATCAGCAACGCGACTTTCTGTCACGGCTCTATTGCAACGGCTCAGCCGTTGCTGATGACCATTTTTCTAGTAGTGGTAGAATGCCCCTATCTGCAAACTTAGAAGCTTGTTTCTTGCCTAAAGAAGTCAAAAGGTTATCAGACAAGCTTGGAAGTTTTGTCTTGGGTGCCATTCTGCAAGATAATTAGGATGAGGATGAAGATGATTAGCTTTGATGAAGGATCCATGCTTTTGAAGCAATGAAAAGAAGCACCTTTTTAAAATCGGCATTGATTCATGCAAGACCTTAAAAAAATAGATTTTAGCATTAAATCTCAATAAAAAATATAGACACACTAATAAAGGATTAAAAAATAACAAAAAAAGAAAAATAAAAGATACAATCCAAAGAGAATATACAATGAGCCATATAAAAAAAATATACAATGTTTTGATTAGATTAAAAAAAAAATTCTAATTGACCAAAAAAGATTTAAGGAAGACAAAATAAATGTTGAGAATAGTTCATGAGAGAAAGCAAGAAAAACTTATTTTTGAGGCAAATATCCCAAGAAAAATTATCATCCTAGAAAAAGAAACATGAATCACGTTTTTATGGATGAATCAAGACATTGAGAGAAGAAGAGAAGAAGAAACCACACAACATTGAGTATAATCTCATGAGTGATAGCTAAAGATTAAGCATTTTACCTTGAAGAGGAAGTAGAAAGCTTAGAAGAAAGGGAAGAGGGTTTTGGTAGCCGGTCGAATGGGCAAGAAATGGCACACTAGAGGGGAGTGAATAGTGTGTTAACTAATTTATTAGCCTAAATCCGATTTTAATCATTTCTTAATTAGTTAGGCTAAGCACGATATTTATAGCAAGCAGAAGCAATAAATATAAAGCAATAAACACAAACAACTGGCAATGCTAACATAAGTATTTATAGTGGTTCGGCCAATCGCCTACTCCACTACCTTGGCTCCACACTAAGGATTTTTAACCAACTACTTTATAGAACTTGTGTTTTCCTTTGAATACACCTGAGGACATAATTCTCACCTCTTTGAGAACTCCTCAAACCTATTCACCTAGGCAAAACACAAATCTACAAAGTCTAACCCTAAGTGTTTCTCTAGCACGCTTAGCAAGCTATTACAGGTGAAAATAAGTTTTTAAAATAACTTCAAATACAATGAAAAATAGCTAGGAATTTGAGAGAGGAACCAATGCGCTTTTTCCAAGCCTTCAAGCCTTCAACTTGCCAGTAAATGAGCTTGAGTCGTAACAGAGTTGAAGAGCAATGGACGCTTGAAGAAGAACGTTGACGGAAGAACAAAGCACGCAATAATCGATCTCTTTGAAGGCTTAAATCACTTCTTAAAAATACTCAACAATATCTCCAAGAAGATTTAAAAGAGTTAGGTGAGGATTATTTATAACCCTCGACTGAACAGGATGTTCAACGGGCAAAAAACTAGTCGTTACAACCGTTCGGTTGCTTGTCGGTCGATCGACCGATCGACCGCTACCCTTTATGTCCTTTACTTGCGCGGACGGGTCGACCGAATGAGTCGCAGCTTTATCAATCCCACATCCGGTCGACCAATTGGTCGATCGATGCAGTGAAGCCAGAGGCGCGATCTGCAATCTGCAATCTGGTCGACCGATCGATTGATCGATGCACCTTCTGCCAAATTTTGGCTTCGATCGGTCGACCGACATAGCCTACTGCCAAATTTTCACCAACTTTGGTCGATCGACAGGTCGACCGAATGGATACTACCATTTTGCGACATCATTCGATCGACCGACAGGTCGACCGAATAGGCTACTGCTTGTATTCTGCCTTGTTCGGTCGACCGACCAGTCGACCGAACTCAGGCTGAGGTTAATTTTTACTTTGAATTTGTTACATGCTTTTTTATGGATTTAGTTACCAAATTTTAACTTGGATAACTTTACAATTTGGCTTGGGATAAAATCATCCTAGGGGTATATTACATGATTTCTACTTGATCTATACCCGAGCCTTTCTTTGGCGTTTTCTTCTTCCGTTTCTTTACGGTCTTTTCTTCATTTCGTTTGAATGAACTTCGCATGCTTATCGCAACCTCAACCTGAACTCCAAACTTCACACATAGATTAAATACATGTTTGTTATCATCAAAAGAAAGATCGAAGCTTGAGAAAAACCCTTAAGCCAACATGTAGCACATCTTCATTCTCTGGCTACCCTCTCCCAGGCTCGCTCACGTGCAGCCTCCATCGTTGCAGCCGACCTCCACCTCAAGGCCTCCGAGTACTACACGGAAGTCGCTCGAATCCGTGAGATCTTGGAGCGCATCGAACTCGCGCGTAAGTAGCTCTCTCCTAGCGCTATTGGATATGTGCAGATCATCGCTGGCGTTGCCAACCTCCTAAACATCCGAGACACAAAGATGAGTAGGTCATATGCTTAGGGTTAACATTAGGGGTGTTCACGGGTCGGGTCGGGTTTAGGAAAAAAATTGATCCGACCATACCAAGTGTAATCGGGTTGGGTTAAAAAAATTTCACCTCTCAAATTCGACCCGACCCAACCAGACCTAATCCGGGTCGGGTCGGGTAGTCAGGTTTACCCATTTAGGTAAAAAATGAGTTTTTAATAATATTTTTAAAAAATAATTAAAATAAATATTTTTTAATATAAATATTTTAAAAATAATTAAAAAATATAAATTATCGAGTCATCGGGTTTCAAATTCTAAAACCCGAGACCCGACCCAATTATGGTCGAGTTTGATCAAATTATATCCGATCCGATCCGATTACCCGACCCGACCCAACCCAAATAGGTCGGGTTGGGTTCTCGGGTTCATTGGGTCGGGTCGACCCAATGAACAACCCTAGTTAACATAGTCACCTTTCATCATCAAAATGCGAGTCATTTACATTATTTTGGCTATGTCTTCTACTTTTTTTGCTCAAATGAAGTGGAATTAGGTGTAGTTTCATTGTTGCTATGGCGGATTTATCTTTGAGGAAGGCGGATGTGGTGGAGAAGAGGGTGAAGGTGCAGAAGGAATCCAAGTTTCTTCTTGAGTGCACAAGAAAAGTCATTTTAAGTACTAGATATTGTTTGGATTTGTACGAGGTACTTTATGTTCCTAGTTTTTCCCGTAATTTAATTTAGATGTCGGAATTAGATGTTTTGGGATATTATCTGAAATTAGAAAGTGGATGTTTCAATTTGTTTAAGAACAACTTCATTGTTGGTTCCGCTTTTATTATTAATGGTTTGTATCAACTAAAACTTGATGGTGCTTTTGTTGAATTTCTTCTTTCGATTCGTAGTAATGTTGGTACGAAACATGGCGTAGAAAATTAATGTTCGCCCTTCTTATAAACGCTTGGTCCAAGGAAAAGCTCGAAAGGTTGGTAAAGAATGAAATTCTTCCGGATTAAGATTTTACTGACCCAAATATATGTGTCAAATACATTAAAGACAAGTACACTAAACACACAATATAAAAAAATGCAGCCACAAGAAGTACACAACTCATTGAAATAATATGGGTAATTACCTAAATATATCATGAATTATGCACTTTCTCTCATTTGTGGTTAATTTTAAAATATTACCAAATTATATCCCGAATTTTTATATTTGTCTCAATTGCATCCTCTCGTCAACTCTCTATCAGCAGCACCATTAAGGCGATGACGTGGATTAAAATAATATTTTTATTTTAAAAATATAAAAAATCACTTTAATTTATATTAAATAATATAAAATAATATTTTTTATTTTTTATTAAAGAATCACTCTGAGCCATGTCGGGGGTGAACATGGAGTGATTTTTTAATATAAAAATATAAAATATTATTTTATATTATTTAATATAATTTGACATGATTTTTTATATATTTTTAGATAAAAAATATTATTTTAATTCACGTCAGAGCGTCACATCATCGCCTTAGCGGTGCTGTTGACGGAGAGTTGACGGGAGGATGTAATTGAGACAAATGTCTAAGTTCGGAATATAATTTGGTAATATTTTGGAATTGACCACAAATGAGACAAAGTGCATAGTTCAAGATATATTTAGGTAATTACCCAAATAATATACACTAATATATGTGGACCTTTTAACACTTCTCTTTTAATGGTGAACGATATTCTATTACTTTTATCGATAATTTTTCACTTTATGGTTATATCTATCTATTGCATGAAAAGTCTAAAGACATAAATGCACTCGATGTATTTATTAATGAGGTTGAAAGACAATTAGATAGAAATAAGATTGTAAGGTCAAATAGAGGTGAGAAGTACTAGGGGAGATACATCGAGTCAGGACAATATCTTGATCTTTTTACAAAGTATCGCGAGAAATGTTATATATCTGCACAGTACACTATGTCAGACACACCGCAACAAAATAGTGTAGCTGAAAGGCGTAATAGAACTTTATTAGACATGGTTAGGAGTACGATGAGTACGTAACTGCATGTGAGGGTTGGCTCGACTTGAACCCAACCCTATTCGCGAAGATATGAAAAGAAAAAAAATGGAAATATGCTACACCGGATTATTAATGAAGATCTGCAAAGATATTGTTGCACCGAATTATTGACAACCAAATCTCGATGTCAAAAATTGGAAATATGCTGTAGGAAATCTGAATTGAAGGCTCATTCTCGACAACAGAGATAATTGTATTAATTGTGAATACTTTTCTCATTATGTGAAGATATTTTATTTCCTATTATTTGGGGGTTAATTGTACTCTCATTTTTGCCCTACTCCTCTTGTATAAATAGAGGGTGCACCCCCTAGGCTAACTTGTTGGCTTTAGGTTTTTAACCTTGGTCTTAATCTCTTAATCTCGGTTTTAATGATAACAAACATTGAACTAATATTTCGTTAAGAAATCTTTCAGGTTCCATATCGATTAGCGATCGATGTCCTCCATCAGAAAAATCGGAAGGACATTGATCGTTGCGTTCGGGTTCGTCGCGGAAAATTCTCGAAGATCGACGTGTGCACCAAAGTCGTATTGGACGAGCTCAAAGACCACATGGAAAGCTCTCCAAGTTGATGCTCGTTGAAAGCCGAAACCCAGAAATGAAGCGCGTAAGAAAAAGGGCTGAAAAACCAATATCAGCCTTTGTTCGGTCGATCGAAGAGTGTAAGAAATTGGCAATAGACAATTCGGCCGATCGAACACTGCCAAAACTGGCAGTGGCTACTTCGGTCGATTGGTCGGTCGACCGACAGAGGCCAGAAATGGGCAGTAGCCCTAGCGATCGACCGATCGGTCGACCGGATTAAGGATCGTGCAGTCGTGTGACCCTGGCTCCACTAATTTGGTCGACCGAATGTGGGATCGAGTGTCTTGTGACAGTCAGTCGACCCGTCGATCAACCGATCACTCACATAAGCCAGCGGTCGCCCCAAGCGATCGATCGATCGATCGATCGGTCGATCGGTCGGTCGATCGACCAATCGGCCGAGCGATTGCAATAGATAGTTTTCTATCCGTTTAGCTGCTGTTTCTTTATGAGGGTATAAATATACCCCATCTAACTTCTTTCAAGTTGCTTCCTTGATGATTATAGATTTTATCGAGTAATTAAAAGGAAGATTTGAGCCTTCTAGAGATTGATTAAGCACGCTCTGCTCTTTCCGCGAACATTTTCTCAAGCGCCAGCTGCTGCCTCAACTCAAGAATTGAATCGAGCTCTACGACTCGGTGAGTTGGAGGTTCCAAGGCTTGGAAAAGAGCTTTTAATCTTGGTTTACTCTTTTAGCTCTCTTAATTACATTTTAACTGTTATTTGAATATGTTTCCTTTGATTTGAGTTTGTAAGAAGACCTAGGCTATTAGGTCTTGTTGTGTAAGCGGTTACCTTGTTGTGAAGGTGTAAAGCCACTTGTGTAAACTTAGTTTTTACTAGGATTAGTCGAGGTATCCCTTAGGGTTGAGGTGGAAGAGTGCTCTCGTAAGAAGGCGGAGACTTTCGGGTATGGAAGTGCCTTAGGTCGAGAGTGCGACTCTTCGAGTCAAAGTCCTATGTGTAAGGGAAACTAATTAATCTAGTAAAACTTAGTTTGGAAATCCTAAGCGGGGTGCTTAGATAGTGGAGTAGGCATTGGGGCCGAACCACTATAAATCTTTTATTTGCATTGTTATATTTGGTTGTACTTAATTGTTTTATTATTGCTTCTGCATCCAATCGTAAAATTGTAATTCGCCTAATTAGTTTAATAAAATGATTAAAATCAAATTTAGGCTAATCGAATTAGTAAACACACTATTCACCCCCCCTCTAGTGTTGCCATTTCGATTACAATTGGTATTAGAGCGGGTCGTAGATTGAGATTTCATCATCTCCTCTACATCATCTCTTGATCCAAAAAATGGCACCAGAGTGTGTAACGTCTTCACCCCCTAGGTTCGATGACTCAAACTTTGGTCTTTGGAAATACATGATGTATACTTATTTAAAGACTAAAGGTCTTGGTGTCTTTAACATGTTACATTGGGAATTCGTTGAGCCTAAGGTTGATATGCTTGCTTGGAGTGAATTTGACAAGAAAATGTTTAAGTATAATGGAGATGCCATGAATTGTATACTTTGCACATTACCAAATGACATCCTAGATAAAGTCATGCATTGCTCTTCGGCTCATGATTGATGGGCTAGTTTGAATGTTTTATACGATTATGCTAAAACCGAAGAAATTGGTACATTTAATGAAGGTAGTGATGACAATGGTCATTCACCTACCTCTAATCTTGGTTTTGATGCTCATAGCTCTTCTAGTCAAAGAAGTAGCTCCAAGAGTCGAAAAAGAAAAGTAATTTGTCATGCTTGCAAAGAAGGGCATGTGAAGAAAAATTGCCCAAGCATGAAGAACAAAGCAAGAAGGAGGTCAAGTGCTTCCACCTCCACCTCTCACTCATTTGAAGCACCCTCTGCAATGACTATGAAGCTACTTCAAAAGTTTGCCTCATGAGTACCAATGATAAGGTACACTCTTTCCCATCTAGTCATAATAATGATAATGTTAGTACCAGCTCTTCTAGTTCATTCAATATGTCATATGAAGAACTAGTTGATGAATGTCAAAAAATGTATGCCTTGCTTGTTAGGAAAGATAAGGAAAATAAGATGCTAAAGAAAGAAAATGTGATGCTTAATTCTCATTTGCATGAATCCAAACTAGAAAATAAAAAATTGAAATCTAGGTCATTTGATTCATGCCATGATAATGTAGAACTTGAGCTTAAGGATTTGAAGCTTAAAAATAACAATTTAGAAAATGAGAATTGCATGTTGAAATCTCAATTACATGCATTGCATAAATCCATGAATGAATTGAAAAGTGAGATTACTTTCTTGAATAAGAAAATAAATGAATTAAAAAATGCTTTATCTCCTAAAAACACTAGAATAAAAAATGCTCGTGTAAAGAATGCCAATGTTCATCATCATTCTCATGTTAGGCATTCCACATTTAAACCTCATGATCATAAGAAGAGGAATGATGTTTCCAGGAATGCTCAGACTCATCATGTTTCACATGACAAGCATTCTAATAATAAATCTCATGTCTATAGCAAAAACAAAAAGAAATTTAATGGACATTATTTTTGTTGTGGTATTTTTGGTCATGCTATTTATGATTGTGCATTCAAGAAAAATCCAAGTGTAGTTAAGACACTTTAGATTCCTAGGCCAACTCACCCCCAAGGACCCAAAGCCATTTGGGTACCAAAAGTCTAATCTTCTTTTGTAGGGGGAGCTACCACACAAGAATGAATGAGAAGTGATGTATTGGAGTTGACAATGGACTTGAATGATGAATCCTTCCTTGGTTGCAACTTCAAGCTACCTTGTTGCCTTAGGTAAAGTTGGCATCAAAACTATTCTGGTATCATCTTATAACTTGTATCGTTTTACCTTAGTTGAAGATTATGATATTATGTTTAATCTGAGTTATTTTCCCCGCTCTTGCTAAAGAGTTCTTTTGAAAATGTTTTTGAATTTTGAATTTGATTTCCCGGTCTCCTCGGAGACCTATGTGGCCTGTAATGGGCCTAAGCGACCTTGTGGTTCTAAATCGTAGGCTCATTGTGGCCTTTCGGTTTTCAACCAATAGGAAGGGTTGAAGATCAAAAATTTTCATTTATATTATTTTTGTGATCTCTTAAAATTCATTTTGATATCACTCGATTTTATTTTGAAACGAGTTTGAAACTATTTAGCAAAGTAGATTTTGATATCGATAATTGATCCCTCTTTTTGCTACTTAGTTTAATAACTTGCTAGTAATTATATTCTCATTATCCTACTAATGAATATTGCTTGCAAGTTATGATAAAATGGAAGGCTTTAGAAATTGAAAAGAAAAAGATTAGTTTGGCAAATTATCATGAATAAGGTATAACTTTGAAAAATTCAAAATTTTAGTGTTATACCTCAATGCTTAAGCTTAAATAATGTCTCAATACTCATGATTAGAATTGCATGGTAAACCCTTGAATTTTCATGAGTAGATAAAATCTTAGCACTTAGGCAAATTTCATTAAATGAAATTTGCTCTATGTTGATATTTACCATTAGAGACATTCCTTTAAAATCCAAACTAGTTAAACATATTTAGAGATCTTACTCTTTAAATATTTCATATCTTAAGATCCCTTAGATTCATATTGATATCATGATAACCTCCTTAAAATAAATTTTTACTATCTAGCATAGGTTGATTTTTTTAAACGCTGCATTAAACCTGTGCTATTTAGTAAAATAGCTTGCTAGTTGGCATACTATTTCATTTTGATACTAATAAAGCCTACTTACAAGTTAAGAAAGTGACAAACATTGAAGGCTATGCTATCTAAAAGAAAATGAAAAGTAAATGACAAGATTGACAAAATCTATTAAAAGAGGTATGAATTTTTTTTGCAAAATATTTTTCAATATAATTCTTGAATATTCATGCTTTAATGATGTCTCTATATACTCATGATTATTTTCGCATGATAAGTATTTGAAGTTTTATGAGTAGACAAAATTTTGATAACTTAATTAGGCAATTTCATAATATCTTGATTGAATGAAACTTGTTCTAGGTTAAAATTCTTATTAGATAACTCATTTTGAGTAAACACTTAATGAACATGTTTAGAAACACATATCACATAAGTCTAGGTATTTAAAATTGAAAATTCATGTCTAGATGAACAAATGTGATAACTAGATCATATTAGAGGACTTAAGCTTGAACCGTTTGACCCAAGTCAATAAATCGACTTGGTCACTTCATTTTATGTCCAAAACTCATAAACATATTTAGGAATAGGTATGACATGTTTTCATGCACTATGGAAAATTCATATGAATATGGATAAAATGACATAGAGGTCAATTCATGCTTACCTCTTTTGAACCAAGTTGACCCAAGTCAACAAGTTGACTTAAAGGTTTCATTTTCAATTCATATTTGTGGAACATGTTTAGATTTACTCATGTTAGGTGCCCATAGGATTAAGTTTTAAAAATCATGAGTAAATGATAAAATTGACACTTAGCAAGTTTCATGATAACTAGCTTAGTTTTGAATGAAATCATGCTAGGTTGATATCTTGACTTTAGGACATAATTTTCATTCCAAACTTGATATATACTCTCTACATGACCATTATGTGGTGTCATGAAAGTTTGAATGAAAATTGAACAAGCTTTGAAAATAACTAAAAATTACGAAATTGCCATTTCTACAACAATTGGTATCATTTTTAGTTATTTCTAGAGAAATATAAAAAAAATCTTTTTAAATTGATTCTTGAAACTGCACCCCCATTGAAAAATCTAGGATCTTATGTAAAAATTTCAAAAAATTTCATCAAGAATCTGATTTATAATGGAAATTTGAAGTTGGATTTCGAAAACACAAAGTATCATTTACTTGAAACACTTATCCTTTCGATACTTTGATTTTTCTTCAAAAACATCAAATGAAAACTCATGAATACCATCTTAATTACATTTCAAATATCATTCACACCATTACTTGAGTAAAATCATTCATAGGAATGATTTTGATAATTTGAATGATAACTAGAAATATTCACATTTTCATTGAAAACAATATAGGATGAAAATTGAACTTAGAAAATCCATTTTGAAGTTCAAACTTGATACAAGCATTGCAAATGACCATTCAACAATTGGTATCAAAATTTTCATCCAACAATTGATATCAAATATTTTTCGTCAAAAATATGATTTTGTATGAATTTAAAAATTTGATTTTTGAAAACTGGAAGTATATACCTTGACCTAAATCAACAAAGTGACTTAGAAATTTCATATTAAGCACAAACTTGATTCATAGACTTACATTCTCTTATGTTTAATGTATAGATGCCTAAGTTTGAGAAAAACATGAGTAGATAGCCAAATTTGATACTTAGCATGTTTCATGGTTTCAAGCATACTTTGAATGAAATCATGCTAAGTTCATATTTTGATAATATGACATTAGTTTCATTTCAAACTTGATATACATGTTTCATGTGACTATATATTTGTATT
The DNA here is from genome assembly GCA_034359265.1 of Canna indica. Classification (NCBI taxonomy): domain Eukaryota; kingdom Viridiplantae; phylum Streptophyta; class Magnoliopsida; order Zingiberales; family Cannaceae; genus Canna; species Canna indica. The sequence continues at coordinate 18,633,622 of CP136893.1, read as the reverse complement.
TTGAAAGTTTGAATGAAATAAAAAATGTCATAAAAAAGAAACAATATTCATGAAAATATTCATACTTGAGTGCATCATGATTTAATTTTGAATTCAAATATTTAGTTTTGAACATATCATGTATGATTTAAGTTTCATATTAAATATTTTTTTTCCATCCCTTTGGTTGAGATTTTCATATTTCATGAAAAATAATCTTTAGAGTCTCAACCTCATGAAAAAATATTTGTCTTTCATCCCTTTGACTAGATTGACCTTTCTTGCCCTTTTTGATTGATGTCAAAAGAGGGAGAAAAGTATAGGATAAAGGGGGAGAAAATTATAGGTAAATGGAAGAAAAATATAGGAGATCCATGCATATAGATAGGGGGAGTTTATTTCATAGATATGCATGTTGATAGGGGGAGAAATCCCTTAGTTGATATCCTATATGCTTTAATGAATATATTTTCTTAAGGATGTTTGTCATCTTCAAAAAGGGAGAGATTGTTGGCTTTAGGTTTTTAATCTTGGTCTTAATCTCTTAATCTCAGTTTTGATGATAACAAACATGGAACTAATATTTCATCGAGAAATCGTTAGGTTCCATATCGATTAGTGTTCGATGTCCTCGATCGAAAAAATTGAAAGATATCGGAAGGACATTAATCGTCGCGCTCGGGTTCGTCGTGTAAAATTCTTAAAGATCGACGTGTGCACCAAAGTCGTATTGGACGAGCTCAAAGATCACATGGAAAGCTCTCCAAGTTGATGCTCGTTGAAAGATGGAACCCGGAAATGAAGCACGCAAGAAAAAGGACTGAAAAATCAATATCAGCCTTTGTTCGATCGACTGGTTGGTCGACCGAAGAGTGTAAGAAATTGGCAGTAGCCAATTCGATCAACCGATCGGTCGACCGAACACTGCCAAAGTTGGCAGTGGCTACTTCGGTCGACCGACAGAGGCCAAAAATGGGCAGTAGCCCTAGCGATCGATCGATCGATCGATCGACCGATCGACCGGATTGAGGATCGCGCAGTCGCGTGATCCTAACTCCACTAATTTGGTCAACCGACTGGTCGACCAAATGTGGGATCGAGTGTCTTGCGACAGTCGGTCGACCCGTCGATCGACCGATCACTCACATAAGCCAGCGGTCGCCCCAAGCGGTTGATCGGTCGATCGACCGACCAATCGACCGAGTGATTGCAATAGATAGTTTTCTATCCGTTGAGCTGCTGTTTTTTTATGAGGGTATAAATATACCCCATCTAACTTCTTTCAAGTTGCTTCCTTGATGATTACAGATTTTATCGAGTAATTAAAAGAAAGATTTGAGCCTTCTAGAGATTGATTAAGCGCGCTCTGCTCTTTCCGCGAACATTTTCTCAAGCGCTAGCTGCTGCCTCAACTCGAGAATTGAATCGAGCTCTACGACTCGGTGAGTTGGAGGTTCCAAGGCTTGGAAAAGAGCTTTTAATCTTGGTTTACTCTTTTAGCTCTCTTAATTACATTTTAACTGTTATTTGAATATGTTTCCTTTGATTTGAGTTTGTAAGAAGACCTAGGCTATTAGGTCTTGTTGTGTAAGTGGTTACCTTGTTGTGAAGGTGTAAAGCCACTTGTGTAAACTTAGTTTTTACTAGGATTAGTCGAGGTATCCCTTAGGGTTGAGGTGGAAGAGTGCTCTCGTAAGAAGGCGAAGACTTCCGGGTATGGAAGTGCCTTAGGTCGAGAGTGCGACTCTTCGAGTCAAAGTCCTATGTGTAAGGGAAACTAATTAATCTAGTAAAACTTAGTTTGGAAATCCTAAGCGGGGTGCTTAGATAGTGGAGTAGGCATTGGGGCCGAACCACTATAAATCTTTTATTTGCATTGTTATATTTGGTTGTACTTAATTGTTTTATTATTGCTTCTGCATCCAATCATAAAATTGTAATTCGCCTAATTAGTTTAAGAAAATGATTAAAATCAAATTTAGGCTAATCGAATTAGTAAACACACTATTCACCCCCCCTCTAGTGTTGCCATTTCGACTACATAACTATCTCATCTCAATAAATTCAAGAGAGAGATAAAGAGAGAGGGAAAGAGAGTGTGTCTTCATCATCTCCCTAGAGGCAGTGCTCTCCTTCTTCCAGTTTTCAGTGCAACATCAGTCGGTCATAGTGACAATAGTTCTACTCCTTTCAGAAGGTGTATGGTTCAGTTTTTTTTGTAGTAGTATTTTCATATTCAGGTTATTTTTGTTGTAATTCCTCTCAAGAAAGTAATATAATAGTCTCATCTTCTCACTGTGGACGTAAGATCGATACCCTGCCAAGTTCGAACCACGTAAATTTATGGTGTTTTATGTTTTCTGGATTTTTCGTTTCAGCACTGTCATTGCCTTTTTTATTAAGATGTCATAATCTCATGCATATGTAGAGTTTTGTATGGTCATTATCAAAAAGTTGAGATGTTACCATAGCCGCACTGGTCGGACTCCAGGAAGGTATGAACCTACTTTATTAAGAAGGTATAGACCTACTTTATTAAGAATAAACCAGATGTTTTCTCAAGATTTTAGTCTTGGAAAACAATGGTCGAGAAGCAAATCAGAAGAGAAGTTCGGACCCTACGAACCGACAATGGCCTAGATCGAGTTCTACAGTGGTAAATTTAAAGAATATTGCTTCAAATAAGGGATCATCCGACATCACACGGTTCACCACACACACACCTCAACAGAACGAGGTAGCAGAAAGGATGAACCGCTTCATCATCGAAAGGGTACAATGTATGCTTTCTAATGCTAACTTACCTAAATGTTTTTGGGCGGAGGCTAATTCTACATCTTGCTACTTAATCAATTGATCTCCATCTTCATCGATCGAATTCAAGACTTCAAAGGAAAAATGGACCGGGTCGTCTGCTTCCTATGATCAACTCAGGGTTTTTGGGAGCACAATTTATGTCAGGGTGAATGAAAGAAAATTAGAATCAAGATCGAAGAAATGCATTTTCCTTGGATACCCTACCTGAGTGAAAGGCTACAAAGTATGGTGTCAAAACGAGTGTAAAGTCGAAGTACATAGAGACATAATATTTGACGAACAGACACTCTTAAATGTGGATTCAATTAAGGAGAACCCTGAGATTCCTACACCACCGCAAGAAGAAGCACCACCATAGTCGGTTAAGGTTCGGTTTTTGACACCCACACCTCGACCAAACAACACAACAACAGATGACTATGCTTTATCAGATCAAACCACTCAAGAATATGTTCAAGACGATGAGGAGTTATACTAGGCTGAGGAGGAGTCATACCAAGCCGAGGAGGAGCATCCTCATTCTATCGCCCTCAATCGACCCAGGCGAGCACCACGTCCAAATCCTAGGTCCGCAAATATCACTACCTACGCTCTTGCAATGGCTGAAGAAACTTCGTGCGCCGAAGAATCGGCCTGTTATAATAAAACCTTGAGCCAAACAGATTCAAAGAAGTGGCAAGAAGCTATGACAGAAGAGTTCAGATCTTTGCAGAAAAATAAAACCTGGGAACTTCTCAAGTTGCCACCACAAAAGAAACTTATCGAGTGCAAGTGTATCTACAAACTTAAAGAAGACGATGTCTACAAGGCTCGAGTCGTGGCAAAGGGATACAATAAAAAAGAAGCTATTGACTATAGAGATATTTTTTCTCCTTTAGTTACACACTTCCATCCATGTCCTTCTAGCACTTGTAGCCATGCAAGATATGGAGTTAGAACAACTTAATGTAAAGACAACCTTCCTCCACGGTGACCTAGAAGAACATATCTACATGAAACAACCGAAAGGATTGGTGCAAAAGAATAAAGCTGACTATGTTTGTCTCATGTGAAAGACGTTCTATTGGCCTCAAGTATTCTCCAAAGCAATGGAATAAAAGGTTTGATCAATTTATACCTAGCATCCGTTTTAATAGATCCTCTTTTAACAACTGTGTCTATTTGAAGAAATTAGTTAACTCCATTGTTGGCCTAAGGTTTTCAACCTTGGTCACTATCTTGATTTTGATGATAACAAACTTATACTAATGGTTTGTCAAATATTTGAGTTCGGGTTGTACAAACAATGCTAGTTTAAAGTTCGCCAAAAAAAATCAAGAATCGGAGGCTTCAGAGTTAAAAACTTCAAAACCATCTTGGGATCCTTGAATGATGTATTAGGACTATTCATTAACCTTAGAATGATGTGATAGGACTATTCCCAAGCCAATAACCCAAATCAAAACTCGAAACCAAAATCGAGTCGAAAAATCAAAATTCAACCCATTACTAAATTTTGATTGAAGGTTCGATCGACCGACCTGCGATCGACAAGCGACTAGATTTGGGCCGAAACTTACACAAGGTACCCAGTCGATGTCCAGCCGAAGGTTCGGTCGATTGATCCTTCGGCCGAATGTGGGATCGACGGTCGCAACAAATAGTTTTCTATCTGTTGCAACGGCTGTTACAGCCCTATGCCTTCACTCCCTTATAAATAGAAGCCTCATTTCAACCTCCCAATCTCTCTCAACTACAAGTGATCTTCCACCACACTTGGTTCATGGGAAAATTTATTGTAACATCTTTGACATGGGCAAACTATTCTAACATCAACCAAAGCATTCTCCGATGCAAATTTAATAAAATATTCTACACCCTTCAAATAAGTTGGATGTGTTCTCGGTTTTTCTATCCACGATTTATCCATGGATATAACTTTGAGCCTAGATATCAAAGCATGCTATTAGAAACAAAGAACAGAAATTATACACTTACGCACAGAGCATGCTATTAGCAATAAAGAACAACAAAGCCTAGATATCAAAGCATGTTCATTACCTCGAACCGACAAAAGAGGAAGCAGACATATGACATAAAATCCATATCATGAACATAAGAGAATCATGTAACATAAGTATATAAAATCCATATTTTTTCAGGATATTGTCCCTTGCAAGCAAAAATACTTGACCTTCAGAGTATTTTTTCAGGATATTTTTTTCATGATATTTTTTTATCACCCAACTTTGTAGAGATCGAGTTCATAAATGACTAAAGCAGTGTTCATATATAGCTCCACAAGCATGACTCATGGTGTGTAACAAATGATCTACTAAGGTATGTAAATTTCAAACCATAAAACTAGCAACTACTAAAGTCTAACCATGTAGTACATAATAGAGAAACATGATATCAGTATTGAGACTCACAATACTGATATCAGTATTGAGACTCACAATACTGATATCAGTATTGAGACTCACAATACTGATATCAGTATTGAGACTAAATACTGATATCATATCAGTATGACAGTATTGAGACTCAATACTGATATCAGTATTGTGAGTCTCAATACTAAATACTCAGAAATAGAAACAGAAACAAAAATAATCATTTCAGAACATGGGATTACAATACATGTTTTTAGACTTTTAAGGAATAATTGGAGAAAAATTAAAGTTGTGGTGATGGTAGAGTTACACAAAAAGTAACCTAATAATCCATTTTAGACTCAAGATTTTCACAAGCAGATGAATACAGATATAAACATCTATATGTCCACAAAAGAAAATTGTCAAGAACAAGTGAATATTTTTGGTAGAGCAGGAACTTGTTCTTTAGATATTTCTTTAGGAATGCTAGACCTACAAGCACATGTAGCCTAATTGGTGATAACCTATTGATAACCTAATCATATCAGTATGATATAACTGATATCAGGTATTGCCATAGGTATTAACAGGTAGTTCAAACTGATATGAACAAATAACAAGAGTAATAACAAAATGCAAGAGTAATAACTAATAACAAAATGCAAGAGTAATACCAGAATGTCATCTTACTAAAATAACTAATAACAAAATGCAAAACACAACAAGAGTAAAAGCGAGAAGAGAAGTAATCTGATATGAACTTCAAATATTGGTAATAGATGAAACATTGGTAAGAGAGTTCAAACTGATATGGAGTTTAAACTAGTTCAAACATTGGAAGGCCCATAAAAGTCTTGAAGAAAGAGAAGATTGATGCAATTAGCAAATATGGTTTAGCTAATGGAGATATATTACAACATGAAAGGAAAGAAAAGAAAAAGAAAATGTCAAATTTAGAAGAGAATTCAAAATGAGTTTCAACTTCCAAGCAAACAGTGACAACTCGGATGGGAGAGAAGAACTTTAGCAATGTGTAAATTCTAATTGATAACCTAATTGATGGAATGCTTAATGATAACCTAATGGACACAAGCTAATAATTCATGGAATGCTTAGTGATAACCTAATTGATCTGCTCATTGAAATAATACTGAGATTAATTAAAATATGCAATTTACAGTCAACCAGACTCAACAGAATGCAAAAAATTACTTGAAACTCGTCAAAGTTTTTGCTGAAGTACCTAGGTTGTAACTAATGAAGCATGTTTCAGATGCTTTATGACATGGACACTTGAAGAAGCAGAAGATTTGCTTTTGTAACCACGAGCACTATGGAAGAGTGTGAACTAGTAATCAACAATCTTGATGGAAGTGTAAGTACATCGGTTGTTACTAAATTAACTTGTTCTCGGTATTTTAAAAAAAAACTATACATATTTCTTCCGAGGAATTAAGTACATATCCATTGTACTATAAATATTATAGTACACCAAAAGATTATGATGGCCCCCCATCTAGTAACCAGGTTGTGTAGGAGAAGGTTGTGGGTCAAAGTGAAAAGATCATAGTGTGACTAGTAAATTGATCAATTAATTGTGTAAATTGATTAATTGTTTTCTTTTGTATATATATAATTTTATTTTAGAATAGTTAATTAGATCTTCAAGTTTTCAGACTATTAATTAGTGCACCAAAAGATCAATTTGGTTTTTGAGAAATCATAACTGCAGCTTAATTAACTAGCTAGTATTAGCTGTAGACTAGTAGTACATTTGTGAAAGAGTTTAATTTGGGTTAGAAAGCAATATATTGTACAGCAAAAAAATGTGATGCATGATCCTAAATTTGAGCCTACTTTAGGATATTGACACATATAAATCAAGATAATGATGTATAAATCATAATATGAAGTTGCGTACGTATTATAAATCAGAATATGAAGTTGAGAGGAAACAAAATCAGAATAGTATTCCAGGAAGATGTTATAAATCATAATATTATAAATCAGATAGAAAGATATTAAGAATAGTATAAGTCGGATATTATAAATCAGAATATGAAGCTGCATACATATTATAAATGTGATGCAATTCCATTAGATTAAGATCAAAACAAAAGGAAACAAAACCCCCCAATAAGCTTCAACCAAGAAGGAAATCTTCTTAGATGTAGATGATGTAAGAAGATGATCTAATAGATCAGAGGAAGAGATCATAGATGATGAGTAGAGAGCAAATGAGAGTAAGGTAAGAGGGAGAAGGAGGTCGAGGCTCGAAAGAGTTGCGAATGCGAAGAGAAAATATAGAAGAAGAGGACCTGACCTCCACCTCCCAAGTGACCGGCAACTAGAGCTTGAGATCCACCTCCGCAGCCGCGCAGCCGCCGAGTAGCTCCGTCTTATAGTGTGGTCGAGTAGAGATGTGGATGAAATGGGAAGAAGGGAGAGAAGAAGGAAAAGGGTTTAGGGTTTTTATCAGCGTGGAGATGAAGAAGGAAGCGGGCAAAAGAAATAGTGCGCGTAGAGGAGAAAAGAAGAAGGGAACGGGATAATATAAATCCTTATTTAAATAAATAGAAAATATTTATTAAAATAAATAAATTGGAGAAAATCGTCTAATTTTAAATTTAAACTTTTATTAAAATAAATAGAAAATAGAAAATCATTTAAATATAAAATATAAAATATAAAATAAATAAATTGAATAAAATCATCTACTTTTAAGTTTAAATTGCCAATAGTTTGAACCTTATTAAAATAAATAGAAAATCATCTAGTTTGAAATTTAAACCCTTAAATTCTAAACCCTTATTAATGCAATATAAATAAATAGTGGGAACTATGTACGATGTGGAATCTAAATACACGTATGGTTGATTCTTCAAATTCGATCTAGCTAGCAAAAATTAATTTCAAACCAATAACTCAAACATACATGCTTAAAAAATTTAAACCGAAATGATGAACATGTATATCTAGCTACCCTATATCGATATAAATCATCGTAAGACAATGAAAAACATGCACATATATAATAAATAATATCTCACACACCACAAGAGACATCAAACGTACGAGGCAAACTCTTGCAAAGAAGCAAAAATTAAAAGAATTACGGAAAAACAATGCATTCTATCAATATGTACACAAGCTAGTCTTCCGAATTAAGAAATTGGACAATACCATACCATGTATAAGAAACTTTCTTATACTCTAGAATCAATATTAACAAAATCTTGTTTTTGCGGCGAATCCACGGCTAAGAATGATCTAGCTTCAATATTCTCTATCAAAGATGATTTCCTTATAAGATTGCCGCAAGAAATTGAAGTGTCTCCCAAGTGCAAAAACTCTTTGTGAATATGCTCAATTGGATAATTAATTAATTCATTAATTTTATAGGTCCAAACTAATAACCTTTTAGAATGTTTATTTTATTATTTTATTTTATTTTTAGATGGTAGAAGAACGTACTGCTGAGACTTGTTTCCTTAGGACAATAACAAATTCATTTGTAATCGCTACAATTTGCCTAAAACAGTACGCAAGATTCGGTTAATTGTCAAGAGAGTAGATTAACATTTCTATATATGATTTTGACTAGCTAGGAAAGTAGCACCTCTTGGAAGGAAAGTCACTATGGGAGATAATGACTTCGTACACATGCTTAAGTTGAAAGTCATTTCACCAGGAATGTATCAAATCCCATAAAGGCCAAATGTAAATTTGCTAGCTGTCCCCAAAGGCAAGCTAACTGAGATATCTGGGAAGTTCTGGTGTACGTACTTTAATGCACAGCAAGAGCAAAAATGGGAGATAATGACTTCGTACACATGCTTATGAATCAAAGTAGTCTCATCAGATTTTCTTTCATTCCTTCGTTCCATATGACTTAAGTCATCCTCTACCAATTGCCTTCAGAATCTCTGATCAGACTAATGTTTGCTGATTAATTACTGCATGATGCATTATATATATACTTTGCAAGCTGTTAATTACTTCTATAAGGTGATAGTTAACTTAACTATATAAACTGGATATTGCTGATCATGCTTATAATAGAATGCAGCAGAAAAGAACTATACAACTTGTTGGACTACCTGAAAAGTATCAATTTGGCAATGTTGGTGGAACATTATAGTCTTAACTTTGTGCTACCTTCTTGAAGTAGATTTTTTATTTTGATGTACGTAGTTGATTTAGACCAGAAATGTATAATTATATATAGTTCTTCCGTAAATGTTTAAGCTTTAATTTGAAGTAGGTAAGAATCACTCAATCAAATCTCTAATGTATGAGTTTGACAATTAATTAGAATCAATACTCAACCCGAATTCTTTTATTATTTCGATTGCCTTTTTCTTTTAGAAATAATGAAAAAAAACACTTATGATTAATCTCAACTGGACTGGTATCAAATAATTTTGGTTTGATTTCTAGCTGAAGTTTGCTTCATTTTGATTAATTTGTAAAAGTGTATGAAAAACAATTAATCAGACTAATAGATCACTTAGTTGATCAATTCAAAATTTATAAGTTGGATTTGTTCATAAGAGTTTAAACTTTAATAATTGGTTGCCCAATCAAATCTGCAGCCATGTTCATGAAATCAAGGAGAAATGTTTAACCCTCAAGAGCTGTAAAACTTAATTAGAATGGTTGACAAGATAAAAGGAGAGGAGGATCCCTGAACACACAAAGGTGCAGTTGGTGAGCTGGACTGGCTTTACCAATTGCAATTCTTGCTGTAGGTATTGAACCAACTAACTTAACCCACTCCATAATACTCCCATGTCTCTGTCTCTCTCCCTCCTCACCAAACTTATCATTCATGCTTGCCAACAAAGCCAACACTGCACCAATATAACAAACCCACCTAGGGTTCATGCCTTTTCGTATTCTCTTTCCTTAGCTCCTAACTCATACACCATTTTCCTCTCCTTCTTTCAGTCGTAAAATGATAAGAGACCGGCGAATGGATCGTTTTCTCGTCCTTCCTTTCTCCACTGGCTGCGTCTCCCAATCAAGCGTTGCAGTCTGTGAATTCCAACCAAAGCGATCAGCGCAGGCAGAGGCAGTCTCATCCACACCAAGTAGAATTTCTTCCTCTTTCTTGTTAATTTCCTATCATGAAATCTCACAAGCTGCTAATTGAGTACTATATATCTTTTGATATATATATGGTTGTTGGCTGGAGATGGTGCAATACAATCTACTATCATTTTTTCACTTTCCAGTTTACTCATTGAGTAATACATTTTGATATGATTACTTGTTATATATTCTGAAGGTGGTGATGGCACAACACAATCAACTGGGAAGCAGCTCAAGAACTCATTTCAGAAGTTGATCAAGAGCTTGTCCCAGTACTTTGTGGAAGAGGATGAGGAGGTAGAGATGGAGATTGGGTTCCCCACAGATGTGCAGCATGTTGCTCACATAGGCTGGGATGGGTTCAGCAGCATGAGTTCCTTTCCTTCCCTTCCTTTTCACTGAAGCAGTTTGAGCTGGCCATGGCAGCACAGCTTGGGGCTCCTCATTCCCCTCATGGTCCATCATGCATGATGGGTCTACTTAGCCACACTGAGCTAGCTGTACTAGTTTGATTTGCTGTGTTCTTGGGTTTCTTGTAATCTATTGCATGTAATGTGTTGCTTGTGGTGATTGGGAAATGGACATGTGAACTTTGTATATAGCTTGCGGTGGCACGAGAATCTATAGCCTTTTCCTTGGCCTTTTTTGTCTGAGCATGAGCTTGGTGATTAGGTCAGAGAAATGGATGGTGGTTGTCACTCATGCCTGGAAGATGTTTCCACATTGTGTTTATATTTCAGATATTTAAGGATGGTTTCTCTTGTTTGGATGTGATAAGTGTAGCATAAATCTTTTCTTCTTTATATAAATTGTGTCTGAAATTGATCAGATACAAGATTTAAGAGAATAAAACCAAATCGAAGATTATTAGGTTTACTTACTTATATTATAGTTCAAATTGAAGTGAATAAAATTAACCAAATCGAAAGTGTCATTTTAAGAGAGGTTTGAGTCCATATAGTACGTTTACAGCAAATTAACAATATATATATATATTCAATTCATTTGTACATGATCAAGTTAATTTGATTGAGGTCATCAAACAAGATTGGGCCAATAAATATTTGGAATTGGATCATATATACTAATATATAGGCCAGATCGGGCTACTCCAAATTAACCCACAGATGATATATGCCTTGGACAATATATAGAACTGAAGGGCGCGCGTGCTAGTTAGCCTTTGTTTTCGATCAAAATCGAAAACGGGCTCAAAACGTTGTTTGTAGACGATAACATGGGCGGATTTCAGTTCGTGTTTCGTGAAAATCCATTTTCGCAAAACACCCAAATATACACAAGCGTGAAAACTATTTTAAGTAGTTTTCGGCGTTTTCACGATTCTTTTGGAATAAAATTTTTGCGAAACATGAAAACTGGGTATGTCAAACAACATGTTTTCACCAAATAAAAAAATCGAAACCAAAAAGCCGAAACTCGAAAATCGATTTTAATTTTTGCGAAACGAAAACTCGAAAAAAATTCTCGCAAACAAACGCGCCCTTCACAGTACCTTAATTTGTCATCCACGTACTTGTCTCCAAATTCACCAGTTATCCAATGAGGGAAGATGGTGGGTCGATATTACTTAAATCCAGTGCATCAAATTATATATTTAAGTTGTGGGATCTAATTAAATTAATTATGTTTGAATTCAAGTACACATGGGAAAAGGAGAATCATGACAAGTTGACTTCGTCCATTCGAAAGAAGATTGATATCGGAAAGATCTACCTGAGGAAGAAAAGACGTCAACATGGACTTGACAGGATCCACGATATATTGCCAGTCCAGTAGTGTCCTACTTTTACTTTGACTTAAGTCAAAAATTTATGAGGAATTTCTCTAAATCGAGTCTTCAAAATTATCTCAAAATCAAATATTAATCTTCAAAATTTTTAAAATTAGAATTAAATTCAAAAAAATACTCAAAATATTTTTGTACTCATGAAACTATTAAAATATTTAAAAAATTTCAAATAAAATGACCATTTGATAATGAAAACACATTATAATTTGTTTCAAAAAAATCATTAAAAATTTTTATTCACTAATTTAGAATTATTTTCATGATCAAAATGAACACTTTTATGAAAATGCTGAAATTAATGTTTAAAGAGTTTCACTTGAAACTCTTGAAAGTGATTATTTGATCATGAAAATACATCATAAAATCTCCAAAAAAATTATAAAAAAATTTATTCATCAATTTAATTTTTTTTTGTGATTTTTTAAATATTTTAGGATGTATTTTCATGATCAAAATGATCAGTTTTGTGAAACTATTGAAATGTTTAAAGATTTTTTATGAAAGTGACAATTTAACTATAAAACACATTTTAAAATCTTCAAAAAAAATCACCAAAATATTCATTAATTAATTTAGAATTATTATGATTTTTATGATTTTATAATACATTTTCATGATCAAAATGACAACTTTTATAAAATTGTTAAAATGTTTAAAGAGTTTCTACTAATCCACTAGCTACTACTTAAGCATTCTGCTTAGAATTTTCATAGATCCATTAAATGAAGAATGTCTCGATCAAGAAGATTTACAAACCAAGATTATCATCCTCTCCCCAAGGTAACCTCCGACCACTTAAGCTTCAAGAAAATCAAACTTAACCTAGTAAATCGAGTTGACTTATGCCTCTACACAAAGGTAACTACTTTAACTAGACCTAACACCCAGGTAAGTCTAACAAACAACCTTTAATTCAACAAAAACAAAATAAAATATAACTAAATGGAACAAAACATGAAAGAAATAGTACTTATATCATTTTTACAATTAAACTTCCGAGTTCCTCTTAATGCCTTTGATCGACAATGATTCTTTAATGAAAGAAAATGCTCAACCAAGAAAGTAAGCTTAAGCTAGGGTTAAATATCAAGAATGATTCAATAAAAGGCTCAACATATCTATAGGGTTACTCAATATGTTCTTTTATATGTGGAGGAAGGAAAAAAATACAGGTATGTATAGTTTATTGAAGAAATGACTCGAAATACACAAGAGATAATTAACGACCGAAAAACTAGTCGTTGGGTCATAGGTTGTAAGACAATTCAAGTTCGATCAATCTAACTTTGATAATATTACTATAACTTTTTGACACTGATTTTGGATGATGTATGATTGAACTCCGAACGACCGACATTGATCGAACTTCGGACGAAACTAATATTGTCTAATTTCACTGAACTTTGTTGAAATGGTTTGGTTTGAGTTTCAAGGCTTTTTGTCACACCCCGATCCGGACCCACCCCCAGCGGCCCCGTCCTAAGACGCGGCAGCAATGATTCGAACACCAATCAACAAAAGGAAAATCACAAATCATAACATAATATAAAAGACAACATTAAAGCCAATAATTATAATCCAAAAAGTCTGACGGTGCATACGATAAAAGATAATTCTTTCAGATACAAGATAAAACAAAGAATTTCATAATTCATATTTTACAAAACTCCAAATATTAGTAGTATACAATCTAGTATTTATAGACGATGAAATAAAATAAAATACAAAAATCGTCTCGCCATCAAAGCTCCACATCTACGGCTGTCTAGTAGTTGTCTAAAAATTATCTACACCTCGGTCTAGAGATTGACAACTCACCCCTACAAGTCTGGAGCAAAAATAATAGAGATCAGCGGATGCTAAGTAGGAAAATCACAATATAATCAACAACATATTTTAAGTGTCAACTTAACTATGGATAGCAACATGACCTAAGATGCAATCAAAGACGATGAACACAACAAATACTCCACCTACTCCTAAACAACATCGATCGAATCATCGAGCGTATTGTTAGGGACTTTTTCGATACGTTGAGCGATGACGAAATGTCCCTTGCATATTTGTAAATATGGACTTGTGTCCATGTAAATTTTCATTCTATTCGTATTCGTTCATGAGAAACCCCGTTGTGCGATCCCCATGGGCCGTGGTACGAGTGGTATGCATTTTGGGGTCATTCGACATTTGGTTCATCCGTTCCGGCTAAGCGGAAAACACAAGTGTTCATTCGTCATGGCCGTGGCCACGGAAAATCACCCCGTCGGGTGGCCCAAATTTTGTCATGCTCCTCGTGCTCCAAGGAACCTTGGGGGTGGCACATGGGGGTTAGAGGCCTCATGTATAGTGTAGGGGAGTGTTGGCTCATGAAAGCGGATGCCTTGTGCGAATAACGAACGAGCAGCCCACATGGGCATGCACCATGTCGAATTCGCCCAAGGCGATTGCGGAACTCACCCTACACCCGTTTTTGCATTTTCTTGTGTCCATAGTCCTGTAAATGTTGTATTTTACTTTACGCCTTCAATACCATTCGGCCAACATGGTCATTGAAGGCGCGGACATGGAGTACGAGGTTGGCGCGTGGTCCGAAATATGCCCCGCGATGTTAAGTCGGGAAGCCCATTCGGGATGGATTTCATATCAAGGCTTATCCCTTGCATGCGATGCAAGGGTGCCGCACGGGTTCTTCCGCTCCAAAACATTTGGCCCGTGACAGTTGGTATCAGAGCGAGTTTGCGATCCTCCAGCTGAGAAAGCTCTCGATGCGGACATAGCCGACGCACATTCCGTCTATGGCGATCGAGTTGCCGAAGCAGTGAACCCAGTCGAGGACCTTCCGATTGTTGTGTTCGGGGAGTGAAGCAAACATATGATCGATGCAAAGACGGTGACTTTTGCGCAGGGTGGATAGGCCCCTAAGACGCAAAGTCGTTTGCAAGCGGATCGAGAATTGCAAGCCCCCAACTGAGAAAGCCCTCAATGCGGACATGGCCGACGTGCATTCCGTCTGTGGCGCATGAGTGGCTAATGCAGTGAATCCAGTCGATGAACATTCCGACTATTGTATTCGAGGAGGCAAGCATACATTTATTGATGCAAAGGTTGCGACGTTTGCGCAGGGCGGATTGGCCCCGAAGACGCAAAGTCGCTCACCCACATAACGAGAATTGCAAGCCCCCAACTGAGGAAGCCCTTGGTGCGGACATAGTCGACGTGCATTCCGTCTGTGGCGCACGAGTTGCTGATGCGGTGAACCAGTCGATGAACTTTCCGACTGTTGTATTCGGGGTGGCAAGCATACATTGATGGGGGTGATGATCGTGACTTGTGCGCAGGGCAGATGGGCCCATAAGACGCAAAGTCATTTGCGCAAGGTGGACGGTCCCCTGTAAGACGCAAAGTCTCGCGCAGAGTAGATCTCTTGCAAGACGCACATTGTGCGCAAAGTAGACTACCTCATAAGACGCGAGGATGGTGTGCAGGGCGTTAGCCCATAAGACGCACCGCTGAGCCGATGGCTCACGAGGTACCAAAGTCCTTTGTGCGAAGCAGACTCTCTCGTAAGACACACATTGTGTGCAAAGCAGGCTCTCTTGTAAGTCGCAAGGACTGTACGCGGGGCGTAGTCCCGTAAGTCGTACGATTTGTGCGCGGGGTGTTGTCCCGTAAGTCGCAAGGATGGTGCGCGGGGCGTAATCTTGTAAGTCGCACAGATTTTGCGCGGGGTGTTGTCCCGTAAGACGCAAGGATGGTGCGCGGGGCGTAATCCTGTAAGTCGCACGGACTTTGCGCGGGGTGTCGTCCCGTAAGTCGCAAGGATGTTGCGCAGGGACGTTGTCCCCTAAGTCGCAAGGTTACGGCGCAGGGCGTTGTCCCCTAAGTCGCAAAGTTGTTGCGCATGGCATGATGGCCTCTAAGTCGCAATGTTTGTGCGCTGAGTCGCAAGGGTACTGCGCAGGGTGTTATCCCATAAGTCGCTCGGTTGGTGCGCATGGCATGTTGGCCTATAAGGCGCAAGGTTTGTGCGGAGAGCAGCGTAAGACTTGAAGCTCGTTGAGATGGGCTCGGTGGTGGGTGCCATGACCCTTGCGAGGGGCGAGTGAGCAAGCAGTGATTGGCTCGAAGCGACGGTGCGGGCGATGCTCTAGTGTGGCGCGGCCACGGAGCTATGCTCGTTGGCTCTTTGTGCGGAAAGTTCGCGGACGGTGTGACCCGGTTGGAGGAATCTCCCAAGTCGTGATTCGAAGAGCAGCGTAAGACTTGAAGCTCGTTGAGATGGGCTCGGAGGAGGGCACCATGACTCCTGCGGGGGGCGAGTGAGCAAGCAGAGATCGGCTGAACGCGGCGGTGGGGGCAATGCTCAAGTGGGGTGCAGCCACAGAACTTCTCAACACTTCGATGCCTCAAAGACTGGGACTTGTCATTGCCCAGCAAAAACGAGACTTGGTGAATCAAGTAACCATTTCTCGGGTTCATACACGCGAGCGTTGCTCAACGACGCTCGTGTGCCCCACAAAAGTCTGGGACTTTTCATTGCCCAGCAAAAACGGGACTTGGTGAATTGAGTAACCATTTCTCGGGTTCATTCGCGCGAGCGTTGCTCAACGACGCTCGTGTGCCCCACAAAGTCTGGGATGGCCATAGCCCAGCAACATCGAGACTTGGTGAACATAGTAGCTATTTCTCGATGTCCATTCAAGCGAGCGTTGCTCAACGACGCTGGTGCCCCTTCAGGCGAAGTTGCTCAACGACACTCGTTTGCTCCACAAGCCTGGGACTTTTCATTGCCCAGCAAGAACGAGACTTGGTGAATTGAGTAACCACTTCTCGGGTTCCTTCACGCGAGTGTTGCTCAACGGCGCTCGCGTGTTCCACAAGTCTGGGACTTCATTGCCCAGCAACGAGTTTGGGAATATCATGTCCCTTTCTCGCAACAACAGGAGATGATGAAACTCAAGGATGTTCCAAGTAGTCATTTCCTGGTGGTGAACTTCATGGCAAAACTCGACATGTTGCAGCCCCACTGTGGTGTGTCGATACTCAGGCGGTGTTCCCTTCGACAACTTGCGAAGAATTCACTTTAGCAATTGCAAGCCAAAGGTGGTGCGGCCGAGGCGAGTTCGACGAGGACGTCGAAGCTTGAAGTGGGGGAGGATGTTAGGGACTTTTTCGATACGTTGAGCGATGACGAAATGTCCCTTGCATATTTGTAAATATGGACTTGTGTCCATGTAAATTTTCATTCTATTCGTATTCGTTCATGAGAAACCCCGTTGTGCGATCCCCATGGGCCGTGGTACGAGTGGTATGCATTTTGGGGTCATTCGACATTTGGTTCATCCGTTCCGGCTAAGCGGAAAACACAAGTGTTCATTCGTCATGGCCGTGGCCACGGAAAATCACCCCGTCGGGTGGCCCAAATTTTGTCATGCTCCTCGTGCTCCAAGGAACCTTGGGGGTGGCACATGGGGGTTAGAGGCCTCATGTATAGTGTAGGGGAGTGTTGGCTCATGAAAGCGGATGCCTTGTGCGAATAACGAACGAGCAGCCCACATGGGCATGCACCATGTCGAATTCGCCCAAGGCGATTGCGGAACTCACCCTACACCCGTTTTTGCATTTTCTTGTGTCCATAGTCCTGTAAATGTTGTATTTTACTTTACGCCTTCAATACCATTCGGCCAACATGGTCATTGAAGGCGCGGACATGGAGTACGAGGTTGGCGCGTGGTCCGAAATATGCCCCGCGATGTTAAGTCGGGAAGCCCATTCGGGATGGATTTCATATCAAGGCTTATCCCTTGCATGCGATGCAAGGGTGCCGCACGGGTTCTTCCGCTCCAAAACATTTGGCCCGTGACAGTATGGACCGTTGGGTAAAAACTTTGCACTCCACCACCCGTAGAGTGGCATTAACCGCCCGCTCCAACGATGATGCGACTATTGTTGGGTGAAATAGCCACACTAGAGGGGGGTGAATAGTGTGTTAACTAAACTTGTCGCCTAAATCCGATTTTAATTATTTCTTAGATTACTTAGGCAATTCACAAATCGAGTAGTAAGCGGAAGCAAGATATAAATGATAAGCAATAAGAAATGCAAGGTAAACAATGCTAACACAATTATTTATAGTGGTTCGGCCCCAATACCTACTCCACTACCTAAGCACCCCGCTTAGGATTTCCAAACTTAGTTTTACTAGATTATATCATTTCCCTTACAAAGATGACTTTACACCTGAAAGTCTCCACTCTCAAACCAAAGGCATTTTCACACCCCGGAAGTATCTCGTTTTCCTACCAAGAGCACTCTCCCACCTCAACCTAAGCGATAACTCAACTAATCCTAGTAAAGTGAGTTTACAATGATGGGTTTAAGCCTTAACACGAAGGCAACCACCAACTCAATCAAACCTAGCAACTTAGGTTTACACAAATGATATACAATGAAAATAACCAAGAAAATACAACACTAATGAGAGCAAATAATAAATAATATAAACTTAGCTCTCAAACAAGATGTCCTAGCTCCTCTTGATGACTTGAAGATGAATCAAGGCAAGCTCAAAGTCAATATCAAGGTTTCTAGGCTCAAAGCTAGGGTTCTTTGCAAAGATGGCTCAAGAATACTTGTAGAGATGCAAGGAGTGGCTTTTTGAGGCTTAGAGACATCAACAACTGCCTTGGAGAGAGTTTTGGGTGGGTATTTATAACCCCCAAACTCAAGGTGTCGTCAACGGGCATTTTTCTGGCCGTTGGCGACGCCCGGTCGCATACCAGTCGATCATCGATCGTCCGATGGATCGACCGCCCAAGCGACCACGGTATTCTACCGCTTCTGGGCGCACTTCGGTCGACCGACCGGTCGACCGAATTAGCTATTGTCAATTTTTCACCACATTCGGTTGACCGAATTGGCTACTGCCAATTTTTGACCCTATTTAGTCGATCAACCGGTCGACCAAAATTGGAAAAATTAGCCCAGTTTGCTTATTTTTCTGCTCGTTTGCTCGTTTCTGGGTTCCGACTTCGCTAAGTCTACTTACAAAATATTTTTTAACTTTAAGTTAATAATTTTAAAACATAAATGTTATATAAGGATTACCTCCCATTTGGATTCAATAAAAATATCTAAAAAGTTCAAAATCTAGTTTTTGGGGTCTAGTATAAATTTTCGAAAAACGAAAATTTTCTAATCTCCCGGGTCAAATATGGGTATGTTAAAGGCTTCCAAAAATTCTTTAAAAATACATCGTTATCTAATTTTTACCCAAGGAACAATTACCATCATTTTTTGTGTCAAGAAAATGTCTAGGTCATATAGCCCTCCAAGAAGCTCCCCAGGCTTAGTGAATTTCAGGACAGTTTTCGGGTTTTCATGATTCGGGGTTCGGGTTTGGTTTTTGGATTCTTGCATCATAAAGAGGATTACATCACATTCTAGACACCCTAAACCTAAACTCTAACTTCCCGAAGAATCCCGAGCGTCGACGAGTGTCCTTCCTGATTTCTTTGATTTCTTCGATTTTTCCGACCGGGGACGTCGAGCGCTACCCGACTTGGAACCTGAAAGTATTTCTCAATAACACAATTAGTTCCAAGTTTGTTATCATCAAAATCGAGATTAAGACCAAGGTAGAAAACCTTAGGCCAACAACTACTCCTATCCAGCATGTAGCCCGCCAAATGTCGTGTCTGACACTATCGCACCCCGAAGGTGCCCAAAGTGTGACTAGTTAATCTTCATATCCTCACCCATGTCTGGAGGGTACCATACTAAAATGATCCTGGATCGAACTCTTCTCCAAGACCGTAGCCTCCAGGTCAACAATAATAATGCAACTTGACTCCAAGAGTGCAACAAAGTATATCATCATGATAAATATGATAATAAAATAAATCACAATGATCAACAATATAACAACAACTCCAAGTGATAATGACATGATCAATAGGATAATAACATAACATCATCATGATCAACAATATAACAACTCCAAGTGATAATGACATGATCAACAGGCCAGATAATAATATGCTCAACAAGGAAACAACATTATATATAACAACATAATACTATGCATAAGATAACTAATCAAATGCACCATAGAATTAGCATGACATACTATGATCATGAATTAACACCAATAAGCGACAATAAAATGCAACACATGCAATTTCTCTACATGGCATGCCCAACAATAATATGTAACGTGAGTTCAATAAATTTTAAGAAGCAAAGCAAACACCGAAAGCAAGGGTATTTTTATAATTTAATTCGATAACAAATCAACAACAGACTTAGGCTCAACCCACCCTCCAAATTACAATTATTTCACACACATTAATCAACTAAATTCTCAAACTAATAATTTAATATTATTTAAACCCTCAATAATTAACCAACTAGAATGACATCCTAACAATGTTTTCTTGGAAAGCCGACTCCACCATCGCATTCGACATGTGAAAATCTTAGTTTTGCTATTCACCTCAACCCCAACCGATAACTTGAGGCTTACCAAATAATTTAATTTCAATTTCAAGTTTAAAATGTAGTTTCACAAATAATTCTGCAATTCACAATAAACACACTATATATTTTCAACAATACAACTCTCATACTTGTTAATTAATATAAAAACCACAAACCTCTCCCCATCCTCTCCATGTGCCCACCGCCGCTCCTCGGCCCCCGTCGGCCATTCTCCCATCGCACGTGGCCTCAGGCACCATCAGGAGGCTAGCTCAGCACTAGGAGACCACAATGGCCTCTCCGCAGTACACTACTAGAAAAATGGTCATCAGCAACGGCTGATGCCGTTGCTGAGCCGTTGCAATAGAGCCGTGACAGAAAGTCGCGTTGCTGATGACTTAGCAACGGATCAGCAACGGCCGCTCGGGCCGTCGCTCAAAACATTATCAGCAACGGCCGCTCGGGCCGTCGCTAAAACTATTATCAGCAACGGTTTTGCCACAGACCCGGAGCCGTTGCTGATAACATTAATAGCAACGGCCGCTGAGTCCATAGCAACGCCGTTAGTAAAACTCCGTCGCTAAGCCGTTGCTGTAGGTCATCAGCAACGGCTTTCGATACACTTTTAGCAATGGCTTTCCCACGGACGCCCATGGGTAAGCCGTTGCTGATGACGTATACCTGCAACCAAAAAATTTGAAAATTTCAAATTTCCATTGATACATTGATACATTTATCTGATACATAACTCACACACCCATACCCTCATACACGCATTCATTCACACATCACAAATACCTCATACACATTCATTCACACATCACAAACACACCAACATATATACATCAAAACAATTATATTTATATTGATAATTATCCACGATAGTATAAAAACAATTCAAATGCAAAATTGAAGTATCAATATCCAAACAAAATAAGTTAAACAAGTTCAATATCCAAACAAAAAATCTCACGATCACGATGGAGGATGGTCTGGATTATATGGCGGGGTCTGGAGCGCTTGAGTGTACACCGGCGTGGACTGACTCGAGGACGATGGATTAGATGATGCCGAAGAGATGACTGCTTCGGGATGACCTGACAAGTTGCGTAGCATAGCTTCTATATTCGCCATCGTCTGACTCTGACGCTCCATCATCTCAGTCTGACGCGCGACCGTCTCCTCTAGTGTCCTTATCCTATTACTATGATCATAACTGGATCTAGAGGTGGACGGCCGCTCACCAGCGACCAGAGGGGTCGGTGCCCCAAGTGGCCCTAGTACGGCTCGCGCATGACCACTATCTGCGAAGCCATATACGCGGCCATGGTCCCAGCCACCTGCGGCCTCGACCCACGATGCTACGTCAAAGTCCTCGGGGGTACCCCCGCGCTGCACCACCGTCTGGCTGTAGGTCTCCTACTCGAGTTTGATTTTTTGTTTAATATTTATCATAAAACTTAAATTATAAATATATAATGAATAATTTAAACAAATATATAATTACCATAATGTATGCAGCGCGGTTGTCGATGTACTCCCCCGTCCCATGTGCTCGACGGTGAGTCCGCTCAAATACCGCCATCGGGGAGGGTCGCTGGACAGTCCCGTCATCCGACACCGTCGTCTACATTTACAAAACAAATACATTAATTAGTACACATAATAACAAATAAAATATATAATTAAAAGATATACTTACCATACGGTTTGCGTGCACTGCAAATGCAACAGAGCCGCCGGTGTGACGCGCTGCTCCTCCCGACATGCGATTTCTAGCCGCATTCCGAGAAACCTCCTGCCATCGATCCGTCGACCATATCCCCACGAGCTGGTCCCATATATCCGGAGTAATCCAACCGGGGCCGTATCCCCGAGTCTCCGCGATGTTAGTGGTCCCAGCTCGGGCCATCGCTTGGGACCGAGCCTGCCCCAGCTGCCCGTTGTACCTTGCCCGGGAAATAGCCTCCCAGGCAGCATAAATGAAGGGCCTCTGGTCCTCGACCCATGTATAGCGAGCCTGCAAAATAATAATATCAGTACCAATATTAATATATCATCATGCATGTAAAAAATAATAATAATACGTGCCTCAAACTCGCGCCATAACATGTCGACGTGCTCGCTAGGCACGTGAGACCACGTAGGCCATGCCCCGTGCATGTATCGTCGAATAGTAGAAGAAATGCTCCTCGACACTTCTTCTTGCTCGAACCTGCACAACAAAAATAAATTTTAATATTATATTATGATATAATGAATTTGTAATGATTCATAATTCATGATATATTACCGCTCCCCAATCACGCTAATCAATCTACGTGACTCTGTGGCTGGTGGAGGCTGCCACCTGTTCGGCCCGCGTGGCCGCCTACGTCTGGATGTACTAGCCTCGGCAGTATCATCGGAATGAGGATCAGCAACAGGAGGATCAGCAGCATGAGTAAGTGCTGGAGTCTCACCGATCGGAGACTCCGAAACTCTCCTGCGTCGATAACCACGACCAGACATATCTGTCGAACAGACATATAATCAGATTATTGTATAAATAGTAGAGATATATTTAATAAAATATATACTTTACAATTATTCTTCATCATCTGAATAATAGTCTTCGAATTCTTCTTCTTCTTCCTCTTCTTCCTCTTCTTCATCTTCTTCATCTCCAGCTTCCTCAATTTCATGATCGTCATCATCAGCATATTCAACTTCTAATTGAATTGACGTTGTGTCTGCATCCTCGAGTATTGGAATAATACGATCCACAGCAGGAAGATCATCTTCTTGGTAGAAACCAGGAGGATCATTTTCTCCTACTATCGGATCAATTTTTCCTCTACCTTTTGTCTTACAGACTACACGCCAATCTGCTCTATCTTTATTTCGAGCCGGATACTTCGCGTAATATACTTGTTCGGCTTGTGATGCCAATATAAAAGGCTCATTTGCTGCCAATTTCGATTTGTAATTAACCTCAACAAGTTTGTATTTTGGATGAACTTTCATGCCCCTTTCTGTTGTATCGAACCAATGACATCTAAATAGGATCACTGATTTCAAGCCGAAGTAGTGCAACTCTATCACTTCTTCCACCAGTCCATAAAAATCCATATCACATTCAACATAGGTTGTCCCTTTCACGCAGACCCCAGCATTCATCGTCTTCTTTGCAAATGAATATTCAACCGTGTGAAATTTATACCCGTTAACAAAATATCCGCTATAGCACGACACAAGTCGCGACGGTCCACTAACAAACTCAAATATTTTTTCATCTATTTCAGCTCTGTGATCTTTGCTGTAAGTCTGAATCCAAGTAGGAAAATCACGATTTCGTAATCTCTCCAATTCTTGATCGTTGTGAATAGAGTATTTTTGCACCATCTCAATGTCAAATATTTCAATGAATTGTTCAATCTCTGGACAATTGAGTAATACATACAAGTGTGCCAAATGATACTCTTCATCGCTTAAGTGTCGAGATGGACGAGAACCAAAAGCACGACCAGAGTGACAAAATATATTTAAACGTCCATCTGAATGTCGAACACCCCCGTCGTCGTTACGTGGAAGACGATCAAATCTTGTCTGTACTGTCGATTCAAAGTAAAATGAGCAGAATATTGAAATTTCTTGAATGATATACGATTCAGATATTGATCCTTCAACAGCTACGGTGTTCTTTACTTTTTTCTTCAGACGATTCATGTATCTTTCAAATAAGTACATCCAACGATATTGAACGGGGCCACCAACTCGTGCCTCGTATGCCAAGTGTATCGGTAGATGCTCCATCGAGTCAAAAAATGCAGGAGGGAAAAACTGCTCCAGCTTGCATATGATTTCAACAATATTATTTTCAAGTGTTGACATATCTTCGACTCGAAGGACATTTGCACAGATGCTTCTAAAAAGCATACTTAATTCAGTCAACGGACCCCAAATATTATCAGGTAGAAGATCTCGAAATGCGATCGGAAGTAATCTCTGCATGAATACATGACAATCATGGCTCTTCATCCCTGATATTTTGCAATCATCGACGTTCACACATCGAGATAAGTTTGAAGCATATCCATCGGGTAATCTGAGTTCTTTTACCCATTGACAAACATCTTTGATCTGTTGTTTATTTAACACATATAGGACATTCGGTTTCAGATATCGTCCGTTGACCTCTTGTAACTCCAACTCTGGTCTTTTACAAAGTATTTTCAGATCATGTCGGGCTTTGACATTATCTTTAGTTTTTCCAGAAATATCCATCACAGTGTTGAAAATATTATCAAACACATTTTTTTCAATGTGCATGACATCTAAATTATGTCAAATCAATAATGAACTCCAATAGGGCAATTCCCAAAAGATACTTTTTTTCACCAAGTTGTGTATTTGGCCAAAACCTGACACTCTTTCATTGCGACCAAATACTATATCTGGAAGTGCTGAAACACGTGCTAACATTTGTTCACCAGACAACATCGGTGGTGGCCCATCTCTTTCGACTCTGCCCTTAGTAAATTTATTACGATTCCTTCGATACTGGTGATGAACCGGTAGGAATCGACGATGACAATCAAAGAATGAGATTTTTCGTCCGTTCTGAAGACTGATTGATTTAGAGTGTTCCATACAATACGGGCAAGAGAGTCGGCCGTGAGTGCTCCAACCCGACAACATGCCGTACGCGGGGAAATCATTGATTGTCCACAAGACCGCGGCCTTTAAATTGAAGTTTTGCTTCCGATGACAATCATAAGTGACAGCTCCCTCAGTCCACAATGTTTTCAATTCATCTATCAAGGGTTTGAGAAATATGTCAATTTCTTTTCGCGGACCCTTAGGACCCGGAATAATGATCGAAAGATAAATAAATTCATCTTTCATGCACATTGACGGTGGCAAATTATAAACTGTCAGCAGCACTGGCCAAACTGAATAAGGAGTTGCAGAATGTCCAAACGGATTAAAACCATCTGTGCACAATCCCAATCTGATATTTCTAGTATCCATAGCAAATGAAGGATAACATGTATCCAAATGTTTCCATGCTTCACTGTCAGATGGATGAGTCATTACTGTATCATCACGACTTCTATTCGCTCGAAGGTGATCTCAATCGGCGACGATCCTCACCCCGACCACTACTAGAAACATGATCTTCAGCAACAGCTATCAGCAACGGCCGCTCAAGCCGTTGCTATTTGCAACGGCATTCTTACGGTCGCCCGAGCCGTTGCAGATATCTGTATCTGCAACGGAGTTCTAACGGAAAACTGAGCCGTTGCAGATTATTTTAATTATCAGCAACGGCTTTCTGACGGAAAGGCGAGCCGTTGCTGATTTTTTAATCTTCAGCAACGGCTTGCTAACGGATAAGTGAGCCGTTGCTGATGATAACTTATCAGCAACGGCTTTCTAACGGGCGAGTGAGCCATTGCTGATAAGTTTATATAGGGCACGCTCTCGCCCCCGACCCTTCTTCCTCCCGCTGCTGCCGCCGACGCTTCTCGCCGCTGCTGCCGACGCCGACGCCTCTCGCCGCCGCTGCTGCTGCTGCCGGTATGTTGATCGGCCGGAGTATTGGTTAAAATCTGACTGAAACCCTATTTCTAGGGTTTCGGCCGGCGGCGGTCGGCCTATGGCCGCCGCCGGACCTTCTACAGTGGCCGGACAGTGTGTCACGGACCTTCTACAGTCCAGCTATCACGGTCCGATAGGCGACGGGTTCTACGACGCGAGCATCGGCAATGGTGCTGCTGTTGCCGCACCTTGGCCAACCCTCGGGGGTTGCAGCTTTGCAGTCGTCCCTTCCCCTTGTCTTCAGATTCATCGAAGATAACAACCGAAATGAAGTAATGTGGATGAGATCTCCTACCTTCAATTCTGGATCCGACGACGACGTCGACGACGATCTCTGGCCTCCGATTCCGACAACGACGAGCTCCACCAACAACAAGCACGCTGGTCTCACCTTCTCTCCCTCTTCTTCTCCTTCTCTTTTTCAACCTCCCACTCACTGCTTCCCCCCTCCCCTCCTCTATTAAACATCTCCTCCCCCATCTCCGACCACCCCATACCTCCCCACTCCACAGTAAGGGTGTTTGACTTTTATTTTTATTTATTTATTTTTAACACTGGTCATAACATTTTGGTTTAACGAGCATCATTATCATACACATCCCAAGGATTAAAATAATAAATCTAAACCCTAAAACTAATTTTCAATCTTTTTAGCTTCCGAGCATCGAGCCACGTCTTCTTGAATTCTTTGTTTCGTTCCGATCTTTTTGATTGTGGACATCACATGCTTAACTTTCAACATCAAACCTAAAATTATTTCTCGTTTGAATAATAGTTCCTTGTTTATTTTTCATCAAAACAAAGATTGCAACCTCGGCTAAAAACCTTAGGCAAACAATTATAATAGCATAACATAAGGATGCTTATGTGTGGGATTGTGTTGTGTGGCTTGATATTAGGGATGACTAGTATATGGATTCCTAATTTCTAGCGAAGACCCACCATATAATGCAAGGAATGAGGCTCTGCTAAAAAAAAGGAGAATATGAGGGATTTTTTCCCGAAATGACTTTAAAAAGACGATGTTGGTATGAGGTCTCTCAACTCCGTAAATCCCCACTCCAATAACTTATTTATATTTATTTAAATAATTTTTTCATATATTTAAGTCATTCGTTTTCTAAATGGGGCAGGAAGTGGAGATCTTTCGATAACGAATGAGACAGAGCTAGTATTAGACCCTCGCCCCGCGACCGCCCCATGCAGCCACATGGTCTTTGCACGTTGATATGGTGCTAAGATAAAGATTGATATGGTTACTTTCAAGCACATACATGACCCAAATTGATATCGATGAAAGCCTACTCAACCTACATAGAGAGGGAGAGACTTCTGTAAACAAAGATCCTAAATGCAAAAGAAAAAGAGACCTATATTTTCAATTAAAATACTTTTAAAGTATATCAAAAAT
Source organism: Canna indica (assembly GCA_034359265.1). Classification (NCBI taxonomy): domain Eukaryota; kingdom Viridiplantae; phylum Streptophyta; class Magnoliopsida; order Zingiberales; family Cannaceae; genus Canna; species Canna indica. The sequence goes on along the minus strand of CP136893.1, from coordinate 18,606,093 downwards.
TACTTTACGATATAAATATTTTTTAGTATATAAAATTATTCAAACTAAAAGTTAGTCTATAATTAAGATTATTTTATATTAACTAAAAATGATTTTGACTTGTTTTCAAATAATGCACAATCAAATTAAGACAGAAAAATACTTCTCAAATATTTCTAAATGTAGGATCAAACATAAGAAAAAAATCAATCTGCTTGTTAGAAGATATTTTTTAAAAGGAAAAGAACATTTTTTTTACTGCAAATTGACATTTCAGGATCATGAGCCTGCATTGCAAATGTTGTGGCAAAATCCAACACCATATTAACTTTTCCCTTCTTCCACAAACACAACTTTTTTTCCCTTAAAAGAACGAGGCAAAGATTGAAGGAAACGAGTTGAAGGAGCAGACATGCAATCAAGTCCTAAATTGTCAGACCAATTAATAAATAATAGGCATGATGAGAACAAAAAGAGCTGAACAAAATTAGCTCTTCTGACTCAATCATATCCAGCAACAAGAACAACTTTGTCGACTAAAATCTCATCAATCCACGCCCGTGAATTGAAGGAATTTCCTGTCCTTCCGCCAACTGTTCAACATTTGCTTGCATGCATTGCCTTCCCCATTCATTTCGCAAGCTCTTCTTTTTGGTGGTTTGTAGCTTTCTATCATGACAGAAAACAAGTTATCATGACTACCTCCAACCATTTGAATCATCTTTTTTGTTTTTCTTTTTCACTGTAATTTTTTGTTGGGTTTCTCGGGTCACCCTCTTATTTTTCATATTTTTTTGATAAAAATAAAAAATCACAATAGGTGATCATATTAAAATTTGAACCTTAGACCTCTAAAAAATATACTAGATGTTGCCACTTCTAAATATATTAATGTTTTAATAAAAATAATATTTAGAATCGAAGATGAGTGCTAATTAGTTTTTATTAACAAAAATGTTAATATTTTTAGATTGACTAAAAAAATACTATTAGATACATATATTTTAGCACATTTTTAGAAGAGCAGGTTTGATTGGTCCAAATATTAAAAAATAAATAAAAAAGTTAATTGAAAAATTAATAAATTATAAATTAAGAAATATTAATTGTTAGAAAAGTTAATTAGGAAATAACTTTGCAATTAATATTTTTTTTAAATTAATTTTTTTATTTATATTTTAATATTTTGACCAATGAAATGCTGTCACGTGTCATTTTAAAAAAAGATTCTATTAAATAAATAACATTGAGTTAACAGATGAGAGGAGATGTTTTTGTTAGTTTTATAAAATTTAGTTATTTTTTTTCTAATTTTAAAATTCATAAGAGATAATTACAAATGAATCATAGTTCACGGGAGATTTTTGCTATTTTTCCTAGTTAAAAATACTCAATAGTAAACACACATCTATATATATATTCCTAAAATGCAATCACTTAGAGTTTTTTTTCTTTCAAAATTATATATTTTGCACAGGCACAAATTAATTTGAAAATATCATATTTTTGTATAGGCAATAAAAATTATATATATTAACATGTATTATATATTTATAGTATCAATTTAAATATAGATCCACATGTAGAAATATGAATTTTGTATTTATGTCATCTATATTTATAAATCATTATTTTATTCATTGATTAATATATTTTTTTCAAATTAATAATATTTGGAGGTGTTTCTTCCAATGAAAACAAAAATGATAAGTCACAAAGACAAACTTGTTAAGTTAAACACTCACATTTTAGTTATAATCATTCAACCAGAAGCTTTTTTAGAAGTTCCATCATATTAATTTTTGTAGCACCTATGTATGTACTAATTATAATAAGAACAAACACAAGAAAAAATATGTCAAAAATAATACACATGCTATGTAATAAATAGTTATTTAAAAAATTTCACTTAAAATCTTTAATTGTAACAAAATAATAAAATTTGAGCACATAATTATTCGTTATAATAACTATAATAATTGACATATATAGAAGTTCACTTACGTAGGACGAGCTAAACAATAAATCAGGCGGTAAGTATTTCTACTTACCTCGTAAACGTCTATAAATAAGCGTTTTTTCTTTGTCAATGTGGCCTACAAAGGGTTACTTGAAAAATTAAAGAAACCTATGTAAGTATTCTCTTTTTTATCCATGCAACTTCTCTAAGCTCTTTTTTGTATTGACCTTGTGGCGTAGTTAATTAAGGGTCTGTTTGATTTGCAAACTGCTCGTCATAGGACACCAGACAGGAATAAAGATAGGACATCAGATGTCCTGGGATAGCAGTTATATCATATTTATTTCGTCAAGAACGGGATACGACATTCAATCATGTCTTGCGCGCGTTTGTTTTGTTATAACAAGACAAAATGACCAAAATACCCTTTTAAATTTTTAATGGCCAAATTAAATTTTGTATTTCTTAATACATAAAAGTCTTACTTAATACACTAATTTTGCACTAATTTATCTTTAACTTTATCACAATAAGCATTAATTTTGCTTAAGCAGTTGGATGTCATACTAATCTCTCGAGTTAGTTAATGGTTTCTTCGTGTGAAGAACTCAAACACAAATCAAATGTCAAGTTCTCATCCACTCGCAACTCAATACATACAATTATATAGTGATATTTCATGCTTGTTAATTATATAAATTTTGTCTATCATCCACTTCATGCAGCTAAACAATTTGCAGTATCACAAACATTATTCATTATAATATTATCCACAAGTGATGCCAATAAGCAAATTTACATTGTAAATACATTTTGAGTAGGCAACATAAGCCACAATCTTAAATTTAGAGGAATATATCAATCTTGAATTTTATTCACTGCCACAATTCTTCCATTAGGATGCCTCGTTCCCGAGCAACATTTTTGCTTCCTAGACTCCTAGTTGCTTCTCGAGAGCATTCTCCAACATGATTCTAACAGCTCCACCAGCAATGACCCCAGTACCAGACGAAGCATGTCTCAACATGACTTTTGCTGCCGAAGACTAATGCATAGTTAAACTAAATCAACATTGCTAGGCATGAGAAGTCACAATTAATCCAATTGACACAATAATAAGAAAGATAGATAAATAGATGAATGGTAAATGAAAAAAATACTAGCAAAAATTGACAAATAACTAGAACTTAGGTAGAACATGGAAAAATAAAAGGCTAATCAAATATCAGGTATATAAGCGACAACATCTTATATAAGCAGCAACATCTTATATACAAGAAATTTGAAGATAATTTCACAATGGAACTCAAAAATAGACTAGCTTTCAAGTTTCAAGTTAGGTAACCTCCTCAAAACAAACACTAGCTTTCCTTATTCTAAATAAAAATATACGTCCGACATTTGAGAACTTCACAAGCTCGAAAGCATAAAGATGATCATTCTTTAGATGTTTGTTTCAACCTAGTTCAGATCTACAACACTTAACACATGCAACATAGAAGAGTAGTACATATGTAACTATGATATATCAATCAAGGATGACCGGGTTGACCTTAAATTGAAATGCACAAGCAGCCCATCAAATTGGATGAAGAACTGGAAGCAGAATCACAAACTTAAAACTGTTAAGTAATTAGTAAGCCTAACTCACCCTAAAAGTTAGCTCATGAGAAGAGGATTGCCCAAATTATTTAAAGGCTACATTGGCCATATTTTTAACCAATGTGAGACTTTTAACACACACTCCTCACGCCCAGGATTGAATATCGTGGAGTCTTGCAAGACTGAACATCTGCGCGTAACACAATATCAACCACATAATTATCTCTGATACCATAATGGAAAGTGGAATGAACTAAACAGAGGGAGAAAATGAATCGTATTCAATGAAGAAACTTTTACATGTTTATATAGACCCAGATAATTAATAACAAAGCAAGGATCAATAACAAAGCATGTTTAAAAATTTTCGGGTGTTTGTGCTTTCCTTGGCTAAAGCCGTATGCTCAAAACAAGTTTGGCTCTAAATCCAAACCTTGCGTTTTTCTTGGATACTCGATCAAACACCACTGTTACATCTGCCTTGAACCCACCACCTCTCAAACCTTTCTCTCCCGGCATGTTGAATTTGTTGAAAACATATTTCCTTTCTCCTCCATCTCAACATCGTCACCTCGGATCACCCAAACAACTCTCAGTTCCTGGACAGATATTACATCTGGCATTTGTGCTCCAACACAAATTGTTCCAGACTCATGTCCAGTCGCATCTTCAGACATTTGCTCTCCACCATCCAATAATCTAGTTCCTACAGTCATTACTCCTTCATCTCAGGATGCAAAACCTCTAGCAACAGCAGGAGACCCTATAATAGTCCCGAATCCATTGAGCAACATTGAACCATCTGCTCCACGGAGAGTACACACTCGGTCGCAGTCTAATATTTTCAAACCAAGAGTTCCCACATATTACTCAGCACTGATAAGCATTGCATGTTCATCGCATGTTCCAAATACTTATAAACAAGTCGTGCAATGCCCAGAGTGGAGACATGCGATGCAATAGGAGATTGATGCATTGATTAAGCGTAACACCTGGTCACTAGTCCCTGCAGATAAAGCACAGAACATAGTTGGCTGCCGCAGGATTTTTCGGATAAAACAAAAGCCAGATGGCTTGGTTGATAAATTTAAAGGAAGACTTGTGGCAAAAGGCTTCCATCAAAGACCCAGTATTGACTTCAAATCAACCTTTAATCCGATGATAAAACAAGCTACTGTACGCTTAATCTTAAGTCTGGCCTCCAAGAAAAATTGGGAAATGTTCCAACACGACGTCAACAATGCGTTCCTTCATGGAACGTTACACGAAGAGGTCTTCATGCAGCAGCCGCCGGGATTTATCAGCTCTGAACATCCAAATCATGTATGTAAGTTGCACAAATCCATTTATGGCTTACAGCAAGCTCCCCAAGCTAAAAACTTACCTAACATCTCTTGGTTTTCATAATTCTGCATCTGATACTTCTTTGTTTATATTGAAGAACAATTATTCCATTACACTGCTATTGTTGTACGTCGATGATATTATATTAACAGGTTCTTCAAAAGAGAAAATATCAAATATATATGAGAAGTTGTCAATGCGCTTCTCTCTCAAGGAGATCTAGCTACTAAGTTACTTAATTCCTGGGCATTGAAGTAAGCAGAACAACATCCGGACTTGTTCTCTCACAGCAAAAGTACACTTCAGATCTCCTGTACAAGTTCAATATGCATGAGTCAAACAGCACCAAAACACCTATGTCGGCTTCCATTAAGTTGATTGTCAATGATGGCCCTCAACCTGCTGATGCAAACCTGTTTCGACAAGTAGTTGGAGCCCTGCAGTACCTGACATTTACGAGACCATATATTAGCTATGCAATCAACAAATTATCCCAACACATGCATAACTCGACAACCACTCAGTGGCAATGCTGCAAGCGAGTTCTAAGGTATCTGCGAGGTACTTCCAACCTGGGCATTCTACTAAATTCAAACAACAGTTTCAATATGGTAGCTTATTCGGATTCCAACTGGGGAGGCGATCTTGATGATTGAAAGTCCACTGGTGAATACATCATATTCCTATGCAACTCTCCAATCAGTTGGAGTTCAAAAAAACAACGGAGTATTTCAAGGTCGTCGACTGAAGCCGAGTACAAAGCACTCGCTAACACAGCAGCAGATGTACAGTGGATCACTCACCTTGTAAATGAACTTGATTACTTCCACTTCTCCCCTCCGACAGTCTACTGTGACAATCTCGGTGCTACCATACTGACAAATCAACCGAGCAGTCACAGCAGGATGAAGCATGTTGAATTAGATTTTCATTTTGTTCGAGATCAAGTTGCAACTAAATTCCTCTCGGTTCAACACATACCAGCAGCTCTGCAATTAGCTGATACGTTGACAAAGCCTACATCAACTGCTATTTTTATCGACCATCGGATCAAGATGGGCGTTGTTGAACGGCCCATCTTGCGGCGGGATATTGGAGGTAGTGGTGTTACCAGCCGAACGTAGTCACATCACCTAAGGGATACCTGCCCGTGTGCCACGTCAGCTTCACTCATACGACTCTCCACGAATAATTATTCGCCACTACTTTCTGTTACGATCATTTTGATCCTTGCTTTGTTATTAACGATCTGGATCTATATAAACATGTAAAAGCTTCTTCATTGAATACAAATCATTTTCTCCCTATGTTTAGTTCATTCCACTTTCCATTAGAAACGATTGCCAAACTTTGGTCTAACTAGTGAGCACCTTGGAGTTTCTGCAAAGACCACCATATTCTCAAACTCTTGTGCTATAGTTGTAGAGAAAGAACAGTCATTGAAAGGTAAGCAGGAGACCTATGTAGTGTATAAGAGTATCATTCATTCAAGTTGCAGATAATCGATCCCTTTCTGCAAATTGATTCTCTCTCATAAAAGATGTAAAGAGACTTCCTTTTTTCCAGCATTGCAATAAGACAGGAGCATCCCCAATGAACATTAACAAGATGAGATAGGACAGATAAAGGACTCACCGACAAGAAACGAAGGCCGTCTTAATTTTATTCCTTGCAGATACACCCTCCCTGCAAAATCAAAAGGATCAGAAGGATCCCAGCGGCGCCGCTACACTTCTCCTCAATTGTTCTGGCGGCGCCACTGCACTGGGAGGAGAGAGAGAGAGAGAGAGAGAGAGAGAGAGAGAGAGAGAGAGAGAGAGAGAGGATAATGAGCAAGAAATGCAGCCGGCGAGAGGAGACGAAATCGGCAACCTTCACCTTTTTTCATAGCAGAGCATATCGTGAGAAAGACGAGAAATTCCTCAGTACACCAAAATGGGTAGTTATCTTCGTATCTTGTCTCGGGGCCACATTTGCAAAACAAACGGGGGACACAAGCCGATGTTTTGTCCAATTCCTCATTTTTTTTGCTAAACAAACGAGCCCTAAGAGTTATCTAATCATATTTGAGCCTATATGTTCAAACCAAAACAACCCCAGAGTCCTCAAAAAGGGAATAAAAGAAAGTTAAATCTTTATAAATTTTGTTGTTATTGGATTGAACAAATTATAACGTTATCTCATTAGAAAATAATGTAATTGTATTTATTATTAAAATAAAAAACTATAAATACAAGTGATTTATAATTAAATTCATAATTATGCATGTGGGTCAATATTTAAATTAATATTATTTACTGATAAAAGATTAAAATATAACTTTTTTTAATTTTATGAACTTGTGCAAAATATATTTTTAAAGCAATTCAGTGTCTTAGAAATAAAAATACATATATAGATTTTTTTATCTCACAACAGGAAATGGCATGTTTGAAATAGGCGCTTGCAAATTCTAATTATTAAACAAATCAAAATGATTCAAATTAATTTAACTTAACTAATTGTGAATAGCAAGTTGATGATAATATTTTGTATATTGTTTAAAAATTTAAAATTTATTTTTATTTTTAAAAAAACCCTCCTAATTTATAAATTAAATTAGTTTAGTTTTGAGCGACCCTTCTAATCTATAAATTGCATCATGAATTTTCTAAGAAATTGATGTTTATTATTTGTAAACGTCGCTTTCAATTATTAATCTCACATTTTGTAATTAATTTTCCTAATAACTAAAATCTTTAAATAAACACCTCAACTCATATTAATCTATCCACTTAAAATTTTAAAAAAATTAATTTAACTAATGAAATATAAATATTTTTTGAAGTCCCACATCGTGTAAAAGGAAAGGAAAATTTTCTTTTGAGGCTTTGGTATCAGTGCACGCGGATCTAATATGGTGGTTTTTTTTAGCTAATTCTAAAATGGGTAGTTATGTTTATGGTCATTCAAAATATCACATTTTTTCTATTTAGTCTTTTTTTTAAAAAAAAATTGTTTAGTCGCTCAAAAATTACTTTCATTTTCGTTTGCCGTTAAGTACGTGCCAACATGAAAATATTGACATGGATTAAAGACAAAATAATGGACCAAACAAAAATATATATATATATTTTAAGGAACTAGATAGAAAAAATATTTATTTTAAAAACATAAAGCATATATATATATATTACTAACCTAAAGCATAATTTTAAGGGACTAGATGAAAAAAATGACTTATTGCATCACAATGACTCGTGCTCGCGCCGCCCCCTCGCGCCACCATGACTCGCGCTCGCGACGCCCATTGTGCCACCACGAATCGTACCGCCCCTTGTTGCTTGCGTCGTGTGACTGCCCACCATCGTGTAACACCATAACGACCTCGCTCTCTCCACCTTTCTTTTCAAACACACGACTCAAGTATTGTTCTTGGCCTCATGCTTTTTTTTGTTTGTGAGCCATCTTTAGAGTTCATGAATGAGGGATGGTTTCAAGTGGCTCTGGCAGAGAAGGGTTGGGGGGAATAGAAGGTGCTGACACAAAAAAAGGGTGGGCGGCGCGAGTCATGATGGCACAAGGGGCCATTTTTTTCATATAGTCATTTAAAATGTTTTTCTTTTTTTTTCATTTGGTACATCATTTTGTCTTTAATCCATGTCAGCATTGTCATATTGGCACTTAACATCAAAAGTTAAGGGATGAATCAAACAGAAACGAAAATAATTTTTGAGAGACTGGACAGAAAATTTTTAGAAAGAAGAGATCAAACGGGAAAAAAAAATGACATCTTTGATGACCAAAAATATAAGTAAGCCTTCTAAAATTTATTTGTCGGGTAATTCTTACTCTAATTCCAACGGACTAAAAGCATTTAAAGTTAGATTTAGATCTTAAATTTGGCGCCCACTTTTTAGCTAATCTCAATGTCGGTATTTAATTATTTTTTATAATGTATTTAATTTCTATCATAAAGTTAGACATTTTTAATATTTTCTAAAAAATATGATGAAGTGCTGAGATATTAGAATCTATAAAATTAAAATTGAAAGGTTTAAATTGAAGAAAAAATATTTTTGGAAAAAAAATATTTGTATTTAATGGATTTTTTTTTTTAAAAAAAAAGAGCGTTAATCCCATGATTTCATTTCAAGAGTGATGAAATGCTAACGCAAATGTGAAGAGATAAGGGGGATCGAGAGACGTAGGGAGGGGGGAGCTCGACCGAGCTGAGGATACTTCTCTGATCCTTTCTGATCCGATGGGAGGTGCTTACCCGTCTTGCATAGGGCGAAGCATCACCCAAAATTTGAGATTGTATATAATTTTTTTAGGATTAAAAAATATATATATTAGGATTGATGACCTAAATATATGATAACAAGAGTGAATATATTGGATTACTTAATTGGAAGGGTACTTGAGTGTTTTAAGAAAAAGTATGTACGTAGTTGAACTAGTTGCTGCACCGGTTCACAAATTTGACCGATCCAAACAATTCAACCAATTCAAATAAAAAAATAAAAAAAATGAAAATCTTGTTCAATTTAACTCATTTTGATCTAGTCAACCAATTTTTTATTAATTTGAATTTTTGGTAGAAACTCTGATCAAATCTAATACTAGTCCATGACTGAATCAGTCAAATTGATCGATCTAATCCGATGTTAATTAAAAATATTTGATTTTGGTCATATTAATCATGAACTTAGCCTAGGCGAGGTTTTTGCTAAGATAGTCTTCAGTATTGCAGTGAGATGTTCATGATGTTGACTAATTTTGAATACTCTTTCTATCATTTTCGTGCAAAGGAATCACTTTCATGACATGCTCAAAGATCAATTTTCAATATCTCAATTTGCTCCACTACCAAAATTTCATTATGATTCAACGTCGGATTTAATTAAAAATTAGCATCAATTTAATCCACTACAAAAAAAAGATTTATTATAAATCTACGCCGGATTTAATTAAAAAGTTAGCATATAATAAGTGTTGAAATTTAAATTTCAACATTTTTCAACATGACTAAATGGAAGCCAGAATTAATATTCGAATAATTCTGAATTCTGATGCCTATTTTACAAGCGTCGATACTTGATTACTAAGAGATGGTGCAAGCTTTGCATATGATGTGGGACTAATTAAAAAATTTAAAGGGTACATTTATTTATTTTTAAAATATATTTTATGATAATTTTAACTAACATATATGAATTAATAAAAAATTAATGTATATTTATACAAATTAGTTATAAACCATTTAACTCCACAAGTAGATCGGGCAATTTTTGGTTTGACACAATAAAATTATGATCGGATCGACTCTAATCGTGTTGGGCTGTTATTGGGTTGGCCTAATAAGACAAAAATTGTTATATTGTCGAGCCGGACTAGGTGCTATCGAACAAGGCCAACCTGATAGCCCGATAAGATTTCTTAATTAGATATAATTTTTTGAACTCCAACCGATTGAGTTCACATTTCAAGTATATTTTTAAATTTATGCTTGATTAAAGTTTTGTAATTTGAATTAGACCTAGTTAATTGAAGATTAAAATTTAATTTTATATAATGATATATAATAAACCTTAAATCAAGCATAATGGTCATTCTCATCGCATAATATTATCCGACCTAATCTGGCCCGATTCATGATATCAGGGTTGAATCGAGCCCGATTCATGATATTGGGCCCGATTTGTTATCAAGCTGATTCGACTTGATAAATCAATCCAGTCCCAATTCAATTTCATTTCTTTCATGTTATCGGGCTAAACAGGTCGTGTCGTATCGGTCTATTTAGTGTTTGTGCCATGTCGAGCTTGGGATCCCAAGTCTGAATTTTTTGGGGTCAAACATAGCATGATTTTTTTAGGCCGAGCTGGCCCGACAAGTAACTCCAGCCTGGCACAAATTGTCGGGACTGGCCACAAGCAGCCAAATATCTATTTTCAAAAAATTAGTGTCCAGCTGAGTGCTGGTTTGAAATCGACGCTCGCACACGGAAACACATCCTTTTTTAAAAAATAAAAAATAATAAAATTTAATTAGGTAGATTTTTCAAATGAAATCAATTAAGCATATATAATATGAACGTCCCTTCCGGATTGGAAGGAGAGAGATAACCCAAAGGACAAAGGTAAAAGGGTACCCTAAATTTATGGGGCAACCTACTTTATTGTAATTGCAACCAGTCTTGTCCATTGCGGTAGTCACGGCCCATCTGGGTTTGTATGATTCGAGTGCATTATTTGATGTCTCACAATCATGACTTGGAATTGCTTGTCCTCCGCCGGCCGCTATCTTATATTGGGAAAAGTTACTGATTTACCCCTAATATTTAATAAAAAGAGTTTATTTATCCTCAACATTTTGTTTGGCTCAAAATTACCTAAAAAGTTTTTTAAATCGAACTATAATATTCATCACTTGAAACAACGTTAGTGCTGTTAATAGTGCCGACGTGACATTTTTTTAATCTCATATTCATACATGGTTGCCACATTAATATCATGTCAGCAATACACGTGAAAATGAAGAAAACACTATTCACTAATCTTAGTACTAATTTGCCCCTAACGTTTGGTAAGAGGAGCTTATTAATTTGCCCTCCACGTAGGGGTTTTCACAGGTTGGGTCGGGTCGGGTTTAGGGAAAAATTGATCCGACCTGACCAATTGTAAACAGGTCGGGTCGGGTCGGGTTGAAAAATTTTCACCTCTCAAACCTGACCCGACCAAACCCAACCTAGTTCGGGTCAGGTAGTCGGGTTTACCCGTTTAAGTAAAAAATAAGTTTTTAACAATATTTTTTTTAAAAAAATAATTAAAAATAAATATTTTTTAATATAAATATTTTAAAAATAATTAAAAAATATAAATAATCGGGTCATCGGATTTCAAATTCTAAAACCCAAGACCCGACCCGATTATGGTCGGGTTTGGTCCAATTGTACCCGACCCGACCCAAATTTATTTAGAATTTATTTTTATAAGAGCCCTAAGGACCTATTTGGGTTGGGTCGGATCGGATAATCGGGTCGGGTCGGGTATAATTTGACCAAACTCGATCATAATCAGGTCGGGTACAATTTGACCAAACCCGACCATAATCGGGTCGGGTCTCGGGTTTTAGAATTTGAAACCCCATGACCCGAGACCCGACCCGATGACCCGATTATTTATATTTTTTAATCATTTTAAAAATATTTATTTTAATTATTATTTTAATTTTTTTTAAAAAATTGTTAAAAACTTATTTTTTACCTAAATGGTTAAACCTGACTACCCGACCCGACCCGAACTAGGCCGGGTTGGGTTGGGTCGGGTTTGAGAGGTGAAATTTTTTTAACCCGACCCGACCCGACCCGACCCGTTTATAGTTAGTTGGGTCGGATTAATTTTTTCTCTAAATCCGACCCGACCCATGAACACCCCTACGTGGAGGGCAAATAAGCTCATCTTACCAAACGTTAGGAGCAAATTAGTACTAAGATTAGTAGAAAGTGTTTCCTTCATTTCCACAATGTATGAATATGAGATAAAAAAATTATCACGTCAGCACTGTTAACACAGTACTAACGTTGTTTCAAGTGAGGGATATTATAGTTCGATTTTAAAAACCTTTTAGAATAAATAAACTTCTCTTATCAAACGTTAGAGGCAAATGAGTATCTTCTCTCTCTTATATTTGACCATCTCATGAAAGCTTCAAAATCAATTTTAATATATTTTCTTATCTATAAATTAAAGCACAATGTCAATCCTTATTTTCTGCTTATTTAAGTCAATGATTGGTAGCTTTATATTCTAAATTACTGAAAGACATTTACTACTCAGTTTCTTCTTCTTTTTTCATATTCTAGTTTCAATTATTTTAATAAAATAGTGATAATTTTATCAGATGCTCTATTTTTCAAAATATTTTAAGACCTTAATTTCTTTGGCAATTGGTTATATTTTTCTTTAAAAAAATACAAGCCGCATAAAAATGAAATTGTTAAAAAACTTTTTAAATTGTTATGATATCATTTGAACATTTTAATTTTTGGATAGAGGTTTAGTTATAGGAGTTCTTTTGATAAATATCAAAAATAAGAGATGACAACGGTTCGATTAATCGCACTTTCGATGGTTAACTGAAACTGATTTATAAACCCACTAACTTAAATTGAAACTGAAATCGTTCGGATTCAAAAACTAGTATTTGAAATTGAAATCGTTTCATTATCGATTTTCTGTCAATCGGTAATCGGTTAATAAATTTCAAATATATATAATTACTTAACATATATAATTATTAATATATATATAAACTATTATCGGTTTCAATTATTGTTAACTGCGAATAACCAGTAACCGAAACCAAAACATATAAATGGTTTTGGTTATTGATTATATATTCGTGACCTGATAAACGAAATTGAACAAATTTTAATTAGTTTTTGGATTTTACTAATTGAAATCAAAATTGAAACCGAACCACAAATTCACTATCCGAAATCAAATTTTACGATTCAATTAATCGATTAACCGTGGTTGATCGATTTCAATTATCACCCTTACCCAGAACAGAGTTCTCTTTACTAAAACCTTAAGGGGGGCGTTTGGTATGCAATAATTTATCTGCATTATTGATAATGTGACTTTTAAATTTTCAGGATCCACACATTATCATGTTTAATTCAGACACTTTACCAGTAATTTAGATTGTCTCGATAATTCACGTTACCACCAAAGTGATAATGTATGCGGATAGCCCTCATGTGAGATGGGTATATGGATTATCACTTAGTAGTAATCTTAAATTTCAATATTGTCATTCTCTTTCATACATTTTTCTCTATGCAAGGCAACACCAAATTTTGACAAAGGTTTTTGAGTAATTTTTTAAGTCAAAAAATACAAAATTAGATTATCATTTATGTTGACCAAATAATATAGTATTATATTACTGATAAATTAAAGATGACAATCTATTTTATGATAATATGGATTGTCATTATAATATTATCAAGTAATGTATCAAATGCGACCCAAGGGTCTCCTAAGAAAATTGCCCTATAATAAATTTAATATGCGAAGAGGTAATTTATCAATATTTTGAGAGTTCATTCTTGAAAATGTATGAAATATTTTATTTTTTTTTGTAAATGCGCAAGTTAAAATTTATTAAGCGCTTCAAATACAACCTGATCTGATGATGTTTGTTTGTTAAAAAAAAATTTATTAAACGCTTGCATGATACACGCATAAATTTTTAATTATGGAACCTTCCAATTCTTGAAAATTATTAATTATTAATTTATTATTTTTTATACGATGGAAATAATTATGGAACCTTCCAATTCTTGAAAATTATTAATTATTAATTTGTTATTTTTTATACGATGGAAAAGAGATTTAATGATTTTTTAAAAACAAATATAATCATAATAGGTAATTATATTGGGGTTCGAATCCTAAATCTCTAGGTAACGTTCAATATTTTATCACCAACTGTGCTACCCACCGTTGGCAAAATTTAATGAATTTTAGTTAGCTGTGAAAACGAGATTTAATCAATCTTAAATAGTAATTAGATAATAATAATTAAATGTCTAACCAAAGTGGTTATTTTTATTAATTAGTGGTGGAGCTGGAAATCAAAATCGGCAAACTCAAATCAATTGATCATCAATAATAGTATAGTTGACAAAATAATTAAATATATTTTCAAAATATAATTCATCATATTATATATGAAAGTAAATTAATATTATTCATACATAATTTATAAGTATAAAAATATAATTTAGAGTCGTAAATTTTAAAAATTATAATTTTTATTAACAAATTTTATGTGTTGATAATATTACATAATAATTTCACTGTCATTAGCATTGAAAATCTTTCTGAAAAATCCACTATGAGGTTAGAGGGCTGCGTGCATCATCAGAGGGCTAAAAGTTGTGCGTGGAACCGTGGTCACGTGTGGGCAGGGCCACGATCACATGTGGGTGGGGCCGAGCCTTGAGGGCAATAGAGTGTGCACAACGATGTGAATGCAAGGATGGAGCCATTCAGATGTTAGAGAGGTGAAAGAAATGAGTGAAAAAATAAGATATTATATTCTTTAATTTTAGTTATTATTTTTAAATTATTTTACAAAATAATAATAATAATACAAAGAATTTTATTTTAAAAAGAAGAAAGAGAAATATTATTTATAGAGAGGTAATTTTGCCTCTTCCACTATAAGATATATGAAAACTTTAAATTGGTGGGAGGTAATTGCCCTCCCCCTTTTTAAAAAAACAAAAATAGAAAGTCACAATAAGTGATCATACTAGGATTCGAATTCAAAATTTCTAGATAATATACAACATATTGTTATCAACTGTACTACCCACAGTTGGTAGGTAATTGCCCCCTTGCTTTCACTTGATTCCACTGGTGCATATAGTTATATTACATCTAGAGGTGGCAACGGGTCGTGCCCAGGCCGGGCCAGGCACGGCCCGACCACATTTCGGGTCATGCCTGGCACGGGCCGGGGTTCGGACCGGCCCAAAAATTAATTATTTAATTTTAAATTTTAAATTTGAAAGGTTTAAAATTTAATTATAAAAATTAATGGTTACGGGTGAGTTTTGAACTTGAACCTCTAATTTTATTTGAGATAGCTTAATCATTGTACTAAACTTTATTATATATTTTTTAACATATTTTTTATATATAACATTGTAACGCAGTACAAATTAATAAAAATATTTTAAAAAAATCAAATTATAATTAATTTTTTCTTTATCTTTAATATAAAAATATTCATCCAATGATAAAATAATTTTTTAAATATTATAATAGACCACACCTTAAAAGGTTGCCTACGTACCTTCTATAGCTAAACTTGTACTCCCCAATGATTAACTATAGAAGGATCAGGTTTACGTAGTTCTTTTTATATTTTTAATCACCCGTAGTCCCGGTGATTTAACTTCTACTTGGACCAGCAGCATCGGCTTCGCTTGTTTGAGCTTCCTCCTCTCCCGATGATGAAGTGTCGTGTCCTCCCTTATCTTGTAATCTATCTTCAGGATCCAACCAGTCTTTTAAGCAAATGCACATTTCAATCGTTTCTTCACTCATTCGGCTCTTTTTTTATTAAGAATTCTATTTTCTGCACTAAAATAAGACTCGGAAGCTACTGTAAACACATGAATAGTTAGTATATCACGTGCAATGATGGAAATAATAGGATACATATTTTTTTGTTTTTTCCACCATGCTAAAATTTTATTATCATCTATTTCTTCAGAATGATTATGATCTAGGAAAAATAATAATTCATTAAAATTAGTAGATTTAGTTTTTTTTATTCTACGACCAAGTTGAGAATTAATATTATTTCCACCATCATCTCTTAATCTAAAAGAAGAATATATTGTCTTATTTGTAATTGTATCACCAAATTTTGAAGCGTAAAATACAAACATAGAATTCAATAAATTCAAAATTTTATTTTTTTTTCTTCAACATTATCTAATTTCATATTGTTATAATAATCATCTAACAACATATTTAAACCATCAATTTTCATTCTAGGATCTAAATATATTGCTAAACAAAATAAAGTAGGTATACCTGACCAATACCTTTTAAATTTAGATTACATTAAAGAAATAATTTATGCAAATAAAGGATGATGTCTATATGAAGAAAATACTTTACTAATACGAACTATATGTGAAAGAGTTAAATTACATGTAGGATAATAAACACCGAAAAGTTGTTCGGTAGCTTTACTAAAAAGTTCTAAAATTTGAGTAATATGCCCAGCAACTAACCAATCATTATTATTAATTGGATCATCATATATATTTTGATTGTAAAATATTGTAAGGATATCTTGATATCTTATAGTAGACATAAGCATATGATATGTTGAATTTCATCTAGTAATAACATCACCATTAATTTTTTTAAAAGGTTTATTAAAAGATTGACATAATTTGTTAAATTCTTGTGTTCTTACTTTTGAAGAACGCATATATCTAATAACATCTCTTATTTTTTCTACATGTATATTTACTTATTTTAAACCATCTTGTACACATAAATTAAGAACATGACAAACACAACGAACATAAAATAATCCACCTTCTAATATTGGTTTAAATAACTGTATACAGGGAGGGATAGCAGCATCATTATTACTAGCATTATCAAAACTAATCGAATTTTTTTTTATCATTTATATTATAAAAAGATGTTACAAATCTAATAGCAGAAAAAATGGCAACAAAAGTGTGTGGATATTCAAAAACTTTAAAACTAATTATTCTTTTTTGTAAAATAAAATTTTTATCAATCCAATGTGCAGTAACACAAATGTAAGAATTAGTAGTATGTTGACTAGACCAAACATCAGATGTTAAAGAAATTTTTGATTTATTATTTGAAAACTAGTCATTATATTTTTTTTATATATAAAAAATAATTTTAAAGCATCACTTTTCATTGTATTTCGAGTAATTTTTTTATATTTTGGTCGTAAAGTATTTTGAATCCAACTAGAAAATCTTGGTTGATCAACAAAACTAAATGGAGATTCACTTTGAACAATTAATTTTGCAAGTTCTCGACGTTGAAAATCATGATCATACGAAAAAATTGTTAAACCAGAAGAAGATAAATTAAGAATTTATTAAGCTTGTGTAATCTTAGTGTCATGACCCTTTGCATGACGTAATAAATGACCAGTTCCTCCGGTTGTTGAAGCCGAAAGATTTTTTTGACATTTTCTGCACCGGGCTTTTGTTATAGTGCCATCAGGTTCAATAATTTTCTCAAAATATTCCCAAACCATACTTTTTTTTCTACCTGATGGACATAAATTAATAGATGGACTTATCTCTATATTTTGATTTTGTTGAGTGGTAGGAGTGGTAGGAGTAGCAGGAGACATTTCTTCTAACATATTTGATCCAGTTTGTGGAGTATAATTTGAAAAATCTTTATCCGCCATTAGTAAAAATTAAAAATATAAAAAGTATAAATATTATACTAATCAATGAAACAAATTGAAGAGATTAAAAGAAAATAACAACAATCTTGAATCATTAGCTTCTTGATGAGCTTAAAATGTTGTTGATTGTTGAGAGTAAGAGAGTTGAGAGTTGAAAAATGAGAGTTGAGAGTTGATGATTGGGAGAAAGAGTTGAAGATGAAGATAAAAGAAATGAAGAAGGAGATGGGGTATTTATAAGAATTTTTTTTAAAATAAAATATTCGTCGGCCCGAGCCGTACGTCTGGCGTGCGCCAGGCCTCCCATGCTCGCCTAGAGCACGGGCACGCGGGTCGTGGTCGGCCCGCGTGCCGTGCCGAGCACGGTTCGACTGCGGGCCGTGCCTAGCACGGCCCGCGTGCCTAGAAGGCGAGCCCGGCCCGTCTTTTGGGCACAGCCGAGCTCGTGCCACCATGGGTTGGCCCAGTCCGTTGCCACCTCTAATCACATCACTAGATTGTGACAAATAAAGATAATAACTTGTCAGCTTATTCTTATTACCAAATTTATATTCCTCCTATATTCATGATGGATGATAAATAATTATTCCTTGTCTCTCCTTATAATTTTTAATTTTGCTCGTTGTAACTAATCTTAATTACATAAATTATATTATTATATTAATCTTATTTGTTATATTATTAAATTATATGATAAATTATTTAACTAATTAAAAACTACATTTATTATATTTTAAAATTAATATTTTATCTTTAAAATACTACAAAAATTTATATCATCATTGCGTTATTATGAATTATAATAAATTATAATATTATCTATTATTATTATTTTATCATTTTATCTATATTTTGTCATTTTAAAATAAATTATAATATTAAAGAGGGAAGTGAAATATTATATACCAATAAAATATAATGTGTTAATAAATTATAAATTAATATAAAAATTTAATATTATTGAGAAGGATGTTTTTTTTTGTCATTTTATCTATTTGTTATGCTAATAAAACAAATATTTCTGATCTATTCGTAATATCATTCAAATAGAGAATAGTTATTTCATTTCTTATTTGTTTTTATTCCTCGTATATTCATTGTATATTTCATTTCTCGCCTATTACAACAACCAAATAGATCCTTAGGGGCGTTTAGTCTGAGGTAATCTAAATAAATTATTGGTAATCTTAATTAAAATTACTTTGACCCACCAGATTATCGTGTTTGATTGAAATATATTATTGGTAATCTGGATGTTCATGATAATCTACATTACCACTCAAGTAGTAATTCATACTACCTAGGGAGGGGTGGCTATGTGGATTATCAGTAAAATAGTAATATTATTTTTTTAATTTGACAAAAATACATGTACTAAAATATCCTCTATTAACAAAAAAAGAAGTCATCGTCTCATCTTATTTACCTCATCTCATAGTATAATGGTAATCTATATTTTTTATTTTTTTATTCTTTTTTAGTTTATTTTTTATTTTTTATTTTGATGATATTTTAGTTAAAGATATAAATTTTCTAGTAATCTTTTTTTATACCAAACAAGATAATATGGATTACTAGCGAGATTACCAGTACATGCCAAATATGATAATATAACATTGTCGATAATATTAAAAATGATAATATATCTGAGTGGTAATTTAGATTCATAGTAATTTTAAATGGTAATGTACCAAATGGTCTCTTAATATATAAGAAAAATACGAATATTAATATGCATAAAGAGATGTATATTATATTTTTAGATAAATATTTTTGTATAATCAAATAAGATATTTAGTAACTCTTAATTTATAAAATATGATGTACCAAAAGCACTCCACGACATTTTTATTATCCTTTGATTAAATTCCATAATTATAATATAAAATTAAAAAGTTAATTACTAAATGCAATTCCTGTTTTATTCTTTTGAACCAATTTAGTAATATATTTATCAAATATAGTATTAGTTTTTAACGAATATAATATTTCCCAACAAAATGATATTTTAATAGTTACTAAATATTTTCATCATTTAATCCACATTAATATAAGGTGATGTTAGCCCACACCCGCATAGAAATGTTTATGAGGTCCCTTCGACCGTTGAAAACGAGTTCACCTTCCATATATATAACGGATGACTCGTTCCCGTTTCGGACACCTTGAAGTCGACACAGCGCCAATAGAAGACGACACAAGCAAACTGGAATAGAACTTGCTCGCTCATCGACGCCAATCCCCAAAACTCTCCACCACTGTCGATATTTAATTCCCTTTCCTGATTAGAGTGATTTCCTCCCCTTCTCGTAAGCCTCAATCTTCTATTTTCTTCTCCTTTTTCTTTTTTTATTTCCCCTGACACATAATTTTCTGGCTTGCTTGTAGTTTTCGCTCCAATGGATCATTTTTGCTCGTTTGTGGTGATAAGAAAGGGAAATTTAGGGGATTGTACCATGGTTTGAAGAAAGGAATCGATGCCTAACCAGGTGCGTGTTGGTCTGTGGTAAAGATACGGGTATAGTGGATTCTGGCTATTTGATTTCCTTTTTTTGACATCGACTGATGCATTTTTTAGGTATTGCGGATTTAAGGCGCAAATCGCTTGAAAGCCGATTTCTTTTGGAGTTTCTGTGGTTAAAGATTGAATCTTGAATAATTAATGGAGAGAAGGGGGCAACGCCGCAGCGTAACGCTCTCGGAGCAGCTGGCGATGGTGGAGTCTACAAAGCTCCGGGAACTCCTCAAGGCCAAGGACGAGGACGACATGCGCCCCTCCATCGCCGTCGCCGCGTGCGAGAAGAGGGCAGCCTCCTCCGGCGTTGGATGTGGCGCCGGTGGAGGAAGAACGCTGCTCGACATCATGAGGGAGGACCAGGAGGCAAATGAGGACGCCATGGGCGGGAATTCTGGCAATGGCATGAACTGGAAGTCGGTCGCGGACCGGTTCCGTCTTCGCCGTGCTGGCAACGCCTGCGCTGCGGCAGCGGCCTCGTCTGTCCAGCCCAATTCAATCTGCTATCCCGAATTTATCGTCTCCAGCGGCCCCAACCCCGTCCTCGTCCGCCCTGTCACCCGCTCAATCTCCGGCCGGAACTCCCAACTCCCCGCTTCCGCATCCATCGCCCCCGAGTACAATCCCGCTACCACCGGCGCTGCCGCCTTGGCGGCATCCTCTCCACCGGATACGCATCCATCCGGCGGAGCAGCTGTAGAAGCAACAACCGGCGCTCAAGAAAGTTCGGATCTAGGATCCACCTCACAGGTGCCAGCGTCAGTGACTACGGCAGCGGAGGAAGAGCAACCAGCGAGGGTCTCACTAATGGCGCTGCTGGAGCAGACAGACAGACATTGGAGCAGCGGAGGGGAGGGCACCTCTCCGGCGGCGCTGGGGATGTTGGATGCGTTAGAGCCGGTGGCGGAGGACATTGGCGGCGGCGGCATACTCCATGTCTGCTGCATCTGCATGGTGCGGCAAAAGGGGGCGGCCTTCATCCCATGCGGCCACACCTTCTGCCGACGGTGCTCTCGGGAGCTCTGGGTGAGCCGCGGCAGCTGCCCTATCTGCAATGCCTTCATCCTCGAAATCCTCGACATATTCTAAACCTCCTCCCTCAACTCCGACCGCCGCCACCACCACCATCAGCACACCACAAGTAATTTCCTCATAAATCCATTTTCTCCATTTGTTATTTACTTAATTTCATATTCAAACAGAAGAATTAGGAACTGATGGTAAATTCGATCGGTGTTTGCCAGATGTCCAATTTTACTATATATATTTAGTGGTGGGAATGTGAAGGGTTTGAGTGATGATGTATTATATATTTATATAATCTTCTTGAGCTTTTCTCTTCTTCCATGAATTGTATGGGCAATTGTTTTGAAGATTAAATCTCATTAGCTGTCCTTGAGGATGTAATGAGAACTAAAAAACTCAATGATTAGAGTGGTTGAGTCTGATGACCTGGTTGTTTCGATTTGTCTCATTAGTAGGCACATAAAAGTATAAACACATCAGCTTTAGGCAATCCAATATTCCAATGAACAAATGGAGGACAGATAGCTTTTGTTAGACTTTTGCTATCCCGACAACCTGCACAGAATCCACCGGCATCCTTCACCATTTTTTACTGTTAGAGAGACAATGAATTCAAGCTGGTTTCTTTCTTGTTTTCATATAAATAGCTTGCTTGGAAGATGAATTGATGCCCTCCAATCTTGATCCTTGCATGGTCCAATGTCACTATGCAGAGCAATCTAATAAATCGTAGTAGCATTTCATGGGGACCAACGTACAGAGATCCAAACCAAATTATAACTCTTCCATGATAGCTTTAGATCAATCTAGTGAATCTTCTCTTTTTCTTTTACAGCCAATGAAAGGGATGCATGTGATGGTGTTCTCAAAGTGATTGTTTGTTGACTTGCTTTATCTTTCGATCAGAACAGTCTCACTCTAAACAGCTGTGTTTTAACAGTGGAAGTGTTACTGCATTCCAGTTATGAGAAAGGCTACAGAAAAGGGTGAATTGTTTGCTTTTTCCAATTCAGCCTCCAGTTGTTCATCAAAATCTGTGTACTTGTATTATTTCTGCGATGCAATTGTGACTCTGCACTTTGTTTACAAAGCAGGTAAAGGTTGCTTCTTTTCGATCTAAACATCTCCCAAATAATTTAAGGGATAGTTGGGCTGCTTTATCTAAATCAGTTAGTTTACTTTTACTCTCATCAAATATTTGGTTCAAGTGATATCAGTTGCAAACTTGCAATCCAAAATAATAGAGAAGACATGAGAACTGTCAATTGTGGTTCCCACCTCAAGATCAGTTGTTGAGCAGACCTTCTCTCACTCCACAATAAATATGACTGCCTACTACTACTAACCCAATGGTTTGTAATTGTCAAACTCTTCATATAGATATGCAACTAATTCCTACCATTTTGTTCATTTATAGAATCCAGTGTATTGCAATTCGATTATGCTGGATGAGTAGTGTGAGATAGGTTGTGTGGGTTTATCATTTACAAAGCTTGAACTTTGGATGTCAAAGCTATTTATGTTGATTGTGTATTGGTGGTCTCTATTCTAAATATAAATTGGCACAAAAAAAAGTATTTTTATTATGAATCCAGGGAATTGGGATAATGTTGATTAGGCCCACTGCATGTTAATCATTGTGCATTTGGACCATTTAGATAAAGTATAAAATTGACGTGAAAGCAAGGAAAGAATTGCATTGGGGATGCAAGATAAGTTTGGCATCATGCGGGATGCATCAAAAGCTTGGCGAACCCAAGAGTGAAGTAATGGATTGATGTGTGAAAAAGGGGACTTCGAGGTCCATGACCATGAATAATATGCTGACCATTTAAAATAGTTACGCCTAATAATGAGTATTATTATATATTTTGAAATAATACATAAAAAATTTATTTACGATAATTTTATGTTTTTTTAATCTTGTTCCTTTTAAGCCACATGTTAAATAATTAAAAAATTATAAAAACTTCCTATGTACTATGTAGCTTAGACAAATTGAGTAAATTTTCCCTCAAATTCTATAATTAATTTGACGTCCTTCTTTCTACATGGTCCCTGAAGGCTAAAATGACATATTAATTTGATAAATTATTATCTTTAATGCTATTAATAAGTCACATCAGTCGCCATGTGGACTTAATAGTCTTAATTAACGTAGGTTGTCTTAATTAGTCTGAACCAAAGTGATTTAGGTCTTATTAATCAAGGGACCAATAATTCCAATATGTATTGTGGAGTCCACGTGGTAGCTGATGTGATTTATTAAAAATATTAGAAAATAGAAAAAATTAAGTTAATTTTCTAGTGGGGCATCCGGGCAACCGGGCACGTTGCTAATGGATTATGATTTGGTCCCTAGTTGTACTGCTTTATGTGCTTATTTTCGCGTCTATGTGTACGTCTTATAATACGTCTTGTGCGTATTAGGCTCGTCAATTCGTGTCGGGCCGACTCAAAAAAATTTGTGCCTGACCCGATTAATATTTGGGCTTGGAATCATCGGCACGACATGAATAATAACGGGCCGGCACGACTCGACCCATTTGGTCCGATAATAGAAAAAGAATTTTTAATTGAATTAAATCGACTTTATCGGATCAATTCGGCTCGATAACCCGATAACTAACGTATTTTAAATCCGTTAATACTCGATTCCAATAGTGTTTATCGGGCTATAAGGTTGGCCCGGCCCAATAGCACTTAGCTCGGCTTGACACGTTAAAGGTTCGGGCCTTATTGGGTCGACCCAAACACGATAATACACAATCTGAACCCGATTTTGTCGAGCCGAGCCTAAAATTGTCATGTCTAGTGCGTATATTTTCACGTACGTGTACTCTTTGTAATGACTATGTTATAAAGCCATTAAAAAAATTTCAAGAGGGCACATGAAAAATAGTGGGATGGAATTAAATTAATTGTGAAATTTGGAGGAAAATCTTGATTAATTTATCTAAATAACAAGGAGATTTTTAGAAATTTTAGAAATAATATTTATTACCCCAATATTAATACCAAAAGTATTGTGGTATGTCAAGTTTGAGGATGTTTAGTTGATGGAATACAAGAAAAATGAAATAAATCAAATAACTATTTAGTTAGCATAAGAAATAAACAAGTAATAGAGAAAAAATCATCAAAATGTTTTTCTCCATAATATTAAATATTTATAGTCAAAATAATAATTCATACTATAATTTAGAATTAAATTTTTAATTAAGTAAATAATTTTAAAATGATTATTATATATTGCAAAAAAAATAATATATAGGATGTACTATATTATTATAATTAATATATTCATATATTTGAATATTTTAATTTTATTGTAAACTATTGTATGCTATATCGTATTATTATTATTATTATTATTATTATTATTTGAATATATATGTATATATATAATTAGGAAGAAATTTGATGGGTAAAATTGTAAAAGTAATCACAACTAGGCAAGGAGGCAAGAAATAATTATTCTCCACGCAATTTGTTTTAATAGAGTTTGAAAAGTACATAATATAATGCTAGCACAAATGTCATGGTAAAGAATGTTTGCTTCAATTATGTATATCACATGGTTCCACTGTTCAAACATTAGAAGCTTGAAAATTATTTAAGATAAAATTTAATTAAAACTTTGATAGGGTTCTATTGTCTTAAAAATAAATTGATAATTTCATCGATTTGCGTAATTACAATATTTAAGTTAACTTTGATTCGTATTTCTTAACAGTTACCAATATATACAACATAGTTTAAAATGTTATGTATAAAGATTTTGTTTCATTTTTTTATATATAGATAAATTACACTGACATCCTTGAAGTTTAGTGAAATTACATTGATCTCCTCTTTATTTGTCCCGGTGATACTCACACTTCATGTAGCTAAAGATGTTAAAAAAAGTTCGTTAGTAATATGATTTCTCTCTTATGCCTATTATTGAAAAATTATTAAAATATATGCATAAAATAATTGAATAAATATTTTAAAAATAAAAATTTGAAATGAATTATTTTGTTTTAAAAATATTTTTAAAATATAAAAATATCATTAGTAAACTGTGTAGTGCATGTGTAGTGAACATAACGATATTTTTATCATTTAAAATTAAAAAAATGTAAATATTTTAAAAATATCATTAGTAAACATGTGTAGTGCACATGACAGACACTCCACTAATAATTTTCGTTAGTAGAAAAGATTTGTGTAATTTTTTACAAAACTCAAGAGGGTTACAAAATAAAATTACAAATAGATGAAAAATCAATATAATTTTACTAAATCTCAGAGAAGATCAGTGTAATTTATCTTATTTTTTAAATTAAAATTTAATAATAACAAGCCATTGCAACACAATTTATTCGTAACAGAATAAATTGTTTAATTTAAGAATTATTTGTTTCATAAAATTCATTTTTCCACTTTGAATTACATAGTTGAAAATTGAATATGAACTAAATATTTCAATTTAACAACTTCGTTGCAATCAATCCTGTCAGTGAGCCATCTTCTAATTAGACCAAACAAAAAATTCATCGGATAAAAAAATTCAAATTGTTTTTTTAGTAAATGATTCAAAATTCTTTTATCGAGCGTTCTATATCAAAAAAATTATCTTTTAAAAAAAACATCTAGTACAATTACCAATGTTGTGGTAGAAAGAGTAATTTTAAACAAATTAGTTTTAACCATGGTAATGATCTCATCATGGTTTAAAATATCGATATCGGTACCGATATATACCTGTACCATACCGACACTCGGTACGGACCGATACCACACTCGGTCATCTATTTTGACAGCACAATGTTGTCACCAGCACAATTGTTTTGACAACACTGTGCTGCCATTTTTTTTTGACAACACAACGATAAGCTCTTATACCAGGTGGTTATCGTCGGGTATTTTATAAATACCTCTCGCTATGGACGGTATTTGATAATACAGGCGGTATATATCGGTTGGTACCAGGTGTACCATATATTGGTTTTCTCAAAAACCGGTAAATACCAATCGTACCGCCCAGTACGATATTTTAAACCATGGGTCTCATATTATGGGCTTGTTTGTTTTGCAAAAAACGAGGGATTGGACAAGACACCGATCTGTGTCCTCCGTTTGTTTTTCAAAATTGACCCTGGGACAGGATAATACTCGTGTTCAGAACAAGATAACAACCCATTTTGGTGTATTGAGAAATTTCTCGGTACACCAAAATGAGGTAGAGGACATAAGCTGCAAAAGACCAAAATACCCTCCCCTAGAAGGGGGGTCTCTCGCGCTTGCGGTTGTATCCTCTCGCGACCTTGGCCTTCCCCTCTTAGCAAGCCAACAAGCGGTTGATAGGATGGACTCCTCACGCCTGCTAAAGAAGCCCAAGCTGGAGGGAGGACGACGCGATCGAGCTCAACAGGGACGGCGATAAAGCAAGGCCTGGTGCGAATAGCAATAGCGGCGACGCATCGATGAGCGGCAACGACGGCGAGTCATCGCAGGAACAGGAACAGGAGGAAGCCCTCGTCGCCCTGGTCGAGCATCGCACGAGGGAGTGCCAGGTTCTCAGAAAGAAGGTGCCCTTAAACATTCTGTATACAGATTGATGGTAACCTGGTTACTTCTTGGTCTGCCACATTTCTCATCTTCGAGAATGTGATACTGTTGTGCAGCTCGAAGAGGCAGAGAAGAGATTCGCAACATACGAACGTCTTCATCACCATGCACAATTAGATTCCAAGCAGGAACTCTCGTTTCGAGTCAGCATAAGAGAAAGTTGAGAAGTCTTGAGCTGTGCCCTGTGAATGATCACCTATTTGTCACCAGGTATAAAAATTTTACTGATGCTTGTTGATTAACAATTATAGCAAGCAACAAGAGCATCCTCTATTTGTGTTGTTCACAACAAATCAAACAGTTCTTTATGCCACCAGGGAAATAATATATGTTTGTTTAATTTAATTGATCAGGATTAAATGACACTCATTTAGTCATTTTTGTTCTTATTTATCTTAACTGCCTGAGTAACTCTTTGCTCTACATGTTACTTTAGACCTATATTTAGGTACCTTAGGTATGTATGCTTCTCTACTTATCTCCAAAATCTATCTCTTCGTTATCAGATAATCAGAGAAAAAGATACTGGGGAACATACTTCTCTTTCCCGTTGAAAAAAATAAGTTGAATGATGCTCAGCTGTGTTTGCCCCAGAAAGTGACAGAATTCTCATCATCAAACATACATTCTGAATTGGTATTGTCTCATTGCATCTACATATGGAGAACAGCTTTAGAGTTTAGATTAAGCAAGATATCCCTTCCCTTAATCTCTCCATACTTTTTCTTCCAACTTCTGGAGAAGCAAAGAAAACTGTTTTTTTTTATATAAAGGTTATTCTTTTCTACTTCCAAAATGATTTCCCTTTCATATTGTTGTCCGCCCAATTCCTTACAATTAGAGTATCCACCGAGGGAATTAAGAATTAGGATAATGTTAGGGAATTAAAAAGGAGTGTTAGAACCACAGCTACTTTAACTTTCATGGTTCAAAAGTTTCGGGAATTGATTTTGCCTCTCACTGTATACATTTTCAGGCTTGCGGCGACCTAAACATGGTTGTGAATCATTTTGTTGTGAATCTAAATCCTAGCTAGCTATGGTTTGATTTATAGTTTGTTGTAAATCTAAATCGTTTATAGATTTGCAGCTAGCTATGGGATATTATTTTGTTTTATGATGTTTGTAGTTATTTCTTTGGAATAAGTTCAATGAAAAGAATTTGTTATAAATTTCAGTATGGTTGGTGGTTAATTGTCTTTACCAGTAAGTGTTGTTTTCATTTTTATGATTCTTGCTCTAATTTGTTTTACTCATCTTTGTTAATTTTAATATTTAGAAATTATATAAATTATTCAAAATATAAAAGAATCAATTTGGTCATGAAAAAATATGAAAGAGTATTTTGATCATTTTGTCTTGTACAAGACGGTGTTATAACGAAACAAACATAGGACGAGACTGGACATCGTGTCCTGTTCTTGACGAAACAAACATGGTATAGTTGCTGTCACAGGACACCTGGTGTTCTGTCATTGTCCCTGTCTGGTGTCCTGTGACGGGCAATTTGCGAACTAAACGGGCCCTATTAGTTTATTGGTTGGTTGGAGGTTGGTAATATGTTTCATATGGAGTTTCCACACAAATATTTTACTCTTGGAGCTATTTTCATTTGTCATAATTTCTTCGTATTGAAATCTGGTTTTTTCTTTCTTTCTTTTTTTACTTTTTAAGTAGAAAGAAGCACTTTTTGATTGAAGTTGTCCTCTAAAGCTTTCAGCCCATACCCATTTGTCCAAGCCTTCATTTGCATCAATTTGCAGGAATTCTATTTTTTCTTTAAGTGTAATCTCAAAACAACAACAACAAAAAAATCTCAAAACAAGTCAAAATGTTCGTGTTCTATTCAATTATTCATCCTCTTCAATCAGTTCATTATCTTTCTCAAATTAAGAAGTTCCTGAACATTGATATATATATGTTTGGTCATTTGCTTAAAGGTATTCCACCTATCTAGTGGTCCTTCCATATGTTGGCTTTCATGGGATTTCCAATGCTCTTTCTCAACCAATCCTTATACTTACATGCTATTTGGAATAGCTTATGTAGAAGCTTTTATACTTTTGTTTCAGCAATGAGCACCATGCTTCTTTTTTTCCATTGAGCAAAAGCAAAATTCTTTTTGCTAATAAAGCCTTCTTCATAACCCGTAAACCTCTTATTCTCAAGCCTCCCTCGTTTCTAGGTGAGATTACTTTCTTCCAACTAATTAGTTTTGCCGATTTCTTTTTAGCTCACGGTGGCCAAAAAAACTCCCTTTCAACTTTTGCCGATTTCTTTTATAAAATGTACTCATAATAAATTACAAGATGCATCATCTGTTTCAAGGGACTAAATAGGACTCATGACACACTAGACTACAATCGGGGGATCTCCTCGTTGAGCTTGCGTCGCCAATCGAACCATAGGTACCACGTACCTCAACTTGAACATGCACACATAGGCTGGAGGACGTGAGTCTACAACTCAGTGAGTGGCGACCAAGCCCTCCCAAAAAAATAATCAGCACAAATCTAGCAACAGTATGGAGAAATGAATCAACATTTACAACATAAGTATTCGAAAGCACATCAATCGATCACATAATGTAGAATGCATAATCTTAATCATAAATGCAGATAAAGTATGATGAAAATATAGTCCCTCTAATAGCTGGTCGTACTGGTTGAGCATGCATACTAGCCGCTATTTTGCAACCCCTCTAGTTACGACTGGGTCTGTACACTAGTCGTTGTTGCATCTGTCTCATAGCCTATCTAGTCGTCGCTAGCCGCTACCACGTAGCCCCTCTAGCCGATGCTACTCGCTATCACATCAACCTCGTAGCCCCTCTAGTCGTCGCTAGACGCTACAGCGTAACCCCTCTAGCCGACGCTAGCCGCTATCACATCAATCTTGTAGCCCCTCTAGTCGTCGCCAGCTGCTTTCACAGCTTAGAGAGAGCTCGACCTTTAAGACATGTCGCGTCACCCTAAGGGTCGGCCAAAACAACCAAACTCGTCGATTAACACAGAATTCCAACATGCTTGCCTCGTTGGGGCATTTTACCGAGCACTTGGTGGGTTGTTCAAATCATGCCCAACCAAGACCGTGTAGCAACCCCTTAAAGGGTGAATTCTAGCCTACAACACCAGGATACACTCAGCCACTTTCGGCTCACAAGCAACTCAAAATTCTGGAGCACAACACCACTCCCAAAGTCCAAAAATTTTCAGCCACAAGGTTGCACTAACTTGGCCATGGCAGTCCCACCATTGGTCGATTATTTCAGCAAATAATACACTTAGAAACTCGACCACGAGTACCTCAAGTCAAACACAATACAAACATCAAGAGAACAAAATCAATTCCAGCCACTATCATCACCAACATTTAGCCATACAATGCATGCATGAAACTGAAAATTTCAGCATAACTTCCACGAGATTCGACCAAATAACACCGTGATCAATGGTGGATTTAAATCACATAAAAATTGGAAATTGACAGTCCAATAACCTTTAAAATATCTGGCCACAACATTCCCTAAATAATTCTGAAAATTTTAGCATACCTAAGAATCAAAAACTAAACCTTCAACCATTTTGCAAGAACTCCGCCCGAATAATAATTAGATTACATACCGTCAAAGGAAAAGCAATACCCCCCCCCCCCCCCCCACTCCCCCATCACCCTAACACCTCAAAGGAGACTCACCCTCCAAATCAAATCCAACTCTTGAATCCGAAGATCACCGAACGCAAGAAAGACCTTAAAATTTTAGAATTTACCCAATACATCAAATCCGGCCAAACCCATGGTGGCAAGCCACTCACCTTTACCAAAGTCAGGGCAAAGCTTTGTGGAGAGGATTCCGACGGCCACGCGTGACTAAGAACACTCGCGATGAACCCTCAGAATCTTGCCCTCTCTAAGGGATGCGTGTTCTTCTTCCCCTCCAAGGGTTGGGTGCGCCTCCTCTCCCTTGGAAGGCGTGCACGACCTCTCATCTTTCATTTATTAATTTTTTTTCACTTAACATAAGGTTGAAATGACATTTCTGCCCCCACTTAAATTTCCACCAAAATTGATACAAGAGCCTTGCCAAACCACATCCAATGTTGATCTCCGAATCCAACATGAATTCAAACTCGATTGTGATCATTTTCCACACACGAGTCGTACCTCCGATCGCATACTCCAACGATTCTCTGACTCGCTCCGAATGCGCAACTTACTCTTCGTCTGAAATCAAAATTAGAACACGAGTGTTACACGTCAACAAATGACAACTATACTAACATGAGATATGAATTCGAAAGTTTGGAATAGATTACGGTGTAAATAAAAAATTGAGATAAATTTGTCAATTGGCCTATAATTTAGAATAGATTCATCCATTTATTCATATATTAATTATTTGAAAAGTTTAATTCAAATTGCTTCTGTTTGATTTAAATTTTTATAAAGAATCCATTTATTATACACAGTTTTAGCTCATATAAATGATTACCATGAACTACACAATTAATTAATTATATCAGAAACAAGAAGACAACATATTTTTATTATGTTGTGGCTGACAATTCTATCCTCAAACCTATGGTATTATATAAGAATTGAATCGAACCATCCCTAAAATTATCAAATTAAAATAATTTTCAATTTGATTCAATTTAAATCAAAATGATTATTAAAACACTAATTTATAAAATTAGTATATTAAATAATATTTTGCATCATTTTAACTTTTTATTAAAATTTAATAATAAGAAGCCACTGTATCACAATTTATTCATAAGAGAATAAATTGTTTAATTTAGAAATTATTTGTTTAAAAAAATTCTTTTTTTTTCAGTTTGAAATACATCTTTGAAAATTGAATTTGGACTCAATAAAATATTCTAATTTTATACATCTAATGGAATATTTTTAGAAACTATAAACATAACTGAACATGATAATCCAGTTTTGTTTGGTTAGATTTTTTTTCAATTAAAACTAAAATTTGGAGAGCCCTGTATAGGATTTAGCAGCAATTTAAGGGAAAACTATTTTTCTTTCAATATAACGACTTGATTACAATCAATCCTTAATATTCTGAGCAGGGAGGGAGGCCCTTGAATATAGGATTGTAATTGGTTTTCTAATTAATTCTGGCAGCCTCCTTTAAGATCAACTCCATCAAACAGCTGATGTCAACTACAACTATACTATACATAGAGAACTCCAAAGAAAGGATTCTCCAGGGCAGAATGAAGTTGTGATAAAGCATTATTCAGGGCAGTCATGTCCACCTTGTCCCTCGGCAAGTAGAGATACTCTCCCCCCTGGAGCTTCTCAAATCCACATAGCTCGAGGAACTCGATGCCTCCCTTCAGCCTACCAATTCTGTCCTGTTTAGAGCAATAGGAAAACAACCATGTTTTAACCAGTGACGAGTAAGGACATAAGAATCCACTATGTACAATTAATCATGTGTTGGATTGCCATTGTTACCTGGAAATTTGGGTTGCGAAGTCGGATTTTCCTGAACTTCTCCTCATCTGGATTTTTTGCAACATTCCTAACGTAGATAGCAAGTGTTTGGAAAGCTCTAGTCACTCTAGCATCATCACCCTACCATATTAAATGTGCACCATGTGTAGATTTCACAAATGAATGGTTATTGGCAGAAAGCATGTGTTTTGCATCCTTTTTATTTTGCGAGGAAATCGTTATCATTTACATACACCTCGTTGTCATTTGTTCATCCTTTTTGTGAAAGACTACAAAAATAAGATCATAAAGAAACCAAGTTTACAAGGAATGTGGATTCATGGGACAGAACAAACACAAGCAAAAGAATGTTTTTCAACTAGTATAAGATTTAACATTACAACATATGTTCTGAAAGAGAAAAAATAGATGATGGAATCTATGAACTGCAACAATGGTGATTTGATAAGATAAGAAAGGCACACTATTAGCATAATGGAAGCTTTTGTTTCGTTTTTGTAGTAAGATAAGCATAAAACAAGTTGAACTATGGGAGAGTTTATTTTGACTTGTGCTGTTATACTGGACTTTGGTAAATTGGTACACTTGAGCAAGTTAACAAAATGATTCAACCAAGTCAAATGTCACATGCTTACCTTGTTATTTTTCTTAAGAGAACGTAAGCATTCCCTCATGTGCTCTGCCTTTGCAGTAGGCTTGACAGATATGGACCTCTGTATTTATCAACACAAAGAACCAATTTTCATACTACTAAACTTAATTTATTCGATACAATTAGATCTACCTTATTTTCCTGTAAAGGAGATGCTCCAGGATCTTGAGGCTGCAATCCCAATTTTCTTCTTCTTTCTGCCTGAGTCAGTGGATATTATGGTAAATCACATTAATGCATGAGTATCACAAACATAAAAACCAACCAAACTTTGACAAAATAATTAAAACATTATCCTCCTCCACTCGTTGTCGAATATTTTCCCTTGCTCTTTTCTCTTCATCTTTCTCTACTTTCCTCAACAACAACATTCTGCAAAAAGAAATGAACTACCCATCATGCAGACAACAATAGGCTGCAGGATCAAAACAAATGGAGAAGGGAAAATTCTATATAAGGAACAAATGGATAGTTACAAACCTTTTTCTTTCATTTTCCTCATTAATTCTCTTTGCTTCCAGTAGCTCTTTGCCTGCTCGTATTCTGGCCTATAGCAGGTGCAGAAAAGTCAGATTGGAAATTGAACTTTATGCTTGCCCTAAATATAAAGAAATATGCATTAATTTGGTTTGCTAAAATCAAATGAAACTACATTACTGAATGTTTTATATAGGAACACATTGACCAGAAATGTCTGCATTAAAATTTTAAACTATATTTTAGTCTAACTGCAATAAATTTCAAACTGAAACCACGAGCAAGATTCAAAATTGTTACATGAGTAATTTAGAGTTGCCACCATAAAGAGTCCTAGACAAAGATTTTCAATGAATTGCAGTATTCCTACATTGCAGTTCAAAGAAATTCCTAGGAACTGACATTATCTTGTAATACATATGACGACGCCACTAATACTTTAGTAACTAGCTCAAAGTTACAAATTTAATGTATGGATTTGTATCAAATTATGCTTCAGTGACTGCTTGCCAGAAAATAGTTTAGAGAATACAGAGTAGGAAAACATATCATCTAATGTTACATCATAAATTTATGGTCTAACTAAGTGGCACTGACCTACTTCAACTGAAAAACCAGAAAGCTGAAAAATATGATGGTACATTTATGCTTACTTAATCAGTCTTTGTGCATTTTAGGCCAAAAAAGAGGGTACATTTATGCTTACTTGGAAAACCAATCAGTCTTCATCCATAGACAAGTGCTTGGGAAATTTTGTGGATCATATCAACTTATCAAGTTGAAGATAAAGGGAAAACGATACACCCCACAGATCAAAATGGCACAAGTTAGTAAAATTATTGGTTTAGATAATCTTTTTGTTACCTTTGTTTCCATAATTTTCAGCATTATGGAAAACATAGAACATATGAAATTCGAAACAGAGAATCGTGACTTCAGCAAACAATATATTAGCAAGGGCACATCCTCCTCTAGGAAATTTCTTAAAGCATGGCAAACACCATATCAACAAAAGTAATATAGTAAGTTTTAAGTGAAAACTGCATCATTTGTAATTTGGATGTTGGCCAAAAGTTTCAAATGATGTCAGTGGGCTACCAATCATACCTTGAACGTGAAAGTTTATTGAAATTCAAGATGTAGGTTATATACTTCACAAACTTTCATTTCCAGTTGCAAATACATGCATTGTGGTAATGACAAATGAAGCATACCTTCTCTCTTTCTCTTTCTGATCTATGTTCTTCTTCTTCTCTCTTTGTCCGAGCGGTTTCCCTATAAATACAAAAGAGATTGATGTGCAAGAAGATATGATCCTTAAACATTTTACTGTAACTTCTTTATCATATCTAAAAACATCACACAAGTGACAAGACAATGGGCTACATGTTTTAATGGTAGAAGCATTGGTTTTCTAAGCTAGGATTATACAAATGGCATCCTAAATTAAGACATTATTAAGAGTTTAAGACATTCACAAAACATGTTGAAATCAGAAACTTTTGAAACATACTAAATCAAGCACTCATCTATATAAGAAAACTAAATCAGTCTCCCAACACTAAACATCTTTTTTATTTTGATGATACCAACACTGAACATCTTTTCGACATAGAAAGATAGAATGATTTTTTTTCATTCTTTTAATTTAACCAAGGTAAGAAAGTTTTGTCACTATCCTAAATGGTCTTGGAAATTAATTAAATAGAAACTGAAACTTTTTTACCTCAATATCTCCTTAATGATACTAGGTAATTTCCAGACGGTATTAGGTATGGTCTACTAAAATTCTTCATTGTTTGGTCATACAGTTTACTTAAGTCTGCACATTAAATTTGTGCTCTCCCATTAAAAGAATAAGAAAAGAACTATTAGTGAACACCACCAACAACTGAATAATACTGCGTCATACCATGGGCAGCATAAGCTATCCCAGTTGATAACTTGGAATTTCAGAATTTTACAGCATCAAATTACCATTACTAAAAAACTACTAGAAAACTGTGTAAAAAGCATAATCATTGTAACTGATAAAAAGTAGCTTAGAAGGTATATATTTCTAAATATTATTTTTGTGTCTCAATTAAGGATGGTAAGTTGGTGCTTTCAGTGCAAAAGGAGACCAAAACAAACCGTAGCTTCAGAAGTCTCATCCTCACTTCATCTGGGGTCATCCAAGATGTGCCATTTTCAATTTGGATGGTAATAGGAACCTGAAAAATTATTCTATTTCATTAGGTTATTTAGGACATTAACCAATTTTTTATCAATAGAATATCAACTAGTTGTAGTTTGGTCAAGCAGCTCATGGAAAAAGAGATAAATGTGCTGGGCAAGCAACTAGCAATTGTTGCAGGGCCAATGCTTGGAATAAGGTATATGGAACCAAAATCAGTCATAATATTTAACTTATATGTTTTATTATACATGATTGATTGATAAAGAAAGAAAACACTATCATTACAAAAGAAATTCTCACTTTTCTGGGAAAATGATCCAATGCAGAACCAACTTCTTTCATAGAGTCTTGATGAGAACAATAAAATGCTAAATAATTGACTATTTGTTGAGATCAATGCAATGTATACATGTAAATAGCTATGTTTCTGCTATATACTTAGTCTGAATACTTAGTCTGCTGTTTACTTAGTATTAGCTTCTGTTGTATTTCTTTAATTGACCGCATGTAATAAGTGAGGTGTACATGGGTTCTTCAATTACCACAGCTATAATAAGTGCGATAATTCAAACTGGTTGTAATTTTTGGTTTTTGATCTGTTAATGACATTTGAGCTTAGCACTCTGTTTCCCTTCTCTTATTGAGAGTTCTTCCTCTTCGACATAGTCTCGAATTGCATTACTATTTATAGTTGAATTGATTTAAAAACCAAATGACAAGACCTAATGCTGTAATATTAAAAAGAAAATGATCATGCATGCACAAAATTGCAGAGAGAACTGTCACATATAGCTGTTAAACAAACTCAATTAGAAGTTTCATTTTTTTACTATCATATTTGTGACTGATGAGATTAGATATCACTTCATACTTTTACTGAAAAAGTACAATATTAAGGCACATTACCCATATATTTTAATAATTTAATAGAACTGTACTAGTAAATGTGAATTCTAAAAAGCATGGCTATGGATATTGAATAGTTGAAATTTATGATGAATTCAAAATTAAGGTGATGTGAAGACCTCACATCTGCTATATTGAATACTTTTGCGTTATTAGAAGGGAAATGTTATGGCTGATTGGGCATAGCAAAAATAAAGTAACTCATGCATTTGGAGAAAGAATGAAAGTCATCTGACTTGTTTAAAATAACATTAAGAATAACTATGTGACTGAGAACAGAGAACCCCCAAAAATCACATACCAAAGGCATTTGATCAATATCTGGGTTATTTTCATGTTCTACAAGCCAATTTATTGCCTCTTCGATAGAAGAATTGCCTGAAAGAAATCAAAAGAATCTGCTAGTAAGTAATAAATCATCATAAACACCAACACACATCATTCATCATCTTTCTACCACAAATCACAAAATTTAAGAAAAAAAATCCTTCCCTTCATTGCACAGCGATTGATTCCCTTCCTGATTCACATCACTCTTTCCCCATTCTATTTTTTGTTCCCTTATTTAATATTTCTTGCTTAGGATTAATCCTTTTGTTACCAAAGTGAGAGTTTTCAAAAAAAAAGAAGTCCACCAAAATAGCAAGGGTGCAAAAGTTACTGAATTTAGCTTTTACTTTCAGCATTAAGCATTAGTTTAATTTCCTTATTGTGCTTAGTTGTATTATCATCTTTTAATAATTTTCAATACTTTCATTGCTAGTCTTGCATCGATGCTAAGGAGGTAAAAACTCATGTAAGAATCTTGAAACCCAAGCTGCTTTCATTAAAGACAATGGTAACTATAAACACAAAAACTATGCAAGGCAAAATTTACATGATAAATGAACTAAATGACATGATTGCAAATAAGAATAGACAAGCAGCAGATGTAAGTATGATCCAAGAAAAGAGATTTTTTAGAGCAAGTGGACATTGCAATCAATACATTCACAAGGGTCGCTAGTGCCATTGTAAAACTTCCACAAACATGTACTCAATCATCCAGGCAACACCATCAACCAATTTATAGCTATCCATCTCACCCATCCACTGTTAGGGATAAATCTGCATGTGATAAAAGTCTGAATTCAAGGTTTACAGGAGGTTTGAGCATAGAAAATGGAAAACAAATTAGGAAGTTTATAATTTGATTTTTACTGCTTTAGTTGTAATTTTGTATTTCTTCTGTTATAGCTTTCAGTTCTATTATGGCTGGGAAATAATGGTAGAGTTAGGGGTATAAGAGTCATTTTTACTTGTACCGGAAGGTAGTTACAACTGAAGGCAATTACAGATGTAATTTTGAATTTTGAATTTTGAATTTTGAATTGGAGTATAAAAGAGTGGAAGCCAGGTTTGGGCCATCCATCTCTGAAGCCACAAAAAGCTTTCTTCTCTTCTTCTTCCCTTCCTTCTTCTTGTATTCGCTACTGTTCTTCTACTTCTTCTCTTCTTCTTCTTCCTCTTCTATTTCTGAACCCTTCTTGGAGAGTGTTTCTTCTCACCAACAACATAGGCAAGAAGAGACAACAAAACCTGCTCCAACTCGAATTGGAGGAGGTTTACTACCCAGATCTGGAAGTGGTGGATCCAGATCCAGGTGTTTCTAGGCCCTGGACCAGATCTCAAGCTAAGAACTATGACAACTTAGTATCAGAGCCACAAAAACAGATGGCAGATGCTTTCTTCAAGAGGTTTGATGAGTTTTTGCATAGATATGAAGAAGATCAAGGTGCCGCCAGGTTGGGAAGGGAACTATTGAGGGCTAATATGCAAGAGATGATGAAAAAATATGAAGAAGATCAAGCGGCTATCCGGATTGAAAGAGAGGTCTGGAGAGCTAGTTATAGAGATAATTCAGATCGTTTGGAGATAATTGTTTAGAGAATGAGGGTTCTAAAGCTGGGCGACAACACTTGGGTGAAGAAATAGGAATCATCAGTTCTCAAATCTTAGGTGAGGCAAGCTTATTACCTACTCCAGTAGATAGAGAATATAAATCTGGGAAATCACAGTGTATCAAAGAGGCTATCCGAAATAAAGGTGTGGTGGTGAGGGAAATTCCTGAGGATTCATCAAAGACAACAGACAAAAAGCAGTTCTCAAGCGAGGAAATTTCTAAGAGAACAATAGATGAAGGCTGTTCTAATCTATGTCCTCTACCTCGCTATGTGAAATTAGATTTCCGAAAATTTGATGGTAAAGGAGATCCCTTGGCATTGCTATGCCGATGTGAGAGTTTTTTCCACCATCAACAAGTGGCG
Organism: Canna indica; assembly: GCA_034359265.1. Taxonomy (NCBI): domain Eukaryota; kingdom Viridiplantae; phylum Streptophyta; class Magnoliopsida; order Zingiberales; family Cannaceae; genus Canna; species Canna indica. The sequence continues at coordinate 18,567,064 of CP136893.1, read as the reverse complement.
GAGGAAACAAAAGTGGCCTTAGCATCATTCCACTTGGAAGAAGAGGCCCAAATTTGGTTTTTCAAAATAAGGTAGAACAAACCTGAACTAAGATGGGAAGAATTTAAAAATTTGTGCCACCTCAGAGTTGGACCTGTTGTGTTGGGAAACCGGAGGGGGGAACTTTCCAAATTAAGGCAAACATGAACAGTGACAGATTATCAATGCAAGTTTGAGTTTCTCTTGTCTAGGATGGGCAATTTGACCGAACAACAAGAAATGAAAATCTTTATCAGTGGTCTACAATCAGAATTGCAGATTGAGGTTGAAGCCCATAGACCAAAGGATCTACTAGAAGCCATGTGTTTGGCCAAATTGTATGAACGAAGAACTCCATCTAGAATGATCAATCATAAGCATGTTAGTAACACTTATAAGAGTCCTTCCACTTCAGGAGCTCCCACTTTCAAGAGGCTCACTAATGCAGAAATAGTAGAGAGGAGGGCAAAGGGCTTATGTTTTAACTTTGATGAACTTTTCACCAAGGGTCACAAATGCAAGAGGCTATTATGGATTGATTGCATATCTGAAGAAGATGTTGATGAAGGAGAGGACCAGAATATCCTTGATGGCCCTTGAAAGAAAACAACAGCCTCATGCTATGCAAATTGAGGTGCAAGTTGGCGGAATTCCTCTCCGAATGCTAGTGGATTCTGGTAGTACACATAACTTCTTGAGTGAAAATGCAGCTCAAAAGTTGGGAGTATCCATATCCTTAGATAAAGAAATGCAAGTTCAAGTAGCTAATGGAAGCCAACTACCTTGTTCAGGATGGTGTCATCAAATTCCAATATGGTTGCGGCAGGAGTTTTTATATGTAGACTTCTATGTTCTGCCCTTACATGGATTTGATGGAGTTTTGGGTGTCAAGTGGTTGGAAACATTAGGTCCTATTTACTGCGACTTTCAGCGTATGAAGATGGTATTTCAAAGGAGGAAAAAGAAGGTGACATTACAAGGTTTAAACCGGGGAAAGAGCTTGCCTCATTTAGCATTGACGGTATCAGAAAAACAAAATAGGGCTTCCTTGTCTGAGCTTTTAAAAGAGTTTGCTACCCTCTTTGAAGAGCCTGTAGGATTACCTCATTTTAGGAATCATGAGCATAAGATTCGGTTACTACCAGGTACGGAACTAGTAGCAGTCCAACCCTATAGATATCCTTACCATCAAAAGGAGGAAATTGAGAGGCAATGCAGAGATATGATGTCACAAGGACTGATACGTATGAGCACTTCTCCTTTCTAGCACCTGTTCTTTTAATGCCTAAACATGATAATTCATGGAGGATGTGTGTTGACTATCGAGCTTTAAACATGGTTACCGTCAAAGATAAATTTCCTATTCCAGTGGTGGAAGAATTGTTGGATGAGTTGCATGGCTCTATCATCTTTTCAAAATTAGACTTGAGGTCGGGATATCATCAGATTCGGATGGATTGGAATGATGTAGAGAAGACAGCTTTTCAGACTCATCAAGGTCATTATGAATTCTTGGTGATGCCGTTTGGTTTGACAAATGCCCCAGCCACTTTTCAGTCACTCATGAACGATATATTTCAGAATTTTTTGAGAAAATTTGTGCTAGTATTTTTTGATGATATCCTTATATAGCACTTCTTGGGAAGATCACTTACAACATTTAAGGGCAGTATTCAGTATGTTACAGAAACATCAACTTCACCTGAAGCTTTCTAAGTGTGACATAGCAACGGGGTAGGTTTCATATTTGGGTCACACTATTGACAAAGAGGGAGTTTCTGATGATGTGGGGAAAGTTGAAACAATTGTTCATTGGCCTAAACCTGCTACCATCAAAGCTTTGAGAGGATTTTTAGGTGTGGCCGGACATTACAGGAGATTCATAAAGGAGTATGCCATCATAGATGCCCTATTAACAGCTTTGTTAAGAAAAAATGCCTTCAATTGGAATGTGAATGCAAATAGGAGTTTTGAGAAGCTCAAACATGCTCTTTCTACAACACCGGTCCTAAATCTGCCGGATTTCTCAAAGGAGTTCATTGTCGAATGTGATGCATGTGACACGGAATAGGAGCAGTTTTACATCAAGGGAAAGGCCCAATTGCTTATTCCAGTAAGATTCTTGCGGTCCAGCACCATAAACTTCCAGCATATGAGAAGAAATTAATGGGATTGGTGAAGACCATTAAACATTGGACTCTATCTATGGGGAAAGACATTCGTCATAAGAACAGATCATTTCAGTCTCAAGTACCTACTTGAACAAAAACTAGTGACCGGTCCTCAACAAAGATGGGTAACTAAATTGTTGGGGATGAATCCCAGATTGAATACAAAGCAGGAAGACATAATATAGTGGCTGACACTTTATCCAGAAGAAACCAAGAAGGAAATTGTTGTATGGACATATCATGTCCCAAATGTTGGAGCCTCATGTTCGAGGACGATTGAGGGATCCCGCTGCTCGTCGCCTCTCGCCGGATCGCGCTGCACCTCACTGCCCCTTGCCGGCGCTGCCGCTCCTCGTCTCCATATGACGTCCAAGGTGAGTTCCTCTCCTCGAGTGACGCCCTCCCCTTCTCCGGTGGCGCCCTCCCCCTCTTTGGTGCCCATCCCGCTGGTGCCCTTTCCTTCCTCTGTTCCTGGCGCTCCTCTGCGTGGTTCTGCTCTGAGCTCGGATGGTGACGAATGGGTCACGGTGAATCGACGTAGAAACCATCGTCATGTTTCCTTTGCGTTGGCCCCTGCGCCGTCCTCTGAGCTTTGGGTTCGCTCAGGCTCTTTCGCTGATGTGGTCCGACGACCTGCGATCCCTTCTCCTTCGCCCCCCTCCTTGAACTCCAAGGTCGCAGGGGTTGTCCAACAAGTCTTCAACTCCTCGGCTTTCCTTGCTAGGCTGAAGAACATGGGACGTTGTTTCAATTGTTGTGGCAAGGGTCACCGTAGCTCCCATTGCCGTGAGCCTCGTAAATGTTTCAGATGTCATCGGAGTGGGCATCGGGTCAGAGGCTGCCCTCTCAACGTGGCTGCCTCTCCCATCCCCTCGCCGGTGTCTAGCTCTTCTCCTCCTGCTCGGATTGCTACGGCCCCTGCCGCAAAGGCCTCCCATCCACCTCGTGCGGCGGATATCTGTGACACAGTGAACCGTCCGGCCGCTATCAAGCTTTTCCTTCCTCCTTCGGAACAAACTCTCAATCGCGCCGGCTACCTTGCGGAAAGGTGTATACTTGTCTCTGTTCAAGGCTCTCTTGGTGGTTCTCAGAACATCGCCGGCTTTCTTGCGTCTTGCTTCCGAGATCATGCGATGCACAGTAGTCGGTGGAAGCAGCGTCGCATTTCATCTTCCCGCTTCCTGATCACTACTCCTTCAGGCTTTAACTCTTTTTACAAGGATACTCTTATCAAGCGGCGTTGTTTCCATTGGCAATCCGCCTCACTGATTGTTGAGGACTGGAAGGAAGATGATGCCTTCATCTCGGTCCGACCGTTCGAACTCTGCGTGGGTCTGGAACTCAAAGGTCTTCCAATGACTTTTTGGAACGAGAGTGCCCTCTCTGTCCTGGTGGGGTCTTTTGGGGCCTTCGACGCGATCGATGGCCGCTCCCTGAGATGGTCGCAGTTCGATTCCTGCCGAATTCGGATCAGAGCTCACTCCCTCCAGTGCATTCCCCGAATCATTCATGCGACGGCGGAATGCCGTAGGTATTCTGTCCAAGTGGGCATCTCTTGGTTCAGATGGATTTATGATGACTCTTCCTCTCCTATGGGAAGTGATTTCGACCTGTGTGGTCATGACCCCGATGCCGACTTGGATCTCGGTGGCTCTCCGGGGCTTGCTATGCCTCTTGCACCTTCTGCTTACTCAGAGAGTCTCAAGGAGGTTACTGGTGCCTCCGTCGCTCTCCCCTCTGCAGTTCAGCCGACGCTTGAGGAGGCGTCAAGTGTCACTGCGTCTATGGTGCCTGTTCCGCTGGTTTTCGCAAGGATGTGCTCTGATCTTGGGTCATCGCTCGCTCCGGCGATGCCTCCGGCGACACCGAAAACTTGGTCACCGCCGATCGAGGTGGAAGATGGTATGATTGTGTCAGATTTGGCTGTTGCTTGTGATGAGGTGGCGTGCACGGTTCTGACGCAGGATTGCGATAGCGTTGCAGAGGAGAATGCCCTTCCATTTCCGGATGCTCGCTTGACTCTGCCTTTTACTTCCGCCTCCATGCCTCACCTTTTTGGTGATTTGGTGTTGTCGGTTTGTGACGCTGGTGCTCAGACGTCAGCCCCCTGCAGCTCTGCTCGTACCAGGTTACCCCCATTGGTTGCTTTATGTCATTTCTTATTCCAGATGCAGGAGTGTCATGCCCCTGTTCTTCGGACTTGGTGGACCCTATGGGCCCAATCTCTTTTGGATTCGGATCCCGCTGCTAAGCTAATTTTAGATGGTTTTCTTCGGTCCGGGTTGAGAACCGTTCTCTCCTTAACGGGTCCTCATCCTCGGGCAGAGGAACTACCTAATTCAGATCCTCATCCAGGTTCTCCTCTACATCAAAACTCGGAGCTTAATTCTCCTACGAGGTTTCATGATATCTCTCGTCTGGGCCCTCCTTCTCTGACTCCTGACCGTTTTGAGTCGTTGAACAATGACTCGACGATCACCTACCGACGTAGACGACCTCGCGTTGTGATGTCGGTTGTTCGGCGGAGCAACCGGTTGCGAACTTCCACGTCCTCTCCGGGCAGTTCTCTTCGTCGCGCCTCTGCTCGTAAGGCGGCTTTGAATGGTGAGCGAGAGGCGGCTGCGGCTCTTGGTGAAATGGAGTCGTCCTCATGCCAGAACAATCGCTTCCCCCCGAGGGGTCTCTTTTGCTCTCAAGCGGCTAACTCGCTTTCTGCCTTGCCACTTAAGGAACAAGTTACGTCCCTGGGCTTCTCTTTTGCGGCTTCCATTCCTTCTGTTGAGCGGGCACTGGCTGGCTTTGGTCCAGTTGGTGACGCTGTCTAAATTGTTTGGTGGGACCGGATGTTTTCTTTCTATATTATTATGGTTGCTACAGATTTTGGCGCTTTATTCTAGAATGTTAGGGGCTTATGCAGATTAACCAAGAGGGTTATGGTAAAAAACTATTGTAGAGAGCTTGGTTGCTCAGTCATGGCTCTAAGTGAAACAAAGGCGGCTTCAGTCTCCTCAAGCTTCATCCGACAGTGCTCGGGCTTTCATTCACCTGCTTTCATTACCAAAGATTCGGTTGGCTTATCAGGGGGTCAATTACTCATTTGGGATGAGTCGGTCTGGAACTGCATCCACACCCATGTTGGACAATTTTTGTTGTTGGCTAGGCTCGAATTAAGGAAATCCAAGCAATTTTTCACCTTCGTATGTGTTTATGGACCGCCGCGTAGTGCCGGTAGGCACGTTTTCTTTTCTGAGCTTGATGATCTATTACACTCATATGTTGAGAATCTCATTATTGGTGGTGATTTTAACGCCACTCGTTTTGTTCACGAGCGGCAGAATTGTTCGGGACTAACTCGTGATTCAGATGCACTCTCTTGCCTTATTGCCGACCATGAACTTCTTGATTTGCCAATCAAGGGCAAGGCCTTCACATGGTCTAACAATCAGCAACCGCCTTCCTTGGCCAAACTGGATCGGGTTTTGATCTCTTCTTCCTCCTTCCAACTATTGCCCGCGGCTTTGGTGATTGGAGGAGAACGGCGACTATCGGATCACAATGCACTTATCTTCAGGGCTGCCCATTCTCTTGGTAATCACAATAAGCGCTTTCGGATGGAACGCTTTTGGCTTCAAAAACTCGGTTTTAGAAATATTATTCTCTCGGCTTGGGATGCACCTTTTGTGGAAGCCTCTGCATCGACAAGATGGATAAAGAGATGGAAGCAGCTACGTCGAATTCTTCTTGTTTGGGCCGCACAATCAAGAAAGGATCAAAATGCTAATAGAAGAAAACTTGAATTGGAAATTGAGGCCCTAAATGTCAAAGCTGAAATTTCTGGCCTCTCAGCTACAGAACTGTCATCCCTTAAAACCTTGAAAGGCAATCTGGATTTGATTTACAAGGATGAGGATGCGTTTTGGAGACAAAGGGCCAAGCGCAGATGGATTAAGGAAGGAGATCTAAATACTCGTTATTTTCATCATTGGGCCAACCTCCGGAAGAAACAAAATTGGATACATCATCTTGATTCGGAGGAGGGAGAGGTGACGAATGATGAGATGATGGCTGATCTGTTACGGAATTTCTACAAAGGGCTGCTTGGGTAAGAAGGCTAACCCTCTGCTTCGAATTGATTGGAGTAGTGTGAACATTCCTCCTCTACCCGAGCATCATTTGTTGGACTCTCCTTTCACCCTTGAGGAGATTCGGGCTGCCGTCTTCGATTTGGGCTCCTTTAAAGCCCCCGGTCCCGACGGTCTTCTTCCGGAATTCTTTCGTGTCTATTGGGACACCATTCAAAATGATCTCCTTCTTATCTTCACTGAGATATTTAATGACCCTTCTACTATAAGAAAGTTCAACTCCGGACATATTGTTCTTATTCCTAAGAAGGAGGGAGCCTCCTCGGTCCGGGACTTCAGACCGATTAGTCTTGAACATAGTATTATTCGCATTTTCTCTAGGGTTCTTGCCCGCCGATTGAAGCCGCATATGGGTGAGCTGATCGGCCAAAATCAGTTTGCCTACATGAAAGGGAGAAGTACTTTAGACTGCTTTATGGGTGTTCATGAAACCGTGTGGGCGTGCAAACAATTTAATGAGGACGGTATCCTTTTCAAAGTTGACTACGAGAAGGCTTTTGATTCTATCAATTGGAGCTTCATTCAGGAGATGTTAATGTCTCGTGGCTTTCCTCCTTTGTGGCTGAATTGGGTTTCCCTTCTTCTTGACACTGACTCGGCGCTGATCACTAATGGGAGCATTGGTACTTTCTTTCGGCACCGTAGGGGGGTTCGGCAAGGGAACCCGCTGTCACCATTTATTTTCAACCTGGCATTGGATTGCTTCTCTAAATTGCTTGACCTTGCAATCCGAAATGGTTACATCTCGGGGGTCCTGAACCATATGATTGAGGGTGGAGCCTCCCACTTTATGTTTGCAGATGATCTTATTCTCTTCTGTAAGAATGACGGTTATAGTCTTCGAAATTTGCTCTTGCTGCTGAAATGTTTTGAGCTAGTGACCGGCCTGAAAGTCAACTTGGCCAAGTCGAGTATCCTTTGCTTAAAGACTGATCAGGATTTGTCAAATAGCCTAGCCTTGGAGATTGGATGCCAAGCTGCTTCCTTCCCTATGAGCTATCTGGGCCTTCCCCTCAGGCCAGGAAAGTTGTGTAAAGCCGATTGGCTCCAATTCATCTCTCGGTTTGATGCTCGTTTGGGTAATTGGCACGGTCGGCTCCTTTCGCGGGCCGGTCGTCTCACCCTTATTAATAGTGTCATCACTGCCTCCACGGGTTATCTCCTCTCCTTGTTTCAAGCACCGAAGTGGGTCATCAACCGTATTGACTTAAGAAGACGGAAATTCTTTTGGGTTGGACAAGAGAATATCTCTACAAATGGGAAATGCTTGGTTTCCTGGGATTCTATCACTTGCTCGAAGACTGAGGGAGGACTGGGTATTCTTAACTTGCGAGCTCACAACCAAGCGAGACTTGGCACCTGGCTTTGGAGGTTGATCAACAGATGTGATCACTTATGGGTTAACATTCTTATGTGTATGTATGGAGACTACCGTTTATGGTCTACTGGCGGGTCCTTTGCTAGAAGAGCTTCACCGATTTGGAGGAACCTTTGCAACTTACTCGAAGTATTTATTCCGGGCATATCCTTCCAGGTCGGCTTTGGCACTACGATCAAATTATGGACAGACAGATGGCTCTCTGGGATGCGGTTAGCTGATAAATACCCTTCTCTCTTTCATCGTGCGAGCAATCCGAACTGTTTTATCTCAGAAGCTAAAATTCTTAACAGTTCAAATATATGTGTTAGCTGGGATGTGTCATTCACGGCATTGGTGGATAGTGATATGTTGAACTCTTTAAAGCGGGACCTTGAGACTATTCAACACTTTATAGGGGATGATCAGATTCGTTGGAAATGGACCAAAGATGGTGTCTTCTCTACAAAAAGTATGTATTTCTTGCTAAATTATCGCGGGGTACTGGATAGGTTCCATGGTTTCCTATGGCGCACCAAGCTTCCTCCAAGAATATCAATCTTCGGGTGGCTCCGGTTAAGAGAAAGACTTCTTACTCGGGATAGAATTGCACGATGGGGCATCACGGCTGATTCAAATTGTGTGCTTTGTGTTACTGGTCGGGAATCTCATGAGCATCTCTTCAAGTCTTGTCCTTTCAGTTGTGCTGGTTGGAGGATATTCCTATCACTATTGCACCAATCTTTCTTCCCACTTTCGGCTTCACCATGGAATTCCTCGGTTGGCAGTTCCTCTAGAGCTGCATGCAAGCGCACATGCTTAAACCTGGTTTGGTCCTCGTTTGTTTGGTTGGAGAGAAACTCTAGGATATTCAGAGACGAATCCTCCGCACTTCAAAGTCTAGCTGCGTCGGCAGCAAATTTTTTTGAGATGTGCTCTGATTAACTTTGAGCTGTTGCAGTGTTTGTAATACTGGAGTGTTTTCTTTCTTTTCTCTTATTTTCACTTCTCTCCTCTATCCCTACAATATACCTGTAACTTTTCATACCTCTTGAATGGAATGCAGGGTTCTTTTTATCAAAAAAAAAAAAAAAAAAAAAATGTTATTGTTGGAAGAAATTAAAAAGGAAGTCTCTTTGGATTCTGAAATACAAAAGTTGAAGATGCAAGTTGAAAAATGGGAGCTTGATGACAAATGGAAGGTTAAGGATGGACTATTGTGGTAGAAGGGCCGAATTTTCCTACCACATTCATCCACTTTGTGCAATCAGATCATAGCAGCCATACATAACAGCCACCATGAGGGGAATCAAAAGACTCTTCAAAGGCTTAAAGCTGATTTCTTTTGGAGGGGTATGAAAAAAAACACTAGACAGTTTATATCATCTTGTACAGTTTCTCAAAGGAACAAAAGTGAGTGTTTACACCCTGCAGGACTGCTACAACCCTTACCCATACCAGACCTCATTTGGACTGATATCTCTATGGATTTTGTAGAGGGATTACCACCCTCTCAAGGGAAGAATGCATTGTTAGTAGTGGTGGACAGATTTTCTAAGTACAGCCATTTCATAGCTATCATTCATCCCTATACGACTACAACAGTTGCAAAACCCTTCTTTGATCATATCTTCAAACTTCATGGTTTACCTTCTTCAATTATGAGTGCTAGAGACCCAGTCTTCACTAGCAAATTCTGGTCTGAACTATTTAAATTGTGTGGCACTACTCTCAATTACTCTTTAGCTTATCACCCCCAATCCGATGGGCAAACTGAAGCAGTCAATAAATGTATTGAGATGCATTTAAGATGCTTCACAAGTGATCAACCAAAGAAATGGATGCAGTGGTTATCTTGGGCAGAATACTCTTATAACACTAGTTATCACACTAGTTTACATACCACACCATTCCAAGTGGTCTATGGAAGACCTCCTCCACGTTTGTTGTCATATGAGAAAGGAACAGCTAAGTTGGATACAGTTGACAAGGCTTTACAGGAAAGAGATGAAGAAATAGCTATTATAAAGAATAGACTATTGCAGGGCCAAGAAAGAATGAAAAGATTTTTTGACATGGGGAAACGAGAAGTAGAATTCCATGTAGGTGATTGGGTACTTTTCAAACTGCAGCAATATAGACAACACTCGGTCAAAAGAAGACAGTTTTCTAAGCTATCTCCTCGGTTTTATGGGTCATTTTTGGTCAAAAAACGCATTGGGGCAGTAGCATATGAGCTAGAACTACCACAAGAATCTAGAATTCATCCTGTATTTCATGTCTCCTTCTTGAAAAAAATTATAGGGGAACTAACTGGGAAGCAGCCAACATTGCCAAAAATGCTAAATTCAGATGAGGGTGTTCATCCTAAAGCGGTTTTGGATAAGAGATGGACAGGGAAGGAATGAGAATATTTGATAAATTGGACAGGACTGTCACCAGCTGAAGCTTCTTGGGAGAAAGAGAAACAGCTACAGATGGACTTCCCTGCTTTTCGGCTTGAGGACAAGCCTCAGGTGGAAGGGGGGGGAGTGATGTTAGGGATAAATCTGCATGTGATAAGTCTGAATTCAAGGTTTACAGGAGGTTTGAGCATGGAAAATGGAAAACAAATTAGGAAGTTTATAATTTGATTTTTACTACTTTAATTGTAATTTTGTATTTCTTCTGTTATAGCTTTTAGTTCTATTATGGCTGGGAAATAATGGTAGAGTTAGGGGTATAAGAGTCATTTTTACTTGTACCAGAAGGTAGTTACAACTGAAGGCAGTTACAGATGTAATTTTGAATTTTGAATTTTGAATTGGAGTATAAAAGAGTGGAAGCCTGGTTTAGGCCATCCATCTCTGAAGCCACAAAAAGCTTTCTTCTCTTCTTCTTCTTGTATTCGCTACTATTCTTCTACTTCTTCTCTTCTTCTTCCTCTTCTATTTCTGAACCCTTCTTGGAGGGTGATTCTTCTCACCAACAACATAGGCAAGAAGAGACAACAAAACCTGCTCCAACTCGAATTGGAAGAGGTTTACTACCCAGATCTGGAAGTGGCAGATCCAAGTGTTTCCCGGCCCTGGACCAGATCTCAAGCTAAGAATTCTGACATCCACTGATCCACTAACTTGATTTCATGCCTAACCCTTCTCATTCCTATGATTTGTTGAGAATCTTGATGAGCGCATTCAAGAGTTCTTTGTCGCTCTTATACATAAGTTTTCACTAAGTAATGAAGGTTATAAATGGCATGCCAATCTCAATTGGACGAATTTTGTTTGTATACATCATGAATGTTTCCCTAAGAACCCCTTTGGGAGATTTATGCTTTCATTTATATGTATAGGAAGATTGATAATATTGTATATCTATTTGGCTTGATAATAAAATTCAATAATCCAATTCTCAGAGTATAGATTGATTCAATTTCCATTTTATCGGGAGACCCTCGAGCCTTCATCCCTGCTAGTTGATTTTTTGTATAGGGAATTTGTAGCATTACCTTGTTCATTGAAAGGGCCAACCAGGATGATGGATGGCCAAATGGTGTATAACTCAGATTTTTTCGAGTCGGAGCAAATGATGCGATCACAACACTCAATTAAATAAAACCCCCATTGAGGTCTTACTGTAGGCCCTAATTAGAGCTAATTTTTAGATTTCATTTGTTTCCTCGATGTAAGGCATTAATTTTATTTCCTCAGTTTTAGTTTCCTTTCTCCAGTGTAGGTATTTCCTTCTTTACAAGGTCTTACTCATTATATCTTGTAGCCCTTGAGGTATCAGGCAAAAATTTGAGTTGATGAAATAAAATCCCTAATTTTCTCCTCTTATCGCCCTTATTCTCTCTCTTTCTCCCTCTGTCTCCTCCCACGTTGGTGCTGCACCATTAAGGTTACTCCAACAACATGAGAAATTGCCTCACAGAAATTACACCTAATTAACACTCAGGTGAATTTTCTTGGGAAGAAATCAAGCAAGATATAGCAAAGACTTCGAGACTACTGGATGCTGCATAACCTGGAAGCTCTCATGACTATAAGCATCAAATTTAATCATAGAACCTCCATATAATTTAAAAAACTCCTTAGTTCCATACTTCCATATAACTTTCACTTATATAGAATGAACCAGCATCTCCAGAGAACTAATGCTCACAAAAAACTTTTTTTTGTCTCCTCTCTTAATACCCACAAAAGTGCCAAATGTTTTTATACTACTTCACTCAGCTTGACGAAGAGAAAAGAGCAATTTAGCTACTTATGCAAATATTTTGGAGATTGACTAGTCGTTGAAAGGCATGGCTAATTGAGTTAGACCTATAGAAAATCAACTTCTCGAAGTTGGATTTATATCCTTCTTAAGCTTGCAAAATAAATCAATATTTAAGAAACAGATTCAGTGGAATTAATGATATATGAATCCAAACAACAAAAGAGTATATTAAAAACTGACCAGAAAAATGAAGCGCTCTTGTTGCACGAGCAGTTGGAAATCCCATTGATTCAAGGTCTCTAAGCATTTTCTTGTCAACTTCTGGTGTAGCCATTTCTACGAAGAATACCAGTGAAAACAAAATTGATAGAGAATTAGGGACTTATTATCATGGAGAAGTTGATTAAGCTAGTTATTTCGAATCAATTAAATCATGAAAGAGATGCCAAACAAGGAACTTAACAAATGAATATACAATTATGGATTAAAAAAAAAATTAAGTAATAATATGGATTTATCATTTACCATTCTTCCAATGAGATCATATTCCAGTCAAAGAATAACAACAATCAACATTCAAATAGCAATCAATATTTTGGGGTTCAGGATGTTTAAGCATATATCACCTCCAAACTATAATTTCCATTTAAGAGAAAACTGATAAATACGGAGAAGTGGCTATCTAAATAACTAATATCTTACCCTTAAATGATAAAATCATAGAATATCACAACTAGGTTGCCATAATAGAAACAGTGCCCTTTTTCTTGACCAAGAAACATAAGGCATCAACAAGAAATCTAAAGAGTTGTAAGTTCACAGTTCAAATTAGCTGTGCAATGAGTGAAACCTTCATATATCTCAACATTGGAAATGAGACCAAAGTTGCATTGAGCTTTTTCGTATTGCACAACCAGAGACACACAACCACTTGTTTGAAGGCTGCCCTTTTACTAATGAAGGCTGGCAGCATTTTTTAAACATTCTATGAGAGGCTCGTTTTCCCCTACAATGGAACCCTTGGAATGACTAAGAACACATCTAAAAGACAGGAGAAAGTTCAAATTCCGCCTCCTACTCACTTGGTGTTGGTTCGTATGGATGGAGAGGAACATGTGCTGATTTCAAAACTCAAGCTCCACGCCAGTCACTTTGGCCATCAAGGCAGCCACATATTTTAATTTATGTAGATAAGTGTTTGCTGCATTTTGTGTAAACTTTCCTTAGTTGGTTTCCCTCTATCTTCTCTTTTTCCTTCTATTTTCTTTCTCCCCTTGTATTTCCTTCAGTTCTCTTGAAATGAATACAAGTTTCATTTTTTCAACAACAACTAAACCTCAATCCCATAATAGATTGGATCAGCTATATGGATTCTGTGTCTCCACATCTCTTTGTCCAAGGCAAGATTCGCCTCAGTATCTAGTAACAGTAGATCCTTAGATATTATTTCTCTTCACGTAATCTTAGGCCTACCTCTACCCTTCTTCCTACCTTCTACTACTAAACTATCACATTTTCAAACCGGGGTACCTGAGGGTCTCCGTAGCACGTGTCCAAACCATCTTAAATGACATTCTCTTGATTTATCTCCATTATGTGCTACATGCACCTTCAGCCGGATATATTCATTTCTAATCTTGTCCAATCTTGTATGGCCACTCATCCACCTTAATATCCACATTTCTTCCATTTTCAACTTGTGTATATGTTGAACTTTAGTTGCTCAACACTCGCTCCCATACAAGTTTCCTTTTCTAGAAAAAAAAACACGAGCGACTATAAATCATTAGCAAAGAAAATGCATCCAAAGCATGGGTTGCCTCTTCCAAGTTTTCCCAACCATTGCTGATGAAATAAGGAAACAGGATGCAACAATCCCAATTAGGACGAAGAATTCAGGAAATAATATCATGCATTATATTAGAGGAAGTAATACAGCACAAACAAAAGTTATAAAATTCACCCAGCACCACATTTCTTATTCCTCTCCAGATTTTAGAAAATATCGAAAAGAAAAAGAAACAGAAGAGGACAGAAAAGAAAAGAGAGGATATTGCCAATGTATATCTTGAAACTGAAGAAATTTGCCAATTCCATCAAGTATCAAACAAAAAAACTCTAAACTATTAATCATTAAAAGTGTGCAGGAAAGCACACTTTTTTTAGTAAAGGAAAAAAAGCAACATATGATCCTAAATCATCAACTAAGACGATATGAAGTGGATTACTGAAAGACCACGAGCAGCAAAAGAGAAAAGAAATATCGATTACAGATCGAGCGGCGACGTCCGTCGAGCGCAAGAAAGTTGGCGAGGGAGGCAAGGAGGGAAATAGAGGGGGGGGGGGGGGGGGGTATTGGCGGCTCCTCTGGGGAAGAACGGGTTAAATAGGCCCAACGATTTGATATGAGACGCCGCCATTGGATGAGTGCTGATCTTCAGCGAGAAGAAACCGCCGCCCCCCCGAAGCCTTCTCTCTTCTTCTTCCGATTGCCTTCCGCGGAGGTGGTGGCATTTATGCCTTCCTCCTCGGCAGGTTTTAGTGCTCGACCATAATAGCAGCTGACATCATGAAACGAAGGGAAGCGCTACTTCTGTCGTAACTTAAGTCGGAACTCTGCTTGGCGCGTGAATAACCGCCACGTGTCTTGTCCGACAGCTTCTCACAGCTCGTGCCTCAAGCCGCGTACTGACCACTAAGTCGGAGTCTGCAGCGTTCCTTAATCGTCAATTCGTCATCCCAATTCCACGTCCAATTTGAAAAGAAAAGTAAAAAAAAAAATTATAAAAAATATTTTTAATCAGTAATAATTATAAATTTAATTGTATATTAATATATAAAATAAATAAAACATTAAAACATATAAAAATTATATATTAATAGACCAATGGATTTTAAAACAATTAAACTTAAATCTATTTTAACATAGTTAATAAAAAATTAGTGAATATTTAATAAGGTGAATATAATTTACTAAAATAATAATAAATAAAATTAAAAATTAAGAGAAAAAAAGAGTAAACATTCAAAATAATATACTTGCTAAAATGAAGATAATCAAAGCTCAAAAAAAATATAATTCGAAAGAAAATTAAACAAAATGAAACGAAAGATAGAAAAGTGAAAAAAAAATTAGAGGTTCAAGTTTAACGTATCACTCGATTACCATATTAGTTATCTCACTAGAACATTCATTAAAATTTCCATGTAGTAGATATATATTATCACTTTAACTTAATTTTTTGAGTTTTTTGTTGAAAAATTGACCCAACTAAAAATAATAATAAATGTTGAAGATCAAATTTAAAAAATCATTTAGTATTATAATAAATTATAAATAATAATAAATAAATAAATAATTTAAAATATATAATAATAAAGAAAAAACAAATATAAAAACATATAGTATTGGTATATATTTGGGATTGTTCAAAATTTTGATTTTTTGAAAAATATAAATTAGCAAATTCAATTAAAAAAATCTCAAAATTTATGCAGAATTAATATTATAGTAGATAAAGCTATAATATATCTAGTAAATAAAAAAAATCTAGTAAATAGATAAATATTATTTAACAAATAGATAGATTGACAATATATAGTAGATATATCTAACTCTACCAAATTAATTGTTAACCGATTTTTAAATTAATCTTATATTTAGTCAAGCTATGAATTAATAGATTACAAGTTAATTACTAAAAACAAGTATTTGTTACTCTGATTTTATAAAATATTTGATGGAGTTTCACAATGAGTGAACCTAATATTACTAAGAGTGAATCTAACACATTAAGACTGAATCCAAAATAAAAGTGTTAGGTTCATATTTTTTTTCATAATACAAATTCATTTTTAATTTATCTTCAATCTTTAATCATATTAGATTTGGTGTTAATAAGATTAGATTCATTCTTACCGTCACTTGGTAAAAGCTGTATTCCTTACTTTGGGTGCTCTACTTTGGTCTATACCGAAGCGGGTTCATCAGCCACGAACCAATTTTTTTCCATCACAACAGCAGTTGAGCCAAACTAAGGAGAAAGATAATTATTTTTGACGAACCAACCTTAATTAGACCATCAGTAGTTTGACAAGAGAGCAAAGAATGAACAATGTCGTCTTAAACAAGTCCCAGGGTTCTCTAATGTTGATTAATTAGGTCTGGTGATTGACCGTGATTGGATCAGCAAAATTCTAATCGATTCGACGCTTCCAGAGAGAGCGCGAGAAGACCGTCCAAAACCTCAGAAGACTACTACACTGGACGAACACATCGGCAACTCTCTCTCTCTCCCTCTCTCGAGCTCGCTCGAAGGCTCTCTCTCCTGCCATTCTTGGCTTGATGCTGATTGCAAATGATCGGCGGTAGTGAGAAGACTGCCAAGCTCTTCCTTGCATCTGCCTCGTCCGAGGGCTACAGCGGTAAGCTTGCTGTGATTCCGGTGTCCGCCGATGGAGGAGTAGACCTGGGTGCTGTGGGGCGCGCCTTAGGGCTGGAGCCCTCTTCCGTGAGGCTTAATGGCTACTTCGTCAGCCGCGACCCCGACCTCGTCTCGTCCCTTACCTGGGGTTCCCTGCTCTCCTTCTTCGCCTCCCGTGGTCTCCCGGTCGGCGCGTCCGAGCTCAACGCCATGGTCGTCCAAGGGAAACCCACACTCGCCTCAGGTAAGAAGGATTCGACGATTTTAAACTTTTCGCCATTCTGAAGTTTCTATCATTTGATTGCCGAGATATTTTTTCCAAATATGCGAATCGATGATTCCTGCGGGTTGTTCTGTTGTTCAGTTTTTTTCTTGATTATTTACTTGATAGGAATTGTAAAAACGTTGCATGTTGTACTAAACAAAATCAAGTAATGGTATTTAAAACTTTTCCCTTTGGGGCTTTTTCTGCTGGTTCTCAGTGACAATTCTCTAGCAGAAACACCATGGCCCTAAAATTTGCATTTTTTGCACTTCTTGTGTCTTTTATAACATGCTGGTTTGCAGTCGTACTTACGTCACGGCCTGGCACAAGCAAAAGATGGTCATAGGTTGCATCTTCTGGACCTTCTTTTAAAGTATGGAGTAATCCAGAATCCTAGAAACACTTTTGATAAGGGAAAATTACAGAAATGGTCCTATAAGTTTGCCGTTTTTTGAACTTCAGTCCTTTAAATTTGAAAATGCAAAAATCAGTCTTAAATCGTTTGAAAATATACAACTTAAGTTCATTCCGTTACGGACCGTAACAGCTCGTCACTGCCGTTAGCACTTGGACCTAGCACTGTCGGGAAAATTACAAAAATGATCCTATAAGTTTGTCGTGTTTTGAACTTCAGTCCTATAAGTTTGAAAAATGCAAAAGTCAGTCCTAGATCGTTTGAAAATATACAACTTAAGTCCGTTCCATTACAACAAGGTCAAATAATGCACAAATAATGACCACAAATGCTGAAACAAGTTCTAAATGCAGCTCCAATCACATGTTCAAAATGCTGGAGCAAGTTCTAAATGCTTCAGCAAGTTCATAACACACCAAGGCAGTACACCGAACGGATTGACAGCAGCCAGCACAACCGCCCACGGCCGCCACGATGCTGTGGCAACAACAGCAGCACCACAGATGTTGATGCTTGCCCGCTATGGTGGCTGCTTCCTCACCTGCGTCGGAGGTCGCGGGGCAGGGCGGAGATAGTGTATAAGTGGGCTACGCCCTGCCCTGCGACCTCCAACGCCGACGAGGCAGCAGCCATCGTAGCGGGCAAGCAACATTGTCTATGGCGCTGCTGCTATTGCCACAACGTCGTGGCAGCAACAGGACTGTTGTACTGGCCGTCGTCGATCCGTCCGGTGTTCTGTCTTGGTGTTTTTTGAACTTGGTGAAGCATTTAGAATTTGCTCCAGCATTTTGAACGTGTGATTGGAGCTGCATTTAGAACTTGCTACAGTATTTATGGTCATTATTTGTGTATTATTTGAACTTGCTGTAACGGAAGACTTAAGTTGTATATTTTCAAACGACTTTTGCATTTTTCAAACTTATAGGACCGAAGTTCGAAAAATGGCAAACTTATAGGATCATTTCCGTAATTTTCTCAACGGCGTTATGTCCAAGTTCTAACGACAGTGATGAGCAACAGTCCGTAACGGAATGGACTTGAGTTGTATATTTTCAAACGATTTAGGACTAACTTTTGCATTTTCAAACTTATAGGACTGAAGTTCAGAAAACAAACTTATAGGACCATTTTTGTAATTTTCCCCTTTTGATAAGACTGGTCTACATTCTTATGTACGAGATCTATATCCAAACAATTTTTTCTTTTAAATGTTGTCCCTGAGAGCTCCGCTTATTTGAGACCACATCCTTATAATTCTTATTTTGGTATTTCTGGTAATACAAATTTGACAATCAGCGGATGCTGGTTTTACATGTAAGCAACAGAGAATGAGATCTCTGCTATTCTCATTTCCATCAGGGGAATTGGTCCTTCATTGGAGGAACACATTCAAAGGGTTTCAACCAGATAAGTAGTTAGAATACATATAAACTTCAATATTACAGTGCCTAGAATATAAACCACATCATGCATTCTAAAGCCTGGTAGACCCTTTTATGTCCCAACCTGTCCAGGAAGACTGCACTTGTTCTTTCATCGTTTTTATCTTGTCATCCGCGTGATATAACTTTTGCTCAATAGAATTAGACTTGCTCCTTCCACGGACCACAATCATGGACATTTAGTGAAGTTATATGATCCTCATATTCTCGGTGCCCAGAATGGAAGCGTGTTATTTTATGTGAAGTAGGAATTTTTGAAATTCCTACAAACCTTTATTTCTCCACATTTTTGTGAAACCAATCAAATCTTTGTTGAAAAAAATGTTCCATGCTAATGGATCTGGGTCCACTATCATGGGTTCCTATTCATGAGATTTGTAGCACTTACCAACAATGCCTTATTAATTAGCATGACAGAGAAAAAAATCCGATACAATTAGATCAGTTTTTCAGGGACAAAGTTGGGAGCTAGGATGTATTATCTCAGGTAAGATTTCAAGTGTTACTAGACTTTGTTGAACATGGTGAGTTGTCTATACAACATGCAGCTCAAGAGAAAAGTTGCAACGTATATGTAGTATGATTACTTAGTTCCCGAAGGAAGATGGTCGTTGAAACAATCTAGTAACCTTAGCTGCAAATAAGCAGATAATGATGTTATATTCTCATGTATTCTTAACAGGATTTGGGTTCAATGGTTTCAGGACTGCAATTTTCTCCTGTTTTGGTGGAGGGAGATCACGTTTCTTTCAAGAGGAAAGTAACATTGGAAGATGAACACCCGACAAAAAAGAAAGTGGTAAAAGGAGGCAACTTAGGCTTTGAAGGAGTTGGAGATGGATATCTTGGTGAGGATGACAACATTTGTATCAAGAGAAGGCTAAAATTGGAAGATGATTGCTCGTCCAAGAAAAGAAAGATCACTGATTGCTCCTCAGGTTCATATCTTTCACTTGATGTACTACTGCAGATCCAACAGAAACCTGTAACAGGTTCTCACTATTTAAGACCTTATTGTCCAGGTTCAATGCATGAATCTTTAAAGTCACCAACGATCTTTCAAAAGATGGGATCATCTTTTGCTTGCATCAATGGACATGGGAAGCGCCTGAGACAAGGTGATTCAATACCTGCCTTTCCATGCAAAAGAGTTAGGTGATCCTCTCTTTCCGTGTCAACATGCATGGTATGATCATCTTGTTGTGTCTAGTTGTGCAACTCGCCGGATCCAGACTTTGGAATACCTTTCAACAGGCAGGACCATGGACTGATTGCCATTGATGTTGTAGTTTGCTTCTAGCTAGGATGTTCTGAAGCCAGCGGGTTTGTCAGACTTGTATGTCATGTGTTCAATCCTAGAAGCAAAAAAAAAGGAATTGTTCTGTATATGTATATCTTCTAATTAAAGGACATAATAAAAATGTTTCATAATTTCCAGTGACACTACATGAGTTTTGCTGCACATACAGAGGGGGTCTGCCTGCCTGTGTGTCATCCGTGTTGCTGCCACATTAGAACTTGAAAATATTTCTGCTGTTATTCTCCTAGAAGTTGCATTTGGGTCATTGGGTGTCAGCTGCATTTTGTATAATTTATTATTTATTTCATTTTTTCAATTTTTTATGGCCTTGTTTCTATTTTGTTATCACTTTAATTGCATGGGCAAAACAATTCCCCAATATGCCCATGACTGCATTTACAAGGGTACATGCACCAAACAGATGCCCCTTTGATGACGACTTGCACGAATTACTCCAATTTAACAAGAATGTTTTCAATAAATTCAAGATTTCAATTTCTAAGGATAAAGGAAGGAGAGGAGGAAAAGAGAAGCAAATTGTTTTTTTGGAAGTTCTAATGAGAGGAGAGGACAAGCATTTTTCTGTTTCTTTTTCACTTTATAATTTGTTAATTCTTTGAAGAAGAGGAGAAATTAGTTGTTATTTACTTGTATAATGTATATCAATTTTTTTAAATTTATTACTAGTTTAATTGCAATGTAGGATATCTACTGAGGTATTTCAATTAATCTGTTAGCTAAAGTCAGCTCAAGTGCTTAACACTAAAATTAATTACCTCAGTAAATATCCTACATTGCAATTAAAATATCAAAATATCTAATTTTAATTTTAATTTTTGAAATTTTGAAATTTTGATTTCAAATTTCAGAATTTTTCGTAAAATATTCCAGTTTGGATACAATATTTGGATATAGTTTAATAAGGGGAAGGGAAGGAAAGGGAACAGAGGAAAAAAATTAACTTTGTTTGGATGTAATTTATAAAGGAAAAGAAGGAAAATAAAGAAAATAAGAAAATATTTTATTTAATAGATAATTATACCTTTTTTATTTTTGTGTTATATATATGTTTTTTTTTTGCCATTTCTACCTCTACAGATATTAAGATTCTTTTTTGATCGATTATAAATATTGGGATTAGACAGAAAATACTATAAAGAAAAAAAATTAAGAATGGAAAGATTCTTTTTTGCTTTTGTATTTAGTATAGATGAAAAGAGACTATTAAAGTTTAATAAAACCTTTATATATATATATATATATATAATAAGGATAATTTTGTAAATTTATTTTGAACCAATTTTTACAAAAAACTTTAAGCTCCGTTCAACCCCAAATCGGGGTTGAAAAAAAATTGAGATTTGAAGAGGAACCAAGATAAATAATCCCCCTCCAATTTTTTCCCCTCCATTCAAATTAAAAAAACAAATAAGAGAAAAAATTCCTTCTCTTCCCTTCCTCTCCTTTTAACTCCAATCCAAACGATATGTTAGAAAAAGGAAGCCAGTTCTACTTAAAATGCAACGTTCTATTTTGTCATTTTTCTTCTCCTCTATTAGTATTAGGGCTGAGCATTAGACGGGTCGGGTCAATACCCGACCCGACCCAATCGGGTATTAACCCGAAAAGTTCAAAAAAAATACTCGACCCGACCCGATTTTTTAATTAGGGCCCGACCCGAATAACCCAAAAAAATCGGGCCCCGACCCGTTTAACCCGAAAATTATAATCTGTGAAATGTATTTCACGGTGGGACAATATTACATTATATCAACCTTAATCAAATCAATTATCAAATACATATCAAAATTAATCAAATCAAATACTTTAACATTATTACCTATTTACCTAGAGTAGTTGAGCCTACTTCTTGGCCAGTCGGCACTAGGCAGGATTGTTGGAGCAGACGAGCACTTGTTGTCGGATCGCCAGCGAGCAGCAGTGTCGGGAGACTCAGAGTGTCGGGAGAAGGATCGCCGACGCCCAACGGGCAGTTGTTGGCGAGGAAGAGTGGAAGACTGTAGCCTGTAGGCTTGTTGAGACTCGGGAGCCGGGAGGGAGTGTTGACGAAATGACGACACTAGAGAAAGGGTGAATAATGTGTTTACTAATTCAATTAGTCTAAATTCCAATTTAATTGTTTCTTGATTAGTTTAGGCGATTTGCAATTCGATGATTTTATATGCGGAAATAATAAATGATTTAGCAATTAAAGCAAATAAGAAATCAATGCAAACACAAGATTTATAGTGGTTCGGACCCAATGTCTACTCCACTACCTAAGCACCCCGCTTAGGATTTCCAAACTAGTTTTACTAGATTAATTTATATTTCCCTTACACAGAAGACTTTTCACCGAAGAGACGCACTCTCGACCTAAGGCACTTCCACACCCGAAAGTCACGGCCTTCTTATCGAGAGTCCTCTTCCACCTCAACCATAAGGGACAACTAAATTAATCCTAGTAAACACTAAGTTTACACAAGTGGCTTTACTCCTTCTACACCAAGGATACCATTTCACACAGAAGATCTAACACCCGGTCTTCTACAGACGCACAAATTAAACACAGTTTAAATAACAGTTAAAATACAATTGAAAAGAGCTAAAGAATGAAACCAATAGAGAAAGCTCTTTTGCAATCCTTCAATCCTTCAACTCGTCAAGGGTTAGAGCTTAAATCAATCACCCGAGTTGAGGCAGTAGCTGGCGCTTGAGAAGGCGTTCGCGGAAATAGCAGAGTGCGTTTGATCAATCGTTGGAAGGCTCAAATCTTCATTTTAATGGCTCAATAAATTTTGTAAAAATCAAGGAAGAAGAATAAAGGAATCATATGAGGGTATATTTATACCCTGCTGAAGAAACGACACTCAACGGATAGAAATCTATTCGTTGCAGGCCGCCGGTCGAATGGTCGATCGACCGACTAGTCGACCGGTCCTTCGACCGCTC